>CM055123.1:367624626-368824626 GCA_029206835.1 Rana muscosa | reverse complement strand
TGCAATTCGGTCTTGCATCAGGGCGACATGCTCAATCACACTCCTGTGGGGAGAACTCTCACTTTCCCAAGTTTCCTTGGCAATATCCAACAGCCCTCTTGGGTGTCTCCCATACAGTAACTCAAAGGGGGAGAATCCCGTAGAGGATTGGGGCACCTCCCTAATAGCAAACATCAGATAAGGAAGTAGACAGTCCCAATCCTTTCCATCTCTATCCACCACTTTCTTCAACATTTGTTTTAGGGTTTTGTTGAATCTTTCAACCAGCCCATCGGTTTGGGGGTGATACACAGATGTACGTAATTGCGTCACTTTGAACAATTTACACAGCTCCTTCATAACCCGGGACATAAAGGGTGTACCTTGGTCCGTAAGCAGTTCTTTACAAATACCCACCCGGCTAAACACAAGAGATAGCTCTTTGGCTATGGTTTTGGCCGAGGTATTTCGGAGAGGGATCGCTTCTGGATAACGGGTGGCATAGTCCATTATAACTAATATGTACTGGTGCCCCCTAGCGGACTTGATTATAGGACCTACCAAATCCATGGCGATCCTCTCAAACGGGACCTCAATGATGGGTAGAGGGACCAGCGGGCTACGGAAATGTGGCATCGGGGCCAACCTCTGACACACAGGGCAGGAGGAACAATAATTTTCTATGTCCTTCATCACCCCCGGCCAATAGAATCTCTGTAATACCCTCTCTCGGGTTTTCTCTGTCCCCAGATGACCTCCAAGAATGTGCCCATGGGCCAACTCCAACACCAACTTCCTGTAAGGTTTGGGCACCACAAGCTGCTCAACGGTTTCTTCTGCCCTTTTTGCCACCCGATACAGTAGGTCCTTCTCTACGCTGAAGTATGGGTAAGTGCAGGTATTATCTGGGTTCACTAACTCGCCATCTATTTTCACTACGTTTTCCCGTGCCTTTATTAGGGCGGGGTCTCTCAACTGTTCTGTGGCAAAGTTTTCCCTGTGAACCTCAAGATCAGAAAACTCCACAGACGGTAGGTTTTCGTCTGAGGAGGTGGGCTCCTCTCCAGTTTCTTGAGTCTCCCCTGCCAATACTGATAAGGGAAATTCCGGAGAGTCCTCACCACTCTCAGGGGAGTTCTGGCTATCACATTCCTGGTACATAGGGGCACCAGTGGGGGGCTCAGGATCATCCCACAGTTCCCAGAACTTCGGAAAATCCCTTCCCACAATGGCGTCATGCGGTAACTGAGATACTAAGCCCACTGGATGAGAGAGGGTACCTTTGGGGGTCTCGAAACACACTGTAGTCACTGGATACTCTCGGGTGTCCCCATGCACACAAATAACAGCTACCTTGCTATTCCCAGAGACCTCTGTTTTAACTAACTCAGCCTTTATCAGGGTCACAAGGCTACCTGAATCCAGCAATACCACAACATTTCTACCATTAACACACATTTTGCATAAATGTTTCTCAGTTCCTCGAATGGCAGTGCATGCGACTGTCGCACACAGCGACTGACGTCTGCCCGTCAGAAAGTCACACTGCATGGGTTCCTCCACAACCGGGCAATTGGCTGCAATATGTCCCGCTTGCCGGCAGCGGTAGCAAACGATCCTTCTTGCCGCCTCTTGAGCCGCTGATTTCCCAGGCTGTTCTCGCCAAACTTGGGGTAGAGCTCCCACCCTCTCACTCTCTCCACCCTCACCCCTTGGAATCCTCTTATCCGCCCCTGGGGATGGTCTGGTCTTAGGGTGGAAAGTCCGAGAGTCTCTGGAAGAGGCCGTCAGGTTCTCTGTAGCCAAGTATTTCTCCACACGATCCACAAGACCATCGGCCGTCTCTGGGTCTCCATGGCTTACCCACTTTTGGATGGCAGTAGGAAGAGCTCTCAAAAATCGATCCATTACAACACGTTCCACAATCTTTGGTGCGGACAAAGTCTCTGGCTGTAGCCACTTTCTGCTCAGGTGAATGAGATCATACATTTGAGACCTGGGGGGTTTTCCAAGCTGGAAAGTCCAGTTATGCACACGCTGAGCCCGGACAGCCTGGGTGACACCCAGCCTTGCCAATATTTCAGCTTTTAGCATCACATAGTCTTTTGCTTGGTTAGGCTCTAGGTCATAGTAAGCTTTCTGCGATTCACCAGTTAACAGAGGAGCCACCAGTCCAGCCCACTGCTCCTCAGGCCACTTTTCTCTTTCAGCGGTCCTTTCAAATGTGGTCAAAAATACCTCTGGATCATCCTCTCCAGTCATTTTTGTCAATAAACGACTCACCCCAAAGGACGCGGTATTAGTGGGACGGCTTTCCTCACTGGTCTGCGGACGTTGCTGCATTACTGCTTCCATCTGTTGTTGTAGTCTCTGCTCTTGCTTCTGCAACAGGTCTATGAAGCGGGCCTCAGATTGCTGCTGGGCTTGTTGCTGAGCCTCCAGACTCTGTTGCAAAGTTGCGTTTGTCTGCTGCTGGGCTGCAAGGCTCTGTTGATGAGCTTGCTGCTGGGCTGCGAAGTTCTGTTGTTGAGCTGCAAGGCTCTGTTGATGAGCTTGCTGCTGGGCTGCGAAGCTCTGTTGATGAGCTGCAAGGCTCTTTTGTAAACCTGCATTTGTCTGCTGTTGATTGGCATTTGCTAGAGCCAGCTGCTTCAGTATCTCCTCCATGCTGGCTTAAAAAAAAACTGCCACTGGTTCTCCACCAACTGTGAGGGGGTTAGCTCGGCAGCGGGTGTGTGTGACCCCCGGGATGGGCTCCCCACACAAAAACAGGCCCAGCAAACGGAGGTTGTGTTTTTCAAAATCAAAAAGGTGCGGTTTATTTTCTATTTACAGTGACAAAACACAGCAAAGCAAAAGAAACATAAACAAAATAAATCCTGGTCAACTTGACCTCTGACTAAACATACAGGTTTCCTAACTAACAACTGGGATCAGCCTAGTGCTGTCCTAGTCCCTAAGTCCCTGGTTTTAAATGTCCAAGCAAATAGCCACACAGGCTTTGTCTCACCACACAGGGGTTCACTCTCCCTAGACAGTCCACACAGGTCTGGTTCCAGGCATGAGATAACACCTAAAGAATCTGGGAGTTCTTATAGAGGCCTAAATGAGCTGACAAGCTTCAGCTGGTCTCATCAACTCCCTGTCTGCACGACGCCCCACACTCTCCCTAGAGGTATGAGTCATCCATGAGCCCACTAGCCTCAGCTGGGCTTATACAACTCTCCACCTAGTTGTATAAGTTGGCGTAAAGCCTGAATCTGGGCAAAATATATCTACACCCCTGGATGCAACCAGGTGACTTTACCTTCCTGCTGTCACACAATGCAAAAAAAAAGTTTTAAAAATGCACGTTTTTTTGGGAGCAGTGATTTTAATGATGCTTAAAGTGAACAAAAAAAAGTAAAATATTCCTTTTAATATCGTACCTGGGGGGTGTCTATAGTATGCCTGTGAAGTGGCACGTGTTTCCCGTGTTTAGAACTGTCCCTGCATAAAATGACATTTCTAAAGGGAAAAAAAGTCATTTAAAACTGCTTGCGGCTTTAATGTAATGTCTGGTCCCGGCAATATGGATGAAAATCATTGAGAAAAATGGCATGGGTACCACCCCACTCCCAGCCCATTACCAGCCCCTTTGGATCTTGTATGGATATTAAGGGGAACCCAAATTAAAAAAAGGCCTTATATACTCTGAACAGCAGTATACAGGTGGTGCAAACAAGACATAATATGTAATAATTTATAATGATATAAAGACATAGAAACAATATATTCAGTCAGTGTGTGTTTCCTACAGATGGATCCAGTGACAGAAATTCCCCAGAGAGATGTCCCTGTCCTCTGTTTTCCCGGGACTCCACACAGGAACATCAGGAGATCCTTCAGGAGGATCAGGTAGGAGCAGGTAGGAGGGACTAAAGCAATTTTATGGGGCAGCTCCTGCAAAAGGTAATTACTTTTAGTCCCTCCTACCTGATCCTCCTGAAGGATCTCCTGATGTTCCTGTGTGGAGTCCCGGGAAAACAGAGGACGGGGACATCTCTCTGGGAAATTTCTGTTACTGGATCCATCTGTAGGAAACACACACTGAAGCTGAAGTTAGCTCCTTATTCGGCCAGCTTCTTATTCGAATGCAGAAGTTGGCTCCTTATTCGGCCAGCTTCTTATTCAGGTTGGATCTTTATTCACAAAAGTGATTATTTACTAAACAATCATCTGCAACGTTTATAATAAAATCGTGAACTTTAACAACAATTCTGTCTCCCTAAATGCCATGTATTTAAAGGGGTAATTCTGAATAAATATCTAAAAACCATCTTGGCTCACCCAAATTCCACTTGTTTTATACTCATTGGATATCCTACTATATAGGAAAGTTCAATGTGGCCCGAGCTAAGTGATGGAAATCTTAAAATATGGCACCTTGACAGCCATGCATTTCAATGGAAAATTCTGAATAAGAAGCCAAGCTATTCTTATATGAAAACCATCTTGGCTCACCAAAATTCCACTTGTTTTATACTCATTGGGCATCCTACTATATAGGATAGTTCAATTTGGCACGAGCCAAGTGATATAAATCCTAAAATATGGCATCCTGTCACCCATGCATTTCAATGGGAAATTCAGAATAAGAAGCCAAGCTATTCCTATATGAAATCCATCTTGGCTCACCCAAATTCCACTTGTTTTGTACTCATTGGGCATCCTACTATATAGGAAAGTTCAATTTGGCCCGAGCCAAGTGATGGAAATCATAAAAAATGGCACCTTGCCAGCCATCCATTTCAATGGGAAATTCTGAATAAGAAACCAAGATATTCCTATATGAAATCCATCTTGGCTCACCCGAATTCCACTTTTATGATTCTCACATGTCTGGTGGAGATTGTCCTAGTCTCAGCTGAAGGAGGTTATCAAGACCAAAGCACTTTCCAACATATCAGGTCTGTCCGGTAAGCTGCTCTATGTGATTGTTAGTGGAGGAAATCACATTGAAGAGTGTATGGGGGGTACACATTGTGGTTTGCAAGTTTACCACTGAAGCTCCACACCTCTATATGTAATGTTTTGAAGTAGTAAATACCTGACAGAGGTTGTAACCTTTCCTCATGTTAATCCAAAACTTTAAAATACAAATAAAAAATGTTTGGGCTGAACATTCACTTTGATTGCAATATGCACATCTTGTATTTTTACCTCAATTGAACCTCCTTTTAATATTAACACTTTACATTTTTTCAATCCCCTAATGGCAATAATAAAATGATTAAGAAAAAACAAAAAACTTTCAGACACTGGGGAATGATGAGAATAGAATGATTTCCAGAATTGGAGATCATGTGTAAGTTCACTTATAAATGTGTAGATATGTCATTTTGTGCAGGGACAGTTCTAAACATGGGAAACACGTGCTACTTCACAGGCATACTATAGACACCCCCAGGCTCGATATTTAAAGGAATATTTCACTTTTTTTTTTTCACTTTAAGCATCATTAAAAAGTGTGAATTTTCCTCCCTTTGGATTTGATCACATGGTATGCTTTTAAAGATATAAAACAGAAATGATGTGTGTTAGATAGCTATGAGTAAACACTAGTATAGTGTGAAACATGTCAGCTTGACCAGGTGTGCTGTGACTTGTAGTGCTGTGGTGGATTTTACAATAAAGGTAAATATTTTTTATTTGGAGTGCGGCTGTCCAGAAGATTTCTTTCTTTTGCTTTCCCCTGGGGCAGGACTCGGGTCCCCAAACCCTTTTTAGGACAATAACTTGCATATTAGCCGTTATAATTAGCACTTTTGATTTCGAACGTTCGAGTCCATTGTATTTAATAGGGTTCTAAAGTTTGCGGGAACTTTCGGTCCGTTCGCAGAATCTGGTGCAAACCGAACCGGGGGGTGTTCGGCTCATCCCTAGTTGTAAACACTCAAGTTTTTTTTTTTACCTTAATGTTTTATGCATTCAGTCCTTTTTTTATCTTTCCATCAATTAAAGCGGAGTTCCACCCACTTTTACAACTTGGTCTCAAAGGAAAGACCCCTCATTTTTGGATAACATTTTTTTTCTTTCCTACATTTTCTGAAGTACATAATGTACTTCCATCCTAGCCCAGTGCGTCATTTCCTCCTGCCCCCTGCTGCATTCTGGGACCTGTATGTGTAAGACTAAAGGGCTTAAAGTTAAAATTATTAATGGAGGGATTGCAGCATATTTGTGCAAGTACAGAATCACAGTATATAAAAAATAATATGCAAAGTGGTTGGAGGGAAACTTCAGAATGGCAAAGATGTTTTTATTACAAATTATTTGAGCAGACTGCAGTTCCTCTCGAGCGTTCACCATCAAACTGAGTTCTGGGCCGGCCGGCACCTATGGTTCGCCAATACTTGGGCTCCAAATTTACCTGGGCTGGAAGGCACCTGTTCCCTTTTTTTACCTATATTCCCACGCCAAGCTGGCCAGGAAATAAACCATCTTCCTTGCCATCTTGATTGATCAAGATGGCAGGGAAGATGGGAAGATGGAGAGTCCCATTTTCCGAATCATTTTCCACAGTGTACAGTCTTTTGCAGTTTTTTTATGCTCAAGTGTGCACCATCAGATGGGACCACTAGATAGTAGCTTAAAGCCTCTGACATTGGTGGCTCAGTCGACACGTTTGAAAAACACTGCTACCAAACCATTCTCAGCTCTCAAAACCTCAGCCCTTGGGACGAGGGTGAGAGACAACTTTTTGTTGCCCGCGGTGGTGCAAGACAGACACGAGGAAGGGGTTAAGTGTGTGACCGATATGCTCTCTTCTCGACTCCAGACAATTCACTGTACTCACACTTCCAAGTGTTATGGAATGAGGTCTGGGCCATTGCTCTCAGAACCAACTGGGCTCAGAGAGGTCTTCATTGCTGTCCCAGCACCCAACCCTTTTTCACAGTAAACTGCCCTAAAGGTAATTTGAGCATGTGTCTTTGGGGGAAGGGGAAAGGGAAGGAAAAGGTATATTTCCATGTCACTCCTCGTCTTCAGACAATTTATGTACTTGGGGCGAACAACCTTCACGCGCAACCTTTGGACCAGCTCTGACCGCAATGAGCATCTTCCAAGTGTTATGGAATGGGGTCTGGGCCATTGCTCTCAGAACTAACCGCGCTTAGAGAGGTCTTCATTGCTGCAGTGACACTAAATCTCCTCCGAGACAGAACATCACCTCTGTCACTGAGCTTTCCACATTTCTCTACAAATTGTTTTTACAAGGCTGGTTTGCTTGCCCCAGCACCCAACCCTCCTCTTTTCGCAGCACGGGCTTGGGACTAGAGTTGAGCGGACACCTGGATGTTCGGGTTCGACGGGTTCGGCCGAACTTCGGAAAAAAGTTCGGGTTCGGGACCGAACTTTAACCCGAACCCAGACCCGAACCCGAACCCCATTGAAGTCAATGGGGACCCGGACTTCTAAGGACTAAAAAGGCTCTAAAAAGGTAATGGAAAGGGCTAGAGGGCTGCAAATGGCAGCAAAATGTTGTTAAGAGCATGGCAAGTGCTCTGCAAACAAATGTGGATAGGGAAATAACTTAAAAGAACATAAAAAAAATAAAAATAAAAAATAATAATCTTGACCTAGGAGGACGAGGTCCATATGGAGTAGGAGGTTGAGGTGGCGATGGATGTGGCTGTGTAGGTGGAAGCGGCGGTGGAGGAGGACGAGGTAGCCAACACTGATTCAAAAATACAACAATGGCTGTGTAATGCCGGTGATGTGTCGAATTCTGTCCCCCGTCAAATAGTGTCCACCCTGTACTGCGCTTGCTCAGTATGTAGGACAAGGGGATTTCTAAAATCTCCCAAGACGAACGGCGCCTGCGTGGTGAGTTCAGGTGAAGGCCACACCATCCGTGGTTCAAGCCGAGCCAAGTGAGGCCGTGCCCGAAGCGTGGCGATCGAACCGAGCCCGTGAGGGGCCCTGTTACTATGTGCTACCGTATGTCCACTTGGATGGTGGGGCTTGAACCTGCACTCACAGCGCAGGCGCCGTTCATCGTTGGAGATTTTGTGAATCTCCTTGTCCTCTGTACTGCGCAAGCGCTGCGCCTTCGCAGTATGGGCCGGACACAATCCGATGGCCGGACAGTTTTTGTCACAACACCGGTATACATGTCTATTCTGCACAAGGTACGGACAAGTCCTGTGGGATCCATGCCTGGTTCATTTTAATGAACGTGAGCTTGTCCACATTGGCTCTGGACAGGCGGCTGCGCTTGTCTGTGATAACGCCCCCTGCCGTGCTAAATACACGTTCAGATAATACACTGGCTGCAGGGCAGGCCAGCATCTCCAAGGCATAAAGGGCAAGCTCAGGCCATGTGCCCAATTTGGAGACCCAGAAGTTAAAGGGGGCAGACCCGTCATCCAGTACGTGTAGGCCTGTGGACACATACTGCTCAACCATGTTGGTGAAATGCTGCCTCCTGCTAAGACGTTCCATCTCAGCTGGTGGTGCTGGTTGTTGTGGCGTGCTGACAAAGCTTTTCCACATTTCAGCCATGCTAACCCTGCCTTCTGAGGTGCTGCCGGTGCCCTGGCTGCGTTGGCGACCTCTTCCTCCTCCTCTGCCTTCGCCTTGTGCTTCCACCGTACGCCCGCTGTCAGGTGGGAATGCCACCAGCAGCGCGTCTACCAGCGTGCGCTTGTACTCGCGCATCTTACGATCCCGCTCCAGTGAGGGAAATAAGGACGGTACGTTGTCCTTGTAACGGGGATCCAGCATGGTGGCCACCCAGTAATCAGCACCAGTTAAAATTTGGGCAACTCGGCGGTCATTGTGGAAACACTGCAGCATGTAATCGCTCATGTGTGCCAGGCTGCCCAGAGGCAAAGAAAAGCTGTCCTCTGTGGGAGGTGTATCGTCTGTGTCCTCTGTATCCCCCCAGCCACGCACCAGTGATGGCCACGAGCTGGTCTGGGTGCCACCCTGCTTTGAAAATGGCTCCTCCTCCTCCTCCATCTCCTCCTCCACCTCGTCATCCTCCAGAACTGTGCCCTTTCTGCCGGACAATTGTGTACCTGTCGTTTGTTGGTGCAGGAACCCACCCTCGTAGCCACTTGTGAAAGACTGCCCTGAAAGCCTTTGAAATGATCCCGCTTCCTCCTCCTCCTCCTCATCCTCCTGTGCCACATCCTCTTCCATCATCGCCCAAAGCGTTTTTTCAAAGAGGCATAGAACTGGGATAGTAACGCTAAGAACGGCGTCATTGGCACTGGACATGTTGGTGGAGTACTCGAAACAGCGCAACAAGGCACACAGGTCTCGCATGGAGGCCCAGTTATTGGTGGTGAAGTGGTGCTGTTCCGCAGAGCGACTCACGCGTGATTGCTGCAGCTGAAACTCCACTATCGCCTGCTGCTGCTCGCACAGTCTGGCCAGCATGTGCAAGGTGGAGTTCCACCTTGTGGGCACGTCACATATGAGGCGGTGAGCGGGAAGGCCGAAGTTACGCTGCAGCGCTGACAGGCGAGCAGCAGCAGGGTGAGAACGTCGAAAGTGCGCACACACAGCCCGCACTTTCTGCAGCAGCTCTGGCATATTGGGGTAATTTTTAAGGAACCTCTGGACCACCAAGTTCAGCACATGCGCCAGGCAAGGGATGTGCGTCAAACCGGCTAGGCCCAGAGCTGCTACGAGATTTCGCCCATTATTGCACACCACCAGGCCGGGCTTGAGGCTCACTGACAGCAACCACTCATTGGTCTGTTGTTCCATGTCCCTCCACAACTCCTGCGTGGTGTGGGGATTTTCCCCCAAACAGGAAAGTTTTAAAACTGCCTGCTGTCGTTTACCCCTGGCTGTGCTGAAGTTGGTGGTAAAGGTGTTACGCTGACCGGATGAGGAGGCGGTAGAGGATGAGGAAGCAGAGTAGGAGGAGTTAGCAACAGGAGGCAAACTGAAGCGCCCTGCAATCCTCGGTGGTGGAAGGACATGCGCCAAACTGCTATCTGCCTCAGGCCCAGCCGCCACTGCATTTACCCAGTGTGCTGTTAGGGAGATATAACGTCCCTGACCGTGCTTACTGGTCCACGCATCCGTAGTTAGGTGGACCTTGCCACAGATTGCGTTGCGCAGTGCACACCTGATTTTGTCCCCCACTTGGTTGTGCAGGGAAGGGATGGCTCGCCTGGAAAAATTGTGGCGGCTGGGCACGACGTACTGTGGGACAGCCAATGCCATCAGGCTTTTAAAACTCTGCGTCTCAACCAGACGGAATGACAGCATTTCAAAGGCCAGGAGTTTTGAAATGCTGGCATTCAGGGCCAGGGATCGCGGGTGGCTAGGGGGGTACTTCCTCTTCCGCTCCAATGTTTGGGAGATAGAGAGCTGAACGCTTCCATGGGACATTGTGGAGATGGTTGGTG
This sequence comes from Rana muscosa, assembly GCA_029206835.1. Lineage (NCBI taxonomy): Eukaryota > Metazoa > Chordata > Amphibia > Anura > Ranidae > Rana > Rana muscosa. The sequence continues at coordinate 368,814,235 of CM055123.1, read as the reverse complement.
ACCCAGGTGGTAGTGTTGCTGGCAGATCCTCTGTTTGCGGGGTGGCAGGTGCCACTGTCACTACAGAGGTGGATGAAGAGGCCGAGACTGCAGCAGAAGAGGAAGCAGGAGGAGCCAGAGACCTTTCTTGGTTTTTGAGGTGTCTACTCCACTGCAGCTCGTGCTTTGCACTTAGATGCCTGGTCATGCAGGTTGTGCTCAGGTTGAGAACGTTTATGCCTCGCTTCAGGCTCTGATTGCACAGCGTGCAAACCACTCGTGTCTTGTCATCAGCACATTGTGTGAAGAACTGCCACGCTGGGGAACTCCTTGGACCTGGCTTTGGTGTGCTCGGTCCCTTGCTGCGTTGGGCAGTAGCAGACATACTGTCTAGCTGACAGACGCTCCGCTTTTGCACCCTGCTCCCTCTTCTGCTGTGCTGGTGGCTCTGTGCGACCACCGCCTCTTCCTCCAAACTACACTGGTCACCTGCATAACGTTGATTCCATGTGGGGTCGAGGACCTCATCGTCCTCCACATCATCTTCCACCCAGTCTTCACCCCTGCCCTCCTTGTCTGTCTGCACAATTGCGAAAGCAGCAGCAGTTGGCACCTGTGTTTCGTCATCATCCGAGATGTACTGTGATGGTCCTCCCATGTACTCATCATGAAACATAAGTGGTTGGGCATCGGTGCACTCAATCTCTTCCACTTCTGGGGCAGGGCTAGGTGGATGGCCCTGGGAAACCCTGCTAACAGAGTCATCGAAAAGCAGAAGAGACTGCTGCATGATTTGGGGCTCAGACTGCTTGGCTGATTTGCAAGGGGGTGAGGTGAAAGACTGATGGACATGGGTTTCAGGTGCCAACTCTGTTCTTTCATCAGAAGAGTGGGTGGGAGACAATGTGAAGGAACCCGAGGCACTGTCAGCAACCCAATCTACTATCGCCTGTACTTGTCCTGGCCTAAACATTCGTACAGCCTCATTAGGCGCGACAAAATACCGCCGCAGGCTCGGTCGCCTACTCGCACCTGAGGAAGGTGTTTCACTTGTGCGTGTATCTGGCACAGATCCACCACGTCCTCTCCCTGCAACATGAGCTCCACCAGCAGCACCACGAACGGGGCCACCACGTCCCTTTGACCTTCTCCTCATATTTTCAAAATTTTGGATCTTGCCCTAAATGGGTGTTTTTGGAAGAGCAGAACACATCCACAGTACGTAACCGCTGAATCGCACAGCTACAGAACTGCAGAAAATGCTATTAAATTTTTTTTTTGTTTTTTTAGTATAGCAACGTAGGAGAAAACTATAAAGAAATTGTTTATTTCACACACCTCAAAATATGTATAACACACTGCAAACTTTTTTTGGTGCCACTAAATGGCGTTTTTTGGAAGAGCAGAACACACCCACAGTACGTAACCGCTGAATCGCACAGCTACAGAACTGCAGAAAATGCTATTCAAAAAAAATGTTGTTTTTTTAGTATAGCAACGTAGGAGAAAACTATAAAGAAATTGTTTATTTCACACACCTCAAAATATGTATAACACACTGCAAACTTTTTTTTGTGCCCCTAAACAGCGTTTTTTGCAAGCGTACATTAAAGTGCAAATTTTTTTTTTTTTTTGCCCTAAACGGGTCTTTTTTTGCACGAGCAAAATAAAATGCTTTTTTTTTTTTTTTTTGCCCTATGGGTCTTTTGGAAAAGAGAGCAATAAAGTGCCTTTTTTCCCCCTAAAAGTTAGATTTTCTCTGACACTGGGCTCATGGCAGTGTAAAAAGACTGCACTGCAACACAAATAGGTAGACCTATGCAGATCGCTGATTTTAATCTCTGAATCTGGACTCCTATATAATATTCTCTCTCCCTGAAAGCACCAACACAGGAACCTGGCCCTACACTACACTATCTCTCTATCTTTTCCCTCAGATTGTAGAATCAGGACTACCTCATCTATCTTTCTATCTCTCCCTAAAAGCAGCAGCAGCAGACTAGATCCTCTCCATCTATTCTGAAGCAGAGTGACATGTGTGCTGTGTGCCTCTAGCTTATATAGAAGCTGGGCCACATGTTGCACTGACCAATCACAGCCATGCCATTAGTAGGCATGGCTATGATGGCCTCTAAGGGCACACCAGCTAATCAAAAGGTGATTGGCTGGCCCCTGAAGCATTTCTAAATGTGTTATTAGATTGCCGAACCCGAACCCGGACTTTTGGGCAAAGTCCGGGTTCGGGAAAAAGCTAAAGTTCGGTACGGACCCGAACTTTACAGTTCGGGTTCGCTCAACACTACTTGGGACCGGTCATGGCAGAGTTAAAAAAATATTGAAAACTTTCTAACCAAATTAATCACCATGACGGCTTAAAACATAGTGGCAACAAAACAAGATCAAGGTCCAATTCTAGTTGATTTTAACTGTGTGGCCGATATGCTCTCTTCTCGTTTCCAGAAAATTCACTGTACTCACTGGGCGAACAGGTCCTGCTGTTACAGCTGAGACTATGCACACAGACAGAACAGCAAACACTGTACTCTCATGTAATGTAGTCCCAAAGTCAAAGTCTAGGACTGTCTACAATCTTAGCCCTTTGCACAGAAAACTGCCTGAAGCTCATTCTTTGAGCATGAAGGGGTTAAGTGTGTCCTAGGGAGTGATTCTAACTGTGTGGCCAATATGCTCTCTTCTCGTCTCCAGACAATTCACTGTACTCACTGGGCGAACAGGTCCTGCTGTTACAGCTGAGAACTATGCACACAGATGGAACAGCAAAGATGTACAGCAAACACTGTACTCTCATGTAATGTAGTCCCAAAGTCAAAGTCTAGGACTGTCTACAATCTTAGCCCTTTGCACAGAAAACTGCCTAAAGCTCATTCTTTAGGCAGTTGGCAAAGTTAAAAAAATATTAAACTTTTTTCCTCACCATGACGGCTTAAAATATAGTGGCAACAAAACAAGATCAAGGTCCAATTGTAGAAGAAACAGAGTAGTCAAGGCTCCACAAAGTCTTTAGACACACCCAAGTTAGGCGCTGCATGTAATAGTATGCTTGGTGCGGTCATTCTTAGGCCTGTTTGGCTGAGATCCTGAAGAATAATCCCCAGTGACTTTTGCCGATGGCCTACAGTACCAAATATTCTTTAAAGGGCTGGTTTGCTTGTCCCAGCACCCAACCCTCCTCTTTTCGCAGCACGGGCTTGGGACCGGCCATGGCAGAGTTAAAAAAATTCAAGAGCACTGGTAAGCAGTCTTCCAGTTTTGGAAGGGAGCACAGAGTTCCCCTGCACTTTACGTGTGCTTGCACACAACCTTCACGCGCAACCTTTGGACCAGCTCTGACCGCAATGAGCATCTTCCAAGTGTTATGGAATGGGGTCTGGGCCATTGCTCCCAGAACCAACCGCGCTTAGAGTGGTCTTCATTGCTGCAGTGACACTAAATGTCCCCTGAGACAGAACATCACCTCTGTCACCGAGCTTTCCACATTGCTCTACAAATTGTTTTTACAAGGCTGGTTTGCTTGCCCCAGCACCCAACCCTCCTCTTTTCGCAGCATGGGCTTGGGACCGGCCATGGCAGAGTTAAAAAAATTCAAGAGCACTGGTAAGCAGTCTTCCAGTTTCGGAAGGGAGCACAGAGTTCCCCTGCACTTTACATGTGCTTGCACACAACCTTCACGTGCAACCTTTGGACCAGCTCTACCGCAATGAGCTTCTTCCAAGTGTCATGGTCTGGACCATTGCTCTCAGAACCAACCTCGCTTAGAGAGGTCTTCATTGCTGCAGTGACACTAAACATCCCCCAAGACGGAACATCACCTCTGTCACTGAGCTTTCCCAATTGCTCTACAAATGTTTTAATAGGGCTGGTTTGCTTATCCCAGCGCTCAACCCTCCTCTTTTCACAGCACGGGCTTGGGACCGGCCATGGCAGAGTTAAAAAATATTGAAAACTTTTTCCCGAATTAATCACCGTGACAGTCTAAAATATAGTGGCAACAAAACAAAATCAAGGTCCCATTGTACTTAATTAAGTTTGAAGTTCCTAGGATTTATGGCTTTGGAGATATAGCTCCGAAAAAAATTGACTGGCAAAATCCAAAATTCATGCTCACAAGGTGGCACCAGAGCCCAGCTAGCGGTCTGACTTCTTACCGCTACGTTTCCCGCAAGGGAGCTGTCAAGTGCTGGTCAGTTCTCTTTGGGTGGCTGGCTCTTCGGAACCCTTTGGGCCTCGGACTTTAAACTTAGTAGACACATGGAGGTCATTAAGGAGCGCCTCTTTACCAAATTTGAAGTTCCTTGGATTTTTGGATCCGGAGATATGGCTCCGGAGATTTTGACCAGCAAAATCCAAAATTAATGCCGACAAGGTGGCACCAGAGCACGGCTAGCGGTCTGACCCCTTACCGCTATGTTTCCCACAAGGGAGCTGTCAAGTGGCGGTCGGTTCTCTTTGGGTGGCTGGCTCTTCGGAACCCTTTGGGCCTTGGACTCGAAACTTAGTAGACATATGGCGGTCATTAAGGTGCGCCTCTCTGCCAAATGTGAAGTTCCTCAGATTTTTGGCTACAGAGATATGGTCGGTTCTCTTTGGGTGGTTGGCTCCAAAATTCTACCTCCCTATATATCCGCAGCAACCTTTCCCGCTGACCTCCAATAATTGACCGTTACTGTTTGATTTAAGGACAGTCTCCCACGAGTCTACCCGACCTCCTGGAACTCCTTCCAGGCCACAATTTCTAAAAAATTCCCCTTTTGGGACTTCCGCCATTTGGTTTGCCGGTCAATATCTCGAAAGCCATAAATGCTAGGAACTTCAAATTTGGTGATGGGGGCAGTTTTGATGGAGGCATTTTGATAAGGGCCGTTTTATGGGGCAATATGATGGGGACAGTTTTGATGGGGGCAATTTGATAAGGGCTTATTTGATGGGGGCCGTTTGATGGGGGCAATTTGATGGGGGGCCGTTTTTATGGAGTCAGTTTAATGGGGGGAGTTTGATGGGGACAGTTTCGATAGGGGCAGTTTTATGGGGCAGTTTTGATGGGGGCCATTTTCAGGGGGCAGTTTTGAGGGGGCAATTTTGATGGGTTGCAATTTGATGGGGCACTTTTGAGGGGCAGTTTGATGGGGACAATTTGATGAGGGCAGTTTTGATGGGGAAATTTTGATAGGGGCCGTTTTAAAGGGGGCATTTTTGATGGGGGCAATTTTGATGGGGGCAATTTTGATGGGTTGCAGTTCGATGGGGCAGTTTTGATCGGTGCAGTTTTGATGGGGCAGTTTTGATGGAGGCAATTTTGATGGAGGCAATTTGATGGGGGCAGTTTTGAGGTAGCAATTTGATGGGGGCCGTTTTTATGGAGTCAGTTTAATGGGGACCGTTTTGATGGGGGCAGTTTGAGGGGGTAATTTTGATGGGGGCAGTTTGAGGGTGCTGTTTTGATGGGGCAGTTTTGACGGGAGCCATTTTGATGGGGGCAGTTTGATAGGGCAATTTTGATGAGGTCTTTTTTGATGGGTCAGTTTTGATGGGGGCAGTTTGAGGGGGCAATTTTGATGGTGGCAATTTGATGGGGACAATTTTAGGGGGCAGTTTGAGGGGGCAATTTTGATGGGGGCCATTTGAGGGGCCGTTTTAATGGGGGCAGCTTTGATAGGGGAAGTTTTGATGGGGGCCGTTTTGATGGGGGCCGTTTTGATGGGGGCCGTTTTGATGGGGGCAGTTTTTATGGAGTCAGTTTAATGGGGCAGTTTGATGGGGCAATTTGATAAAGTAGCTTAATGGGGGCTGTTTGATGGGGGCAGTTCTGATGGGAACAATTTGATAAGGGCAATTTTGATGGGGGCATTTTTGGAGGGGGCAGTTTGAGGGGGAAATTTGACTGGGGCATTTTTGATGGGGACAATTTGAAAGGGGCCCTTTTGATGGGGGCAGTTTGATGGGGGCCATTTTATGGAGTCAGTTTAATGGGGGCAGTTTGATGGGGCAGTTTTTATGCGGCAGTTTGATGGGGCAATTTGATGCGGACAATTTTGATGGGGGCAGTTTTGATGGGGGACGTTTGCGGGGGCAATTTTGATGGGGGCAGTTTTAATTTGGCCATTTGAGGGGGCCATTTTGATGGGAGCAGTTTTGATGGGGCAGTTTGATGGGGGCAGTTTTGATGGGTATTTTTTGATGGGGCAGTTTGATGAGGGCAATTTTATGGGGGCAGTTTTGATGATGGCAGTTTATTCGGGCAGTTTTGATGGAGGCACTATAAAGGGGTCAGTTTTAATGGGGGCAATTTATGGGGACAGTTTGATAGAGGCAATATGATAGGGACAGTTTTGATGGGGCAGTTTTGATGGAGGCAATTTGATGGGGCGGGTTTGATGGGGGTAGTTTGATGGGGGCTATTTAATGGGGACAGTTTTTATGGGGGCTCTTTAATTGAGGCAGTTTGATGGAGTCAGTTTATAACAATAATAATAAACATAACTAGAAAAGCTACAATTTCTGGGGAAATTGTGTGACGTGTTCTTGCCTCCACCAGTAGTCTACAACTGGAGTGGGTGGAGTAACTGGGTGGAGTGGCTTGAGCAATTGTTGTGTGGTTGTAGTGGCTGGAGTAACTGAAAAGTGTTAAAAAGTTAATATTTTAAAAAGTAGAAAGTAGAAAAAAAATGAAGAAGTCTCATCATTATCTGAAAGAGCGGAACATTTTTTTAAAAAAAATATTTTTTCAAAAATTATAATTTTTTTTAATTTTTAAATGATTTTTCAAAAAAAAATTTTCCTTTTAAAAATTTTTTTCAGATTTTTTTTTTTCAAAATTTTTTTTTTTTCAAAATGATTTTTGTTTTAAAAAAAAAATTATGTTTTTTTCAAAAATTCAATATTTTTTTATTCATTTATTTTTATTTTTCAAAAATTACTTTTTATTTTTCATGGGGGGGTCATAAACAGCGGAAAACAGTATCCATCGTATTACAGTACATAGTAGAGGTACATAGTAATTCATTTACAGATAACAACAGAATCAAAAAAGAAAGCAAAGTTGAACATTAGAAATGCCTTAGAGAAATAAGAGGCGACGTGCATTGTCTTTCCCCCCCAGACACCCCAACTGGGAACATACTGTGTCCTGAGGGAAAGACAACACAGCCAACCTCCACGTTACAACTATTTGTGATACAGAAACTCCCCTCAGAGCTGTGTGGGAGGAGCTATAGGTCCCTCAGCGTTGCCAAGGAAACCAATGTTTGTTTATGCAGGCTCTAGCCACAGGTCACACAGTATTTTCAGCCTCTCCTGAATTCTTGCCATTCTTCAAAGGTCATATTTTAAAAACTATAAATCCTACAGCGAAGAGCTTTATATTGTGAGAATCACAAGACCCAGACCTACATTTTGATATATAGTATGTCTCTGAAATATTAAAATTGAAGGCACAGTCGCAGTTTAGAAATTGCCCTTCAAATTTGAAGTGGCTAGAGGATAGTTTCAATGAATGTCAATGGGTGGCGTGAGTTGAAAACAAATCATCATATTGTGAAAACTGTAAGGACTATGGCTTAGCCGTGGACACGTGTAGTGGCAGCAGGGATAGCTGAACGTTTTGATATAAAATTTGTGTAGGTGGGCTTATAAATGAGGAAGTGGTGGCAGGTTAGATATCATGTCCGGATTTTTCAGATTTTGTCAGCTGACACTCTAGTTTCACCATTCATTCCTGTGGGACAAATTTTGCCGCAAAAACAACGATATTTCGTGAACGATTCGGCGAAACATTCCACAAAGTAATAGCACACCATTCGGGAACAATCCACACGTTTTGGTATATTACTTGTCTATGTAGTGTAAAAACTTTGGCTATAATAAGAATAAGAATAAGAACTAGAAAAGCTACAATTTCTAGGGAAATTGTGTGACGTGTTCTTGCCTCCACCAGTAGTCTACAACTGGAGTGGGCGGAGTAACTGGGTGGAGTGGTTTGAGCAACTGTTGTGTGGTTGGAGTGGCTGGAGTAACTGTGAAAAGTGTTAAAAAGCTTAATATTTTAAAAAGTAGAAATATTAGAAAAAAAATTGAAGAAGTCCCATCATTAGTTGAAAGAGCGGAACAATTTTTTCAAAAATGTTTTTTTTTTCAAATTGTTTGTTTTTTTTAATGATTTTTTTTCAAAAATGGTTTTTTTTCATTTTTTTTAAATGATTTTAAAAAAAAATTCAATTTTTTTTATTGATTTATTTTCAAAAATGATTTTTCTCTCAAAAATGATTTTTCTCTGTGTTTTTTTTTTTTAATGAATTTTTTGGAAAAATTTTTTTTTGAAAAAAAACATTTAAAAAAAAAAAACCATAAAAAAAAGTAAGCAAAGTTGAACATTAGAAATGCCTTAGAGAAATAAGAGGCGACGTGCATTGTCTTTCCCCTCAGACACCCCAACTGGGAACATACTGTGTCCTGAGGGAAAGACAACACAGCCAACCTCCATGTTACAACAATTTGTGATACAGAAACTCCCCTCAGAGCTGTGTGGGAGGAGCTATAATTCCCTCAGCGTTGCCAAGGAAACCAATGTTTGTTTATGCAGGATCTAACCACAGGTCACACAGTATTTTCAGACTCTCCTGAATTCTTGCCATTCTTCAAATGGTCGTATTTTAAAAACTATAAATCCTACAGCGAAGAGCTTTATATTGAAGGCACAGTCGCAGTTTAGAAATTGCCCTTTGAATTTGAAGTGTCTAGAGGGGAGTTTCAATGAATGTCAATGAGTGGTGTGAGTTGCAAACAAATCATCATATTGTGAAAACTGTAAGGACTATGGCTTAGCCGTGGACACATGTAGTGGCAGCAGGGATAGCTGAACGTTTTGATATAAAATTTGTTTAGGTGGGTTTAAAAATGAGGGAGTGGTGGCAGGTTAGAAATCATGTCCTGATTTTTCAGATTTTGGCAGCTCACTCTCTAGTTTCGCCATTCATTCCTATGGGACAAATTTCGCCACAAAAACGACGATATTTCGTGAACGATTCGGCGAAACGTTCCACAAAGTAATAGCACACCATTCAGGAACAATCCGCACGTTTCGGTATATTACTTGTCTATGTAGTGTAAAAACTGTGGGAGGAGTTAGGGTGGTAAAATTTGGCTATAAGAATAATAATAATATATATGTGAGATAACAAGTGCTCTTGCTATGCAAGAACACTTAATAATGTGTAGCGGGGTCTCCTTTAAGGCCCTGGAACTACGTTACCCAGAACTCCGTTCGGCACCCAGAGTGCAGTGGCCACCGCAGAGGCTCATGGGAGGGGTTATTTAAGAAGGAAGCGAGGCGGAGCTCGGCCTCTTTGGACACCGCGCTGCAAGCAACAGCTTCTTCCTGTGCGGATCTGCAGCAGTGCAAGGCCTGAAGCCTGGGGCCTTGCGCAACTTCCGAAGAGCCTTCCACCCCGCTGTGGAGCCTGGGTGGCACCAGACTGGTCGAGTGAGGACATCAGTTGGATCGGGGACCCGATCGTTGCAGACGCTGTGTGCGGAGACACAGCAGGTGAAAGTCCCAGACTGGGATCGCGTCCGGAGTGGTGAGCGAGCACTTGCTCAATCAAGTAGACTTTACCGTTTCTAGGCCTGTAGACTGCCTTGGCTCACTGATCGTTTGCTTGTTGTTCCATTGGGGGACCGGTAGCAGGACAGAGTTGAAGTGTCCCCCCAGCATAGTGTTCTTAGTGATTGCCAGTTTGTGGATTACAAATACTATTCATCAAGTGCACCACCGAAAGTTTGCATGGGAAGAAATCCCTATAGGAAGGACTGAGATTTATTCTAGGTCAGGCCTGTCCAGGGTGGGGAGATAGGATATTGTTTAGTGCGCCACAGGGCGTGTATACCATAATAGCTACGCGTGGTGGATTACCGCGCAGCACCATTATTGTGTGCTATATTGATTGCTGCAGGGCTCTGCAAGCCAGTTGTGTGTATTATATTCTGCTTAAGCCTTTTTACAACCAAAGTAAAACTGTTATATTTTAATCTTTAACAATTGTGTGTTGTCTTACTGTAAAGAGGGTGCCCTTACAATACCAATTGATTATGATAAAAATATAACCCCTAGACTAGCTGTGCCAGGGTGGGTCGAGCAGATTGCCGGGGGTTGGTGGTGCTGTACACAGGGCCCGAAAACAAATCCAGCGGCTCTCTTAACTGGGAGTAGCGCTACAAATATATATGTGAGATAACAATAAGTGCTCTTGTTATGCAAGAACACTTAATAATATATATGTGAGATAACAATAAGTGCTCTTGCTATGCATGAACACTTAATTAACATGTACAAAGTATTAGCTACATACAAATCTAATCACAATATCACCTCGGGCAGCACACAGTCCTTTATAGAAGTTAGAAAATGTTTCCTTAGTAGGGTTGAGCAGACCCGAACTGTAAAGTTCGGGTCCGTACCAAACTTTTGGATTTTGGGGTCCCGGACCCGAACCCGAACAATTGACTGTATGTTCGGGTTCGGGGTCCGGTGTTCGGCAATATGCATGTAAAGTCGTGCTTGTTTCCCGTGCTTAGAACTGTCCCTGCACAAAGTGTCATTTCTGAAGGGAAAAAAGTAATTTAAAACTCACTCGCGGCTATAATGAATTGTCGGCTCCCGGCAATACCTAGAAAAGTCATTGATAAAAAAAAAAAACGTGGGGGTTCCCCCAAATTCATTTACCAGGCCCTTCAGGTCTGGTATGGATATTAAGGGGAACCCTGCCGGAAATTAAAAATAAAATGGCGTGGAGTACCCCCAAAATTCCAGACCAGACCCTTTATCCGAGCATGCAACCTGGCAGGCTGCAGGAAAAGAGGGGGGGACGAGAGAGCGTCCCCCCCTCCTGAACCGTACCAGGCCACATGTCCTCAATTGTACCCCTACCATTTCACAAAGAAAGTGTAAAAAATAGTAAAAAAAATACACAGACACCATTGGGAAAGTCCTTTATTAAAAATAAAAAAATAAAAAATAAAAATAAACATTCCAGCGATGAAATCCAGTGTCCCACGGCGATCCCGATGTCCAGCGCTGTCCAGACGAAATGTCATTGGCTGAGCCTGAGCGGACCTGATGGGGAACTTCCTCGGCAGTGTATTAAATGAATGGACCCGCCCTTTCTAAAGTTCCCCATCAGGTCCGCTCAGCCAATGACGTAGTGTAAGGCTGAGGACCTGATGCGGAACGTGAGAAGGGGCGGGTCTATTCATGTATTATACTGCGGAGGAAGTTCCCTATCAGGTCCGCTCATCCAATGACGTAGGCGGGGTCTGACATACGAGGGGGCGGACCTGATGGGGAACTTCATCCACAGTTTAATACATGAATAGACCCTTCTCACGTTCCGCATCAGGTCCTCAGCCTTACACTACGTCATTGGCTGAGCGGACCTGATGGGGATCTTTAGAAGGAGCGGGTCTATTCATTTAATACACTGCGGAGGAAGTTCCCCATCAGGTCCGCTCAGGTTCAGCCAATGACATTTCGTCTGGACAGCGCTGGACATCGGGATCGCCACGGGACACTGGATTTCATCGCTGGAATGTTTTTTGTTTTTTTTTAATAAAGGACTTTCCCAATGGTGTCTGTATTTTTTTTTCAATTTTTACACTTTCTTTGTGAAATGGTAGGGGTACAATGTACCCCATTACCAATTCACATGGGGGAGCGGAATCTGGGGGTCCCCTTTGTTAAAGGGGTCTTCCAGATTCTGATAAGCCCCCCGCCCGCAAGACCCCCACAACCACCGGGCAAGGGTTGTGGGGATGAGGCCCTTGTCCCCATCAACATGGGGACATCCTCCCCCATGTTGAGGGCATGTGGCCTGGTATGGTTCAGGAGGGGGGGCGCTCTCTCGTCCCCCCCTCTTTTCCTGCGGCCTGCCAGGTTGCGTGCTCGGGTAAAGGGTCTGGTCTGGATTTTTGGGGGTACTCCATGCCATTTTTTAAAAAAAATGCGGTGGAGTTCCCCTTAAAATCCTTTCCAGACCTGAAGGGCCTGGTATGGATATTTGGGGGGAACCGCACGCATTTTTTTTTTAAATTTGCGGCAGGGTTCCCCTTAATATCCATAGCAGACCTGAAGGGCCTGGTAATTGAATTTTTTTTTTATCAATGACTTTTCTATGTATTGCCGGGAGCCGACAATTCATTAATAGCCGAGAGTAAGTTTTAAATGACTTTTTTCCCTTCAGAAATGACACTTTGTGCAGGGTCAGTTCTAAGCACGGGAAACAAGCGCCAATAGTCTCAGAAGTTCGGGTCCCCATTGACTTCAATGGGGTTCGGGTTCGGGGTCAAGTTCGGGTTAAGTTCGGTCCCGAACTCAAACTTTTTACCGAAGTTCGGCCGAACCCGTCGAACCCGAACATCCAGGTGTCTGCTCAACTCTATTCCTTAGTCATTGGCTATGTTTAGCACCTTAATGAACTTACACATGATCTCCAAACCTGGAAACCATTTTATTCCCATCGTCATTCCCCAGTGTCTGATAGTTCAATACATTTTTATTGCATTTTTGAAAAAGAATATATTCACTTCAGGCCCAGGCCAATTCTGACACTTTGCTCCTGCATGTAAAAATCATAATTTTTTTGCTAGAAAATTACATAGAACCCCCAAACACTATACATGTTTGTTTTTTAGCAAAGACCCTAGAGAATACAATGGCGGTCATTGCAACTTTTTATATCGCACGGTATTTGCGCAGCAAATTTTCAAACACGCCTTTTTGGGGGAAAAAACAGTTTCATGCCTTTAAAAAAATAAAAAAAAACAGTAAAGTTAGCCAAGTTTTTTTGCATAATGTGAAAGATGAATTTACGCTGAGTAAATAGATACCTAACATGTCACGCTTCAAAATTGCACACGCTCGTGGAATGGCGCCAAACTTCGGTACTTAAAAATCCCCATAGGCGACGCTTTAAATTTTTTTACTGGTTACATTTTTTGAGTTACAGAGGAGGTCGTCTAGGGCTAGAATTATTGCTCTCGCTCTAACGTTTGCGGCGACACCTCACATGTGTGGTTTTAACACCGTTTTCATATGTGGGCAGGACTTACCGTATTTTTCGCTCCATAAGACGCACCTGACCATAAGACGCACCTAGGTTTTGGAGGAGGAAAACCAGAAAAAAAATATTCTGAACCAAATGCTGTACTAAAATATTTACCAGTGCCCATGAAATGCAGCCTGACCTGTGCCATTATTGCAGCCTGACCATTGCCACTAATGCAGCCTGGATATTGCCATTAATGCACCCTTTACATATAGTTATTAATGCAGCCTGACCATTGCCATTAATAAATAAAATGTAATTAAATTAAAAACACAGTCCACTTTGCTGCAAAGATAGTCACTGGCTGCTTGCAGGAAGAGAAATTATATATTATTGATCAGTGTACTCTGTACAGCTCTGCACAGCACAGGGAAATGCATTGTTTTAAATGATTTCAAGGTAAAACTGTGCTACTCCTCCTCAGTGATGAAGAGTGGAGGAAAAGGTTGTAAACATGCAAAAAGAAGGAAGGAGAGATTGTCCCTGAATATGTGCTCCTGGAAATGAGAGCCAACTTCGTTATCCCTGTAATAGGTGATTTTCTAAAAGATGTTCTTTATGCTGAGCTGGGGTTAGGAAGAGAGAGAGGCTAGTGAGAAGTGCACACACTCACTTGGAATATTCCTGGGGGCTCCTCTCTAGCTCATTCAGTAGTAAATCTGTGTGTTTGTCTGCTGCTTCTTTTTAATCTTCCTGCCCACCTCTCCTTCACAGACAGAACACACGAGCAGGGAGGGAGGGGTGAGAGGAGAGATGTGTGAAGCTGCTCAGTCGGGACAGGCTGCAGGCATGCTGGAGGTGGAGTTGGATGGAGCAGTGTGAGGATTGGATCCTCTCCACGTAGGACAGCTACACTTCCTGAGCCGTCAGCTGCACTGTCTGCACAATGCACACAGTGACAGAGAGCAGAGCGCCATCAGAGGAGGGAGGAGAGGAGCAGGTGGATGGGTTTTCTGTGGACAGGAACCAATTTCTCCACCCCTCACTTACTTCTCATGGCAGCGTCGGCGGGGGGGGGGCGGGGGCGGCAGCGGCGGGGGGCGGGGCCTAATGTATATTCGCTCCATAAGACGCAGAGACATTTTTCCCCATATTTTTGGGGGAAAAATATGCGTCTTATGGTCCGAAAAATACGGTAAGTATGCATTCACTTCTGCATGCGAGCACACGGTGACAGGGGCACTTTATTTTTATTTTTTTATTATTTATTTTAATTTTACTTTTTTTTTTGACAATTAAAAAAAACAAAAAAAAAAACATTTGATCACTTTTATTCCTATTACAAGGAATGTAAACATCCCTTGTAATAGGAATATGGCATGATAGGACCTCTTTACAGTGAGATATGTGGTCAATAAGACACCACATCTTACCACTAGGGATGAGCTGAACACCCTCCTGTTCGGTTCGCACCAGAACCTGCGAACGGACCGAAAGTTTGCGCAAACTTTAGAACCCTAATAAAGTCTATGGAACTCGAACGTTCAAAATCAAAAGTGCTAATTATGAAGGCTAATATGTAAGTTATTGTCCTAAAAAGGGTTTGGGGACCCGGGTCCTGCCCCAGGGGACATGTATCAATGCAAAAAAAAGTTTTAAAAATGCACGTTTTTTTGGGAGCAGTGATTTTAATGATGCTTAAAGTGAACAAAAAAAAAGTGAAATATTCCTTTTAATATCGTACCTGGGGGGTGTCTATAGTATGCCTGTGAAGTGGCACGTGTTTCCCGTGTTTAGAACTGTCCCTGCATAAAATGACATTTCTAAAGGAAAAAAAGTCATTTAAAACTGCTTGCGGCTTTAATGTAATGTCTGGTCCCGGCAATATGGATGAAAATCATTGAGAAAAATGGCATGGCTACCACCCCACTCCCAGCCCATTACCAGCCCCTTTGGATCTTGTATGGATATTAAGGGGGAACCCTGCACCCAAATTAAAAAAAGGCCTTATATACTCTGAACAGCAGTATACAGGCGGTGCAAACAAGACATAATATGTAATAATTTATAATGATATGAAGACATAGAAACAATGTATTCAGTCAGTGTGTGTTTCCTACAGATGGATCCAGTGACAGAAATTCCCCAGAGAGATGTCCCCGTCCTCTGTTTTCCCGGGACTCCACACAGGAACATCAGGAGATCCTTCAGGAGGATCAGGTAGGAGCAGGTAGGAGGGACTAAAGCAATTTTATGGGGCAGCTCCTGCAAAAGGTAATTACTTTTAGTCCCTCCTACCTGATCCTCCTGAAGGATCTCCTGATGTTCCTGTGTGGAGTCCCGGGAAAACAGAGGACGGGGACATCACTCTGGGGAATTTCTGTTACTGGATCCATCTGTAGGAAACACACACTGAAGCTGAAGTTAGCTCCTTATTCGGCCAGCTTCTTATTCGAATGCAGAAGTTGGCTCCTTATTCGGCCAGCTTCTTATTCAGGTTGGATCTTTATTCACAAAAGTGATTATTTACTAAACTATCATCTGCAACGTTTATAATAAAATCGTGAACTTTAACAACAATTCTGTCTCCCTAAATGCCATGTATTTAAAGGGGTAATTCTGAATAAATATCTAAAAACCATCTTGGCTCACCCAAATTCCACTTGTTTTATACTCATTGGATATCCTACTATATAGGAAAGTTCAATGTGGCCCGAGCTAAGTGATGGAAATCTTAAAATATGGCACCTTGACAGCCATGCATTTCAATGGAAAATTCTGAATAAGAAGCCAAGCTATTCTTATATGAAAACCATCTTGGCTCACCAAAATTCCACTTGTTTTATACTCATTGGGCATCCTACTATATAGGATAGTTCAATTTGGCACGAGCCAAGTGATATAAATCCTAAAATATGGCATCCTGTCACCCATGCATTTCAATGGGAAATTCAGAATAAGAAGCCAAGCTATTCCTATATGAAATCCATCTTGGCTCACCCAAATTCCACTTGTTTTGTACTCATTGGGCATCCTACTATATAGGAAAGTTCAATTTGGCCCGAGCCAAGTGATGGAAATCATAAAAAATGGCACCTTGCCAGCCATCCATTTCAATGGGAAATTCTGAATAAGAAACCAAGATATTCCTATATGAAATCCATCTTGGCTCACCCGAATTCCACTTTTATGATTCTCACATGTCTGGTGGAGATTGTCCTAGTCTCAGCTGAAGGAGGTTATCAAGACCAAAGCACTTTCCAACATATCAGGTCTGTCCGGTAAGCTGCTCTATGTGATTGTTAGTGGAGGAAATCACATTGAAGAGTGTATGGGGGGTACACATTGTGGTTTGCAAGTTTACCACTGAAGCTCCACACCTCTATATGTAATGTTTTGAAGTAGTAAATACCTGACAGAGGTTGTAACCTTTCCTCATGTTAATCCAAAACTTTAAAATACAAATAAAAAATGTTTGGGCTGAACATTCACTTTGATTGCAATATGCACATCTTGTATTTTTACCTCAATTGAACCTCCTTTTAATATTAACACTTTACATTTTTTCAATCCCCTAATGGCAATAATAAAATGATTAAGAAAAAACAAAAAACTTTCAGACACTGGGGAATGATGAGAATAGAATGATTTCCAGAATTGGAGATCATGTGTAAGTTCACTTATAAATGTGTAGATATGTCATTTTGTGCAGGGACAGTTCTAAACATGGGAAACGCGTGCCACTTCACAGGCATACTATAGACACCAAAAGGGGGGTGTAAAATGCCCAATTCACTGTAGGGTAACAATATTAGATACAACCAAAAGATGATTCGTTTATAAAAACGGGATCCTCCTAACCATAAATTCTGTTAAATATGAATAGGGAAAAGGGGAAAAGGGACTGGGCTAGGGGGGGGGGAAGGGGAATGTTGGGAAATTCCCAACTAAGGTTAAATGGAGATTCAGCTACCATTCTAATGGGTAATAATGAAAAAAGACTTTATTGGTTGGATGCTACAAAAATTGAGAGTACACATTTCCTCCTGTCTAAATGACCTAGGTCATAGAGGAGAAAGGAGTTTCTCCCGTGGCTACACAGTAATATATTAAAACTTTACATAATACATATACACTGTGCACTGTAAGAAAACAATTATCTAAAAAAGATGGCAGAGAGGACTATTACCCCCCACTTTGCCTATCTAAGCTCAGTAAGAGCTGCTGTTAACATCATATGCCCGGGCATAAATTTATGACAGAACCTGGAAAACCTGCTAAATTAAGAAAGAGAACCAAGAAAGATGTATGCGGAACTTATATTAGAAAAATCCTTGATGAGGTGTCAGCATGACAGTTCCTGAATCATCATGGAGATCAAACTCAGAGATAGTCCGCATAAATGATTGCTGGAAATACTGTGGATAATCCTGCGCGTTCTAGAAGGTCTCAAAAATGCCAATATATATATAGCATGTCAGAAAAGCACTGCGTATGGATGTGAGTATCCTCGATATATGGGCTTATTGTGTCTAAATTCTCCTCACCCAGGAAAACCCAGGACTAATTTTTAGTCCCCATGTAGAGATATTTCACAAAAGGACATACCCTACAGATATCTCTTTATACAATCCTCTGAATGTTCGTCTCCTATGTCAGTCTATTTAGACACAATAAGCCCACATATCGAGGATACTCACATCCATACGCAGTGCTTTTCTGAAATGCTATATATATATTGGCATTTTTGAGACCTTCTAGAACGCGCAGGATTATCCACAGTATTTCCAGCAATCATTTATGCGGACTATTTTGTGCAGGGACAGCTCTAAACATGGGAAACACGTGCCACTTCACAGGCATATTATAGACACCCCCCAGGTACGATATTTAAAGGAATATTTCACTTTTTTTTTTTCACTTTAAGCATCATTAAAAAGTGTGAATTTTCCTCCCTTTGGATTTGATCACATGGTATGCTATTAAAGATATAAAACAGAAATGATGTGTGTTAGATAGCTATGAGTAAACACTAGTATAGTGTGAAACATGTCAGCTTGACCAGGTGTGCTGTGACTTGTAGTGCTGTGGTGGATTTTACAATAAAGGTAAATATTTTTTATTTGGAGTGCGGCTGTCCAGAAGATTTCTTTCTTTTGCTTTCCCCTGGGGCAGGACTCGGGTCCCCAAACCCTTTTTAGGACAATAACTTGCATATTAGCCGTTATAATTAGCACTTTTGATTTCGAACGTTCGAGTCCATTGTATTTAATAGGGTTCTAAAGTTTGCGGGAACTTACGGTCCGTTCGCAGATTCTGGTGCAAACCGAACCGGGGGGTGTTCGGCTCATCCCTAGTTGTAAACACTCAAGTTTTTTTTTTTACCTTAATGTTTTATGCATTCAGTCCTTTTTTTATCTTTCCATCTATTAAAGCGGAGTTCCACCCACTTTTACAACTTGGTCTCAAAGGAAAGACCCCTCATTTTTGGATAACATTTTTTTTTCTTTCCTACATTTTCTGAAGTACATAATGTACTTCCATCCTAGCCCAGTGCGTCATTTCCTCCTGCCACCTGCTGCATTATGGGACCTGTATGTGTAAGACTAAGGGGCTTAAAGTTAAAATTATTAATGGAGGGATTGCAGCATATTTGTGCAAGTACAGAATCACAGTATATAAAAAATAATATGCAAAGTGGTTGGAGGGAAACTTCAGAATGGCCAAGATGTTTTTATTACAAATTATTTGAGCAGACTGCAGTTCCTCTCGAGCGTGCACCATCAAACTGAGTTCTGGGCCGGCCGGCACCTATGGTTCGCCAATACTTGGGCTCCAAATTTACCTGGGCTGGAAGGCACCTTCTCCCTTTTTTTTACCTATATTCCCACGCCAAGCTGGCCAGGAAATAAACCATCTTCCTTGCCATCTTGATTGATCAAGATGGCAGGAAAGATGGGAAGATGGAGAGTCCCATTTTCCGAATCATTTTCCACAGTGTACAGTCTTTTGCAGTTTTTTTATCCTCAAGTGTGCACCATCAGATGGGACCACTAGATAGTAGCTTAAAGCCTCTGACATTGGTGGCTCAGCCGACACGTTTGAAAAAACACTGCTACCAAACCATTCTCAGCTCTCAAAACCTCAGCCCTTGGGACGAGGGTGAGAGACAACTTTTTGTTGCCCGCGGTGGTGCAAGACAGACACGAGGAAGGGGTTAAGTGTGTGACCGATATGCTCTCTTCTCGACTCCAGACAATTCACTGTACTCACACTTCCAAGTGTTATGGAATGAGGTCTGGGCCATTGCTCTCAGAACCAACCGGGCTCAGAGAGGTCTTCATTGCTGTCTCAGCACCCAACCCTTTTTCACAGTAAACTGCCCTAAAGGTAATTTGAGCATGTGTTTTTGGGGATAGGGGAAAGGGAAGGAAAACGTATATTTCCATGTCACTCCTCGTCTTCAGACAATTTATGTACTTGGGGCGAACAACCTTCACGCGCAACCTTTGGACCAGCTCTGACCGCAATGAGCATCTTCCAAGTGTTATGGTATGGGGTCTGGGCCATTGCTCTCAGAACTAACCGCGCTTAGAGAGGTCTTCATTGCTGCAGTGACACTAAATCTCCTCCGAAACAGAACATCACCTCTGTCACTGAGCTTTCCACATTGCTCTACAAATTGTTTTTACAAGGCTGGTTTGCTTGCCCCAGCACCCAACCCTCCTCTTTTTGCAGCACGGGCTTGGGACCGGTCATGGCAGAGTTAAAAAAATATTGAAAACTTTCTAACCAAATTAATCACCATGACGGCTTAAAACATAGTGGCAACAAAACAAGATCAAGGTCCAATTCTAGTTAATTCTAACTGTGTGGCCGATATGCTCTCTTCTCGTTTCCAGAAAATTCACTGTACTCACTGGGCGAACAGGTCCTGCTGTTACAGCTGAGACTATGCACACAGACAGAACAGCAAACACTGTACTCTCATGTAATGTAGTCCCAAAGTCAAAGTCTAGGACGGTCTACAATCTTAGCCCTTTGCACAGAAAACTGCCTAAAGCTCATTCGTTAGGCAGTTGGCAAAGTTAAAAAAAAATATTAAACTTTTTTCCGCACCATGACGGCTTAAAATATAGTGGCAACAAAACAAGATCAAGGTCCAATTGTAGAAGAAACAGAGTAGTCAAGGCTCCACAAAGTCTTTAGACACACCCAAGTTAGGCGCTGCATGTAATAGTATGCTTGGTGCGGTCATTCTTAGGCCTGTTTGGCTGAGATCCTGAAGAATAATCCCCAGTAACTTTTGCCGATGGCCTACAGTACCAAATTATCTTTAAAGGGCTGGTTTGCTTGTCCCAGCACCCAACCCTCCTCTTTTCGCAGCACGGGCTTGGGACCGGCCATGGCAGAGTTAAAAAAATTCAAGAGCACTGGTAAGCAGTCTTCCAGTTTCGGAAGGGAGCACAGAGTTCCCCTGCACTTTACGTGTGCTTGCACACAACCTTCACGTGCAACCTTTGGACCAGCTCTGACCGCAATGAGCATCTTCCAAGTGTTATGGAATGGGGTCTGGGCCATTGCTCCCAGAACCAACCGCGCTTAGAGTGGTCTTCATTGCTGCAGTGACACTAAATGTCCCCTGAGACAGAACATCACCTCTGTCACCGAGCTTTCCACATTGCTCTACAAATTGTTTTTACAAGGCTGGTTTTCTTGCCCCAGCACCCAACCTTCCTCTTTTCGCAGCATGGGCTTGGGACCAGCCATGGCAGAGTTAAAAAAATTCAAGAGCACTGGTAAGCAGTCTTCCAGTTTCGGAAGGGAGCACAGAGTTCCCCTGCACTTTACGTGTGCTTGCACACAACCTTCACGCGCAACCTTTGGACCAGCTCTGACTGCAATGAGCATCTTCCAAGTGTTATGGAATGGGGTCTGGGCCATTGCTCCCAGAACCAACCGCGCTTAGAGTGGTCTTCATTGCTGCAGTGACACTAAATGTCCCCTGAGACAGAACATCACCTCTGTCACCGAGCTTTCCACATTGCTCTACAAATTGTTTTTACAAGGCTGGTTTGCTTGCCCCAGCACCCAACCCCCCTCTTTTACCTCTTTTCGCAGCACGGGCTTGGGACCGGCCATGGCAGAGTTAAAAAAATTCAAGAGCACTGGTAAGCAGTCTTCCAGTTTCGGAAGGGAGCACAGAGTTCCCCTGCACTTTATGTGTGCTTGCACACAACCTTCACGCGCAACCTTTGGACCAGCTCTGACCGCAATGAGCATCTTCCAAGTGTTATGGAATGGGGTCTGCGCCATTGCTCCCAGAACCAACCGCGCTTAGAGTGGTCTTCATTGCTGCAGTGACACTAAATGTCCCCTGAGACAGAACATCACCTCTGTCACCGAGCTTTCCACATTGCTCTACAAATTGTTTTTACAAGGCTGGTTTGCTTGCCCCAGTACCCAACCCTCCTCTTTTCGCAGCACGGGCTTGGGACCGGCCATGGCAGAGTTAAAAAAATTCAAGAGCACTGGTAAGCAGTCTTCCAGTTTCGGAAGGGAGCACAGAGTTCCCCTGCACTTTACGTGTGCTTGCACACAACCTTCACGCGCAACCTTTGGACCAGCTCTGACCGCAATGAGCATCTTCCAAGTGTTATGGAATGGGGTCTGGGCCATTGCTCCCAGAACCAACCGCGCTTAGAGTGGTCTTCATTGCTGCAGTGACACTAAATGTCCCCTGAGACAGAACATCACCTCTGTCAACGAGCTTTCCACATTGCTCTACAAATTTTTTTTACAAGGCTGGTTTGCTTGCCCCAGCATCCAACCCTCCTCTTTTCGCAGCACGGGCTTGGGACCGGCCATGGCAGAGTTAAAAAAATTCAAGAGCACTGGTAAGCAGTCTTCCAGTTTCAGAAGGGAGCACAGAGTTCCCCTGCACTTTATGTGTGCTTGCACACAACCTTCACGCGCAACCTTTGGACCAGCTCTGACCGCAATGAGCATCTTCCAAGTGTTATGGAATGGGGTCTGGGCCATTGCTCCCAGAACCAACCGCGCTTAGAGTGGTCTTCATTGCTGCAGTGACACTAAATGTCCCCTGAGACAGAACATCACCTCTGTCACCGAGCTTT
The DNA here is from genome assembly GCA_029206835.1 of Rana muscosa. Taxonomy (NCBI): domain Eukaryota; kingdom Metazoa; phylum Chordata; class Amphibia; order Anura; family Ranidae; genus Rana; species Rana muscosa. The sequence goes on along the minus strand of CM055123.1, from coordinate 368,792,067 downwards.
CCACATTGCTCTACAAATTGTTTTTACAAGGCTGGTTTGCTTTCCCCAGCACCCAACCCTCCTCTTTTCGCAGCACGGGCTTGGGACCGGCCATGGCAGAGTTAAAAAAATTCAAGAGCACTGGTAAGCAGTATTCCAGTTTCGGAAGGGAGCACCGAGTTCCCCTGCACTTTACGTGTGCTTGCACACAACCTTCACGTGCAACCTTTGGACCAGCTCTACCGCAATGAGCTTCTTCCAAGTGTCATGGTCTGGACCATTGCTCTCAGAACCAACCTCGCTTAGAGAGGTCTTCATTGCTGCAGTGACACTAAACCTCCCCCGAGACGGAACATCACCTCTCACTGAGCTTTCCCAATTGCTCTACAAATGTTTTAATAGGGCTGGTTTGCTTATCCCAGCGCTCAACCCTCCTCTTTTCACAGCACAGGCTTGGGACCGGCCATGGCAGAGTTAAAAAATATTGAAAACTTTTTCCCGAATTAATCCCCTGTGACAGTCTAAAATATAGTGGCAACAAAACAAAATCAAGGTCCCATTGTAGTTAATTAAGTTTGAAGTTCCTAGGATTTATGGCTTTGGAGATATAGCTCCGAAAAAAATTGACCGGCAAAATCCAAAATTCATGCTCACAAGGTGGCACCAGAGCCCAGCTAGCGGTCTGACATCTTACCGCTATGTTTCCCGCAAGGGAGCTGTCAAGTGCTGGTCAGTTCTCTTTGGGTGGCTGGCTCTTCTGAACCCTTTTGGCCTCGGACTTTAAACTTAGTAGACACATGGAGGTCATTAAGGAGCGCCTCTTTACCAAATTTGAAGTTCCTTGGATTTTTGGATCCGGAGATATGGCTCCGGAGATTTTGACCAGCAAAATCCAAAATTAATGCCGACAAGGTGGCACCAGAGCACGGCTAGCGGTCTGACCTCTTACCGCTATGTTTCCCACAAGGGAGCTGTCAAGTGGCGATCGGTTCTCTTTGGGTGGCTGGCTCTTCGGAACCCTTTGGACCTTGGACTCGAAACTTAGAAGACATATGGCGGTCATTAAGGTGCGCCTCTCTGCCAAATGTGAAGTTCCTCAGATTTTTGGCTGCAGAGATGGTCGGTTATCTTTGGGTGGTTGGCTCCAAAATTCTACCTCCCTATATATCCGCAGCAACCTTTCCTGCTGACCTCCAATAATTGACCGTTACTGTTTGATTTAAGGACAGTCTCCCACAAGTCTACCCGACCTCCTGGAACTCCTTCCAGGCCACAATTGCTAAAAAATTCCCCTTTCGGGACTTCCGCCATTTGGTTTGCCGGTCAATATCTCGAAAGCCATAAATGCTAGGAACTTCAAATTTGGTGATGGGGGCAGTTTTGATGGAGGCATTTTGATAAGGGCCATTTTATGGGGGCAGTTTTGATGGCCGTTTTATGGGGCAATATGATGGGGATAGTTTTGATGGGGCAATTTGATAAGGGCTATTTTGATGGGGGCCGTTTGATGGGGCAATGTAATGGGGCAGTTTTGATGGCGCAATTTTTTGGAGCAGTTTCATGGAGGCGTTTGATAAGGACAGTTTTGATGGGGCAATTTGATAAGGGCATTTAATGGGGACAGTTTTGATGGGGGCCATTTGATGGGGACAGTTTTAATGGAGGCAGTTTTGATGGGGGCAATATGATTGGGGCAGTTTTGATGGAGGCATTTTGATGGGGGCCGTTTTGATGGGGGCCGTTTTGATGGGGTCAGTTTTGATGGGGGCAATTTTGATGGGGGTCGTTTTGATGGGGGAATTTGTGATTGGGGAATTTTTGATGAGGGCCGTTTTGATGGAGGCAATTTTGATGGGGGCAGTTTGAGGAGCAATTTTGATGGGGCAGTTTGATGGGGCAAGTTTAAGGGGGCAATTTTGATAGAGGCAGTTTTGATGGGGCAGTTTTGATAGGGCAATTTTGATGGGGGCCGTTTGATGGAGTCAGTTTAATAGGGGCAGTTTAAAGGGAGCATTTTTGATGGGGGCAGTATGAGGGGGGCAGTTTTAATGGGGGAAGTTTGATAGGGCAGTTTTGATGGGGGCCATTTTGAGGGGGCAGTTTTGAGGGGGCAATTTGATGGGTTGCAATTTGATGGGGGCAGTATTGATGGGGGAAGATTTGAGGGGCAGTTTTGAGGGGGGCAGTTTGATATGGGGCAATTTTGATGGGCCGTTGATGGAGTCAGTTTAATAGGGGCAGTTTAAAGAAAGGCATTTTTGATGGGGGCAGTATGAGGGGCAGATTTAATGGGGGCAGTTTTAGAGGGGCAATTTTGATGGAGGCAGTTTGAGGGGGCCATTGCATGGGGCAATATGATGGGACCGTTGTGATGGGGGCAGTTTCGATAGGGCAATTTTGATTGAGGCATTTTTGATGGGGGCAATTTGATGGGGGCAATTTGATGGGGGCCGTTTTTATGGAGTCAGTTTAATGGGGGGAGTTTGATGGGGACAGTTTCGATAGGGGCAGTTTGATGGGGCAGTTTAGATGGGGGCCATTTTTAGGGGGCAGTTTTGAGGGGGCAATTTTGATGGGTTGCAATTTGATGGGGCACTTTTTAGGGGCAGTTTTGATGGGGGCAGTTTGATGGGGACAATTTGATGAGGGCAGTTTTGATGGGGAAATTTTGATAGGGGCCGTTTTGAGGGGGCAATTTTGATGGGGGCAATTTTGATGGGTTAGCAGTTTTGATTGGTGCAGTTTTGATGGGGCAGTTTTGATGGAGGCAATTTTGATGGGGGCAATTTGATGGGGGCAGTTTTGAGGGGGCAATTTGATGGGGGCCGTTTTTATGGAGTCAGTTTAATGGGGGCCGTTTTGATGGGAGCAGTTTGAGGGGGTAATTTTGATGGGGGCAGTTTGAGGGTGCTGTTTTGATAAGGCAGTTTTGACGGGAGCCATTTTGATGGGGGCAGTTTGATAGGGCAATTTTGATGAGTTTTTTTTGATGGGGGCAGTTTTGATGGGGGCAGTTTGAGGGGGCAATTTTGATGGTGGCAATTTGATGGGGACAATTTGAGGGGGCAGTTTTGATGGGGCCATTTGAGGGGCCGTTTTAATGGGCTCAGCTTTGATAGGGGAAGTTTGGAAGGGGCAATTTTGATGGGGGCCGTTTTGTTGGAGGCAATTTTGATGGGGGCAATGTGATGGGGGCCGTTTTTATGGAGTCAGTTTAATGGGGGCAGTTTGATGGGGCAATTTTGATGGAGGCAGTTTTGATGGAGGCTGTTTTGATTGGGCAATTTGATGGAGTAGCTTAATGGGGGCTGTTTTATGGGGGCAGTTCTGATGGGAACAATTTGATAAGGACAATTTTGATGGGGGCATTTTTGGAGGGGGCAGTTTGAGGGGGAAATTTGGCGGGGGCATTTTTGATGGGGACAATTTGATAGGGGCCGTTTTGATGGGGGCAGTTTGATGGGGGCCATTTTTATGGAGTCAGTTTAATGGGGGCAGTTTGATGGGGCAGTTTTTATGCGGCAGTTTGATGGGGGCAGTTTTGATAGGGGATATTTGCAGGGGCAATTAGGATGTTGGCAGTTTTAATTTGGCCATTTGAGGGGGCCATTTTGATGGGAGCAGTTTTGATGGAGCAGTTTGATGGGGCAGTTTTGTTGGGTATTTTTTGATGGGGCAGTTTGATGGGGGGGCAGTTTGATGAGGTCAATTTTATAGGGGCAGTTTTGATGATGGCAGTTTATTGGGGCAGTTTTGATGGAGGCACTATAATGGGGGCAGTTTTAATGGGGGCAATTTGATGGGGACAGTTTGATGGAGGCAATATGATAGGGGCAGTTTTGATGGAGGCAATTTGATGGGGGCATTTTGATGGGGCAGGTTTGATGGGGGTAGTTTGATGGGGGCTATTTAATGGGGACAGTTTTTATGGGGGCTCTTTAATTGAGGCAGTTTGATGGAGTCAGTTTATAACAATAATAATAAACATAACTAGAAAAGCTACAATTTCGCAGTTTAGAAATTGCCCTTCAAATTTGAAGTGGCTAGAGGATAGTTTCAATGAATGTCAATGGGTGGCGTGAGTTGAAAACAAATCATCATATTGTGAAAACTGTAAGGACTATGGCTTAGCCGTGGACATGTGTAGTGGCAGCAGGGATAGCTGAACGTGTTGATATAAAATTTGTGTAGGTGGGCTTATAAATGAGGAAGTGGTGGCAGGTTAGAAATCATGTCCTGATTTTTCAGATTTTGTCAGCTCACACTCTAGTTTCGCCATTCATTCCTATGGGACAAATTGTGCCGCAAAAACAACGATATTTCGTGAACGATTCGGTGAAACATTCCACAAAGTAATAGCACACCATTCGGGAACAATCCGCACGTTTCGGTATATTACTTGTCTATGTAGTGTAAAAACTGTGGGAGCAGTTAGGGTGGTAAAATTTGGCTAGAATAAGAATAAGAACTAGAAAAGCTACAATTTCTAGGGAAATTGTGTGACGTGTTCTTGCCTCCACCAGTAGTCTACAACTGGAGTGGGCGGAGTAACTGGGTGGAGTGGTTTGAGCAACTGTTGTGTGGTTGGAGTGGCTGGAGTAACTGTGAAAAGTGTTAAAAAGCTTAATATTTTAAAAAGTAGAAATAGTAGAAAAAAAATTGAAGAAGTCCCATCATTAGTTGAAAGAGCGGAACAATTTTTTCAAAAATGTTTTTTTTTTTAAATTGTTTTTTTTAATGATTTTTTTCAATAATGTTTTTTTTCAATTTTTTTTTTTATTGTTTTTTTTTCAAAAATGATTTTTCTTTATAATGTTTTTTTTTTTAACCACCTCCCTACTGTGCACGAAAACCCCCTTCCTCCCCAAGCCATTTTTCAGCTTTCAGCGCTGTCACACTTTGAATGACAATTGCGCGGTCGTGCGACGTGCCTCCCAAACAAAATTTGTGTCCTTTTTTTCCCACAAATAGAGCTTTCTTTTGGTGGTATTTGATCACCTCTGCGGTTTTTATTTTTTGCGCTATAAACAAAAGAAGAGCGTCCAGTTTGGAAAAAAAACACTATTTTTTACTTTTTGCTATAATAAATACCCATTTTTTTTAAATAAAATTTTCCTCAGTTTAGGCGATACGTATTCTTCTACATATTTTTGGTAAAAAAAAATCGCAATAAGCGCGTATTGATTGGTTTGCGCAAAAGTTATAGCGTGTACAAAATAGGGGATAGATTTATAGCATTTTTATTTTTTTATTTTATTATTAGTAATGGCGGCGATCTGCAATTTTTTATTGTGACTGCGATATTGCGGCGGACACATCGGACACTTTTGACACATTTTTGGGACCATTCACGTTTATACAGCGATCCCTGCTATAAAAATGCATTGATTACTGTATAAATGTGATTGACAGGGAAGGGGTTAACCACTAGGGGGCGGGAAGGGGTTAAATATGTTCCCTCAATGTGTATTTACTGTGGGGGGAGGGGACTGACTGGGGGAGGTGACTGATGGTTGTCCTTATGTACAAGGGACACACCATCGGTCCCCTCTCCTTCACAGGACGTGGATCTCTGTGTTTACACACAGAGACCCACTTTCCTGCTTGTTTCCCGGGCAATCGCGGGTGCCCGGCGGCAATCGCGGCCGCCGGGCACGCGCACCGGGGCCTTGTGAACGCGGCGGGCGCGTGCCTTCTAGCTCGTTTTAAAGGGAGGACGTCATATGACAATATGACAGTGGGCGGTGGACAAGTGGTTAAATACATTTTTTGGCAAAAAAATTTTTTTAAACCTTTTTTTTTTTAAAAACAAAAACAAAAAAAAGTAAGCAAAGTTGAACATTAGAAATGCCTTAGAGAAATAAGAGGCGACGTGCATTGTCTTTCCCCCCCAGACACCCCAACTGGGAACATACTGTGTCCTGAGGGAAAGACAACACAGCCAACCTCCATGTTACAACAATTTGTGATACAGAAACTCCCCTCAGAGCTGTGTGGGAGGAGCTATAATTCCCTCAGCGTTGCCAAGGAAACCAATGTTTGTTTATGCAGGCTCTAACCATCATTAGTTGAAAGAGCGGAACCATTTTTTCAAAAATGTTTTTTTTTTTCAAAATGATTTTTGTTTTCAAAAAATATTTTTTTTTTAAATGTTTTTTTTTCAAAAATATTTTTTTTTTCAAAAATTATTATATATTTTTTTCAATTTTTTTTTTTTTAAATGTATTGTTTTTATTTTTCAAAAATTAAAAAAAAATACTTTTTATTTTTTCATGGGGGGGATCATAAAGAGCGAAAAAAAAGTATCCGTCATATTACAGTACATAGTAATTAATTTACAGATAACAGAATCAAAAGAGTAAACAAAGTTGAACATTAGAAATGCCTTAGAGAAATAAGAGGCGACGTGCATTGTCTTTCCCCTCAGACACCCCAACTGGGAACATACTGTGTCCTGAGGGAAAGACAACACAGCCAACCTCCATGTTACAACAATTTGTGATTCAGAAACTCCCCTCAGAGCTGTGTGGGAGGAGCTATAGGTCCCTCAGCGTTGCCAAGGAAACCAATGTTTGTTTATGCAGCCTCTAACCACAGGTCACCTCTCCTGAATTTTTGCCATTCTTCAAACAGTCGTATTTTAAAAACTATAAATCCTACAGCGAAGAGCTTTATATTGTAAGAATCACAAGACCCAGACCTACATTTTGATATATAGTATGTCTCTGAAATATTAAAATGAAGGCACAGTCGCAGTTTAGAAATTGCCCTTTGAATTTGAAGTGTCTACAGGGGAGTTTCAATGAAAGTCAATGGGTGGCGTGAGTTGCAAACAAATCATCATATTGTGAAAACTGTAAGGACTATGGCTTAGCCGTGGACATGTGTAGTGGCAGCAGGGATAGCTGAACGTTTTGATATAAAATTTGTGTAGGTGGGCTTAAAAATGAGGGAGTGATGGCAGGTTAGAAATCATGTCCTGATTTTTCTGATTTTGTCAGCTCACACTCTAGTTTCGCCATTCATTCCTATGGGACAAATTTTGCCGCAAAAACTACGATATTTCGTGAACGATTCGGCGAAACGTTCCACAAAGAAATAGCATACCATTCGGGAACAATCCGCACGTTTCGTATATTATTTGTCTATGTAGTGTAAAAACTGTGGGAGGAGTTAGGGTGGTAAAATTTGGCTATAATAAGAATAATAATATCTATGTGAGATAACAATAAGTGCTCTTGCTTTGCAAGAACACTTAATAACTAGAAAAGCTACAATTTCTGGGGAAATTGTGTGACGTGTTCTTGCCTCCACCAGTAGTCTACAACTGGAGTGGGCAGAGTAACTGGGTGGAGTGACTTGAGCAACTGTTGTGTGGTTGGAGTGGCTGGAGTAACTGTGAAAAGTGTTAAAAAGCTTAATATTTTAAAAAGTAGAAATAGTAGAAAAAATTGAAGTCCCATCATTAGTTGAAAGAGCGGAACATTTTTTTCAGTTTTTTTTCAAAATGTTTTTTGTTTTCAAAAAATATATTTTTTTTTTAAAATGATGTTTTTTTCAAAAATTATTATATATTTTTTTTCAAATTTTTATTTTTTTTAAATGTATTATTTTTATTTTTCAAAAATTACTTTTTATTTTTTCATGGGGGGGGGTCATAAACAGCAGAAAACAGTATCCGTCGTATTATAGTAGAGGTACATAGTATTTAATTTACAGATAACAGAATCAAAAGAGTAAGCAAAGTTGAACATTAGAAATGCCTTAGAGAAATAAGAGGCGACGTGCATTGTCTTTCCCCCCCAGACACCCCAACTGGGAACATACTGTGTCCTGAGGGAAAGACAACACAGCCAACCTCCATGTTACAACAATTTGTGATACAGAAACTCCCCTCAGAGCTGTGTGGGAGGAGCTATAATTCCCTCAGCGTTGCCAAGGAAACCAATGTTTGTTTATGCAGGCTCTAACCATCATTAGTTGAAAGAGCGGAACCATTTTTTCAAAAATGTTTTTTTTTTTCAAAATGATTTTTGTTTTCAAAAAATATTTTTTTTTTAAATGTTTTTTTTTCAAAAATATTTTTTTTTTCAAAAATTATTATATATTTTTTTCAATTTTTTCCCTCAGCATTGCCAAGGAAACCAATGTTTGTTTATGCAGGATCTAACCACAGGTTACACAGAATTTTCAGACTCCTGAATTCTTGCCATTCTTCAAATGGTCGTATTTTAAAAACTATAAATCCTACAGCGAATAGCTTTATATTGAAGGCACAGTCGCAGTTTAGAAAAATTCAAGAGCACTGGTAAGCAGTATTCAAGTTTCGGAAGGGAGCACCGAGTTCCCCTGCACTTTACGTGTGCTTGCACAGAACCTTCACGTGCAACCTTTGGACCAGCTCTACCGCAATGAGCTTCTTCCAAGTGTCATGGTCTGGGCCATTGCTCTCAGAACCAACCTCGCTTAGAGAGGTCTTCATTGCTGCAGTGACACTAAACCTCCCCCGAGACGGAACATCACCTCTGTCACTGAGCTTTCTCAATTGCTCTACAAATGTTTTAATAGGGTTGGTTTGCTTATCCCAGCGCTCAACCCTCCTCTTTTCACAGCACGGGCTTGGGACCGGCCATGGCAGAGTTAAAAAATATTGAAAACTTTTTCCCAAATTAATCACCATGACAGTCTAAAATATAGTGGCAACAAAACATAATCAATGTCCCATTGTAGTTAATTAAGTTTGAAGTTCCTAGGATTTATGGCTTTGGAGATATAGCTCTGAAAAAAATTGACCGGCAAAATCCCAAATTCATGCCGACAAGGTGGCACCAGAGCCCGGCTAGCGGTCTGACTTCTTACCGCTACGTTTCCCGCAAGGGAGCTGTCAAGTGCTGGTCGGTTCTCTTTGGGTAGCTGGCTCTTCGGAACCCTTTGGGCCTCGGTTTTTAAACTTAGTAGACCCATGGAGGTCATTAAGGAGCGCCTCTTTACCAAATTTGAAGTTCCTTGGATTTTTGGATCCGGAGATATGGCTCCGGAGATATTGACCAGCAAAATCCAAAATTCATGCCGACAAGGTGGCACCAGAGCACGGCTAGCGGTCTAACCTCTTACCGCTATGTTTCCCACAAGGGAGCTGTCAAGTGGCGGTCGGTTCTCTTTGGGTGGCTGGCTCTTCGGAACCCTTTGGGCCTTGGACTCGAAACATAGTAGACATATGGCTGTCATTAAGGTGCGCCTCTCTGCCAAATGTGAAGTTCCTCTGATTTTTGGCTGCAGAGATATGGTCGGTTCTCTTTGGGTGGTTGGCACCAAAATTCTACCTCCCTATATATCCGCAGCAACCTTTCCCGCTGACCTCCAATAATAGACCATTACTGTTGATTTAAGGACAGTCTCCCACGAGTCTACCCGACCTCCTGGAACTCCTTCCAGGCCACAATTGCTAAAAAAATTCCCCTTTTGGGACTTCCGCCATTTGGTTTGCCGGTCAATATCTCGAAAGCCATAAATGCTAGGAACTTCAAATTTGGTGATGGGGCAGTTTTGATTTAGGCATTTTGATAAGGGCCGTTTTATGGGGGCAGTTTTGATGGGGGCCGTTTTATGGGGCAATATGATGGGGACAGTTTTGATGGGGGCAATTTGATAAGGGCTATTTTGATGGGGGCCGTTTGATGGGGCAATGTAATGGGGGCAGTTTTGATGGTGCAATTTTATGGAGCAGTTTAATGGAGGTGTTTGATGGGGACAGTTTTGATGGGGCAATTTGATAAGGGCATTTAATGGGGGCAGTTTTGATGGGGGCCATTTGATAGGGACAGTTTTAATGGAGGCAGTTTTGATGGGGGCAATTTGATGGGGGCAATATGATTGGGGCAGTTTTGATGGAGGCATTTTGATAAGGGCAGTTTTGATGGGGCAATTTTGATGGGGATAGTTTATGGGGGCAGTTTTAATGGGGGCAGTTTTGATGGAGGCAATTTTGATGGGGGCAGTTTGAGGAGCAATTTTGATGGGGGCAGTTTGAGGAGCAATTTTTATGGGGCAGTTTGATGGGGCAATTTCGATAGAGGCAGTTTTGATAGGGCAATTTTGATAAGGGCAATTTTGATGGGGGGCCATTTGATGGAGTCAGTTTAATAGGGGCAGTTTAAATGGGGCATTTTTGATGGGGGCAGTATGAGGGGACAGTTTTAATGGGGGAAGTTTGATAGGGCAGTTTGATGGGGAAGTTTTGATGGGGGCCATTTTCGGGGGGAAGTTTTGAGGGGGCAATTTTGATGGGTCGCAATTTGATGGGGCAGTTTTGAGGAGGGCAGTTTGATGGGGGCAGTTTGATGGGGGCAATTTTGATGGGCCGTTTGATGGAGTCAGATTAATAGGGGCAGTTTAAAGAAAGGCATTTTTGATGGGGCAGTTTTAGGGGGGCAATTTTAATGGAGGCAGTTTGAGGGGGCCATTTGATGGGGCAATATGATGGGACCGTTTTGATGGGGGCAGTTTCAATAGGGCAATTTTGATTGAGGCATTTTTGATGGGGGCAGTTTTTATGGGGGCAATTTGATGGGGGGCCGTTTTTATGGAGTCAGTTTGATGGGGACAGTTTCGAAAGGGGCAGTTTTGATGGGGGCCCCATTTTCAGGGGGAAATTTTGATGGGTTGCAATTTGATGGGGCAGTTTTGAGGGGGCAGTTTTGAGGAGGGCAGTTTGATGGGGGCTGTTTGATGTGGCATTATTGATGGGGACAATTTGATGAGGGCAGTTTTGATGGGGAAATTTTGATGGGGGCATTTTTGATGGGGGCAGTTTTGATGGGGGCAGTTTTGAGGGGGCAATTTGATGGGGGCCGTTTTTATGGAGTCAGTTTAATGGGGGCAGTTTGATGGGCCGTTTTGAGGGGGGCAGTTTGAGGGGGTAATTTTGATGGGGGCAGTTTGAGGGTGCTGTTTTGATGGGGGCAGTTTGGGGCAATTTTGATGAGGTTTCTTTTGATGGGGGCAATTTGAGGGCAGATAAAATGGGGACAGTTTTGATGGGGCAGTTTTAATGGGGACAGCTTTGATAGGGGAAGTTTGGAGGGTGAAATTTTGATGGGGGCCGTTTTGATGGGGGCAATTTTAATGGGGGCAATTTTGATGAGGACAATTTGATGGGGCCGTTTTTATGGAGTCAGTTTAATGGGTGCAGTTTGAGGGGGCAATTTTGATGGAGGCAGTTTTGATGGGGCAATTTGATGGAGTAGCTTAATGGGGGCTGTTTGATGGGGCAGTTCTGATGGGAACAATTTGATAAGGGCAATTTTGATGGGGGCATTTTTGGAGGGGGCAGTTTGAGGGGGAAATTTGACGGGGGCATTTTTGATGGGGGCAATTTATATGGGGGCAGTTTGAGGGGGAAATTTTGATGGGGGCAGTTTGATGGGGGCCATTTTTGTGGAGTCAGTTTAATGGGGGCAGTTTTTATGCGGCAGTTTGTTGGGGGCAATTTGATGTGGACAATTTTGATGGGGACATTTGCAGGGGCAATTTTGATGGGGCAGTTTTAATTTGGCCATTTGAGGGGGCCGATTTGATGGGAGCAGTTTTGATGGAGCAGTTTGATGGGGGTAGTTTTGTTGGGGATTTTTTGGTGGGGCAGTTTGATGGGGGGCAGTTTGAGGGCAATTTTATGGGGGCAGTTTTGATGGCAGTTTATTGGGGCAGTTTTGATGGAGGCACTATAATGGGGGCAGTTTTAATGGGGGCAATTTGATGGGGACAGTTTGATGGAGGCAATATGATGGAGACAGTTTTGATTGGGGCAGGTTTGATGGGGCAGGTTTAATGGGGCAGGTTTGATGGGGGCTATTTAATGGGGACAGTTTTATGGGGGCTCTTTAATTGAGGCAGTTTGATGGAGTCAGTTTATAACAATAATAATAAACATAACTAGAAAAGCTACAATTTCTGGGGAAATTGTGTGACGTTTTCTTGCCTCCACCAGTAGTCTACAACTGGAGTGGGCGGAGTAACTGGGTGGAGTGGCTTGAGCAACTGTTGTGTGGTTGTAGTGGCTGGAGTAACTGTGAAAAGTGTTAAAAAGCTTAATATTTTAAAAAGTAGAAAGTAGAAAAAAATGTTTTTTTTTCCAAATTATTATTATTATTATTATTATTATTTTTTTTCAAAAATTACTTTTTATTTTTTTCATGGGGGGGGTCATAAACAGCGGAAAACAGTATCCGTCGTATTACAGTACATAGTGGAGGTACATAGTAATTAATTTACAGATAACAGAATCAAAAGAGTAAGCAAAGTTGAACATTAGAAATGCCTTAGAGAAATAAGAGGCGACGTGCATTGTCTTTCCTCCCAGACACCCCAACTGGGAACATACTGTGTCCTGAGGGAAAGACAACACAGCCAACCTCCTTGTTACAACAATTTGTGATTCAGAAACTCCCCTCAGAGCTGTGTGAGAGGAGCTACAATTCCCCTCAGAGCTGTGTGGGAGGAGCTATAGGTCCCTCAGCATTGCCAAGGAAACCAATGTTTGTTTATGCAGGCTCTAACCACAGGTCACAGTATTTTCAGCCTCTCCTGAATGCTTGCCATTCTTCAAACGGTCGTATTTTTAAAACTATCCTACAGCGAAGAGCTTTATATTGTGAGAATCACAAGACCCAGACCTACATTTTGATATATAGTATGTCTCTGAAATATTAAAATTGAAGGCACAGTCACAGTTTCGAAATTGCCCTTTGAATTTGAAGTGTCTAGAGGGGAGTTTCAATGAAAGTCAATGGGTGGCGTGAGTTTCAAACAAATCATCATATTGTGAAAACTGTAAGGACTATGGCTTAGCCGTGGACACGTGTAGTGGCCGCAGGGATAGCTGAACGTTTTGATATAAAATTTGTGTAGGTGGGTTTAAAAATGAGGGAGTGGTGGCAGGTTAGAAATCATGTCCTGATTTTTCAGATTTTGTCAGCTCACACTCTAGTTTCACCATTCATTCCTATGGGACAAATTTTGCCGCAAAAACTACGATATTTCGTGAACGATTCGGCAAAACGTTCCACAAAGAAATAGCATACCATTTGGGAACAATCCGCACGTTTCAGTATATTACTTGTCTATGTAGTGTAAAAACTGTGGGAGGAGTTAGGGTGGTAAAATTTGGCTATAATAAGAATAATAATAATATATATGTGAGATAACAATAAGTGCTCTTGCTATGCAAGAACGCTTAATAATGTGTAGCAGGGTCTCCTTTAAGGCCCTGGGACTACGTTACCCAGAACCCCGTTCGGCACCCAGAGTGCAGTGGCCACCGCAGAGACTCATGGGAGGGGTTATTTAAAAAGGAAGCGAGGCGGAGTTTGGCCTCTTTGGACACCGCGCTGCAAGCAACAGCTTCTTCCTGTGCGGATCTGCAGCAGTGCAAGGCCTGAAGCCTGGGGCCTTGCGCAACTTCCGAAGAGCCTTCCACCCAGCTGCGGAGCCTGGGTGGCACCAGACTGGTCGAGTGAGGACATCAGTTGGATCGGGGACCCGATCGTTGCAGACGCTGTGTGCGGAGACACAGCAGGTGGAAGTCCCGGACTGGGATCGCGTCCGGAGTGGTGAGCGAGCACTTGCTCAATCAAGTAGACTTTACCGTTTCTAGGCCTGTAGACTGCCTTGGCTCACCGATCGTTTGCTTGTTGTTCCATTGGGGGACCGGTAGCAGGACAGAGTTGAAGTGTCCCCCCAGCATAGTGTTCTTAGTGATTGCCAGTTTGTGGATTACAAATACTATTCATCAAGTGCACCACCGAAAGTTTGCATGCGAAGAAATCCTTATAGGAAGGACTGAGATTTATTCTAGGTCAGGCCTGGCCAGGGTGGGGCGATAGGATATTGTTTAGTGCGCCACAGGGTGTGTATACCATAATAGCTACACGTGGTGGATTTTCGCACAGCACCATTATTGTGTGCTATATTGATTGCTGCAGGGCTCTGCAAGCCAGTTGTGTGTATTATATTCTGCTTAAGCCTTTTTACAACCAAAGTAAAACTGTTATATTTTAATCTTTAACAATTGTGTGTTGTCTTACTGTAAAGAGGGTGCCCTTACAATACCAATTGATTATGATAAAAATATAACCCCTAGACTAGCTGTGCTAGGGTGGGTCGAGCAGATTGCCGGGGGTTGGTGGTGCTGTACACAGGGCCCGATAACTAACAAATCCATTGGCTCTCTTAACTGGGGGTAGCGCTACATGTGGGGGCTCTCGAGTCCGGGATCCTGTTGCAGCAAGTAACACGCCAAAGTACCAGCATGGACCCACTAGAAGTAGAACAGTGGTGCAAGGTGGTCGGCACAGATCCAGCCGGGGTAGTAGTCATAGAACTCCCAGGTATCTGGCAAGAAGAAGCGGTGAAGCAGCTAGTGATGTCACTGTCCCCGTATCAGAAGGTATAGGTGGTGGATGTCAGGTCGAATTCTTCACTGACACACGCACTAATAGAGTGGAAGAATGGAGTCCCAGAGAACTTCAAGAATCCAAGTATAGAAGCAATAGATGATCAGACTTATAGCCTGATACACGCACTGCCGCTCAAGCCAGAAGGAGTATGGAAGACCCTGATCCTCCCACTGTTCATTTAGTGGGGGGCAAACCCAGCTCACTCTCTGGCACAGTTAGGCAGGACACTAGTGATGGTGTGACCTGTGGGCAGGGGAGTTCACCGCCTCGGTTTTGGTGGGAATTTCCTCTGCCAATATCATACGAAACTTTGATTGATGTTGTACGTTCTGTGATTTAAGTTTATGTTATCTTTGGGGACCAAAGAGTTTAAGTGGGGGGTGTGTGTAGCGGGGTCTCCTTTAAGGCCCCGGGACTACGTTACCCAGAACCCCCTTCGGCACCCAGAGTGCAGTGGCCACCGCAGAGACTCATGGGAGGGGTTATTTAAGAAGAAAGCGAGGCGGAGCTCGGCCTCTTTGGACACCGCGCTGCAAGCAACAGCTTCTTCCTGTGCGGATCTGCAGCAGTGCAAGGCCTGAAGCCTGGGGCCTTGCGCAACTTCCGAAGAGCCTTCCACCCCGCTGCAGAGCCTGGGTGGCATCAGACTGGTCGAGTGAGGACATCAGTTGGATCGGGGACCCAATCGTTGCAGACGCTGTGTGCGGAGACACAGCAGGTGGAAGTCCCAGACTGGGATCGCGTCCGGAGTGGTGAGCGAGCACTTGCTCAATCAAGTAGACTTTACCGTTTCTAGGCCTGTAGACTGCCTTGGCTCACCGATCGTTTGCTTGTTGTTCCATTGGGGGACCGGTAGCAGGACAGAGTTGAAGTGTCCCCCCAGCATAGTGTTCTTAGTGATTGCCAGTTTGTGGATTACAAATACTATTCATTAAGTGCACCACCGAAAGTTTGCATGCGAAGAAATCCCTATAGGAAGGACTGAGATTTTTTCTAGGTCAGGCCTGGCCAGGGTGGGGAGATAGGATATTGTTTAGTGCGCCACAGGGCGTGTATACCATAATAGCTACGCGTTGTGGATTACCGCGCAGCGCCATTATTGTGTGCTATATTGATTGCTGCAGGACTCTGCAAGCCAGTTGTGTGTATTATTATATTCTGCTTAAGCCTTTTTACAACGAAAGTAAAACTGTTATATTTTAATCTTTAACAATTGTGTGTTGTCTTACTGTAAAGAGGGTGCCCTTACAATACCAATTGATTATGATAAAAATATAACCCCTAGACTAGCTGTGCCAGGGTGGGTCGAGCAGATTGCCGGGGGTTGGTGGTGCTGTACACAGGGCCCGAAAACAAATCCAGCGGCTCTCTTAACTGGGGGTAGCGCTACAAATATATATGTGAGATAACAATAAGTGCTCTTGCTATGCAAGAACACTTAATAATATATATGTGAGATAACAATAAGTGCTCTTGCTATGCAAGAACACTTAATAATATATATGTGAGATAACAATAAGTGCTCTTGCTATGCAAGAACACTTAATTAACATGTACAAAGTATTAGCTACATACAAATCTAATCACAATATCACCTCGGGCAGCACACAGTCCTTTATAGAAGTTAGAAAATGTTTCCTTAGTAGGGTTGAGCAGACCCGGACTGTAAAGTTTGGGTCCGTACCAAACTCATTAATAGCCGCGAGTGAGTTTTAAATGACTTTTTTCCCTTCAGAAATGACACTTTGTGCAGGGTCAGTTCTAAGCACGGGAAACAAGCACCAATAGTCCTCAGAAGTTCGGGTCCCTATTGACTTCAATGGGGTTCGGGTTCGGGGTCAAGTTCGGGTTAAGTTCGGTCCCGAACTCAAACTTTTTACCGAAGTTAGGCCAAACCCGTCGAACCCGAACATCCAGGTGTCTGCTCAACTCTATTCCTTAGTCATTGGCTATGTTTAGCACCTTAATGAACTTACACATGATCTCCAAACCTGGAAACCATTTTATTCCCATCGTCATTCCCCAGTGTCTGATAGTTCAATACATTTTTATTGCATTTTTAAAAAATAATATATTCACTTCAGGCCCAGGCCAATTCTGAAACTTTGCTCCTGCATGTAAAAATCATCATTTTTTTGCTAGAAAATTACATAAAACCCCCAAACACTATACATGTTTTTTTTAGCAAAGACCCTAGAGAATACAATGGCGGTCATTGCAACTTTTTATATCGCACGGTATTTGCGCAGCAATTTTTGAAACACGCATTTTTGGGGAAAAAAACTGTTTCATGCTTTAAAAAAAAAAAAAACAGTAAAGTTAGCCAAGTTTTTTTGCACAATGTGAAAGATGAATTTACGCTGAGTAAATAGATACCTAACATGTCATGCTTCAAAATTGCACACGCTCGTGGAATGGTGGCAAACTTCGGTATTTAAAAATCCCCATAGGAGACGCTTTAAATTTTTTTACTGGTTACATTTTTTGAGATACAGAGGAGGTCGTCTAGGGCTAGAATTATTGCTCTCGCTCTAACGTTCGCGGCGACACCTCACATGTGTGGTTTTAACACCGTTTTCATATGTGGGCAGGACTTAAGTATGCATTCGCTTCTGCATGCGAGCACACGGGGACAGGGGCACTTTATTTTTATTTTTTTATTATTTATTTTAATTTTACTTTTTTTTTGACAATTAAAAAAAAAAAACATTTGATCACTTTTATTCCTATTACAAGGAATGTAAACATCCCTTGTAATAGGAATATGGCATGACAGGACCTCTTTACAGTGAGATATGTGGTCAATAAGACACCACATCTCACCACTAGGGATGAGCCGAACACCCCCACCCACCAGAACCTGCGAACAGACTGAAAGTTTGCGCAAACTTTAGAATCCTATTAAAGTCTATGGGACTCAAACGTTCAAAATCAAAAGTGCTAATTATGAAGGCTAATATGTAAGTTATTGTCCTAAAAAGGGTTTGGGGACCCGGGTCCTGCCCCAGGGGACATGTATCAATGCAAAAAAAAAGTTTTAAAAATGCACGTTTTTTTGGGAACAGTGATTTTAATGATGCATAAATTGAACAAAAAAAAGTGAAATATTCCTTTTTAATATCGTACCTGGTGGGTGTCTATAGTATGCCTGTTAAGTGGCACGTGTTTCCCGTGTTTAGAATTGTCCCTGCATAAAATGACATTTCTAAAGGAAAAAAAGTCATTTAAAACTCATTGAGAAAAATGGCATGGGTACCAACCCACCCCCAGCTCATTACCAGCCCCTTTGGATCTTGTATGGATATTAAGGGGAACCCCACACCCAAATTAAAAAAAGGCCTTATATACTCTGAACAGCAGTATACAGGCGGTGCAAACAAGACATAATATGTAATCATTTATAATGATATAAAGACATAGAAACAATGTATTCAGTCAGTGTGTGTTTCCTACAGATGGATCCAGTGACAGAAATTCCCCAGAGAGATGTCCCTGTCCTCTGTTTTCCCGGGACTCCACACAGGAACATCAGGAGGATCAGGTAGGAGCAGGTAGGAGGGACTAAAGCAATTTTATGGGGCAGCTCCTGCAAAAGGTAATTACTTTTAGTCCCTCCTACCTGATCCTCCTGAAGGATCTCCTGATGTTCCTGTGTGGAGTCCCGGGAACACAGAGGACGGGGACATCTCTCTGGGGAATTTCTGTTACTGGATCCATCTGTAGGAAACACACACTGAAGCTGAAGTTAGCTCCTTATTCGGCCAGCTTCTTATTCGAATGCAGAAGTTGGCTCCTTATTCGGCCAGCTTCTTATTCAGGTTGGATCTTTATTCACAAAAGTGATTATTTACTAAACAATCATCTGCAACGTTTATAATAAAATCGTGAACTTTAACAACAATTCTGTCTCCCTAAATGCCATGTATTTAAAGGGGTAATTCTGAATAAATATCTAAAAACCATCTTGACTCACCCAAATTTCACTTGTTTTATACTCATTGGATATCCTACTATATAGGAAAGTTCAATGTGGCCCGAGCTAAGTGATGGAAATCTTAAAATATGGCACCTTGACAGCCATGCATTTCAATGGAAAATTCTGAATAAGAAGCCAAGCTATTCTTATATGAAAACCATCTTGGCTCACCAAAATTCCACTTGTTTTATACTCATTGGGCATCCTACTATATAGGAAAGTTCAATTTGGCCCGAGCCAAGTGATGGAAATCATAAAAAATGACACCTTGCCAGCCATCCATTTCAATGGAAAATTCTGAATAAGAAACCAAGATATTCCTATATGAAATCCATCTTGGCTCACCCGAATGCCACTTTTATGATTCTCACATGTCTGGTGGAGATTGTCCTAGTCTCAGCTGAAGGAGGTTATCAAGACCAAAGCACTTTCCAACATATCAGGTCTGTCAGGTAAGCTGCTCTATGTGATTGTTAGTGGAGGAAATCACATTGAAGAGTGTATGGGGGGTACACATTGTGGTTTGCAAGTTTACCACTGAAGCTCCACACCTCTATATGTAATGTTTTGAAGTAGTAAATACCTGACAGAGGTTGTAACCTTTCCTCATGTTAATCCAAAACTTTAAAATACAAATAAAAAATGTTTGGGCTGAACATTCACTTTGATTGCAATATGCACATCTTGTAATTTTACCTCAATTGAACCTCCTTTTAATATTAACACTTTACATTTTTCAATCCCCTAATGGCAATAATAAAATGATTAAAAAAAAAAAAAAACTTTCAGACACTGGGGAATGATGAGAATAGAATGATTTCCAGGATTGGAGATCACGTGTAAGTTCACTTATAAATGTGTAGATATGTCATTTTGTGCAGGGACAGTTCTAAACATGGGAAACACGTGCCACTTCACAGGCATACTATAGACACCCCCCAGGTACGATATTTAAAGGAATATTTCACTTTTTTTTTCACTTTAAGCATCATTAAAAAGTGTGAATTTTCCTCCCTTTGGATTTGATCACATGGTATGCTATTAAAGATATAAAACAGAAATGATGTGTGTTAGATAGCTATGAGTAAACACTAGTATAGTGTGAAACATGTCAGCTTGACCAGGTGTGCTGTGACTTGTAGTGCTGTGGTGGATTTTACAATAAAGGTAAATATTTTTTATTTGGAGTGCGGCTGTCCAGAAGATTTCTTTCTTTTGCTTTCCCCTGGGGCAGGACTCGGGTCCCCAAACCCTTTTTAGGACAATAACTTGCATATTAGCCGTTATAATTAGCACTTTTGATTTCGAACGTTCGAGTCCATTGTATTTAATAGGGTTCTAAAGTTTGCGGGAACTTTCGGTCCGTTCGCAGATTCTGGTGCAAACCGAACCGGGGAGTGTTCGGCTCATCCCTAGTTGTAAACACTCAAGTTTTTTTTTACCTTAATGTTTTATGCATTCAGTCCTTTTTTTATCTTTCCATCAATTAAAGCGGAGTTCCACCCACTTTTACAACTTGGTCTCAAAGGAAAGACCCCTCATTTTTGGATAACATTTTTTTTTTCTTTCCTACATTTTCTGAAGTACATAATGTACTTCCATCCTAGCCCAGTGCGTCATTTCCTCCTGCCCCCTGCTGCATTCTGGGACCTGTATGTGTAAGACTAAGGGGCTTAAAGTTAACATTATTAATGGAGGGATTGCAGCATATTTGTGCAAGTACAGAATCACAGTATATAAAAAATAATATGCAAAGTGGTTGGAGGGAAACTTCAGAATGGCAAAGATGTTTTTATTACAAATTATTTGAGCAGACTGCAGTTCCTCTCGAGCGTGCACCATCAAACTGAGTTCTGGGCCGGCCGGCACCTATGGTTCGCCAATACTTGGGCTCCAAATTTACCTGGGCTGGAAGGCACCTGTTCCCTTTTTTTTACCTATATTCCCACGCCAAGCTGGCCAGGAAATAAACCATCTTCCTTGCCATCTTGATTGATCAAGATGGCAGGGAAGATGGGAAGATGGAGAGTCCCATTTTCCGAATCATTTTCCACAGTGTACAGTCTTTTGTAGTTTTTTTATGCTCAAGTGTGCACCATCAGATGGGACCACTAGATAGTAGCTTAAAGCCTCTGACATTGGTGGCTCAGCCGACACGTTTGAAAAAACACTGCTACCAAACCATTCTCAGCTCTCAAAACCTCAGCCCTTGGGACGAGGGTGAGAGACAACTTTTTGTTGCCCGCGGTGGTGCAAGACAGACACGAGGAAGGGGTTAAGTGTGTGACCGATATGCTCTCTTCTTGACTCCAGACAATTCACTGTACTCACACTTCCAAGTGTTATGGAATGAGGTCTGGGCCATTGTTCTCAGAACCAACCGGGCTCAGAGAGGTCTTCATTGCTGTCCCAGCACCCAACCCTTTTTCACAGTAAACTGCCCTAAAGGTAATTTGAGCATGTGTCTTTGGGGGAAGGGGAAAGGGAAGGAAAAGGTATATTTCCATGTCACTCCTCGTCTTCAGACAATTTATGTACTTGGGGCGAACAACCTTCACGCGCAACCTTTGGACCAGCTCTGACCGCAATGAGCATCTTCCAAGTGTTATGGAATGGGTTCTGGGCCATTGCTCTCAGAACTAACCGCGCTTAGAGAGGTCTTCATTGCTGCAGTGACACTAAATCTCCTCCGAGACAGAACATCACCTCTGTCACTGAGCTTTCCACATTGCTCTACAAATTGTTTTTACAAGGCTGGTTTGCTTGCCCCAGCACCCAACCCTCCTCTTTTCGCAGCACGGGCTTGGGACCGGTCATGGCAGAGTTAAAAAAATATTGAAAACTTTCTAACCGAATTAATCACCATGACGGCTTAAAACATAGTGGCAACAAAACAAGATCAAGGTCCAATTCTAGTTGATTCTAACTGTGTGGCCGATATGCTCTCTTCTCGTTTCCAGAAAATTCACTGTACTCACTGGGCGAACAGGTCCTGCTGTTACAGCTGAGACTATGCACACAGACAGAACAGCAAACACTGTACTCTCATGTAATGTAGTCCCAAAGTCAAAGTCTAGGACTGTCTACAATCTTAGCCCTTTGCACAGAAAACTGCCTGAAGCTCATTCTTTGAGCATGAAGGGGTTAAGTGTGTCCTAGGGAGTGATTCTAACTGTGTGGCCAATATGCTCTCTTCTCGTCTCCAGACAATTCACTGTACTCACTGGGCGAACAGGTCCTGCTGTTACAGCTGAGAACTATGCACACAGACGGAACAGCAGAGATGTACAGCAAACACTATACTCTCATGTAATGTAGTCCCAAAGTCAAAGTCTAGGACTGTCTACAATCTTAGCCCTTTGCACAGAAAACTGCCTAAAGCTCATTCTTTAGGCAGTTGGCAAAGTTAAAAAAAATATTAAACTTTTTTCCTCACCATGACGGCTTAAAATATAGTGGCAACAAAACAAGATCAAGGTCCAATTGTAGAAGAAACAGAGTAGTCAAGGCTCCACAAAGTCTTTAGACACACCCAAGTTAGGCGCTGCATGTAATAGTATGCTTGGTGCGGTCATTCTTAGGCCTGTTTGGCTGAGATCCTGAAGAATAATCCCCAGTGACTTTTGCCGATGGCCTACAGTACCAAATATTCTTTAAAGGGCTGGTTTGCTTGTCCCAGCACCCAACCCTCCTCTTTTCGCAGCACGGGCTTGGGACCGGCCATGGCAGAGTTAAAAAAATTCAAGAGCACTGGTAAGCAGTCTTCCAGTTTCGGAAGGGAGCACAGAGTTCCCCTGCACTTTACGTGTGCTTGCACACAACCTTCACGCGCAACCTTTGGACCAGCTCTGACCGCAATGAGCATCTTCCAAGTGTTATGGAATGGGGTCTGGGCCATTGCTCCCAGAACCAACCGTGCTTAGAGTGGTCTTCATTGCTGCAGTGACACTAAATGTCCACTGAGACAGAACATCACCTCTGTCACCGAGCTTTCCACATTGCTTTACAAATTGTTTTTACAAGGCTGGTTTGCTTGCCCCAGCACCCAACCCTCCTCTTTTCGCAGCATGGGCTTGGGACCGGCCATGGCAGAGTTAAAAAAATTCAAGAGCACTGGTAAGCAGTCTTCCAGTTTCGGAAGGGAGCACAGAGTTCCCCTGCACTTTACGTGTGCTTGCACACAACCTTCACGCGCAACCTTTGGACCAGCTCTGACCGCAATGAGCATCTTCCAAGTGTTATGGAATGGGGTCTGGGCCATTGCTCCCAGAACCAACCGCGCTTAGAGTGGTCTTCATTGCTGCAGTGACACTAAATGTCCCCTGAGACAGAACATCACCTCTGTCACTGAGCTTTCCACATTGCTCTACAAATTGTTTTTACAAGGCTGGTTTGCTTGCCCCAGCACCCAACCCTCCTCTTTTCGCAGCACGGGCTTGGGACCAGCCATGGCAGAGTTAAAAAAATTCAAGAGCACTGGTAAGCAGTCTTCCAGTTTCGGAAGGGAGCACAGAGTTCCCCTGCACTTTACGTGTGCTTGCACACAACCTTCACGCGCAACCTTTGGACCAGCTCTGACCGCAATGAGCATCTTCCAAGTGTTATGGAATGGGGTCTGGGCCATTTCTCCCAGAACCAACCGCGCTTAGAGTGGTCTTCATTGCTGCAGTGACACTAAATGTCCCCTGAGACAGAACATCACCTCTGTCACCGAGCTTTCCACATTGCTCTACAAATTGTTTTTACAAGGCTGGTTTGCTTGCCCCAGCACCCAACCCTCCTCTTTTCGCAGCACGGGCTTGGGACCGGCCATGGCAGAGTTAAAAAAATTCAAGAGCACTGGTAAGCAGTCTTCCAGTTTCGGAAGGGAGCACAGAGTTCACCTGCACTTTACGTGTGCTTGCACACAACCTTCACGCGCAACCTTTGGGCCAGCTCTGACCGCAATGAGCATCTTCCAAGTGTTATGGAATGGGGTCTGGGCCATTGCTCCCAGAACCAACCGCGCTTAGAGTGGTCTTCATTGCTGCAATGACACTAAATGTCCCCTGAGACAGAACATCACCTCTGTCACTGAGCTTTCCACATTGCTCTACAAATTGTTTTTACAAGGCTGGTTTGCTTGCCCCAGCACCCAACCCTCCTCTTTTCGCAGCACGGGCTTGGGACCGGCCATGGCAGAGTTAAAAAAATTCAAGAGCACTGGTAAGCAGTATTCCAGTTTCGGAAGGGAGCACCGAGTTCCCCTGCACTTTACGTGTGCTTGCACACAACCTTCACGTGCAACCTTTGGACCAGCTCTACCGCAATGAGCTTCTTCCAAGTGTCATGGTCTGGACCATTGCTCTCAGAACCAACCTCGCTTAGAGAGGTCTTCATTGCTGCAGTGACACTAAACCTCCCCCGAGACGGAACATCACCTCTGTCACTGAGCTTTCCCAATTGCTCTACAAATGTTTTAATAGGGCTGGTTTGCTTATCCCAGCGCTCAACCCTCCTCTTTTCACAGCACGGGCTTGGGACCGGCCATGGCAGAGTTAAAAAATAATGAAAACTTTTTCCCGAATTAATCAACGTGACAGTCTAAAATATACTGGCAACAAAACAAAATCAAGGTCCCATTGTAGTTAATTAAGTTTGAAGTTCCTAGGATTTATGGCTTTGGAGATATAGCTCCGAAAAAAATTGACCGGCAAAATCCAAAATTCATGCTCACAAGGTGGCACCAGAGCCCAGCTAGCAGTCTGACTTCTTACCGCTACGTTTCCCGCAAGGGAGCTGTCAAGTGCTGGTCAGTTCTCTTTGGGTGGCTGGCTCTTCGGAACCCTTTGGGCCTCGGACTTTAAACTTAGTAGACACATGGAGGTCATTAAGGAGCGCCTCTTTACCAAATTTGAAGTTCCTTGGATTTTTGGATCCAGAGATATGGCTCCGGAGATTTTGACCAGCAAAATCCAAAATTAATGCTGACAAGGTGGCACCAGAGCACGGCTAGCGGTCTGACCTCTTACCGCTATGTTTCCCACAAGGGAGCTGTCAAGTGGCGGTCGGTTCTCTTTGGGTGGCTGGCTCTTCGGAACCCTTTGGGCCTTGGACTCGAAACTTAGTAGACATATGGCGGTCATTAAGGTGCGCCTCTCTGCCAAATGTGAAGTTCCTCCGATTTTTGGCTGCAGAGATATGGTCGGTTCTCTTTGGGTGGTTGGCTCCAAAATTCTACCTCCTATATATCCGCAGCAACCTTTCCCGCTGACCTCCAATAATTGACCGTTACTGTTTGATTTAAGGACAGTCTCCCACGAGTCTACCCGACCTCCTGGAACTCCTTCCAGGCCACAATTGCTAAAAAATTCCCCTTTCGGGACTTCCGCCATTTGGTTTGCCGGTCAATATCTCGAAAGCCATAAATGCTAGGAACTTCAAATTTGGTGATGTGGGCAGTTTTGATGGAGGCATTTTGATAAGGGCCGTTTTATGGGGGCAGTTTTGATGGCCGTTTTATGGGGCAATATGATGGGGACAGTTTTGATGGGGGCAATTTGATAAGGGCTATTTTGATGGGGGCCATTTGATGGGGACAGTTTTGATGGCGCAATTTTTTGGAGCAGTTTCATGGAGGCATTTGATGGGGACAGTTTTGATGGGGCAATTTGATAAGGGCATTTAATGGGGCAGTTTTGATGGGGGCCATTTGATGGGGACAGTTTTAATGGAGGCAGTTTTGATGGGGGCAATTTGATGGGGGCAATATGATTGGGGCAGTTTTGATGGGGGCATTTTGATAAGGGCCATTTTGATGGGGGCCGTTTTGATGGGGGCCGTTTTGATGGGGGCCGTTTTGATGGGGGCCGTTTTGATGGGGGCCGTTTTGATGGGGGCAGTTTTGATGGGGGCAGTTTTGATGGGGGCAATTTTGATGGGGGAATTTTTGATGGGGGAATTTTTGATGAGGGCAGTTTTGATGGAGGCAATTTTGATGGGGGCAGTTTGAGGAGCAATTTTGATGGGGCAGTTTGATGGGGCAAGTTTAAGGGAGCAATTTTGATAGAGGCAGTTTTGATGGAGCAGTTTTGATAGGGCAATTTTGATGGGGGCAATTTTGATGGGGGCCGTTTGATAGAGTCATTTTAATAGGGGCAGTTTAAAGGGGGCATTTTTGATGGGGGCAGTATGAGGGGGGCAGTTTTAATGGGGGAAGTTTGATAGGGCAGTTTTGATGGGGGCCATTTTCAGGGGGCAGTTTTGAGGGGGCAATTTAATGGGTTGCAATTTGATGGGGGCAGTTTTGATGGGGGCAGATTTGAGGGGCAGTTTTGAGGGGGCAGTTTGATATGGGGCATTTTTGATGGGCCGTTTGATGGAGTCAGTTTAATAGGGGCAGTTTAAAGAAAGGCATTTTTGATGGGGGCAGTATGAGGGGCAGTTTTAATGGGGGCAGTTTTAGAGGGGCAATTTTGATGGAGGCAGTTTGAGGGGGCCATTGGATGGGGCAATATGATGGGA
This sequence comes from Rana muscosa, assembly GCA_029206835.1. Classification (NCBI taxonomy): domain Eukaryota; kingdom Metazoa; phylum Chordata; class Amphibia; order Anura; family Ranidae; genus Rana; species Rana muscosa. Next base: position 368,766,156 of record CM055123.1, on the reverse strand, counting down.
CCGTTTTGATGGGGGCAGTTTCGATAGGACAATTTTGATTGAGGCATTTTTGATTGAGGCATTTTTGATGGGGGCCGTTTTTATGGAGTCAGTTTAATGGGGGGAGTTTGATGGGGACAGTTTCGATAGGGGCAGTTTCGATAGGGGCAGTTTTGATGGGGGCATTTTCAGGGGGCAGTTTTGAGGGGGGCAATTTTGATGGGTTGCAATTTGATGGGGCAGTTTGATGGGGCATGTTTGATGGGGACAATTTGATGAGGGCAGTTTTGATGGGGAAATTTTGATAGGGGCCATTTTTGATGGGGGCAATTTTGATGGGTTGCAGTTCGATGGGGCAGTTTTGATTGGTGCAGTTTTGATGGAGGCAATTTTGATGGAGGCAAATTTGATGGGGGCAGTTTTGAGGGGGCAATTTGATGGGGGCCGTTTTTATGGAGTCAGTTTAATGGGGGCCGTTTTGATGGGGGCAGTTTGAGGGGGTAATTTTGATGGGGGCAGTTTGAGGGGGTAATTTTGATGGGGGCAGTTTGAAGGTGCTGTTTTGATGGGGGCAGTTTGATAGGGCAATTTTGATGGGGGCAGTTTGAGGGGGCAATTTTGATGGTGGCAATTTGATGGGGATAATTTGAGGGGGCAGTTTTGATGGGGGCAGTTTGAGGGGGCAATTTTGACGGGGGCAATTTGAGGGGCCGTTTTAATGGGGGCAGCTTTGATAGGGGAAGTTTGGAAGGGGCAATTTTGATGGGGCCGTTTTGATGGAGGCAATATTGATGGGGCAATTTGATGGGGGCCGTTTATATGGAGTCAGTTTAATGGGGGCAGTTTGAGAGGGCAAATTTGATGGAGGCTGTTTTGATGGGGCAATTTGATGGAGTAGCTTAATGGGGGCAGTTCTGATGGGAACAATTTGATAAGGGCAATTTTGATAGGGGCATTTTTGGAGGGGGCAGTTTGAGGGGGAAATTTGACGGGGGCATTTTTGATGGGGACAATTTGATAGGGGCCGTTTTGATGGGGGCAGTTTGATGGGGGCCATTTTTATGGAGTCAGTTTAATGGGGACAGTTTGATGGGGCAGTTTTTATGCGGCAGTTTGATGGGGCAATTTGATGGGGGCAGTTTTGACGGGGGACGTTTGCAGGGGAAATTTTGATGGGGCAGTTTTAATTTGGCCATTTGAGGGGGCCATTTTGATGGGAGCAGTTTTGATGGAGCAGTTTGATGGGGGCAGTTTGATGAGGGCAATTTTATGGGGGCAGTTTTGATGATGGCAGTTTATTGGGGCAGTTTTGATGGAGGCACTATAATGGGGGCAGTTTTAATGGGGGCAATTTGATGGGGACAGTTTGATGGAGGCAATATGATAGGGACAGTTTTGATGGGGCAGTTTTGATGGAGGCAATTTGATGGGGGCAGTTTGATGGGGCAGGTTTGATGGGGCGGGTTTGATGGGGGCTATTTAATGGGGACAGTTTTTATGGGGGCTCTTTAATTGAGGCAGTTTGATGGAGTCAGTTTATAACAATAATAATAAACATAACTAGAAAAGCTACAATTTCTGGGGAAATTGTGTGACGTGTTCTTGCCTCCACCAGTAGTCTACAACTGGAGTGGGCGGAGTAACTGGGTGGAGTGGCTTGAGCAATTGTTGTGTGGTTGTAGTGGCTGGAGTAACTGTGAAAGTGTTAAAAACGTTAATATTTTAAAAAGTAGAAAGTAGAAAAAAAATGAAGAAGTCCCATCATTAGCTGAAAGAGCGGAACATTTTTTTTAAAAAATATTTTTTCAAAAATTATAATTTTTTCAATTTTTAAATGATTTTTCAAAAATGTTTTTTTTGTCTTTCAAAAAAAATTTTCAGATATTTTTTTTTTCAAAAAGGTTTTTTTTTTTCAAAAATGATTTTTTTTTCCAAAATAATTTTTGTTTTAAAAAAAAAATATTTTTTTAAATGATGTTTTTTTCAAAAATTCAATATTTTTTTTTATTTATTATTTTTTTTTTTCAAAAATTACTTTTTTTTTTTTCATGGGGGGGGGTCATAAACAGCGGAAAACAGTATCCATCGTATTACAGTACATAGTAGAGGTACATAGTAATTAATTTACAGATAACAGAATCAAAAGAGTAAGCAAAGTTGAACATTAGAAATGCCTTAGAGAAATAAGAGGCGACATGCATTGTCTTTCCCCCCCAGACACCCCAACTGGGAACATACTGTGTCCTGAGGGAAAGACAACACAGCCAACCTCCATGTTACAACAATTTGTGATTCAGAAACTCCCCTCAGAGCTGTGTGGGAGGAGCTATAGGTCCCTCAGCGTTGCCAAGGAAACCAATGTTTGTTTATGCAGGCTCTAGCCACAGGTCACACAGTATTTTCAGACTCTCCTGAATTCTTGCCATTCTTCAAACGGTCGTATTTTAAAAACTATAAATCCTACAGCGAAGAGCTTTATATTGTGAGAATCACAAGACCCAGACCTACATTTTGATATATAGTATGTCTCTGAAATATTAAAATTGAAGGCACAGTCGCAATTTAGAAATTGCCCTTCAACTTTGAAGTGGCTAGAGGATAGTTTCAATGAATGTCAAAGGGTGGCGTGAGTTGAAAACAAATCATCATATTGTGAAAACTGTAAGGACTATGGCTTAGCCGTGGACATGTGTAGTGGTAGCAGGGATAGCTGAACGTTTTGATATAAAATTTGTGTAGGTGGGCTTATAAATGAGGAAGTGGTGGCAGGTTAGAAATCATGTCCTGATTTTTCAGATTTTGTCAGCTCACACTCTAGTTTCGCCATTCATTCCTATGGGACAAATTTTGCCGCAAAAACAACGATATTTCGTGAATGATTCGGCAAAACGTTCCACAAAGTAATAGCACACCATTCGGGAACAATCCGCACGTTTTGGTATATTACTTGTCTATGTAGTGTAAAAACTGTGGGAGCAGTTAGGGTGTCATGATGGGCAATCTCACCTGCAAGCTGGCGACGCTGCGGCGCGCGCGGGATACGAGCCTGCGCAATAGTGGTGAATCGGCGTTAGCGCCTGCGCAATAGCGGTGAATCGGCGTTAGCACGTACGCGCATACGCGGTAACGGCGCGCGGGAGCGCGCAGTGACACTTTCTGGCACCAATCTGGGGCTATTTAAAGGGGCTTGTGCTGGGGCTCCTTGCTGTCTGGTCTACAGCGTTTCCAAGACCCACCTGCTATCTGCTATTACCCTACCGATCTGTTCCTGTGACCCGGCTTGTTCCTGACGCTTCTTGCCTTCTGCCTGCCCGCTGACCCCCGGCTAGTTGACCTTGCTTCCGCCTGCTCCTTCTGCTACCTGCTGCCTGCCCGTTGCCAACCCGGACTGTATAACGACTCTGCCTCTGCTTCTTGCACTGCACCTGATCTGCCAGCCAGTGGATTACCCGGCCTGTTTGGACCTGCCAGTGCCCGGAACTACAAGACACCTCCCTACTGTCTGCCGTCTGTCTCCTCAGTTCCCTGTGTGCCAAGCCTGCCTGCCGTCCAGCTTCCCTGCTTCCGCTGAAACCTGCACAGAGCTTCCTAAGGTCCAGCTCCACCTCTGCACCAGTGTTCCTGACAGGCACTTGTGCGACTCCGCACTCCCGAGCTCCCTGTTCCCACCATCAGGGGTTCCGGAGTAGGAGGTGCAAAAGAGGCCGCTCCCTGCATCCCAGGCTCATCACCAGGTACGTGACAGTACCAGACAGCCATGTCCGAGCCTGCGCAGGGAGCGAACCCAATGGAGGCACTTTGCCGACACCTGGATGGGCTAACCCAGGCCGTCAGAAGCCTGCAAGAGGGTTATACCCGACTGGAGGGCCGAGTCCAGGCCCTATCCTCCTCAGCTTCCTCCTCCACTGGGACTTCCACTTCTCCCTCGGTGGTCATGATGCCGCCTGAACCAAAGGTACCCACGCCTGAGCGATTCTCAGGGGAGCGGAGCAAATACAGAGCCTTTCGGAATGCCTGCGAGCTCTTCTTTGCCTTGCAACCACGGACCTTTTCCCTGGAATCCACCAAAGTGGGGTTCGTTATTTCCCTCCTGTCTGGTGAGCCTCAAGCCTGGGCTCACCGCCTCTTGGAGCATAAAGACGTTTCACTTAATACCTTGGACACTTTCTTTCAAACCATGTCACAGCTTTACGAGGATCCTTACCAGACCACCACTGCCGAAGCAACCCTGCATGCCCTTCAGCAAGGCCGCAGACCCGCCGAGGATTATGTTTCTAAATTCAGGAGATGGAGCTCAGACACTAATTGGAATGATGCTGCTCTTTGTTACCAATTCCGATTGGGACTCTCTGAACCACTCAAAGATGAACTGGCACGTGTGGGTGTGCCGGAACTTTGGATGCTCTGATCAACCTGACCATCCAGATTGACCGTCGCCTACGAGAACATAGGACTGAACGAGCCACCGGGCCATCTCACCCGGTTTGAATGTTGCCCCGGGTACCCAGCTCTGCCAACTCAGCTCCTCCATTCCCAGCTACAGCCTCCTCTGACAACCCAGAACCCATGCAGCTGGGACTTCTCCGTCCCTCTCTCACCCCTGAGGAACGTCAACGCAGGCGAACCCTTAACCTATGTCTGTACTGCGGAGAACCCGGACATTATGTACGGACCTGCCCGGTGAAGATCCGTAAGTGCCTCTCCATGTCATCTGTGCATTTACTCGTTATACCCAGTAATTCTGCTCACCTGGCGATTCCCATTCTTTTGCAGCTCCCAGGAGGGAATATTCAAGTCAGCGCTATCATTGACTCCGGGGCCTGCAGTTGCTTTCTGGACTTAGCTTTTGCCACCACACATCACATTCCTTTGCGCCCTAGAGCTAAAGGGCTTTCTGTATACCTCGCTGATGGGTCGACCCTTAAATCCGGACCAGTCACACAGGAGACCCTACCGCTGGCCACAACCATTGCCCGTACTCATCAGGAGTTACTATGCCTAGATGTCATCAAGTCTCCTCTGTTCCCCATCATTCTGGGCATGCCCTGGTTACAGGCCCATAACCCGCAAATTAATTGGACATCAGGAGAAGTCAGTTTCTGTTCCCCCTACTGCCGTCAACATTGTCTGCAGGAAGTTTTGAGTACCCCTTCTCCCTTGCTTTGCATGGACTCTGATGCTGAGGCCCGCCAGTCAGTTCCTGAAGCATACCACAGCTTCCTGGACGTTTTTAGCAAGAAAGGGGCTGAGACTCTTCCTCCACACAGGCATTACGACTGTCCGATTGAGCTTCTCCCCGGGGCTGAAATCCCCTTTGGCAGGATTTTTCCCCTGACGGAACTTGAACTCGAGACCCTCAAGACCTATGTTGATGATAATCTCATGAAAGGGTTCATCCGTCCTTCTATGTCACCTGCAGGGGCAGGGATTTTCTTTGTTGAGAAAAAGGACCATTCCCTCCGGCCTTGTGTGGATTACAGAGAGCTCAACAAAGTGACGATAAAGAACCGATACCCCCTTCCTTTAGTTCCTGAATTGTTTCAAAGACTGGGATCCGCAGTCATTTTCACAAAACTGGACCTCCGTGGGGCCTATAACCTGGTGCGGATCCGAAGCGGGGATGAGTGGAAAACTGCCTTTCGCACTCGCTTCGGGCACTTTGAATACTTAGTCATGCCCTTCGGACTCTGCAATGCCCCGGCTACGTTCCAGCATTTTGTGAACGACATTTTTAGAGACTACCTTGACCTTTTTGTTATCATTTACCTGGACGACATCCTCATCTTTTCCCCCTCCTTGGAAAAACACCGGGAACACGTTCGGAATGTGCTCGCACGGCTTCGAATGCACAGGTTATACGCAAAACCAGAAAAATGCGAATTTGAACGCCAAAGCATCCAATTTCTTGGACTTGTCATCTCGGTGGAGGGTATCACGATGGACTCCCAGAAAGTGGCTGCAATTCTTGACTGGCCGGTGCCCGTAGATAGGAAAGGCATACAGCGCTTCATCGGATTCGCAAACTTTTATAGGAAGTTCATCAGGGGGTTTTCGTCCATTATCACCCCATTAACCAACCTAACCAAACAGACTGTCCGGTTCCAGTGGTCTTCAGAAGCCCAAACGGCCTTTGAGACCCTTAAGGAATTATTTACCTCTGCATCCGTTCTGAGGCACCCTGATGCGGCTCTTCCATACATACTGGAGGTGGATGCCTCGGAAACAGCAGTTGGGGCGGTTCTCTCCCAAAGACAGGGGCCCAAGGCTCTCTTACATCCGGTTGCCTTTTTCTCCCATAAGCTGTCAGATTCGGAGAAGAACTATGATGTGGGAGACCGGGAATTACTGGCAATCAAAGCCGCCCTGGAGGAATGGCGGTACCTCCTGGAAGGAGCAGCGCATCCGATCCTGGTCTATACGGACCACAAGAATCTGGAGTATCTGAGAGTGGCAAAGAGACTGAAACCCCGGCAGGCCAGGTGGGCACTTTTCTTCACACGTTTCTCTTTCCATATAACGTATAGACCAGGATCGAAGAATACTAAACCTGATGCTCTCTCACGAATGTTCTGTGACCCTGAAACACCTGCCCCTCCGGATACCATCTTGTCACCTGGAAACTTCCTCTTGCTTCAAGAGGACCTGCTATCTCGGATCAAGCAAGCATCCAGGGGGATCTCTCCCTCACCTGGGACAGAGGTACAGCTCAAGGATGGACTTTTATGGTACAAGGACAAAATCTTTGTACCAGAGGGCCTGCGAGTCGCGGTCCTTAGTTCCTGCCACGATAACAAACTGGCTGGGCACTTCGGGGTACTCAAGACCTCTGAACTTCTACAACGCATGTTCTGGTGGCCGCAACTATCAAAGGACTGTAGGAGCTACGTGGAGTCTTGCAGCACATGTATCAGAAACAAGGGAAGTAAGTCCAGAGCCTGGGGTCTGTTGAAACCATTGCCCGTACCCGAGAGGCCATGGAAGATGATCTCCATGGACTTCATCATAGAACTTCCCCCCCTCTGAGCTTTTCACCACTATCTTCGTGGTTGTGGATAGACTATCAAAGATGGCGCACTTATTGCCCATGAGGGGTACGCCTTCCGCTCCTGAGACAGCTAAAATTTTTGTCAAGGAAATCATAAGGCTCCATGGCATCCCTGCAAACATCGTGTCGGATCGAGGGGTGCAATTCACCTCCAGGATCTGGAAGGCCCTGTGTGAAGCTCTCGGGATTAACTTGTCCTTCTCGTCTGCCTATCATCCACAATCAAATGGCCAGACTGAACGGACGAATCAGACACTTGAGCAATACCTACGCTGCTTTTCTTCGTTCTCCCAGGAAGATTGGGTACCTCTGCTGCCGCTGGCCGAATTTGCATACAATAATTCGGTCCACTCCGCCACGAAGCAATCCCCGTTCTATGCTAACTACGGCTTTCACCCCTCATTCTTGTCCAACTGTATCCCGGAGTCTGCTGTACCTGCTGTCCAGGAGACATTGGATTTTTTCAGAGCAAACAATGAGTTATTACGAGACACGATGACTAAGACACAAGAATATAATAAAGAAGTATTCGACAAAAAGAGAAGAGGAGAACTCAATCTGGAACCCGGGGATCAGGTGTGGTTATCTACACTGAACCTTAGACTTGCCTGTCCCTCAAAGAAATTGGGTCCCAAGTTTGTGGGTCCTTTTCCCATCAGGAGACGGATTAACAGTGTGGCCTATGAACTGGAGCTACCAGAATCATTCCGGATCCACCCGGTTTTCCATGTTGCCCTACTCAAGCCTACTGTTCCTGATCCCTTCTCTGGACGTGACACCGGCCCTCCTGAACCAATCTTGGTTGACGGTGAAGAGGAGTTTGAGGTGGAATCCATCATGGATTGTAGAAAAAGGCACAACCAAGTCCAATTTCTTGTAAAATGGAAGGGATATGACCCTGAGGAGAACTCATGGGAACCTGAGTGCAACATCCATGCCAAAAGATTGGTTCAGTCCTTCAAAGACTCCCATCCAGTTAAGATGGCCCAGTTGGGCATCCGGAGGCTGCCCATTGGAGGGGGGCAATGTCATGATGGGCAATCTCACCGGCAAGCTGGCGACGCTGCGGCACAGCGCCTGCGCAATAGTGGCGAATCGGCGTTAGCGCGTCCGCGCCTGCATAATAGCGGCGAATCGACGTTATCGCGTACGCGCATGCGTGATAACGGCGGGTGCGCGCGGGAGCGCGCAGTGACACTTTCTGGCGCCAATCTGGGGCTATTTAAAGGGGCTTGTGCTGGGGCTCCTTGCTGTCTGGTCTACAGCGTTTCCAAGACCCACCTGCTATCTGCTATTACCCTACCGATCTGTTCCTGTGACCCGGCTTGTTCCTGACGCTTCTTGCCTTCTGCCTGCCCGCTGACCCCCGGCTTGTTGACCTTGCTTCCGCCTGCTCCTTCTGCTGCCTGCCCGTTGCCAACCCGGACTGTATAACGACTCTGCCTCTGCCTCTTGCACTGCACCTGATCTGCCAGCCAGTGGATTACCCGGCCTGTTTGGACCTGCCAGTGCCCGGAACTACAAGCCACCTCCCCGCTGTCTGCCGTCTGTCTCCTCAGTTCCCTGTGTGCCAAGCCTGCCTGCCGTCCAGCTTCCCTGCTTCCGCTGAAACCTGCACAGAGCTTCCTAAGGTCCAGCTCCACCTCTGCACCAGTGTTCCTGACAGGCACTTGTGCGACTCCGCACTCCCGAGCTCCCTGTTCCCACCATCAGGGGTTCCGGAGTAGGAGGTGCAAAAGAGGCCGCTCCCTGCATCCCGGGCTCATCACCAGGTACGTGACATAGGGTGGTAAAATTTGGCTAGAATAAGAATAAGAACTAGAAAAGCTACAATTTCTGGGGAAATTGTGTGACGTGTTCTTGCCTCCACCAGTAGTCTACAACTGGAGTGGGAGGAGTAACTGGGTGGAGTGACTTTAGCAACTGTTGTGTGGTTGGAGTGGCTGGAGTAACTGTAAAAAGTGTTAAAAAGCTTAATATTTTAAAAAGTAGAAATAGTGGAAAAAAATTGAAGAAGTCCTATCATTAGCTGAAAGAGTGGAACAATTTTTAAAAACATTTTGTTTTTTTCAAAAATATTTATTTTTTCTCAAAAAATTATTATTATTTTTTTCACTTTTTTTTTATTTATTATTTTTATTTTTCAAAAAGTACTTTTTATTTTTTCATGGGGGGGGGTCATAAACAGCGGAAAACAGTATCCGTCGTATTACAGTACATAGTAGAGGTACATAGTAATTAATTTACAGATAACAGAATCAAAAAAGTAAGCAAAGTTGAACATTAGAAATGCCTTAGAGAAATACGAGGCGACGTGCATTGTCTTTCCTCCCAGACACCCCAACTGGGAACATACTGTGTCCTGAGGGAAAGACAACACAGCCAACCTCCATGTTACAACAATTTGTGATTCAGAAACTCCCCTCAGAGCTGTGTGAGAGGAGCTACAATTCCCCTCAGAGCTGTGTGGGAGGAGCTATAGGTCCCTCAGCGTTGCCAAGGAAACCAATGTTTGTTTATGCAGGCTCTAACCACAGGTCACAGTATTTTCAGCCTCTCCTGAATGTTCGCCATTCTTCAAATGGTCATATTTTAAAAACTATAAATCCTACAGCGAAGAGCTTTATATTGTGAGAATCACAAGACCCAGACCTACATTTTTATATATAGTATGTCTCTGAAATATTAAAATTGAAGGCACAGTCGCAGTTTAGCAATTGCCCTTTGAATTTGAAGTGTCTAGAGGGGAGTTTCAATGAAAGTCAATGGGTGGCGTGAGTTGCAAACAAATCATCATATTGTGAAAACTGTAAGGACTATGGCTTAGCCGTGGACACGTGTAGTGGCAGCAGGGACAGCTGAACGTTTTGATATAAAATTTGTGTAGGTGGGTTTAAAAATGAAGGAGTGGTGGCAGGTTAGAAATCATGTCCTGATTTTTCAGATTTTGTCAGCTCACACTCTAGTTTCGCCATTCATTCCTATGGGACAAATTTTCGCAAAAACGAAGATAGTTCATGAACGATTTGGCGAAACGTTCCACAAAGTAATAGCACACCATTCGGGAACAATCCGCACGTTTTGGTATATTACTTGTCTATGTAGTGTAAAAACTGTGGGAGGAGTTAGGGTGGTAAAATTTGGCTATAATAAGAATATTAATATATATATGTGAGATAACAATAAGTGCTCTTGCTTTGCAAGAACACTTAATAACTAGAAAAGCTACAATTTCTGGGGAAATTGTGTGACGTGTTCTTGCCTCCACCAGTAGTCTACAACTGGAGTGGGCGGAGTAACTGGGTGGAGTGACTTGAGCAACTGTTGTGTGGTTGGAGTGGCTGGAGTAACTGTGAAAAGTGTTAAAAAGCTTAATATTTTAAAAAGTAGAAATAGTAGAAAAAATTGAAGTCCCATCATTAGTTGAAAGAGCGGAACATTTTTTTCAAAAATGTTTTTTTTTTTCAAAATGATTTTTGTTTTGAAAAAATATATATTTTTTTTAATGATGTTTTTTTCAAAAATCTTTATTTTTTTCAAAAATTATTATATATTTTTTTTCAAATTTTTTTTTTTAAATGTATTATTTTTATTTTTCAAAAATTACTTTTTATTTTTTCATGGGGGGGTCATAAACAGCGGAAAACAGTATCCGTCGTATTATAGTAGAGGTACATAGTATTTCATTTACAGATAACAGAGTCAAAAGAGTAAGCAAAGTTGAACATTAGAAATGCCTTAGAGAAATAAGAGGCGACGTGCATTGTCTTTCCCCCCCAGACACCCCAACTGGGAACATACTGTGTCCTGAGGGAAAGACAACACAGCCAACCTCCATGTTACAACAATTTGTGATACAGAAACTCCCCTCAGAGCTGTGTGGGAGGAGCTATAGGTCCCTCAGCGTTGCCAAGGAAACCAATGTTTGTTTATGCAGGATCTAACCACAGGTCACACAGTATTTTCAGACTCTCCTGAATTCTTGCCATTCTTCAAATGGTCGTATTTTAAAAACTATAAATCCTACAGCGAAGAGCTTTATATTGAAGGCACAGTCGCAGTTTAGAAATTGCCCTTTGAATTTGAAGTGTCTAGAGGGGAGTTTCAATGAATGTCAATGGGTGGCGTGAGTTGCAAACAAATCATCATATTGTGAAAACTGTAAGGACTATGGCTTAGCCGTGGACACATGTAGTGGCAGCAAGGATAGCTGAACGTTTTGATATAAAATTTGTTTAGGTGGGTTTAAAAATGAGGGAGTGGTGGCAGGTTAGAAATCATGTCCTGATTTTTCAGATTTTGGCAGCTCACACTCTAGTTTCGCCATTCATTCCTATGGGACAAATTTCGCCACAAAAACGACGATATTTCATGAACGATTCGGCAAAACGTTCCACAAAGTAATAGCACACCATTCGGGAACAATCCGCACGTTTCGGTATATTACTTGTCTATGTAGTGTAAAAACTGTGGGAGGAGTTAGGGTGGTAAAATTTGGCTATAATAAGAATAATAATAATATATATATGTGAGATAACAATAAGTGCTCTTGCTATGCAAGAACACTTAATAATAATATATATGTGAAATAATAAGTACTCTTGCTTTGCAAGAACACTTAATAAGAATAAGAATATATATGTGAGATAACAACAAGTGCTCTTGCTATGCAAGAACACTTAATAATGTGTAGCGGGGTCTCCTTTAAGGCCCTGGGACTACGTTACCCAGAACCCCGTTCAGCACCCAGAGTGCAGTGGCCACCGCAGAGACTCATGGGAGGGGTTATTTAAGAAGGAAGCGAGGCGGAGCTCGGCCTCTTTGGACACCGCGCTGCAAGCAACAGCTTCTTCCTGTGCGGATCTGCAGCAGTGCAAGGCCTGAAGCCTGGGGCCTTGCGCAACTTCCAAAGAGCCTTCCACCCCGCTGCGGAGCCTGGGTGGTACCAGACTGGTCGAGTGAGGACATCAGTTGGATCGGGGACCCGATCGTTGCAGACGCTGTGTGCGGAGACACAACAGGTGGAAGTCCCGGACTGGGATCGCATCCGGAGTGGTGAGCGAGCACTTGCTCAATCAAGTAGACTTTACCGTTTCTAGGCCTGTAGACTGCCTTGGCTCACCGATCGTTTGCTTGTTGTTCCATTGGGGGACCGGTAGCAGGACAGAGTTGAAGTGTCCCCCCAGCATAGTGTTCTTAGTGATTGCCAGTTTGTGGATTACAAATACTATTCATCAAGTGCACCACCGAAAGTTTGCATGCGAAGAAATCCCTATAGGAAGGACTGAGATTTATTCTAGGTCAGGCCTGGCCAGGGTGGGGAGATAGGATATTGTTTAGTGTGCCACAGGGCGTGTATACCATAATAGCTACGCGTGGTTGATTACCGCGCAGCACCATTATTGTGTGCTATATTGATTGCTGCAGGGCTCTGCAAGCCAGTTGTATGTATTATATTCTGCTTAAGCCTTTTTACAACCAAAGTAAAACTGTTATATTTTAATCTTTAACAATTGTGTGTTGTCTTACTGTAAAGAGGGTGCCCTTACAATACCAATTGATTATGATAAAAATATAACCCCTAGACTAGCTGTGCCAGGGTGGGTCGAGCAGATTGCCGGGGGTTGGTGGTGCTGTACACAGGGCCCGATAACAAATCCAGCGGCTCTCTTAACTGGGGGTAGCGCTACACGTGGGCGCTCTCGAGTCCGGGATCCTGTTGCAGCAAGTAACGCGCCAAAGTACCAGCATGGACCCACTAGAAGTAGAACAGTGGTGCAAGGTGGTCGGCACAGATCCAGCCGGGGTAGTAGTCATAGAACTCCCAGGTATCTGGCAAGAAGAAGCGGTGAAGCAGCTAGTGATGTCACTGTCCCCGTATCAGAAGGTATGGGTGGTGGATGTCAGGTCGAATTCTTCACTGACACACGCACTAATAGAGTGGAAGAATGGAGTCCCAGAGAACTTCAAGAATCCAAGTATAGAAGCAATAGATGATCAGACTTATAGCCTGATACACGCACTGCCGCTAAAGCCAGAAGGAGTATGGAAGACGCTGATCCTCCCACTGTTCATTTAGTGGGGGAAAAACCCAGCTCACTCTCTGGCACAGTTAGGCAGGACACTAGTGATGGTGTGACCTGTGGGCAGGGGAGTTCACCGCCTCGGTTTTGGTGGGAATTTCCTCTGCCAATATCATACGAAACTTTGATTGATGTTGTACGTTCTGTGATTTAAGTTTATGTTATCTTTGGGGACCAAAGAGTTTAAGTGGGGGGAGTGTGTAGCGGGGTCTCCTTTAAGGCCCCGAGACTACGTTACCCAGAACCCCCTTCGGCACCCAGAGTGCAGTGGCCACCGCAGAGATTCATGGGAGTGGTTATTTAAGAAGAAAGCGAGGTGGAGCTCGGCCTCTTTGGACACCGCGCTGCAAGCAACAGCTTCTTCCTGTGCGGATCTGCAGCAGTGCAAGGCCTGAAGCCTGGGGCCTTGCGCAACTTCCGAAGAGCCTTCCACCCCGCTGCGGAGCCTGGGTGGCACCAGACTGGTCGAGTGAGGACATCAGTTGGATCGGGGACCCGATCGTTGCAGACGCTGTGTGCGGAGACACAGCAGGTGGAAGTCCCGGACTGGGATCGCATCCGTAGTGGTGAGCGAGCACTTGCTCAATCAAGTAGACTTTACAGTTTCTAGGCCTGTAGACTGCCTTGGCTCACCGATAGTTTGCTTGTTGTTCCATTGGGGGACCGGTAGCAGGACAGAGTTGAAGTGTCCCCCCAGCATAGTGTTCTTAGTGATTGCCAGTTTGTGAATTACAAATACTATTCATCAAGTGCACCACCGAAAGTTTGCATGCAAAGAAATCCCTATAGGTAGGACTGAGATTTATTCTAGGTCAGGCCTGGCCAGGGTGGGGAGATAGGATATTGTTTAGTGCGCCACAGGGCGTGTATACCATAATAGCTACGCGTTGTGGATTACCGTGCAGCGCCATTATTGTGTGCTATATTGATTGCTGCAGGACTCTGCAAGCCAGTTGTGTGTATTATTATATTCTGCTTAAGCCTTTTTACAACCAAAGTAAAACTGTTATATTTTAATCTTTAACAATTGTGTGTTGTCTTACTGTAAAGAGGGTGCCCTTACAATACCAATTGATTATGATAAAAATATAACCCCTAGACTAGCTGTGCCAGGGTGGGTCGAGCAGATTGCCGGGGGTTGGTGGTGCTGTACACAGGGCCCGAAAACAAATCCAGCGGCTCTCTTAACTGGGGGTAGCACTACAAATATATATGTGAGATAACAATAAGTGCTCTTGCTATGCAAGAACACTTAATAATATATATGTGAGATAACAATAAGTGCTCTTGCTATGCATGAACACTTAATTAACATGTACAAAGTATTAGCTACATACAAATCTAATCACAATATCACCTCGGGCAGCACACAGTCCTTTATAGAAGTTAGAAAATGTTTCCTTAGTAGGGTTGAGCAGACCCGAACTGTAAAGTTCGGGCCCGTACCAAACTTTTGGATTTTGGGGTCCCGGACCCGAACCTGAACAATTGACTGTATGTTCGGGTTCAGGGTCCAGTGTTCGGGAATATGCATGTAAAGTCGTGCTTGTTTCCCGTGCTTAGAACTGTCCCTGCACAAAGTGTCATTTCTGAAGGAAAAAAAGTCATTTAAAACTCACTTGCGGCTATAATGAATTGTCGGCTCCCGGCAATACCTAGAAAAGTCATTGATAAAAAAAAAAAAAAAGCGTGGGGGTTCCCCCAAATTCATTTACCAATCCCTTCAGGTCTGGTATGGATATTAAGGGGAACCCTGCCGGAAATTAAAAATAAAATGGCGTGGCGTACCCCCAAAATTCCAGACCAGACCCTTTATCCGAGCACGCAACCTGGCAGGCCGCAGGAAAAGAGGGGGGGACGAGAGAGCGTCAACCCCTTCCTGAACCGTACCAGGCCACATGCCCTCAATTGTACCCCTACCATTTAACAAAGAAAGTGTAAAAAATAGTAAAAAAAATACACAGACACCATTGGGAAAGTCATTTATTAAAAATAAAAAAAGAAAAAAGAAAAAGAAACATTCCAGCGATGAAATCCAGTGTCCCACGGCGATCCCGATGTCCAGCGCTGTCCAGACGAAATGTCATTGGCTGAGCCTGAGCGGACCTGATGGGGAACTTCCTCGGCAGTGTATTAAATGAATAGACCCGCCCTTTCTAAAGTTCCCCATCAGGTCCGCTCAGCCAATGACGTAGTGTAAGGCTGAGGACCTGATGCGGAACGTGAGAAGGGATGGGTCTATTCATGTATTATACTGCGGAGGAAGTTCCCTATCAGGTCCGCTCATCCAATGACGTAGGCGGGGTCTGACATACGAGGGGGCGGACCTGATGGGGAACTTCATCCACAGTTTAATACATGAATAGACCCGCCCCTTCTCACGTTCCGCATCGGGTCCTCAGCCTTACACTACGTCATTGGCTGAGCGGACCTGATGGGGATCTTTAGAAGGAGTGGGTCTATTCATTTAATACACTGCGGAGGAAGTTCCCCATCAGGTCCGCTCAGGTTCAGCCAATGACATTTCGTCTGGACAGCGCTGGACATCGGGATCGCCGCGGGACACTGGATTTCATCGCTGGAATGTTTTTTTTTTTTTTTTTTTAATAAAGGACTTTCCCAATGGTGTCTGTATTTTTTTTTTCAATTTTTACACTTTCTTTGTGAAATGGTAGGGGTACAATGTACCCCATTACCAATTCACATGGGGGGAGCGGGATCTGGGGGTCCCCTTTGTTAAAGGGGTCTTCCAGATTCCGATAAGCCCCCCGCCCGCAAGACCCCCACAACCACCGGGCAAGGGTTGTGGGGATGAGGCCCTTGTCCCCATCAACATGGGGACATCCTCCCCATGTTGAGGGCATGTGGACTGGTATGGTTCAGGAGGGGGGGGCGCTCTCTCATCCCCCCCTCTTTTCCTGCGGCCTGCCAGGTTGCGTGCTCGGGTAAAGGGTCTGGTCTGGATTTTTGGGGGTACTCCACGCCATTTAAAAAAAAAATTGGGGTGGAGTTCCCCTTAAAATCCTTTCCAGACCTGAAGGGCCTGGTATGGATATTTGGGGGGAACCGCACGCATTTTTTTTTTTATTTGCGGCAGGGTTCCCCTTAATATCCATAGCAGACCTGAAGGGCCTGGTAATTGAATTTTTTTTTTATCAATGACTTTTCTATGTATTGCCGGGAGCCGACAATTCATTAATAGCCGCGAGTGAGTTTTAAATGACTTTTTTCCCTTCAGAAATGACATTTTGTGCAGGGTCAGTTCTAAGCACGGGAAACAAGCGCCAATAGTCCTCAGAAGTTCGGGTCCCCATTGACTTCATTGGGGTTCGGGGTCAAGTTCGGGTTAAGTTCGGTCCCGAACTCAAACTTTTTACCGAAGTTCAGCCGAACCCGTCGAACCCGAACATCCAGGTGTCCACTCAACTCTATTCCTTAGTCATTGGCTATGTTTAGCACCTTAATGAACTTACACATGATCTCCAAACCTGGAAACCATTTTATTCCCATCGTCATTCCCCAGTGTCTGATAGTTCAATACATTTTTATTGCATTTTTGAAAAAGAATATATTCACTTCAGGCCCAGGCCAATTCTGACACTTTGCTCCTGCATGTAAAAATCATAATTTTTTTGCTAGAAAATTACATAGAACCCCCAAACACTATACATGTTTTTGTTTAGCAAAGACCCTAGAGAATACAATGGCGGTCATTGCAACTTTTTGTATCGCACGGTATTTGCACAGCAATTTTTCAAGCACGCCTTTTTGGGGGAAAAAACTGTTTCATGCCTTTTAAAAAATAAAAAAAACAGTAAAGTTAGCCAAGTTTTTTTGCATAATGTGAAAGATGAATTTACGCTGAGTAAATAGATACCTAACATGTCACGCTTCAAAATTGCACACGCTCGTGGAATGGCGCCAAACTTCGGTACTTAAAAATCCCCATAGGCGACGCTTTAAATTTTTTTACTGGTTACATTTTTTGAGTTACAGAGGAGGTCGTCTAGGGCTAGAATTATTGCTCTCGCTCTAACGTTCGCGGCGACACCTCACATGTGTGGTTTTAACACCGTTTTCATATGTGGGCAGGACTTAAGTATGCATTCACTTCTGCATGCGAGCACACGGGGACAGGGGCACTTTATTTTTATTTTTTTATTATTTATTTTAATTTTACTTTTTTTTTGACAATTAAAAAAAAACAAAAAAATAACATTTGATCACTTTTATTCCTATTACAAGGAATGTAAACATCCCTTGTAATAGGAATATGGCATGATAGGACCTCTTTACAGCGAGATATGTGGTCAATAAGACACCACATCTCACCACTAGGGATGAGCCGAACACCCTCCTGTTCGGTTCGCACCAGAACCTGCGAACGGACGGAAAGTTTGCGCAAACTTTAGAACCCTATTAAAGTCTATGGAACTCGAACGTTCAAAATCAAAAGTGCTAATTATGAAGACGAATATGTAAGTTATTGTCCTAAAAAGGGTTTGGGGACCCGGGTCCTGCCCCAGGGGACATGTATCAATGCAAAAAAAAGTTTTAAAAATGCACGTTTTTTTGGGAGCAGTGATTTTAATGATGCTTAAAGTGAACAAAAAAAAGTGAAATATTCCTTTTAATATCGTACCTGGGGGGTGTCTATAGTATGCCTGTGAAGTGGCACGTGTTTCCCGTGTTTAGAACTGTCCCTGCATAAAATGACATTTCTAAAGGGAAAAAAAGTCATTTAAAACTGCTTGCGGCTTTAATGTAATGTCTGGTCCCGGCAATATGGATGAAAATCATTGAGAAAAATGGCATGGGTACCAACCCACCCCCAGCCCATTACCAGCCCCTTTGGATCTTGTATGGATATTAAGGGGAACCCCGCACCCAAATTAAAAAAAGGCCTTATATACTCTGAACAGCAGTATACAGGCGGTGCAAACAAGACATAATATGTAATCATTTATAATGATATGAAGACATAGAAACAATGTATTCAGTCAGTGTGTGTTTCCTACAGATGGATCCAGTGACAGAAATTCCCCAGAGAGATGTCCCTGTCCTCTGTTTTCCCGGGACTCCACACAGGAACATCAGGAGATCTTTCAGAAGGATCAGATAGGAGCAGGTAGGAGGGACTAAAGCAATTTTATGGGGCAGCTCCTGCAAAAGGTAATTACTTTTAGTCCCTCCTACCTGATCCTCCTGAAGGATCTCCTGATGTTCCTGTGTGGAGTCCCGGGAAAACAGAGGACGGGGACATCTCTCTGGGGAATTTCTGTTACTGGATCCATCTGTAGGAAACACTGAAGCTGAAGTTAGCTCCTTATTCGGCCAGCTTCTTATTCGAATGCAGAAGTTGGCTCCTTATTCGGCCAGCTTCTTATTCAGGTTGGATCTTTATTCACAAAAGTGATTATTTACTAAACAATCATCTGCAACGTTTATAATAAAATCGTGAACTTTAACAACAATTCTGTCTCCCTAAATGCCATGTATTTAAAGGGGTAATTCTGAATAAATATCTAAAAACCATCTTGGCTCACCCAAATTCCACTTGTTTTATACTCATTGGATATCCTACTATATAGGAAAGTTCAATGTGGCCCGAGCTAAGTGATGGAAATCTTAAAATATGCCACCTTGACAGCCATGCATTTCAATGGAAAATTCTGAATAAGAAGCCAAGCTATTCTTATATGAAAACCATCTTGGCTCACCAAAATTCCACTTGTTTTATACTCATTGGGCATCCTACTATATAGGAAAGTTCAATTTGGCCCGAGCCAAGTGATGGAAATCATAAAAAATGACACCTTGCCAGCCATCCATTTCAATGGGAAATTCTGAATAAGAAACCAAGATATTCCTATATGAAATCCATCTTGGCTCACCCGAATGCCACTTTTATGATTCTCACATGTCTGGTGGAGATTGTCCTAGTCTCAGCTGAAGGAGGTTATCAAGACCAAAGCACTTTCCCACATATCAGGTCTGTCCGGTAAGCTGCTCTATGTGATTGTTAGTGGAGGAAATCACATTGAAGAGTGTATGGGGGGTACACATTGTGGTTTGCAAGTTTACCACTGAAGCTCCACACCTCTATATGTAATGTTTTGAAGTAGTAAATACCTGACAGAGGTTGTAACCTTTCCTCATGTTAATCCAAAACTTTAAAATACAAATAAAAAATGTTTGGGCTGAACATTCACTTTGATTGCAATATGCACATCTTGTATTTTTACCTCAATTGAACCTCCTTTTAATATTAACACATTACATTTTTCAATCCCCTAATGGCAATAATAAAATGATTTAAAAAAAAACAAAAAACTTTCAGACACTGGGGAATGATGAGAATAGAATGATTTCCAGGATTGGAGATCATGTGTAAGTTCACTTATAAATGTGTAGATATGTCATTTTGTGCAGGGACAGTTCTAAACATGGGAAACACGTGCTACTTCACAGGCATATTATAGACACCCCCCAGGTACGATATTTAAAGGAATATTTCACTTTTTTTTTTTTCACTTTAAGCATCATTAAAAAGTGTGAATTTTCCTCCCTTTGGATTTGATCACATGGTATGCTATTAAAGATATAAAACAGAAATGATGTGTGTTAGATAGCTATGAGTAAACACTAGTATAGTGTGAAACATGTCAGCTTGACCAGGTGTGCTGTGACTTGTAGTGCTGTGGTGGATTTTACAATAAAGGTAAATATTTTTTTATTTGGAGTGCGGCTGTCCAGAAGATTTCTTTCTTTTGCTTTCCCCTGGGGCAGGACTCGGGTCCCCAAACCCTTTTTAGGACAATAACTTGCATATTAGCCGTTATAATTAGCACTTTTGATTTCGAACGTTCGAGTCCATTGTATTTAATAGGGTTCTCAAGTTTGCGGGAACTTTCGGTCCGTTCGCAGATTCTGGTGCAAACCGAACCGGGGGGTGTTCGGCTCATCCCTAGTTGTAAACACTCAAGTTTTTTTTTACCTTAATGTTTTATGCATTCAGTCCTTTTTTTATCTTTCCATCAATTAAAGCGGAGTTCCACCCACTTTTACAACTTGGTCTCAAAGGAAAGACCCCTCATTTTTGGATAACATTTTTTTTTCTTCCCTACATTTTCTGAAGTACATAATGTACTTCCATCCTAGCCCAGTGCGTCATTTCCTCCTGCCCCTGCTGCATTCTGGGACCTGTATGTGTAAGACTAAGGGGCTTAAAGTTAAAATTATTAATGGAGGGATTGCAGAATATTTGTGCAAGTACAGAATCACAGTATATAAAAAATAATATGCAAAGTGGTTGGAGGGAAACTTCAGAATGGCAAAGATGTTTTTATTACAAATTATTTGAGCAGACTGCAGTTCCTCTCGAGCGTGCACCATCAAACTGAGTTCTGGGCCGGCCGGCACCTATGGTTCGCCAATACTTGGGCTCCAAATTTACCTGGGCTGGAAGGCACCTGTTCCCTTTTTTTTACCTATATTCCCACGCCAAGCTGGCCAGGAAATAAACCATCTTCCTTGCCATCTTGATTGATCAAGATGGCAGGGAAGATGGGAAGATGGAGAGTCCCATTTTCCAAATCATTTTCCACAGTGTACAGTCTTTTGCAGTTTTTTTATGCTCAAGTGTGCACCATCAGATGGGACCACTAGATAGTAGCTTAAAGCCTCTGACATTGGTGGCTCAGCCGACACGTTTGAAAAAACACTGCTACCAAACCATTCTCAGCTCTCAAAACCTCAGCCCTTGGGACGAGGGTGAGAGACAACTTTTTGTTGCCCGCGGTGGTGCAAGACAGACACGGGGAAGGGGTTAAGTGTGTGACCGATATGCTCTCTTCTCGACTCCAGACAATTCACTGTACTCACACTTCCAAGTGTTATGGAATGAGGTCTGGGCGATTGCTCTCAGAACCAACCGGGCTCAGAGAGGTCTTCATTGCTGTCCCAGCACCCAACCCTTTTACACAGTAAACTGCCCTAAAGGTAATTTGAGCATGTGTCTTTGGGGGAAGGGGAAAGGGAAGGAAAAGGTATATTTCCATGTCACTCCTCGTCTTCAGACAATTTATGTACTTGGGGCGAACAACCTTCACGCGCAACCTTTGGACCAGCTCTGACCGCAATGAGCATCTTCCAAGTGTTATGGAATGGGGTCTGGGCCATTGCTCTCAGAACTAACCGCGCTTAGAGAGGTCTTCATTGCTGCAGTGACACTAAATCTCCTCCGAGACAGAACATCACCTCTGTCACTGAGCTTTCCACATTGCTCTACAAATTGTTTTTACAAGGCTGGTTTGCTTGCCTCAGCACCCAACCCTCCTCTTTTCGCAGCACGGGCTTGGGACCGGTCATGGCAGAGTTAAAAAAATATTGAAAACTTTCTAACCAAATTAATCACCATGACGGCTTAAAACATAGTGGCAACAAAACAAGATCAAGGTCCAATTCTAGTTGATTCTAACTGTGTGGCCGATATGCTCTCTTCTCGTTTCCAGAAAATTCACTGTACTCACTGGGCGAACAGGTCCTGCTGTTACAGCTGAGACTATGCACACAGACAGAACAGCAAACGCTGTACTCTCATGTAATGTAGTCCCAAAGTCAAAGTCTAGGACTGTCTACAATCTTAGCCCTTTGCACAGAAAACTGCCTGAAGCTCATTCTTTGAGCATGAAGGGGTTAAGTGTGTCCTAGGGAGTGATTCTAACTGTGTGGCCAATATGCTCTCTTCTCGTCTCCAGACAATTCACTGTACTCACTGGGCGAACAGGTCCTGCTGTTACAGCTGAGAACTATGCACACAGACGGAACAGCAGAGATGTACAGCAAACACTGTACTCTCATGTAATGTAGTCCCAAAGTCAAAGTCTAGGACTGTCTACAATCTTAGCCCTTTGCACAGAAAACTGCCTAAAGCTCATTCTTTAGGCAGTTGGCAAAGTAAAAAAAAATATTAAACTTTTTTCCTCACCATGACGGCTTAAAATATAGTGGCAACAAAACAAGATCAAGGTCCAATTGTAGAAGAAACAGAGTAGTCAAGGCTCCATAAAGTCTTTAGACACACCCAAGTTAGGCGCTGCATGTAATAGTATGCTTGGTGCGGTCATTCTTAGGCCTGTTTGGCTGAGATCCTGAAGAATAATCCCCAGTGACTTTTGCCGATGGCCTACAGTACCAAATATTCTTTAAAGGGCTGGTTTGCTTGTCCCAGCACCCAACCCTCCTCTTTTTGCAGCACGGGCTTGGGACCGGCCATGGCAGAGTTAAAAAAATTCAAGAGCACTGGTAAGCAGTCTTCCAGTTTCGGAAGGGAGCACAGAGTTCCCCTGCACTTTACGTGTGCTTGCACACAACCTTCACGCGCAACCTTTGGACCAGCTCTGACCGCAATGAGCATCTTCCAAGTGTTATGGAATGGGGTCTGGGCCATTGCTCCCAGAACCAACCTCGCTTAGAGATGTCTTCATTGCTGCAGTGACACTAAACCTCCCCCGAGACGGAACATCACCTCTGTCACTGAGCTTTCCCAATTGCTCTACAAATGTTTTAATAGGGCTGGTTTGCTTATCCCAGCGCTCAACCCTCCTCTTTTCACAGCACGGGCTTGGGACCGGCCATGGCAGAGTTAAAAAATATTGAAAACTTTTTCCCGAATTAATCACCGTGACAGTCTAAAATATACTGGCAACAAAACAAAATCAAGGTCCCATTGTAGTTAATTAAGTTTGAAGTTCCTAGGATTTATGGCTTTGGAGATATAGCTCCGAAAAAAATTGACCGGCAAAATCCAAAATTCATGCTCACAAGGTGGCACCAGAGCCCAGCTAGCGGTCTGACTTCTTACCGCTACGTTTCC
Source organism: Rana muscosa (assembly GCA_029206835.1). Lineage (NCBI taxonomy): Eukaryota > Metazoa > Chordata > Amphibia > Anura > Ranidae > Rana > Rana muscosa. The sequence continues at coordinate 368,743,172 of CM055123.1, read as the reverse complement.
CGCAAGGGAGCTGTCAAGTGCTGGTCAGTTCTCTTTGGGTGGCTGGCTCTTCGGAACCCTTTGGGCCTCGGACTTTAAACTTAGTAGACACATGGAGGTCATTAAGGAGCGCCTCTTTACCAAATTTGAAGTTCCTTGGACATTTGGATCCGGAGATATGGCTCCGGAGATTTTGACCAGCAAAATCCAAAATTAATGCCGACAAGGTGGCACCAGAGGAGGCTAGCGGTCTGACCTCTTACCGCTATGTTTCCCACAAGGGAGCTGTCAAGTGGCGGTCGGTTCTCTTTGGGTGGCTGGCTCTTCGGAACCCTTTGGGCCTTGGACTCGAAACTTAGTAGACATATGGTGGTCATTAAGGTGCGCCTCTCTGCCAAATGTGAAGTTCCTCAGATTTTTGGCTGCAGAGATATGGTCGGTTCTCTTTGGGTGGTTGGCTCCAAAATTCTACCTCCCTATATATCCGCAGCAACCTTTCCCGCTGACCTCCAATAATTGACCGTTACTGTTTGATTTAAGGACAGTCTCCCACGAGTCTACCCGACCTCCTGGAACTCCTTCCAGGCCACAATTGCTAAAAAATTCCCCTTTCAGGACTTCCACCATTTGGTTTGCCGGTCAATATCTCGAAAGCCATAAATGCTAGGAACTTCAAATTTGGTGATGGGGGCAGTTTTGATGGAGGCATTTTGATAAGGGCCATTTTATGGGGGCAGTTTTGATGGCCGTTTTATGGGGCAATATGATGGGGACAGTTTTGATGGGGGCAATTTGATAAGGGCTATTTTGATGGGGGCCGTTTGATGGGGCAATGTAATGGGGGCAGTTTTGATGGCGCAATTTTTTGGAGCAGTTTCATGGAGGCGTTTGATGGGGACAGTTTTGATGGGGCAATTTGATGAGGGCATTTAATGGGGGCAGTTTTGATGGGGGCCATTTGATGGGGACAGTTTTAATGGAGGCAGTTTTGATGGGGGCAATTTGATGGGGGCAATATGATTGGGGCAGTTTGGATGGAGGCATTTTGATGGGGGCAATTTTGATGGGGGCAATTTTGATGGGGGCAGTTTGAGGAGCAATTTTGTTGGGGCAGTTTGATGGGGCAAGTTTAAGGGAGCAATTTTGATAGAGGCAGTTTTGATAGGGCAAATTTGATGGGGGCAGTTTGATGGGGGCAATTTTGATGGGGGCAGTTTGATGGGGGCAATTTTGATGGGGGGCCGTTTGATGGAGTCAGTTTAATAGGGGCAGTTTAAAGGGGGCATTTTTAATGGGGGCAGTATGAGGGGGGCAGTTTTAATGGGGGAAGTTTGATAGGGCAGTTTTGATGGGCAGTTTTGAGGGGGCAGTTTGATATGGGGCAATTTTGATGGGCCGTTTGATAGGGGCAGTTTAAAGAAAGGCATTTTTGATGGGGGCAGTATGAGGGGCAGTTTTAATGGGGGCAGTTGTAGAGGGGCAATTTTGATGGAGGCAGTTTGAGGGGGCCATTGGATGGGGCAATATGATGGGACCGTTTTGATGGGGGGCAGTTTCAATAGGGCAATTTTGATTGAGGCATTTTGATGAGGGCAATTTGATGGGGGGCCGTTTTTATGGAGTCAGTTTAATGGGGGAGTTTGATGGGGACAGTTTCGATAGGGGCAGTTTGATGGGGCAGTTTTGATGGGGGCCATTTTCAGGGGGCAGTTTTGAGGGGGCAATTTTGATGGGTTGCAATTTGATGGGGCACTTTTGAGGGGCAGTTTTGAGGGGGGCAGTTTGATGGGGCATGTTTGATGGGGACAATTTGATGAGGGCAGTTTTGATGGGGAAATTTTGATAGGGGCCGTTTTGAGGGGGCAATTTTGATGGGGGCAATTTTGATGGGTTGCAGTTCGATGGGGCAGTTTTGATGGAGGCAATTTTGATGGAGGCAATTTTGATGGGGCAATTTGATGGGGGCAGTTTTGAGGGGGCAATTTGATGGGGGCCGTTTTTATGGAGTCAGTTTAACCACTTCAATACAGGGCTTTTTGTACCTATTCAATACCAGGCCTATTTTGGCACTTCTCTCCTACATGTACAAATCATCATTCTTTTGCTAGAAAATTACTCAGAACCCCCAAACATATATGTTTTTTTAGCAGACACCCTAGGGAATAAAATGACGGTCATTGCAACATTTTTTCTTGCACAATATTTGCGCAATAATTTTTCAAACGCCTTTTAAAAAAAATATGGTTTCATGAATTAAAAAATAGCAAAACAGTAAAGTTAGCCCAATTTTTTGGGAACATATGAAAGATAATGTTACGCCGAGTAAATAGATACCTAACATGTCACGCTTTAAAATTGTGCACACTCATGGAATGGCGCCAAACTTCAGTACTTAAAAATCTCCATAGGCGACGCTTTAATTTTTTTTACAGGTTACCAGGTTACAATTACAGAGGAGGTCTAGTGCTAGAATTGTTGCACGCGCTCTAATGCACGCGGTGATACCTCACATGCGTGGTTTGAACGGCGTTTACATATGTGGGCGACTTACGTGTGCATTCGCTTCTGATCGCGAGCTACCGGGGACAGGGGCGTTTTAATTTTTTTTTTTTATTTGTTTATTTATTTTACTTATTTATTTATTTTTTTACAATGATTTTACTTTTTTTTTGATCACTTTTATTCCTATTACAAGGAATGTAAACATCCCTTGTAATAGGAATGTGTGTGACAGGTTCTCTTTATTGAGAGATGCGGGGTCAATAAGACCCCACATCTCTCCTCCAGGCTGGAAAGCATGAGATCAGTGAAAACATTTTCACTGATTTCATACTTACAGCCGCAATGGCGGCTTTGTTTACATTTGAGACCCGGGTGTGACGTCATCACATCGCGCCCGGGCCTCCGACGATCATAGAGATGACTGGTGACCAACTGGTCACCAGTCATCTCTATGCTCATCACGTGACTCCACCAACGATGCCGGAAGATTCGCTCCGGGTCCCCGATCGCATGGGGGAGCCCGGAGAAGCACCGGATGGCGGCGGGAGGGGGGGTGTCTACTATCCCAGTTCTATGCCTCCTTGAAAAAACGCTTCGGGCGATGATGGAAGAGGATGTGGCACAGGAGGATGAGGAGGAGGAGGAGGAAGCGGGATCATTTCAAAGGCTTTCAGGGCAGTCTTTCACAAGTGGCTACGAGGGTGGGTTCCTGCACCAACAAACGCCAGGTACACAATTGTCCGGCAGAAAGGGAACAGTTCTGGAGGATGACGAGGTGGAGGAGGAGATGGAGGAGGAGGAGGAGGAGGCATTTTCACAGGGTGGCACCCAGACCAGCTCGTGGCCATCACTGGTGCGTGGCTGGGGGGATACAGAGGACACAGACGATACACCTCCCACAGAGGACAGCTTGGCACACATGAGCGATTACATGCTGCAGTGTTTCCGCAATGACCGCTGAGTTGCCCACATTTTAACTGGTGCTGATTACTGGGTGGCCACCCTGCTGGATCCCCGTTACAAGGACAACGTACCATCCTTAATTCTCTCACTGGAGCGGGATCGTAAGATGCGCGAGTACAAGCGCATGCTGGTAGACGCGCTGCTGGTGGCATTCCCACCTGACAGCGGGCGTACGGTGGAAGCACAAGGCGAAGGCAGAGGAGGAGGAAGAGGTCGCCAACGCAGCCGGGGCACCGGCAGCACCTCAGAAGGCAGGGTTAGCATGGCTGAAATGTGGAAAAGCTTTGTCAGCACGCCACAACAACCAGCACCACCAGCTGAGATGGAACGTCTTAGCAGGAGGCAGCATTTCACCAACATGGTTGAGCAGTATGTGTCCACAGGCCTACACGTACTGGATGACGGGTCTGCCCCCTTTAACTTCTGGGTCTCTAAATTGGGCACATGGCCTGAGCTTGCCCTTTATGCCTTGGAGGTGCTGGCCTGCCCTGCAGCCAGTGTATTATCTGAACGTGTATTTAGCACGGCAGGGGGCGTTATCACAGACAAGCGCAGCCGCCTGTCCAGAGCCAATGTGGACAAGCTCACGTTCATTAAAATGAACCAGGCATGGATCCCACAGGACTTGTCCGTACCTTGTGCAGAATAGACATGTATACCGGTGTTGTGACAAAAACTGTCCGGCCATCGGATTGTGTCCGGCCCATACTGCGAAGGCGCAGCGCTTGCGCAGTACAGAGGACAAGGAGATTCACAAAATCTCAGACGATGAACGGCGCCTGCGCTGTGAGTGCAGGTTCAAGCCCCACCATCCAAGTGGACATACGGTAGCACATAGTAACAGGGCCCCTCACGGGCTCGGTTCGATCGCCACGCTTCGGGCACGGCCTCACTTGGCTCGTCTTGAACCACGGATGGTGTGGCCTTCACCTGAACTCACCACGCAGGCGCCGTTCGTCTTGGGAGATTTTAGAAATCCCCTTGTCCTACATACTGAGCAAGTGCAGTACAGGGTGGACACTATTTGACGGGGGACAGAATTCGACACATCACCGGCATTACACAGCCATTGTTGTATTTTTGAATCAGTGTTGGCTACCTCGTCCTCCTCCACCGCCGCTTCCACCTACACAGCCACATCCACCGCCACTTCAACCTCCTACTCCATATGGACCTCGTCCTCCTAGGTCAAGATTATTATTTTTTATTTTTATTTTTTTATGTTATTTTAAGTTATTTCCCTATCCACATTTGTTTGCAGAGCACTTGCCATGCTCTTAACAACATTTTGCTGCCATTTGCAGCCCTCTAGCCCTTTCCATTACCTTTGTAGAGCCTTTTTAGTCCTTAGAAGTCCGGGTCCCCATTGACTTCAATGGGGTTCGGGTTAAAGTTCGGTCCCGAACCCAAACTTTTTTCCGAAGTTCGGCCGAACCCGTCGAACCCGAACATCCAGGTGTCCGCTCAACTCTAATAAGAATATATATGTGAGATAACAACAAGTGCTCTTGCTATGCAAGAACACTTAATAATGTGTAGCAGGGTCTCCTTTAAGGCCCTGGGACTACGTTACCCAGAACCCCATTCGGCACCCAGAGTGCAGTGGCCACCGCAGAGACTCATGGGAGGGGTTATTTAAGAAGGAAGCGGGGTGGAGCGCGGCCTCTTTGGACACCGCGCTGCAAGCAACAGCTTCTTCCTGTGCGGATCTGCAGCAGTGCAAGGCCTGAAGCCTGGGGCCTTGCGCAACTTCCGAAGTGCCTTCCACCCCGCTGCGGAGCCTGGGTGGCACCAGACTGGTCGAGTGAGGACATCAGTTGGATCGGGGACCCGATCGTTGCAGACGCTGTGTGCGGAGACACAGCAGGTGGAAGTCCCGGACTGGGATCGCGTCCGGAGTGGTGAGCGAGCACTTGCTCAATCAAGTAGACTTTACCGTTTCTAGGCCTGTAGACTGCCTTGGCTCACCGACCGTTTGCTTGTTGTTCCATTGGGGGACCGGTAGCAGGACAGAGTTGAAGTGTCCCCCCAGCATAGTGTTCTTAGTGATTGCCAGTTTGTGGATTACAAATACTTTTCATCAAGTGCACCACCGAAAGTTTGCATGCAAAGAAATCCTTATAGGAAGGACTGAGATTTATTCTAGGTCAGGCCTGGCCAGGGTGGGGAGATAGGATATTGTTTAGTGCGCCACAGGGCGTGTATACCATAATAGCTACGCGTGGTGGATTACCGCGCAGCACCATTATTGTGTGCTATATTGATTGCTGCAGGGCTCTGCAAGCCAGTTGTGTGTATTATATTCTGCTTAAGCCTTTTTACAACCAAAGTAAAACTGTTATATTTTAATCTTTAACAATTGTGTGTTGTCTTACTGTAAAGAGGGTGCCCTTACAATACCAATTGATTATGATAAAAATATAACCCCTAGACTAGCTGTGCCAGGGCGGGTCAAGCAGATTGCCGGGGGTTGGTGGTGCTGTACACAGGGCCCGATAACAAATCCAGCGGCTCTCTTAACTGGGGGTAGCGCTACACGTGGGGGCTCTCGAGTCCGGGATCCTGTTGCAGCAAGTAACGCGCCAAAGTACCAGCATGGACCCACTAGAAGTAGAACAGTGGTGCAAGGTGGTCGGCACAGATCCAGCCGGGGTAGTAGTCATAGAACTCCCAGGTATCTGGCAAGAAGAAGCGGTGAAGCAGCTAGTGATGTCACTGTCCCCGTATCAGAAGGTATGGGTGGTGGATGTCAGGTCGAATTCTTCACTGACACACGCACTAATAGAGTGGAAGAATGGAGTCCCAGAGAACTTCAAGAATCCAAGTATAGAAGCAATAGATGATCAGACTTATAGCCTGATACACGCACTGCCGCTCAAGCCAGAAGGAGTATGGAAGACCCTGATCCTCCCACTGTTCATTTAGTGGGGGGAAAACCCAGCTCACTCTCTGGCACAGTTAGGCAGGACACTAGTGATGGTGTGACCTGTGGGCAGGGGAGTTCACCGCCTCGGTTTTGGTGGGAATTTCCTCTGCCAATATCATACGAAACTTTGATTGATGTTGTACGTTCTGTGATTTAAGTTTATGTTATCTTTGGGGACCAAAGTGTTTAAGTGGGGGGAGTGTGTAGCGGGGTCTCCTTTAAGGCCCCGAGACTACGTTACCCAGAACCCCCTTCGGCACCCAGAGTGCAGTGGCCACCGCAGAGACTCATGAGAGTGGTTATTTAAGAAGGAAGCGAGGCGGAGCTCGGCCTCTTTGGACACCGCGCTGCAAGCAACAGCTTCTTCCTGTGCGGATCTGCAGCAGTGCAAGGCCTGAAGCCTGGGGCCTTGCGCAACTTCCGAAGAGCCTTCCACCCCGCTGCGGAGCCTGGGTGGCACCAGACTGGTCGAGTGAGGACATCAGTTGGATCGGGGACCCGATCATTGCAGATGCTGTGTGCGGAGACACAACAGGTGGAAGTCCCGGACTGGGATCGCGTCCGGAGTGGTGAGCGAGCACTTGCTCAATCAAGTAGACTTTACCGTTTCTAGGCCTTTAGACTGCCTTGGCTCACCGATCGTTTGCTTGTTGTTCCATTGGGGGACCGGTAGCAGGACAGAGTTGAAGTGTCCCCCCAGCATAGTGTTCTTAGTGATTGCCAGTTTGTGGATTACAAATACTATTCATCAAGTGCACCACCGAAAGTTTGCATGCAAAGAAATCCCTATAGGTAGGACTGAGATTTATTCTAGGTCAGGCCTGGCCAGGGTGGGGAGATAGGATATTGTTTAGTGCGCCACAGGGCGTGTATACCATAATAGCTACGCGTTGTGGATTACCGCGCAGCGCCGTTATTGTGTGCTATATTGATTGCTGCAGGACTCTGCAAGCCAGTTGTGTGTATTATTATATTCTGCTTAAGCCTTTTTACAACCAAAGTAAAACTGTTATATTTTAATCTTTAACAATTGCGTGTTGTCTTACTGTAAAGAGGGTGCCCTTACAATACCAATTGATTATGATAAAAATATAACCCCTAGACTAGCTGTGCCAGGGTGGGTCGAGCAGATTGCCGGGGGTTGGTGGTGCTGTACACAGGGCCCAAAAACAAATCCAGCGGCTCTCTTAACTGGGGGTAGCGCTAAAAATATATATGTGAGATAACAATAAGTGCTCTTGCTATGCAAGAACACTTAATAATATATATGTGAGATAACAATAAGTGCTCTTGCTATGCATGAACACTTAATTAACATGTACAAAGTATTAGCTACATACAAATCTAATCACAATATCACCTCGGGCAGCACACAGTCCTTTATAGAAGTTAGAAAATGTTTCCTTAGTAGGGTTGAGCAGACCCGAACTGTAAAGTTCGGGTCCGTACCAAACTTTTGGATTTTGGGGTCCCGAACCCGAACAATTGACTGTATGTTCGGGTTCGGTGTTCGGCAATATGCATGTAAAGTCGTGCTTGTTTCCCATGCTTAGAACTGTCCCTGCACAAAGTGTCATTTCTGAAGGAAAAAAAGTCATTTAAAACTCACTCACGGCTATAATGAATTGTCGGCTCCCGGCAATACCTAGAAAAGTCATTGATAAAAAATAAAAAAAAGCGTGGGGGTTCCCCCAAATTCATTTACCAGGCCCTTCAGGTCTGGTATGGATATTAAGGGGAACCCTGCCGGAAATTAAAAATAAAATGGCGTGGAGTACCCCCAAAATTCCAGACCAGACCCTTTATCCGAGCACGCAACCTGGCAGGCCGCAGGAAAAGAGGGGGGGACGAGAGAGCGTCCCCCCCTCCTGAACCGTACCAGGCCACATGCCCTCAACATGCCCTCAATTTTACCCCTACCATTTCACAAAGAAAGTGTAAAAAATAGTAAAAAAAATACACAGACACCATTGGGAAAGTCCTTTATTAAAAATAAAAAAATAAAAAAGAAAAAGAAACATTCCAGCGATGAAATCCAGTGTCCCACGGCGATCCCGATGTCCAGCGCTGTCCAGACGAAATGTCATTGGCTGAGCCTGAGCGGACCTGATAGGGAACTTCCTCGGCAGTGTATTAAATGAATAGACCCGCCCTTTCTAAAGTTCCCCATCAGGTCCGCTCAGCCAATGACGTAGTGTAAGGCTGAGGACCTGATGCGGAACGTGAGAAGGGGCGGGTCTATTCATGTATTATACTGCGGAGGAAGTTCCCTATCAGGTCCGCTCATCCAATGACGTAGGCGGGGTCTGACATACGAGGGGGCAGACCTGATGGGGAACTTCATCCACAGTTTAATACATGAATAGACCCGCCCCTTCTCACGTTCCGCATCAGGTCCTCAGCCTTACACTACGTCATTGGCTGAGCGGACCTGATGGGGATCTTTAGAAAGAGCGGGTCTATTCATTTAATACACTGCGGAGGAAGTTCCCCATCAGGTCCGCTCAGGTTCAGCCAATGACATTTCGTCTGGACAGCGCTGGACATCGGGATCGCCGCGGGACACTGGATTTCATCGCTGGAATGTTTTTTTTTTTTTTTAATAAAGGACTTTCCCAATGGTGTCTGTATTTTTTTTTTCAATTTTTACACTTTCTTTGTGAAATGGTAGGGGTACAATGTACCCCATTACCAATTCACATGGGGGAGCGGGATCTGGGGGTCCCCTTTGTTAAAGGGGTCTTCCAGATTCCGATAAGCCCCCCGCCCGCAAGACCCCCACAACCACCGGGCAAGGGTTGTGGGGATGAGGCCCTTGTCCCCATCAACATGGGGACATCCTCCCCATGTTGAGGGCATGTGGCCTGGTATGGTTCAGGAGGGGGGCGCTCTCTCGTCCCCCCCTCTTTTCCTGCGGCCTGGCAGGTTGCGTGCTCGGGTAAAGGGTCTGGTCTGGATTTTTGGGGGTACTCCATGCCATTTTTAAAAAAAATTGGGGTGGAGTTCCCCTTAAAATCCTTTCCAGACCTGAAGGGCCTGGTATGGATATTTGGGGGGAACCGCACGCATTTTTTTTTTTAATTTGCGGCAGGGTTCCCCTTAATATCCATAGCAGACCTGAAGGGCCTGGTAATTGAATTTTTTTTTTATCAATGACTTTTCTATGTATTGCCGGGAGCCGACAATTCATTAATAGCCGAGAGTGAGTTTTAAATGACTTTTTTCCCTTCAGAAATGACACTTTGTGCAGGGTCAGTTCTAAGCACGGGAAACAAGCGCCAATAGTCCTCAGAAGTTCGGGTCCCCATTGACTTCAATGGGGTTCGGGTTCGGGGTCAAGTTCGGGTTAAGTTCGGTCCCGAACTCAAACTTTTTACCGAAGTTCGGCCGAACCCGTCGAACCCGAACATCCAGGTGTCTGCTCAACTCTATTCCTTAGTCATTGGCTATGTTTAGCACCTTAATGAACTTACACATGATCTCCAAACCTGGAAACCATTTTATTCCCATCGTCATTCCCCAGTGTCTGATAGTTCAATACATTTTTATTGCATTTTTGAAAAAGAATATATTCACTTCAGGCCCAGGCCAATTCTGACACTTTGCTCCTGCATGTAAAAATCATAATTTTTTTGCTAGAAAATTACATAGAACCCCCAAACACTATACATGTTTGTTTTTTAGCAAAGACCCTAGAGAATACAATGGCGGTCATTGCAACTTTTTATATCGCACGGTATTTGCGCAGCAAATTTTCAAACACGCCTTTTTGAGGGAAAAAACAGTTTCATGCCTTTAAAAAAATAAAAAAAAAACAGTAAAGTTAGCCAAGTTTTTTTGCATAATGTGAAAGATGAATTTACGCTGAGTAAATAGATACCTAACATGTCACGCTTCAAAATTGCACACGCTCGTGGAATGGCGCCAAACTTCGGTACTTAAAAATCCCCATAGGCGACGCTTTAAATTTTTTTACTGGTTACATTTTTTGAGTTACAGAGGAGGTCGTCTAGGGCTAGAATTATTGCTCTCGCTCTAACGTTTGCGGCGACACCTCACATGTGTGGTTTTAACACCGTTTTCATATGTGGGCAGGACTTACCGTATTTTTCGCTCCATAAGACGCACCTGACCATAAGACGCACCTAGGTTTTGGAGGAGGAAAACCAGAAAAAAAATATTCTGAACCAAATGCTGTACTAAAATATTTACCAGTGCCCATGAAATGCAGCCTGACCTGTGCCATTATTGCAGCCTGACCATTGCCACTAATTCAGCCTGGATATTGCCATTAATGCACCCTTTACATATAGTTATTAATGCAGCCTGACCATTGCCATTAATAAATAAAATGTAATTAAATTAAAAACACAGTCCACTTTGCTGCAAAGATAGTCACTGGCTGCTTGCAGGAAGAGAAATTATATATTATTGATCAGTGTACTCTGTACAGCTCTGCACAGCACAGGGAAATGCATTGTTTTAAATGATTTCAAGGTAAAACTGTGCTACTCCTCCTCAGTGATGAAGAGTGGAGGAAAAGGTTGTAAACATGCAAAAAGAAGGAAGGAGAGATTGTCCCTGAATATGTGCTCCTGGAAATGAGAGCCAACTTCGTTATCCCTGTAATAGGTGATTTTCTAAAAGATGTTCTTTATGCTGAGCTGGGGTTAGGAAGAGAGAGAGGCTAGTGAGAAGTGCACACACTCACTTGGAATATTCCTGGGGGCTCCTCTCTAGCTCATTCAGTAGTAAATCTGTGTGTTTGTCTGCTGCTTCTTTTTAATCTTCCTGCCCACCTCTCCTTCACAGACAGAACACACGAGCAGGGAGGGAGGGGTGAGAGGAGAGATGTGTGAAGCTGCTCAGTCGGGACAGGCTGCAGGCATGCTGGAGGTGGAGTTGGATGGAGCAGTGTGAGGATTGGATCCTCTCCACGTAGGACAGCTACACTTCCTGAGCCGTCAGCTGCACTGTCTGCACAATGCACACAGTGACAGAGAGCAGAGCGCCATCAGAGGAGGGAGGAGAGGAGCAGGTGGATGGGTTTTCTGTGGACAGGAACCAATTTCTCCACCCCTCACTTACTTCTCATGGCAGCGTCGGCGGGGGCGGGGCCTAATGTATATTCGCTCCATAAGACGCAGAGACATTTTTCCCCATATTTTTGGGGGAAAAATATGCGTATTCCTTAGTCATTGGCTATGTTTAGCACCTTAATGAACTTACACATGATCTCCAAACCTGGAAACCATTTTATTCCCATCGTCATTCCCCAGTGTCTGATAGTTCAATACATTTTTATTGCATTTTTGAAAAAGAATATATTCACTTCAGGCCCAGGCCAATTCTGACACTTTGCTCCTGCATGTAAAAATCATAATTTTTTTGCTAGAAAATTACATAGAACCCCAAACACTATACATGTTTTTTTTTTTTAGCAAAGACCCTAGAGAATACAATGGCGTCATTGCAACTTTTTATATCGCACGGTATTTGCGCAGCAATTTTTCAAACACGCCTTTTTGGGGGAAAAAACAGTTTCATGTCTTTAAAAAAATAAAATAAAAACAGTAAAGTTAGCCAAGTTTTTTTGCATAATGTGAAAGATGAATTTACGCTGAGTAAATAGATACCCAACATGTCACGCTTCAAAATTGCACACGCTCGTGGAATGGCGCCAAACTTCGGTACTTAAAAATCCCCATAGGCGACGCTTTAATTTTTTTTACTGGTTACATTTTTTGAGTTACAGAGGAGGTCGTCTAGGGCTAGAATTATTGCTCTCGCTCTAACGTTCACGGCGACACCTCACATGTGTGGTTTTAACACCGTTTTCATATGTGGGCAGGACTTAAGTATGCATGCGAGCACACGGGGACAGGGGCACTTTATTTTTATTTTTTTATTATTTATTTAAATTTTACTTTTTTTTTTGACAATTAAAAAAAAAAAAAAAAAAACATTTGATCACTTTTATTCCTATTACAAGGAATGTAAACATCCCTTGTAATAGGAATATGGCATGATAGGACCTCTTTACAGTGAGATATGTGGTCAATAAGACACCACATCTCACCACTAGAGATGAGCCGAACACCCTCCTGTTCGGTTCGCACCAGAACCTGCGAACGGACCGAAAGTTTGCGCAAACTTTAGAACGCTATTAAAGTCTATGGAACTCGAACGTTCAAAATCAAAAGTGCTAATTATGAAGGCTAATATGTAAGTTATTGTCTTAAAAAGGGTTTGGGGACCCGGGTCCTGCCCCAGGGGACATGTATCAATGCAAAAAAAAGTTTTAAAAATTAGCGTTTTTTTGGGAGCAGTGATTTTAATGATGCTTAAAGTGAACAAAAAAAAGTGAAATATTCCTTTTAATATCGTACCTGGGGGGTGTCTATAGTATGCCTGTGAAGTGGCACGTGTTTCCCGTGTTTAGAACTGTCCCTGCATAAAATGACATTTCTAAAGGAAAAAAAGTCATTTAAAACTGCTTGCGGCTTTAATGTAATGTCTGGTCCCTGCAATATGGATGAAAATCATTGAGAAAAATGGCATGGGTACCACCCCACTCCCAGCCCATTACCAGCCCCTTTGGATCTTGTATGGATATTAAGGGGAACCCCGCACCCAAATTAAAAAAAGGCCTTATATACTCTGAACAGCAGTATACAGGCGGTGCAAACAAGACATAATATGTAATCATTTATAATGATATGAAGACATAGAAACAATGTATTCAGTCAGTGTGTGTTTCCTACAGATGGATCCAGTGACAGAAATTCCCCAGAGAGATGTCCCCGTCCTCTGTTTTCCCGGGACTCCACACAGGAACATCAGGAGATCCTTCAGGAGGATCAGGTAGGAGCAGGTAGGAGGGACTAAAGCAATTTTATGGGGCAGCTCCTGCAAAAGGTAATTACTTTTAGTCCCTCCTACCTGATCCTCCTGAAGGCTCTCCTGATGTTCCTGTGTGGAGTCCCGGGAACACAGAGGACGGGGACATCTCTCTGGGGAATTTCTGTTACTGGATCCATCTGTAGGAAACACACACTGAAGCTGAAGTTAGCTCCTTATTCGGCCAGCTTCTTATTCGAATGCAGAAGTTGGCTCCTTATTCGGCCAGCTTCTTATTCAGGTTGGATCTTTATTCACAAAAGTGATTATTTACTAAACAATCATCTGCAACGTTTATAATAAAATCGTGGACTTTAACAACAATTCTGTCTCCCTAAATGCCATGTATTTAAAGGGGTAATTCTGAATAAATATCTAAAAACCATCTTGGCTCACCCAAATTCCACTTGTTTTATACTCATTGGATATCCTACTATATAGGAAAGTTCAATGTGGCCCGAGCTAAGTGATGGAAATCTTAAAATATGGCACCTTGACAGCCATGCATTTCAATGGAAAATTCTGAATAAGAAGCCAAGCTATTCTTTTTTTTTTTTTAAATAGATTTTATTGAAGGTATAAGTCATATAGATTACTACAGCAATAGAAGTAATTTTATTTTAACATATCAATAGTTGTGTCAAACCAGTAAATATGGTAAAAGAAGACAATAATGCATAGATAACAATACGCATCCTAGGAGATAAAAGAGATAAAAGAATAAGGTCCCATGCAAGGGATGAATAAACAATGTAGGAGGTAAGAGCTTTCAAAGCTAAACATCCCTATGTAAGGGGGGAGGATAAATGAATGGATCCTGGAACTTGGGAGGACCCTAGGAAAACTGGAGAGCAGAGAACAGAACAAAACAAAAACCGAAAAACCTAGGGAGAAGGAGAAAAAGAAAAAAACAAAAAAAAAAAGGGAGGAATGGGGGATGATGGGGGGGGGGGGTGGAAGTAGACACCAAGCTACCATTATGAGAGGTAACAAGGAGGTAGACATCAAATTGCACTGGAAATATCTAGAGTGCATCTCACCATATAGATTCAGATTCAGATTTAGATTTAGTCCCATCAAGATAGGTCACCTGGGGGGGGGAGAGTAGAGACACTGGAGGTGATGGGAGGGGTGTCCCGTAATAGGAGAATGAAAACAGCTCGAGGTTTGCCCGGTCTTCAGGGGAGTGCGCAAAGACCAAATATGCTTGCCATCTGTGGTAGAAACGTTGTTTAGCAGTGTCAAGCGAGAAGTCTGTATTTAGTCTGTCTTTGAAAAGAAGCAGCAGAAGTTCCTTTTTGACTTGTGATGTATTCGGGGGTATATTGGATAACCAATTTTTCAAGATGGCTCTCCTGGCGAGTAGTAGGCATATCAAAGACCATTCTTTATGTGAAGGGGGGGCCTTCGGGGACCATGGCAGCAACAAAGGGTCCCAATAACCAAAGATGAGGAGGAGTGGGTCCTTAGGTAGTTTCATCAGGGTCACTTTGAAGATGTAAGCCAGGACTTTATCCCAGAAGACGGATATGTGGGGGCACGACCAGAAGCGATGCGTCAGGGAAGGTTTGAGTTGACGGCAGAGAGGGCATGAAGAGGAGGTTTGTGATTGATTGGCATAGAGAAAGGGAATGTGAGCACGAGGCATAATTTTCAGCTGAGTTTCCCTCCAAATTTCATTGGGGATCAGTTTATGTATAGTATTAAGACCCTGTAATAGTTTGTTGACCAGCTCTGTGTCTGGGAAGTCTTTTGTCCAGTTGGCCACTGATGAGGAGGCTAGGGATGACGTTGTTTTTAGTAGAAGAGGTCGATATATATCCGAGATCTTATACAAACCTTCCGAAAGAAGGACTTCCATTATAGAATTTTTGAACCGTGTGTTATCGTGTCTACATGCATTCTTCAGGAAACTGACACATTGTCCATAGTGAAAAGCGTGGGAATGTGGAAGTGAGAATGCGTCGGCTAGGGATTTGAAATTTATGGGACGACCTGTCTCCGGATCACAGAGTTGTGAAAATTTTGTGAGTCCTTTCCGATGCCAGGTGGCAAAGGGATGTTGCTCTAGGCCTGGGATGAAACTCGGGTGGCCTTGAATTGAAAGGTGGCCGGATATGAAGGGCGAAAGATGTAGGCTTTTTCTGACTTCTCTCCAAGCAATGGCCGTGTCTCTTAGTAAAAGGTTATGTTGGAATGGTATTGGAACAGATTTCCACTTGCAGTGGAGGAGAGCTACTAGGGAGTATGGGTGTGCCATTTGAGTTTCCAAGGCATAATTGGAGTAGCGGGACGCTTGGGCTATCCAGTCTAGACCTGTCCGTAGTAGGCAGGCTAGGTTATAGGTTCTAATATTGGGAAGACTAATACCCCCTTCGCGCCTGGGAAGATATAGTTTCTGGATGGCTATACGCGGTCGCCTACCTTTCCAAAGGAATTTAGAGATAGCTGCATTGAGAACTTTTGTATGCTTATGGTGTAGAAGCAGTGGTATAGTTTGGAGTGGGTAAAGTAAACGAGCAAAGCTGACCATTTTCACCAGGTGACATCTTCCCAAGAGCGAGAGAGGCAGATCCATCCAATTATCAAGTTCCTGAGTTATTTTCGTGAGTAGAGGGGGATAGTTGAGATGATAGAGAGAGGCAGGTGTTTTCCCTATTTTGATCCCTAGGTATGTGATATGTGAATGTGCTACCTTGAAGATAGAGTGATGTATCCATGGAGGGTCAGGGCGTGAGCCTATGGGAAGAATTTCACTTTTGCTATAATTTATACGAAGGCCTGAACATATTCTGAATTCATCGAATACTGATTTGATCGTGGGCATATCCAAAGATGGGTTAGAAGAGAAAATAAGGACATCGTCGGCAAAGAGGGAAGTACGTAGTTCGTGATCACCAATGTGAATGCCATGTAGTGGGGCCGTTTGGTTTAAAAATCGCGATAAGGGTTCTAATGCTATATTGAACAGGAGCGGGGACAAAGGACAGCCCTGCCTAGTGCCTTTATGAAGACAAAATTCAAAAGAAGGCCCGCTGCCACCAGCCTAGCTGCTGGAGCGCTATACATGGACTCTATGAGGCGGTAGAAGGGGCCGGTGAATCCCATTGAGGACATTACTAAAGAAAGCCAGTCGAAACTAACGTTATCAAAGGCTTTCTCCGCATCTAGAGTGATGATTGCAAAATCACCCCTCAGATTATTTTTGGCATGATCCAGGGCCAGCATCACTTTCCTGATATTTAGAGTGGCAGTCCTGCCTTTAACAAAACCCGATTGAGCGGAGTGGATCAAAGAAGGAATGATGGATGCTAACCTGGTGGCAATAATTTTTGAGAGAATCTTGACATCTAGATTTAGAAGTGAGATAGGCCGATAGGAACCTGGTTCTAGGGGGTCTTTGCCTTTTTTGGACAGCAATTTTATGGTGGCTTGGTTCCCTGTGGGTAAGTACGGGCCACCAGACCATATATGTTGATATACCTTACATAGGGTGGGTTCCAATAGTGATCTTAGGGACTTGTAAAATTTGCCTGTGAAACCATCAGGGCCAGGGGCTTTAGAAGGGGCTAGGTTCCGGATGGCCAATGATATCTCAGAGAGGGATATGGGCAGGTTCAGGCTTTCTAATTGTGAGGTAGTGATTTTGGTGAGGGATATTTTTTCAAGGAATGAGAGTGCCAACGGTTTATCTATGGGATCGGCAGCGTATAGGGATGAGTAGTATTGGAGCATAGCTTTGTTGATGTCTCGCTGTGAGGTTCTGATAGAACCCGTAGCGTCTCGGAGGGAGGAGATACATGTCGGGCGTTGAGGACCCCTGCAAAGTCTGGACAGTAGTTTCCCTGCTTTGTTCCCGAATTTATGTAGGGAGGCGTCAATGTGCGCTTTTTTCGTCAGTTCAAGTGTGTCTGCCCATGATTCAAAGGCTCGTTTAGCTACTTGCCAAGCCTTCCTATTATCAGGGGAGTCCTTTAAGTACAGGGATCGTTGGGTTTGGTGTAGCCGGGAGCTAGCCAATTTGTAATTTGCCACGGCATTCCTTTTGAAAGAGGCGGCATAGGATATGATCTGACCTCTCAGGAAGGATTTTCCAGCTTCCCAAAACAAATTAGGGTTATCTAGGTGCAGAGCATTGGCCGAGGAGTATTCGGACCATGATTTTTCTATGTACTGTAAAAAATCAGAGTTATTATGTAGGTATGTGGGGAATCGCCATAGTCTGGGGTTTGGGTGAAGGTCGGGGATGTCGAGTGATACCGAAACAGGAGCATGGTCTGAGATGACAATGTCATGGATGTCAGATTCCGATATCATGGGGACAATGTCGTCAGAGCAGAAAATGTAGTCAATCCTGGTGAAAACGTTGTGGGGGTTGGAGTAGAAAGTGAACTCTCTGTCAGCTGGGTGCCTGAGACGCCAAACGTCATGAAGTTGAAGGGAGTCAGTCATGGAGGCAAGGAGGGTCGCGTCTCTGGGGGCAAATAGAGATCGGGGGCTTCTGGAGCAAGACCTGTCGTCAATAGGGTGAAGGATAGTGTTAAAGTCTCCGCCGATAATATGTGGGATAAGCGGATCTCGAAGGAGCCAAGTAGACAGTTCGCAAAAAAAAAGTTTGGGGGGGTTATTAGGGGTGTAAATGTTAGAGATAATGAAGTCTTTTACCCCTAACTGAACATGAATCGATAGGAGACGTCCTTGTGTATCTGAGTGGGTAGAGACCACCGTGCATGGAAGATATTTGTGAATGAGTATTAGGACCCCTGCCCTGCGCCCCAGAGATCCGGAGCCGAGGACTGAGCCCACCCATAGTTTTTTCATGCGTGGGAAATCTGAAGTGGAGAGGTGGGATTCCTGAAGGAGGGCAATGTCTGTTTTGAGTCTTTTTAGATGACGGAGAATCTTCAGTCTCTTATTAGGGGAGCGAAGGCCTTTAACATTCCAGGAGACTATTTTCATAATAGGGGGTCAATCGAGAGGAGTTGGGCCGGTGTGACAGGATTGGATCGAAGTAGGTAACGGAAGCGAGCTATGAGAGTAGTATGGGACAATGAGTTGTCTACGGTATGGGGAGGTGGTGATGAAGTGATCAGTGTTGGAAGCATAACTTGGCTTGGGTGAGGTAAAAGAAAAGAAGGATATCGGGGGAGGGGTTGTGAAAATAAGAACAAAAAAATATATCGTACGGACTTCACTTTTTTCCGCATGGAGTCGCTGTGTAGTCCAGCTCCCATCGCAAGACCCGAATAATGCAGCCTTGACAAAAGGAAAACCCACGTTTTCAGGGGTGGTCAATGGAGCAGATTCGGATCGTGTACGGAGAGAGATAAAGGCTCTACGCAGGGAGGCCAGAGGGAACAAACATTTGTACCAGCAATTTAAAAGCAGAGAGAGAAAAAAAGAAAAACATAATTATCATAAACATGTAAAGAGCAAGGAGAAAGGAAAGGACTGGCCTACCATCAAAATGCAAGTCTGGTTTTCAAAGTCGGTAGGAGAGACCGGTGAGGTACCTCGCCTCAGGGATAGGGCTGATCGGTTGGGTCAGGCGTGGCTATAGTCGAGAAGATGGAAGAAGAGTATTAGTCGATTCAGCTGAGCATGGGTTGGCGTAGGTCTGGTTTCGAGGGCCTGAATCTTTTTGGAGGGTCCTTACGCGGGCTTCTTTGGTCGAGACCTCGGTTGATTGGAGGCGTCCTGGGTGAGGGGCTGATGTGAGGTCCCGAGTGAAGAGAGCGTAGGAAGGCTTCCGCTTCAGATGGGTCTTGGAATGATAGCTGGTCGCCATTGGGTGCTTTGAGCCGCAGGGTGGCGGGGAAGGCCAAGGTGAATTTTATTTGTTGGCGGTGCAGTTCCATGCAGACTTGCTGGAAAGCCTTCCTTTTTTTTGATACTTCTATGGAGTAGTCCGCAAAAATTAAGATCTGCATTCCATCTATCTGGAGAGATCTGGATTGCCGGAATTTTTGCAGAATGGAGGCTTTGGCTGCGTAATTTAGATATTTGGCGATAATCGGTCGTGGCGACTTGCGATCTGAGTTAAAAAGACCCATGCGGTGTGCCCTTTCCACTGTGCAGGGGCCGGGGAGGCCTAAGGACTCTGGAATACGTCTTGCACATAGATCCGTTAGGGCTGATGGTTGCAGAGATTCTGGTATGCCAATAAAGCGCAGATTGCACCTCCTGGACCTATTTTCCAAATCGTCCAGCTTGTCTAATATGAACTGATTGGTTTTATCTTGAGCATGTTCCAGGGCCTGGGCTTGGTACAGTTCATCCTCCAAGGTAGATATGCGGTGTTCTGCCTCATTGAGCCTAGTGGAATGTTCTCCTAGTTGAGCCTTGAGCTCTTGCATGCCTGCACTGACAGCTTTCTCCACAGAGGCAGCTATCATGGGAGTGAGGAGAGCTGCTACAGCCTGTGCAATCCTTTCTGTGGTGTTGTCCCCAGCAGGAGGTGTAGGAGGAGAAGGCTGTGGTGGGGAGGTGAGCGAATCACTGCTTACCTCCATTGCAGGCACCGTTTCCGAGGAGGGAGCCGAGTAGGCCGAAGCCGCGGACTCGATTTGCGGGTGTGCCTGTGGAGCCACCGCGGTCGCGTACGGGCGAATGCCGTATTTTTTGACAAAATGGTCCATAGCGTGGCCGTGAATGACCAGGGGGGTGAGCAAATGGTAAGGGTAGGCGTCCTATTGATTTATATGCCGGTTTTTTGGGGTCGAGCTGCGGAGCTAGTGAGGGAGGCAGCTACTCCATACGGCGCCGGAACCGGAAGTCCCAAGCTATTCTTATATGAAAACCATCTTGGCTCACCAAAATTCCACTTGTTTTATACTCATTAGGCATCCTACTATATAGGAAAGTTCAATTTTTTTCACTTTAAGCATCATTAAAAAGTGCGAATTTTCCTCCCTTTGGATTTGATCACATGGTATGCTATTAAAGATATAAAACAGAAATGATGTGTGTTAGATAGCTATGAGTAAACACTAGTATAGTGTGAAACATGTCAGCTTGACCAGGTGTGCTGTGACTTGTAGTGCTGTGGTGGATTTTACAATAAAGGTAAATATTTTTTATTTGGAGTGCGGCTGTCCAGAAGATTTCTTTCTTTTGCTTTCCCCTGGGGCAGGACTCGGGTCCCCAAACCCTTTTTAGGACAATAACTTGCATATTAGCCGTTATAATTAGCACTTTTGATTTCGAACGTTCGAGTCCATTGTATTTAATAGGGTTCTAAAGTTTGCGGGAACTTTCGGTCCGTTCGCAGATTCTGGTGCAAACCGAACCGGGGGGTGTTCGGCTCATCCCTAGTTGTAAACACTCAAGTTTTTTTTTACCTTAATGTTTTATGCATTCAGTCCTTTTTTTATCTTTCCATCAATTAAAGCGGAGTTCCACCCACTTTTACAACTTGGTTTTAAAGGAAAGACCCCTCATTTTTGGATAACATTTTTTTTTCTTTCCTACATTTTCTGAAGTACATAATGTACTTCCATCCTAGCCCAGTGCGTCATTTCCTCCTGCCCCCTGCTGCATTCTGGGACCTGTATGTGTAAGACTAAGGGGCTTAAAGTTAAAATTATTAATGGAGGGATTGCAGCATATTTGTGCAAGTACAGAATCACAGTATATAAAAAATAATATGCAAAGTGGTTGGAGGGAAACTTCAGAATGGCAAAGATGTTTTTATTACAAATTATTTGAGCAGACTGCAGTTCCTCTCGAGCGTGCACCATCAAACTGAGTTCTGGGCCGGCCGGCACCTATGGTTCGCCAATACTTGGGCTCCAAATTTACCTGGGCTGGAAGGCACCTGTTCCCTTTTTTTACCTATATTCCCACGCCAAGCTGGCCAGGAAATAAACCATCTTCCTTGCCATCTTGATTGATCAAGATGGCAGGGAAGATGGGAAGATGGAGAGTCCCATTTTCCGAATCATTTTCCACAGTGTACAGTCTTTTGCAGTTTTTTTATGCTCAAGTGTGCACCATCAGATGGGACCACTAGATAGTAGCTTAAAGCCTCTGACATTGGTGGCTCAGCCGACACGTTTGAAAAAACACTGCTACCAAACCATTCTCAGCTCTCAAAACCTCAGCCCTTGGGACGAGGGTGAGAGACAACTTTTTGTTGCCCGCGGTGGTGCAAGACAGACACGAGGAAGGGGTTAAGTGTGTGACCGATATGCTGTCTTCTCGACTCCAGACAATTCACTGTACTCACACTTCCAAGTGTTATGGAATGAGGTCTGGGCCATTGCTCTCAGAACCAACCGGGCTCAGAGAGGTCTTCATTGCTGTCCCAGCACCCAACCCTTTTTCACAGTAAACTGCCCTAAAGGTAATTTGAGCATGTGTCTTTGGGGGAAGGGAAAGGTATATTTCCATGTCACTCCTCGTCTTCAGACAATTTATGTACTTGGGGCGAACAACCTTCACGCGCAACCTTTGGACCAGCTCTGACCGCAATTAGCATCTTCCAAGTGTTATGGAATGGGGTCTGGGCCATTGCTCTCAGAACTAACCGTGCTTAGAGAGGTCTTCATTGCTGCAGTGACACTAAATCTCCTCCGAGACAGAACATCACCTCTGTCACTGAGCTTTCCACATTGCTCTACAAATTATTTTTACAAGGCTGGTTTGCTTGCCCCAGCACCCAACCCTCCTCTTTTCACAGCACGGGCTTGGGACCGGTCATGGCAGAGTTAAAAAAATATTGAAAACTTTCTAACCAAATTAATCACCATGACGGCTTAAAACATAGTGGCAACAAAACAAGATCAAGGTCCAATTCTAGTTGATTCTAACTGTGTGGCCGATATGCTCTCTTCTCGTTTCCAGAAAATTCACTGTACTCACTGGGCGAACAGGTCCTGCTGTTACAGCTGAGACTATGCACACAGACAGAACAGCAAACACTGTACTCTCATGTAATGTAGTCCCAAAGTCAAAGTCTAGGACTGTCTACAATCTTAGCCCTTTGCACAGAAAACTGCCTGAAGCTCATTCTTTGAGCATGAAGGGGTTAAGTGTGTCCTAGGGAGTGATTCTAACTGTGTGGCCAATATGCTCTCTTCTCGTCTCCAGACAATTCACTGTACTCACTGGGCGAACAGGTCCTGCTGTTACAGCTGAGAACTATGCACACAGACGGAACAGCAGAGATGTACAGCAAACACTGTACTCTCATGTAATGTAGTCCCAAAGTCAAAGTCTAGGACTGTCTACAATCTTAGCCCTTTGCACAGAAAACTGCCTAAAGCTCATTCTTTAGGCAGTTGGCAAAGTTAAAAAAAATATTAAACTTTTTTCCTCACCATGACGGCTTAAAATATAGTGGCAACAAAACAAGATCAAGGTCCAATTGTAGAAGAAACAGAGTAGTCAAGGCTCCACAAAGTCTTTAGACACACCCAAGTTAGGCGCTGCATGTAATAGTATGCTTGGTGCGGTCATTCTTAGGCCTGTTTGGCTGAGATCCTGAAGAATAATCCCCAGTGACTTTTGCCGATGGCCTACAGTACCAAATATTCTTTAAAGGGCTGGTTTGCTTGTCCCAGCACCCAACCCTCCTCTTTTCGCAGCACGGGCTTGGGACCGGCCATGGCAGAGTTAAAAAAATTCAAGAGCACTGGTAAGCAGTCTTCCAGTTTCGGAAGGGAGCACAGAGTTCCCCTGCACTTTACGTGTGCTTGCACACAACCTTCACGTGCAACCTTTGGACCAGCTCTGACCGCAATGAGCATCTTCCAAGTGTTATGGAATGGGGTCTGGGCCATTGCTCCCAGAACCAACCGCGCTTAGAGTGGTCTTCATTGCTGCAGTGACACTAAATGTCCCCTGAGACAGAACATCACCTCTGTCACTGAGCTTTCCACATTGCTCTACAAATTGTTTTTACAAGGCTGGTTTGCTTGCCCCAGCACCCAACCCTCCTCTTTTCGCAGCACGGACTTGGGACCGGCCATAGCAGAGTTAAAAAAATTCAAGAGCACTGGTAAGCAGTCTTCCAGTTTCAGAAGGGAGCACAGAGTTCCCCTGCACTTTACGTGTTCTTGCACACAACCTTCACGCGCAACCTTTGGACCAGCTCTGACCGCAATGAGCATCTTCCAAGTGTTATGGAATGGGGTCTGGGCCATTGCTCCCAGAACCAACCGCGCTTAGAGTGGTCTTCATTGCTGAAGTGACACTAAATGTCCCCTGAGACAGAACATCACCTCTGTCACCGAGCTTTCCACATTGCTCTACAAATTGTTTTTGCAAGGCTGGCTTGCTTGCCCCAGCACCCAACCCTCCTCTTTTCGCAGCACGGGCTTGGGACCGGCCATGGCAGAGTTAAAAAAATTCAAGAGCACTGGTAAGCAGTCTTCCAGTTTCGGAAGGGAGCACAGAGTTCCCCTGCACTTTACGTGTGCTTGCACACAACCTTCACGCGCAACCTTTGGACCAGCTCTGACCGCAATGAGCATCTTCCAAGTGTTATGGAATGGGGTCTGGGCCATTGCTCCCAGAACCAACCGCGCTTAGAGTGGTCTTCATTGCTGCAGTGACACTAAATGTCCCCTGAGACAGAACATCACCTCTGTCACTGAGCTTTCCACATTGCTCTACAAATTGTTTTTACAAGGCTGGTTTGCTTGCCCCAGCACCCAACCCTCCTCTTTTCGCAGCACGGGCTTGGAACCGGCCATGGCAGAGTTAAAAAAATTCAAGAGCACTGGTAAGCAGTCTTCCAGTTTCGGAAGGGAGCACAGAGTTCCCCTGCACTTTATGTGTGCTTGCACACAACCTTCACGCGCAACCTTTGGACCAGCTCTGACCACAATGAGCATCTTCCAAGTGTTATGGAATGGGGTCTGGGCCATTGCTCCCAGAACCAACCGCGCTTAGAGTGGTCTTCATTGCTGCAGTGACACTAAATGTCCCCTGAGACAGAACATCACCTCTGTCACTGAGCTTTCCACATTGCTCTACAAATTGTTTTTACAAGGCTGGTTTGCTTGCCCCAGCACCCAACCCTCCTCTTTTCGCAGCACGGGCTTGGGACCGGCCATAGCAGAGTTAAAAAAATTCAAGAGCACTGGTAAGCAGTATTCCAGTTTCGGAAGGGAGCACCGAGTTCCCCTGCACTTTACGTGTGCTTGCACACAACCTTCACGTGCAACCTTTGGACCAGCTCTACCGCAATGAGCTTCTTCCAAGTGTCATGGTCTGGACCATTGCTCTCAGAACCAACCTCGCTTAGAGAGGTCTTCATTGCTGCAGTGACACTAAACCTCCCCCGAGACGGAACATCACCTCTGTCACTGAGCTTTCCCAGTTGCTCTACAAATGTTTTAATAGGGCTGGTTTGCTTATCCCAGCGCTCAACCCTCCTCTTTTCACAGCACGGGCTTGGGACCGGCCATGGCAGAGTTAAAAAATATTGAAAACTTTTTCCCGAATTAATCACCGTGACAGTCTAAAATATAGTGGCAACAAAACAAAATCAAGGTCCCATTGTAGTTAATTAAGTTTGAAGTTCCTAGGATTTATGGCTTTGGAGATATAGCTCAGAAAAAAATTGACCGGCAAAATCCAAAATTCATGCCCACAAGGTGGCACCAGAGCCCAGCTAGCGGTCTGACTTCTTACCGCTACTTTTCACGCAAGGGAGCTGTCAAGTGCTGGTCAGTTCTCTTTGGGTGGCTGGCTCTTCGGAACCCTTTGGGCCTCGGACTTTAAACTTAGTAGACACATGGAGGTCATTAAGGAGCGTCTCTTTACCAAATTTGAAGTTCCTTGGATTTTTAGATCCGGAGATATGGCTCCGGAGATTTTGGCCAGCAAAATCCAAAATTAATGCTGACAAGGTGGCACCAGAGCATGGCTAGTGGTCTGACCTCTTACCGCTATGTTTCCCACAAGGGAGCTGTCAAGTGGCGGTCAGTTCTCTTTGGGTGTCTGGCTCTTCGGAACCCTTTGGGCCTTGGACTCGAAACTTAGTAGACATATGGCGGTCATTAAGGTGCGCCTCTCTGCCAAATGTGAAGTTCCTCAGATTTTTGGCTGCAGAGATATGGTCGGTTTTCTTTGGGTGGTTGGCTCCAAAATTCTACCTCCCTATATATCCGCAGCAACCTTTCCCGCTGACCTCCAATAATTGACCGTTACTGTTTGATTTAAGGACAGTCTCCCACGAGTCTACCCGACCTCCTGGAACTCCTTCCAGGCCACAATTGCTAAAAAATTCCCCTTTCGGGACTTCCGCCATTTGGTTTGCCGGTCAATATCTCGAAAGCCATAAATGCTAGGAACTTCAAATTTGGTGATGGGGGCAGTTTTGATGGAGGCATTTTGATAAGGGCCGTTTTATGGGGGCAGTTTTGATGGCTGTTTTATGGGGCAATATGATGGGGACAGTTTTGATGGGGGCAATTTGATAAGGGCTATTTTGATGGGGCCGTTTGATGGGGCAATGTAATGGGGGCAGTTTTGATGGCGCAATTTTTTGGAGCAGTTTCATGGAGGCATTTGATGGGGACAGTTTTGATAGGGCAATTTGATAAGGGCATTTAATGGGGGCAGTTTTGATGGGGGCCATTTGAAGGGGACAGTTTTAATGGAGGCAGTTTTGATGGGGGCAATTCGATGGGGGCAATATGATTGTGGCAGTTTTGATGGAGGCATTTTGATAAGGGCCGTTTTGATGGGGGCAATTTTGATGGGGTTGTTTTGATGGGGGAATTTTTGATGGTGGAATTTTTGATGAGGGCAGTTTTGATGGAGGCAATTTTGATGGGGGCAGTTTGAGGAGCAATTTTGATGGGGCAGTTTGATGGGGCAAGTTTAAGGGGGCAATTTTGATAGAGGCAGTTTTGATGGGGCAGTTTTGATAGGGCAATTTTGATGGGGGCAGTTTGATGGGGGCAATTTTGATGGGGGCCGTTTGATGGAGTCAGTTTAATAGGGGCCGTTTAAAGGGGGCATTTTTGATGGGGGCAGTTTTAATGGGGGAAGTTTGATAGGGCAGTTTTGATGTGGGCCATGTTCAGGGGGCAGTTTTGAGGGGGCAATTTGATGGGTTGCAATTTGATGGGGCAGTTTTAATGGGGGCAGATTTGAGGGGCAGTTTTGAGGGGGCAGCTTGATATGGGGCAATTTTGATGGGCCGTTTGATGGAGTCAGTTTAATAGGGGCAGTTTAAAGAAAGGCATTTTTGATGGGGGCAGTATGAGGGGCAGTTTTAGAGGGGCAATTTTGATGGAGGCAGTTTGAGGGGGCCATTGGATGGGGCAATATGATGGGACCATTTTAATGGGGGCAGTTTCGATAGGGAAATTTTAATTGAGGCATTTTTGATGGGGGCAATTTGATGGGGCAGTTTTGATGGGGGCAATTTGATGAGGGGCCGTTTTTATGGAGTCAGTTTAATGGGGGGAGTTTGATGGGGACAGTTTCGATAGGGGCAGTTTGATGGGGCAGTTTTGATGGGGCAGTTTTGATGGGGGCCATTTTCAGGGGGCAGTTTTGAGGGGGCAATTTTGATGGGTTGCAATTTGATGGGGCAGTTTTGAGGGGCAGTTTTCAGGGGGGCAGTTTGATGGGGACAATTTGATGAGGGCAGTTTTGATGGGAAAATTTTGATAGGGGCCGTTTTGAGGGGGCATTTTTGATGGGGGCAATTTTGATGGAAGCAATTTTGATAGGTTGCAGTTCGATGGGGCAGTTTTGATTGGTGCAGTTTTGATGGGGCAGTTTTGATGGGGGCAATTTGATGGGGGCAGTTTTGAGGGGGCAATTTGATGGGGTTGTTTTTATGGAGTCAGTTTAATGGGGGCAGTTTGATGGGGCAATTTTGATGGAGGCTGTTTTGATGGGGCAATTTGATGGAGTAGCTTAATGGGGGCTGTTTTATGGGGGCAGTTCTGATGGTAACAATTTGATACGGGCAATTTTGATGGTGGCATGTTTGGAGGGGGCAGTTTGAGGGGGAAATTTGACGGGGGCATTTTTGATGGGGACAATTTGATAGGGGCCATTTTGATGGGGCCATTTTTATGGAGTCAGTATAATGGGGGCAGTTTGATGGGGCAGTTTTTATGCGGCAGTTTGATGGGGCAGTTTTTATGCGGCAGTTTGATGGGGCAATTTGATGGGGACAATTTTGATGGGGGCAGTTTTGATGGGGGACGTTTGCGGGGGCAATTTTGATGGGGCAGTTTTAATTTGGCCATTTGAGGGGGCTATTTTGATGGGAGCAGTTTTTATGGAGCAGTTTGATGAGGGCAGTTTTGTTGGGTATTTTTTGATGGGGCAGTTTGATGGGGGGCAGTTTGATGAGGGCAATTTTATGGGGGCAGTTTTGATGATGGCAGTTTATTGGGGCAGTTTTGATGGAGGCACTATAATGGGGGCAGTTTTAATGTAGGCAATTTGATGGGGACAGTTTGATGGAGGCAATATGATAGGGACAGTTTTGATGGGGCAGTTTTGATGGAGGTAATTTGATGGGGGCATTTTGATGGGGCAGATTTGATGGGGCGGTCTTGATGGGGGTAGTTTGATGGGGGCTATTTAACCACTTAAGCCCCGGACCATTTGGTAGCTAGAGGACCAGAGGTGAATTCAGAATTTTGCACTGCGCTGCTTTAACTGTAAATTGTGCAGACATGCAATGTTGTACCTAAACGAAATTTGCGTCCTTTTCTTCCCACAAATAGAGCTTTCTTTTAATGGTATTTGATTGCCTCTGCGATTTTTATTTTTTGCGATATAAACGGAAAAAGACCGAAAATTTTGAAAAAAAATGATATTTTCTACTTTTTGTTATAAGAAAAATCAAATAAACTCAATTGTAGTCATACATTTAGGCCAAAATGTATTCAGCCACATGTTTTTAGTAAAAAAATGTCAATAAGCGTATATTTATTGGTTTGCGCAAAAGTTATAGAGTTTACAAACTAGGGTACATTTTCTGAAATTTACACAGCTTTAAATTTATGACTGCCTATCTCATTTCTTGAGGTGCTAAAATGGCAGGGCAGTACAAAACCCCCCAAATGACCCCATTTTGGAAAGTAGACACCCCAAGGAAATTGCTGAGAGGCATGTTGAGCCCATTGAATTTTTTATTTTTTTGTCCCAAGTGATTGAATAATGACTAAAAAAAAAAATTACAAAAAGTTGTCACTAAATGATATATTGCTCACACATGCCATGGTTATATGTGGAATTTCACCCCAAAATACATTTTGCTGCTTCTCCTGAGTACGGGGATACCACATGTGTGGGACTTTTTGGGAGCCTAGCCGCGTACGGGACCCCGGAAACCAAGCACCGCCTTCAGGATTTCTAAGGGCGCAAATTTTTGATTTCACTCCTCACTACCTATCACAGTTTCGAAGGCCATAAAATGCCAAAATAGCACAAAACCCCCCCAAATGACCCCATTTTGGAATATAGACACCCCAAGCTATTTGCTGAGAGGAATGGCGAGTATTTTACAGCTCTCATTTGTTTTTGAAAATGAAGAAAGAAAATATATATATATATATATATTTTTTTTCAATTTTCAAAACTTTGTGACAAAAAGCGAGATCTGCAAAATACTCACAATACCTCTCAGCAAATAGCTTGGGGTGTCTACTTTCCAAAATGGGGTCATTTGGGGGGGTTTTGTGCTATCTGGGCATTCCATGGCCTCCGAAACTGTGATAGGCAGTGAGAAGTGAAATCAAAAATTTACACCCTTAGAAAGCCTGAAGGCGGTGCTTGGTTTTTGGGGTCCCGTACGTGGCTAGGCTCCCAAAAAGTCTCACACATGTGGTATCCCCGTACTCAGGAGAAGCAACAGAATGTATTTTGGGGTGTAATTCCACATATGCCCATGGCATGTTTGAGCAATATATCATTTAGTGACAACTTTGTGCAAAAAAAAAAAAATTGTCGTTTTTCCGCAACTTGTGTCAACATATAAAATATTCCATGGACTCGACATGCCTCTCAGTATATAGCTTGGGGTGTCTACTTTCCAAAATGGGGTCATTTGGGGGGGTTTTGAACTGTTCTGGCATTTTATACACAACATTAGGAAGCTTACATCCACTCTTCTAACCACTTGAAGACAAAGCCCTTTTTGACACTTTTTGTTTACATGAAAACATTTTTTTCTTTTTGCAAGAAAATTATGTTGAACCCTCAAACATTATATATATTTTTAAAGCAAAGGCCCTACAGATTAAAATGGTGGGTGTTGCATTTTTTTTTCTACACAGTATTTGCGCAGCGATTTTTCAAACGCATTTTTTGGGTTAAAAAATACACTTTTTTTAATTTTAATGCACTAAAACACACTATATTGCCCAAATGTTTGATGAAATAAAAAAGATGATCTTAGGCCGAGTACATAGATACCAAACACGACATGCTTTAAAATTTTGCACAAACGCGCATTGGCGACAAACTACATACATTTTTAAAAGCCTTTAAAAGCCTTTACAGGTTACCCCAGTAGATTTACAGAGGAGGTCTACTGCTAAAATGATTGCCCTCGATCTGACCTTCGCGGTGATACCTCACATGCATGGTGCAATTGCTGTTTACATATGACGCCAGACCGACGCTTGCGTTCGCCATTGGGCAAGAGCAGGGCAGGACAGGGGTGCTTTTTTTTTTTTTTTTTTTTTTTATTATTAATTTTGCTTTTTTATTTTATTTTTAAATTGTTCCTTCCAAGTATTTTTTTTTTATCATTTTTATTGTTATCTCAGGGAATGTAAATATCCCCTATGATAGCAATAGGTAGTGACAGGTACTCTTTTTTTGAAAAAACTGGGGTCTTCAAGACCCTAGATTTTTCCTCTGCCCTCAAAGCATCTGACCACACCAAGATCGGTGTGATAAAATGCTTTCCCAATTTCCCAATGGCGCTTTTTATATCCGGGGGGGGCATTCCCTCCCACTGCTTGTAAAAGCAGTCCAGAGGCTAATTAGCCGCTAGGATTGCTTTTACATGAAAGCCGGCCGCAGGCTGAAAAGAATGATACCAAGATGATACCTAAACCCGCAGGCATCATTCTGGTATAAACATTCAAAGTCCAGCAACATACCAGTACGTTGCTGGTCCTTGTTGGACATGTATTGTAATCTTTTTATTTCATGCAGCCAGTTGGCTGAACGAAAAAAGAGATTGATCGGTGGGTATGCCCACCATTAGAATACCGCCCTTCATCCACCCACTTCCAATGATGGGCATACACGCACCATTTATATATGCCGAAGCATGGGGGCATCCTCCCGCAAAAAAGTTATGCCGCACACACATGGTCGGACTTTTCCACGGGCAAGCCTCCGTCGGAATTTCGACCGTATGTACGCGGCATTAGGAGCAAAATCGCTCCTCCGCTCCTGCTGCCCCAATGCTTCGGCATATTTGCTTTTTTTTTTTAACTGTGGTGGTGAAATCACCTCCTACAGCACTGGAGTCGCAGGGATCAGGCCTGTCTCTGCGAATGCTGCAGTTATGTGTGTTTTTGTTTTGTAAGTGACAGTGATCGATCGATACTGCACTTGGGTGGCCTGGGCTGGACGGAGGGGCAAAACGCAGGTGCCAGCAGGTATCTGGGCTGATCCCGCTAACACTGCGTTTTTGGGAACCCTAAACTGCTGGGGACGCTAGTATAGATCTGATCAGATCAGATATTGATCTGTTCAGATACTATACCACTAAGGGGGGTGTATGCTTCACGCGTGGGTGTTAGCGTTACTGGCACTAACCTGACGCTGCCTGGGGTGTGACTCAGACCCTCTCTGACGCTAAAACCTAATTGATATCACCCGCCGGGCGATCAGGGGGTTAAACCTTTATTGGGTTATATACACGGCGGGTGCCCTGACACTATAAAAAGCAAACTAACTAACCAGCGTCACCCGTAACACTTATATGGTGATCACTGGTGAAAGGGTTAACTAGGGGCAATCAGGGGGTTAAAACCTTTATTAGATAATATATGGGGGTACCTGACGCTATAAAAACCTGCGGCGAACCTAAAAAAAATTACCAGCTACCGATCTGCATCACCGACACTAAGACAGCGTTTAGAAAAACGATTGCTTAGCGACAGTGGTGATGGGGGTGAAAGGGTTACCTGGGGGGGCGATCAAGGGGGTTAAACCTTTATTAGATAATATATTGGGGTACCTGACGCTATAAAAACATGCGGCGAACCTAAAAAAAATTACTGGCTACGATCTGCATCACCGACACTAAGACAGCGTTTAGAAAAACAATTGCTTAGCGACAGTGGTGATAGGGGGTGAAAGGGTTACCTGGGGGGCGATCAAGGGGGTTAAACCTTTATTAGATAATATATTGGGGTACCTGACGCTATAAAAACCTGCGGCGAACCTAAAAAAAATTACCGGCTACCGATCTGCATCACAGACACTAAGACAGCGTTTAGAAAAACGATCGCTTAGTGACAGTGGTGATAGGGGGTGAAAGGGTTACCTGGGGGGCGATCAAGGGGGTTAAACCTTTATTAGATAATATATTGGGGTACCTGACGCTATAAAAACCTGCGGCGAACCTAAAAAAAATTACTGGCTACGATCTGCATCACCGACACTAAGACAGCGTTTAGAAAAACAATTGCTTAGCGACAGTGGTGATAGGGGGTGAAAGGGTTACCTGGGGGGCGATCAAGGGGGTTAAACCTTTATTAGATAATATATTGGGGTACCTGACGCTATAAAAACCTGTGGCGAACCTAAAAAAATGACTGGCTGCCGATCGGCATCACTGACGCTAAGACAGCGATCAGAAAAATGATCGCTAAGCGACAGTGGTGATAGGCGGTGAAAGGGTTATCTGGGGGGTGATCAGGGGGTTAAACCTTTATTAGGGGGGTTAGGGGGCTACACTGGACCTAAGACTAAACTTTGGTGACACTTTTACAGTCACAAATGTCACTGATTGCAGTGATCACTAAATAAATGGTCACTGCAATCAGTGACACTGTGACTGGGGGCTGGGGGGGTGATCTGGGGTGATCTGGGGGGCCTGGGGGGGCGATTTATGTCCCTATGTGTCCTGGTGTCAGTGTAGTGTTGTGTGCACTGACCTGATATCTTCTCTTGTACGGCGCTCGGTATATGTGAGCGCCGCACCAGAGATGACATCACTTCCTCCTGCTCCCTCTGTCTGACACAGACAGAGGGGGCATTTCCATTCGCCGGGAGCGATCGCGAGGGGGTGGCCAGAAACAAATGGCTGCCCCCTCATCCCGGAACGCTCCCGGACACTTAGCCGCCGCTCACTGTATAGGAGGGGGGTCCGATCGGACCCCCCAACTGTACAAAGGCAATCACGTATGCTCTACGTGATTGTGCCTGTCGGTGCCATTCTGCCGACGTATATATACAGTGAGCGGTCGTTAAGTGGTTAATGGGGACAGTTTTTATGGGGGCTCTTTAATTGAGGCAGTTTGATGGAGTCAGTTTATAACAATAATAATAAACATAACTAGAAAAGCTACAATTTCTGGGGAAATTGTGTGACGTGTTCTTGCCTACACCAGTAGTCTACAACTGGAGTGGGCGGAGTAACTGGGTGGAGTGGCTTGAGCAATTGTTGTGTGGTTGTAGTGGCTGGAGTAACTGTGAAAAGTGTTAAAAACGTTAATATTTTAAAAAGTAGAAAGTAGAAAAAAATGAAGTAGTCCCATCATTAGCTGAAAGAGCGGAACATTTTTAAAAAAAACAAATTTTTTCAAAAATTATAATTTTTTTAATTTTTAAATGATTTTTCAAAAATGATTTTTTTTCTTTCAAAATTTTTTTCAGATATTTTTTTTTTAAAAAAATTATTTTTTTTTCAAAAATTATTTTTTTTTCAAAATGATTTTTGTTTTAAAAAATTTTTTTTTTTTAAATGATGTTTTTTTCAAAAATTCAATATTTTTTTTTTATTTATTATTTTTATTTTTCAAAAATTACTTTTTATTTTTTCATGGGGGGGTCATAAACAGCGGAAAACAGTATCTGTCGTATTACAGTACATAGTAGAGGTACATAGTAATTAATTTACAGATAACAGAATCAAAAGAGTAAGCAAAGTTGAACATTAGAAATGCCTTAGAGAAATAAGAGGCGACGTGCATTGTCTTTCCCCCCCAGACACCCCAACTGGGAACATACTGTGTCCTGAGGGAAAGACAGCACAGCCAACCTCCATGTTACAACAATTTGTGATACAGAAACTCCCCTCAGAGCTGTGTGGGAGGAGCTATAGGTCCCTCAGCGTTGCCAAGGAAACCAATGTTTGTTTATGCAGGATCTAACCATAGGTCACACAGTATTTTCTGACTCTCCTGAATTCTTGCCATTCTTCAAATGGTCGTATTTTAAAAACTATAAATCCTACAGCGAAGAGCTTTATATTGAAGGCACAGTCGCAGTTTAGAAATTGCCCTTTGAATTTGAAGTGTCTAGAGGGGAGTTTCAATGAATGTCAATGGGTGGCGTGAGTTGCAAACAAATCATCATATTGTGAAAACTGTAAGGACTATGGCTTAGCCGTGGACACATGTAGTGGCAGCAGGGATAGCTGAACGTTTTGATATAAAATTTGTTTAGGTGGGTTTAAAAATGAGGGAGTGGTGGCAGGTTAGAAATCATGTCCTGATTTTTCAGATTTTGGCAGCTCACACTCTAGTTTCACCATTCATTCCTATGGGACAAATTTCGCCACAAAAACGACGATATTTCGTGAACGATTCGGCGAAACATTCCACAAAGTAATAGCACACCATTCGGGAACAATCCGCACGTTTCGGTATATTACTTGTCTATGTAGTGTAAAAACTGTGGGAGGAGTTAGGGTGGTAAAATTTGGCTATAATAAGAATAATAATAATATATATGTGAGATAACAATAAGTGCTCTTGCTATGCAAGAACACTTAATAATAATATATATGTGAAATAACAAGAAGTACTCTTGCTTTGCAAGAACACTTAATAAGAATAAGAATATATATGTGAGATAACAAAAAGTGCTCTTGCTATGCAAGAACACTTAATAATGTGTAGCGGGGTCTCCTTTAAGGCCCTGGGACTACGTTACCCAGTTAAGGCCCTGGGACTATGTTACCCAGAACCCCGTTCGGCACCCAGAGTGCAGTGGCCACCGCAGAGACTCATGGGAGGGGTTATTTAAGAAGGAAGCGAGGCGGAGCTCGGCCTCTTTGGACACCGCGCTGCAAGCAACAGCTTCTTCCTGTGCGGATCTGCAGCAGTGCAAGGCCTGAAGCCTGGGGCCTTGCGCAACTTCCGAAGAGCCTTCCACCCCACTGCGGAGCCTGGGTGGCACCAGACTGGTCGAGTGAGGACATCAGTTGGATCGGGGACCCGATTGTTGCAGACGCTGTGTGCGGAGACACAGTAGGTGGAAGTCCCGGACTGGGATCGCGTCCGGAGTGGTGAGCGAGCACTTGCTCAATCAAGTAGACTTTACCGTTTCTAGGCCTGTAGACTGCCTTGGCTCACCGATCGTTTGCTTGTTGTTCCATTGGGGGACTGGTAGCAGGACAGAGTTGAAGTGTCCCCCCAGCATAGTGTTCTTAGTGATTGCCAGTTTGTGGATTACAAATACTATTCATCAAGTGCACCACCGAAAGTTTGCATGCGAAGAATTCCCTATAGGAAGGACTGAGATTTATTCTAGGTCAGGCCTGGCCAGGGTGGGGAGATAGGATATTGTTTAGTGCGCCACAGGGCGTGTATACCATAATAGCTACGCGTGGTGGATTACCGCGCAGCACCATTATTGTGTGCTATATTGATTGCTGCAGGGCTCTGCAAGCCAGTTGTGTGTATTATATTCTGCTTAAGCCTTTTTACAACCAAAGTAAAACTGTTATATTTTAATCTTTAACAATTGTGTGTTGTCTTACTGTAAAGAGGGTGCCCTTACAATACTAATTGATTATGATAAAAATATAACCCCTAGACTAGCTGTGCCAGGGTGGGTCGAGCAGATTGCCGGGGGGTTGGTGGTGCTGTACACAGGGCCCAAAAACAAATCCA
The DNA here is from genome assembly GCA_029206835.1 of Rana muscosa. NCBI lineage: Eukaryota > Metazoa > Chordata > Amphibia > Anura > Ranidae > Rana > Rana muscosa. The sequence goes on along the minus strand of CM055123.1, from coordinate 368,707,829 downwards.
GCGGCTCTCTTAACTGGGGGTAGCGCTACATGTGGGGGCTCTCGAGTCCGGGATCCTGTTGCAGCAAGTAACGCGCCAAAGTACCAGCATGGACCCACTAGAAGTAGAACAGTGGTGCAAGGTGGTCGGCACAGATCCAGCCGGGGTAGTAGTCATAGAACTCCCAGGTATCTGGCAAGAAGAAGCGGTGAAGCAGCTAGTGATGTCACTGTCCCCGTATCAGAAGGTATGGGTGGTGGATGTCAGGTCGAATTCTTCACTGACACACGCACTAATAGAGTGGAAGAATGGAGTCCCAGAGAACTTCAAGAATCCAAGTATAGAAGCAATAGATGATCAGACTTATAGCCTGATACACGCACTGCCGCTCAAGCCAGAAGGAGTATGGAAGACCCTGATCCTCCCACTGTTCATTTAGTGGGGGGAAAACCCAGCTCACTCTCTGGCACAGTTAGGCAGGACACTAGTGATGGTGTGACCTGTGGGCAGGGGAGTTCACCGCCTCGGTTTTGGTGGGAATTTCCTCTGCCAATATCATACGAAACTTTGATTGATGTTGTACGTTCTGTGATTTAAGTTTATGTTATCTTTGGGGACCAAAGAGTTTAAGTGGGGGGAGTGTGTAGCGGGGTCTCCTTTAAGGCCCCGAGACTACGTTACCCAGAACCCCCTTCGGCACCCAGAGTGCAGTGGCCACCGCAGAGACTCATGGGAGTGGTTATTTAAGAAGGAAGCGAGGCGGAGCTCGGCCTCTTTGGACACCGCGCTGCAAGCAACAGCTTCTTCCTGTGCGGATCTGCAGCAGTGCAAGGCCTGAAGCCTGGGGCTTTGCGCAACTTCTGAAGAGCCTTCCACCCCGCTGCGGAGCCTGGGTGGCACCAGACTGGTCGAGTGAGGACATCAGTTGGATCGGGGACCCGATCGTTGCAGACGCTGTGTGCGGAGACACAGCAGGTGGAAGTCCCGGACTGGGATCGCGTCCAGAGTGGTGAGCGAGCACTTGCTCAATCAAGTAGACTTTACCGTTTCTAGGCCTGTAGACTGCCTTGGCTCACCGATCGTTTGCTTGTTGTTCCATTGGGGGACCGGTAGCAGGACAGAGTTGAAGTGTCCCCCCAGCATAGTGTTCTTGTTTAATTGTTTATTTATGTAAATTTTTCATGAGGCATTACAAGCATATATCACAATCAGCAAAAATGAACATTGTACAATTTGCATGTGCAGACATAAAGTTATATAACAAGGGTAGAAAACAAGTCGTTCGAGTGAACCGTTAGACAGTGTAAGGGTCACGTAAAGGGGAGGTAGTGTGGTATTTAATAGCATATCAAGGTATCATGTTAACACGAAGGTAATCAGTGATGGGAACTTGAGCTAAAATTTCCTGAACATACAGTGAGATCCCAGAAATACCATTTCCTTATCTCGGTGTGAGGGTCTAGTATTCCGAATTATTATATTCCGATGTATCCCATTTTTCCCAAATGACCTCAAATTTTGGTAGTGCATCCTCTATGATTGCCGTGATATGTTCCATTTTACGAATATCAGTGACCACAGAAAGGAATTGCGCAAAGGTAGGTGGAACAGTGGAACGCCAATGTTGCGGGATTACTCGTTTAGCTGCTAGTAAGATGAATGTCAGTAGTTTGTTAATAGTTTTGGTGGTATTCCGAAGAGGTAAGCCTAATAGCAGGTGTATGGGTTGGAAAGGGATCTGGCTCTCCAATATCTTTTCCAGCAAGGCATGAACATTGGTCCAAAAGGGGACCAAAATAGGGCATTCCCAAAATATGTGAAAGTGCGAGCCCACAGAGGAGCCACACCTCCAACAGTGACTAAATGGAGCTAGTTTATGAGTTGCTAGAAATTCAGGGGTCCTGTACCAAAACATTAAGATTTTGTACGCCGTTTCCCTCTGGGCCACGCATCTGGAGACTTTAGAGGTAGCATCCCATATCGCCCCCCACTGAGCTATAGAGATAGGACTATGAAGGACCTGGGCCCATTTCCTCATATATGAGTGGGTCTGTTCAGAGATGGGATCAGTGCTCTGGAGGATCTTGTAGATGCAAGAAATTTGTTGAGGTTCATGTGGGCCATACGAGCATAGCTTTTCAAATTCTGTAGGAACAACCAGGGTCAATTGGGGTGATCTAGAAACAAAATAATGTTTTACCTGCAAGTAAGAAAAGAGTAGTGTGTTCGGTAAGTTATGTTTGGTTTGCAGGTCCGAAAAAGGGAGTAAAGTGCGTGTTACTGGATGCACCAGATGTCGCAATTGAAATATGCCTGCCTGGGTCCACGGCATCATGGAGTCATAGGATAAGCTGTCGGGAATTTCTGGGTTAAATAAAATGTTTATCAGTGGGGGGCATTGGGAAGATAGAGCATATTTACTTGAGCAGCGTTTCCAGATTGAGAGTGTGAATATCATAGGGCTCAGGCAGATCTTCCGTATTTGAGATGTAAATTTATCTGAAGAGGGCCAAAGTAGACTACATGGATGTGCAGGGGAAGTAATATTTATCTCGATTTCTGACCATCTGTTTGATGCATAGCGAGATGTCCACGAGGAAATGACTCTAAGGTGATTAGCATAATAATATTTGATTACATCCGGTGCCCCCAGCCCCCCACGTGAGCGGGGGGCCAGGAGAACCGAACTGGCAATCCTGTGGGACTTGTTATTCCATATAAAATTCAGAAAGTTCCTATGAAGTAATTTAAGTTGGGTCAATGGGATTGCTACAGGGAGTGTTTCGAAAATATACAGCAGCTTGGGGAGAATAGACATCTTCAAAACGTTGATTCTACCAATGAGAGAGACAGGGAGTGTTGTCCATTTTTTAAGTAGCTTGTTGATGTCTGAGAAGAGGGGGGGGAAATTTTCTTGGTAGAGAGTGGAGTACGATCGGGATAGGCGTACACCGAGATACTGAAGGGACTGCATGCACCATCTATACTTGAAGTTGGTTTGCAGGGTTAGAAGAAGGTCAGCCGGAATATTAATGGGTAAAGCTTCGGTTTTAGTCGGGTTAATTTTGAATCCGGAGATATGGCCAAAGGTTTGTAAGGTTGAATGGAGAGAGGGGAGAGAAATGTGTGGGTGGGTAATTGTCAGCAGCACATCATCTGCAAAAAGAGATAATTTGTATTCCAGACGCCTCAACGTCACTCCCCTAATGTCCGGATGGACGCGTATGGCTGCTGCCAAGGGCTCAAGGCTTAAAATAAAGAGCAGGGGCGATAGTGGGCAACCTTGCCTAGTACCGTTGCTAAGGGGGAATGACACAGAGGCGTGGGAGGCCAACTGTACCTGAGACGTAGGAGTAGAGTATAGTGCCTTTAATGCTTGTATAAATGGACCCGAGAAACCAAATCTTGAAAGTGTAGCGAACAAAAATGACCAATTCAGGCGATCAAACGCTTTTTGTGCGTCTAAACTGAGAATTATAGCCGGTCGCTTGGTTTTGGTCAGGAGGTCTATTAAATCTATGGTTCGTCTAGTATTGTCCCCAGCATGTCTGGATGGCACAAAACCGACCTGGTCTCTGTGGATTAGTTTGGGGAGGAGCAGGGACAGTCTGTTGGCAAGTATTTTTGTAAAAATTTTATAGTCAGAATTTAGGAGAGCAATGGGGCGGTAGTTGTCAGGTAGGGATGGGTCTTTCCCTGGTTTGGGGATCACCGTGACGAACGCATGTAGGAATTGAGCGTGGGGGATTTTTCCGTTCATTAAAGAGGCATAACGTTTTTCCATGTAGGGTAAGATGGTGGGGAGGAATTTTTTATAGTAGGAGTAGGGAAGACCATCCGGCCCTGGGGTTTTATTAGTCGGTAGCTGTTTAATAACTGCAGTGATCTCTTCAACTGACACGTGTGCGTTTAGACTTGAGCGATCGTCTGGGGACAGAGTGGGAAGCTTAAAAGAGTCCATAAAATTGTTAAACTTGTCTTGTGTGAATTGAGTGGTCGGGTCTGTGGATAGGCAATTATATAGTTTCTTATAGAAGTCTCCGAATACATTAGCCATAATTCTAGGGCAATATGTGGGCTTACCGTCTTGTTGTGTTAAGAAGTCGGGTAAAGATGAATGGGGGCGTGGTTTCAGAATTTGGACAAGCATCCTATGGGGTCTATTGGCGAATTCATAAAATTTTTGCTTTGCCCAGAGCAAGGATTTAGTGATTCTTGACGAATCTAGTGTTTTGATACGATTCCTTAGTGCTGTTACGGCTCTGAGACCCTCTATCGTGGGGTGTCTGAGAAGTTTTTGTTCAGCTTCTAATAACTGAGTCAGTAAAGTCGATCTCTGCAAAACACGGTCTTTTTTAAGGCGAGATCCAGTTGCGATGCATTCACCTCTGAAGAACGCCTTATGTGCCTCCCACAGAACAGAGATCTCCGACACCGAGTCTTTATTTATCTGAAAATATTCATTCAGTTTGTCTTGTAGTGGTAAATGGGTCTTAGATGAGTTTAGGAGTGACTCGTTAAGGCGCCAATGACATTTCCTAGGCGTGGGTGAGGACAATAAGAGGTCTATAGTGATGGGGGCATGGTCAGACCATGTAATTGGGAGAATGTTGGCGTCAACCAGGTATGGCAATAGGGGTGCAGAGATGAAAAAATAGTCAATTCTCGTGTACAGCTTGTGGGGTGGAGAGAAGAAGGTGAACTGTTTGGTTGTCGGGTGTTTTACCCTCCAAGAATCAAACAGTCTATTTGTTCTAATTATTTTGCGGAACGAGGAGGAAGATTTATGTGCCTGTAGTGGAGGTTTGTCTTGAAAAAGGGCGGCCCTATCCCTAATTGGAGACATGCACAAGTTAAAATCACCCCCAATAATCTGAAAGGGTTGGGCATATTTGTGTAGTTTGTCAAAGAAAGTGTCAAGAAAACCAATTTGGCCTGTGTTGGGAACATATACATTCGCTAAAGTAAAAGAAGTATTTTGGTGACCACAGTCCAGGAGGATAAAGCGACCTTGGGGGTCCAAATATGAGGATTTCACCTTTATGGTGGATGAGCTTTAGAGGAGAATCGCCACTCCAGCTTTTCCAGAGGGAGAAGACGCCACAAAAGTTGTGGGGTAGTGCCTAGAAGCAAATTTGAAAGAGCCCCCCGCCCTAAAATGTGTCTCCTGGACCATGATCACCTCAGCATTAGATGCTTTGAACTCTTTAAGGGCAAGCCATCTCTTCCGGATGGAATTTAGACCTTTAACGTTACATGAGAAGACACTAACTGCCATAGGTGCAGAATGGGGAAAAATCTGACATTACATTCGTGTAAAATGCATTAAGCGTATACCATATTGTAGACAAAAGACTTCGCACAATTGTATGTTTAAACCCATATAGAAAGAACATGGGAATAAAAAGATAGAAACATTTTCTGAGCAGTTCAAAAAATAGACCTCTGTGCAACCCTAATGATATGAAAACATGTAATATAACATACATTCGTGAATAGAAGATTCTAACGTAGGTAAATATGGGATCAAAAAGGATCCCCAAAAAACATGGGAGAACAAAAAGAAAAAGAAAGAGTAAAACAAAAACGACATACCGTATAGGTAGAGTGCCCGAGGAGAAACTCATCTCCAAGGGATTATGGTCAAAAAACACGACCATATTGGGGGAAACACAGCAGCTCGCATGGCCGAGCTAACCGGTCTCAACCTGATCCGAAAAAGCAAATGTAGAAAAAGTCAAAGTTAAGGTTAAGTGGGAACCGTAGAACTGTAGTTGTCCCTGAGGGCAGTCGCCCATGGATGAACAAGTAGAAGGGGGAGAACACTGGTCTCTGAGCCCAGAGACTTTTCAAAGGGATTGCATAGGCCCAACATCAGGGCCTCTTCGACTTAAGTAGATCGGGGAAAGGAGAAAAAGGATTACATACCAGACGTGAGGGTCCGTGGATATTTCAGGTGGGGCCTTTAGAAGATGTGTTCCCTTGTGGGGTGAACGTGGTTTTTCTGGGTCTGTGACGAACCGGGGTCCACATCTTCCCGGGTGTTGACAGAGGTCTAGAGGGTGGGAATTGGGCTTGCAGATCCTCCTCAGGAACAGGGGGAAGTCCCAGGCTCCTGACAAAGGACTCACCTTCCTGGAGGTCCCTCAGGGTGTGTTGCGCGCCATCCTTGGTCACCGTCAGACGAAAGGGGAAGCCCCATCTATAGGGTACGTGGTGGTGCTGTAAGTGGGCAGTAATAGGTCGAAGGTTGCGTCTTTTATTTAGCGTTATGGGCGATAGGTCGCTGAAGATTTGTATCTTTGCCCCCCTAAAGTCCATTCTAGGTTTGTTTCTTGTGGAGATTGTCAGGGCCTCTTTACTTTCGTAAAAATGAAAGCGGACTATGATGTCCCTGGGATTAGCACCCTGAGGAGGTTTAGGGGCCAGTGATCTATGTGCTCTGTCAAAGCGCAGATCAATGTCCGGGATATCGGGTGCCAGGGAGTTAAACAGGGCTAGCAAGTATGGCCTAATGTCCTTGTCAACAACAGACTCAGGGATTCCCCGTATGCGGAGGTTTTGCCTACGTTCTCTGTTCTCGAGGTCTTCTTGCTGCACCTGCAGTTGTAGTACTGCATTCTTTAGGTTAGCATTCTCCTCTTCTAAGGCTTGTACATAATTCACCACCTCATCTAGTTTTGTTTCAAGGGTGTCTGTTCTTTCCCCTAGCTGGTCAATCTCCCCTCTCAGTTCGTGAGCTAGTTTATTAACCTCCTTTGCAACGTTGTGAGTGATACTCTGGAGCAATGTCTGCAGTTTCAGGTCCAGGACATCTACAGTTACCAGGGACGTCATTGGAGGTTGCTGCGAGGAGCTGTTGTGTGAGAAGGCAGGGGGGTTATCTATAAACAATGAGGGATCGACCAGCGGGAGTGCGTCTGGCTGATCTGCGGCTTCTGCCGTAGAAATTGAGGCCGGGGACTGCGGCCTAAGCAGGTATTTTTCCATGTGGCACGCGGGTTGCGATGCGGCCTGTGAGGATCGTGTCTGGTATATGTGCCTCTGGTCGCCGATCTTACCCATACAACGGTCGGCAGGTAGCTGAGGGGTTCCCGGTTCAGTGGAGGTGGCTCCCGGAGCAAAAGTCTCTAGTGTAGCGGAGCGGGAGCTTCGGATGCAGGAGGTGAGGCCGGAGCTCTAGTCAAGTTCGTTCGCCATCCTACGAGCTGCGTATGCGCCCCCTTACTATGTCTTTTAGTACATCCTGTCTCGTGTATCGTAGGTTAAAGACTCATTACAGGACTGCAATAATGATATGTACTTCCTGATGAGGGGGGTGCGGGACCATCAGAGTAAGAGTAAACCAATTAGGAACCCGGGAGAACAGGTTAATGTGGTGTAGCAAGATGGCCGCTCCTAGGAGTATAGTGATGCAGAATGCGGCGTCTTTTGAAGTTAGAAGTAATGAGATCTAATGAAGGGGATTGAGCTTGGTAGACCAATCTGCTGGGTAGTTCAGGAGCCTCTGAAGTGTGACGTAAAAGAATACATGGAGCCCCAATTACACTGCTGTTGGGTGTAGCAAGATGGCCGATTCAGGTGTCTATGGGGACAGGGACTGGATGATCGCTGGGGTTAGGCAAGTTCTCCCACCCTGCAGCTTGGGTCTCCCCCCTTGCGGCCCGGATGTTAATTTGGGGCTTGGTTGTAGATTATGGGGGATGGAGAGGCTACTAGTGTGCCCAGGGTGTAGCAAGATGGCCGCCGCTCACCTCAATGCTCAGCGCGCCGTCTGCCACAGGATGCCTCTGCCGGCCTTCGGACCTCCTCAGGTCTGTCCCGTTAGTCCAGGGAGGCTTACTCGGGTGTATCCTGGGGTGTTCACCGCTCGCCTCGCGGTCGCGGTACTCGAGCGCTGGGGATTCGGAGCCCCCGCAGGCCTCAAGATGGCGGCGGAGCCCTCGTGGATGGGAGCAGTCCAGAAGGCTCCTAAAGGCTCCCTCAGCTGAAGACAGTGCCCAGGATGGGGGTCCGGGCGGGTACCGAGTGGAGATCCTGGCCCTCAGATTCGGATCGGGCCGGCCGCACTACGCGCTTGCGGGGGTACAGCCGCAGGAGAGGCTGGGGATTCAAGGCCTCACTAGGCCGCGTGGAGTAACGGCCCCCACAGATGGTTCCGGGATCCGGCTCTGCCTCCAGGTAGTTTTAAGGTAAGAGGATGGGTGGCGGGTGGGGACGGATGGTGGTCCCTTACCTCTAAGACTGCTGGGGTCTGGATCATCCGGGAGGCTTTAGGCCGAGAAGATGGTGGCTACTATAGACGCTGAAGGCGTCGGATCTCGGGCGTCCCCCGACCGATTCACACCGGAACAACGGTCTAGGATACTGCAGTGGGGCAAGGTGAGCAGGCCGGTGAGTATTTAGGACCCGAATAGGGGTTTTAGCGGTCCGGATGGCGACGGATGAATTCCTGGAGACCTGGAGCTCCTCCAAAGCACGTCCGTCTCTATTCGCGTCAGGCCACGCCCCCCCCAGCATAGTGTTCTTAGTGATTGCCAGTTTGTGGATTACAAATACTATTCATCAAGTGCACCACCGAAAGTTTGCATGCAAAGAAATCCCTATAGGTAGGACTGAGATTTATTCTAGGTCAGGCCTGGCCAGGGTGGGGAGATAGGATATTGTTTAGTGCGCCACAGGGCGTGTATACCATAATAGCTACGCGTTGTGGATTACCGTGCAGCGCCATTATTGTGTGCTATATTGATTGCTGCAGGACTCTGCAAGCCAGTTGTGTGTATTATTATATTCTGCTTAAGCCTTTTTACCACCAAAGTAAAACTGTTATATTTTAATCTTTAACAATTGTTTGTTGTCTTACTGTAAAGAGGGTGCCCTTACAATACCAATTGATTATGATAAAAATATAACCCCTAGACTAGCTGTGCCAGGGTGGGTCGAGCAGATTGCCGGGGGTTGGTGGTGCTGTACACAGGGCCCGAAAACAAATCCAGTGGCTCTCTTAACTGGGGGTAGCGCTACAAATATATATGTGAGATAACAATAAGTGCTCTTGCTATGCAAGAACACTTAATAATATATATGTCAGATAACAATAAGTGCTCTTGCTATGCATGAACACTTAATTAACATGTACAAAGTATTAGCTACATACAAATCTAATCACAATATCACCTCGGGCAGCACACAGTCCTTTATAGAAGTTAGAAAATGTTGTTTCCTTAGTAGGGTTGAGCAGACCCGAACTGTAAAGTTCGGGTCCGTACCAAACTTTTGGATTTTGGGTTCCCGGACCCGAACCCGAACAATTGACTGTATGTTCGGGTTCGGGGTCCGGTGTTCGGCAATATGCATGTAAAGTCGTGCTTGTTTCCCGTGCTTAGAACTGTCCCTGCACAAAGTGTCATTTCTGAAGGAAAAAAAGTCATTTAAAACTCACTCGTGGCTATAATGAATTGTCGGCTCCCGGCAATACCTAGAAAAGTCATTGATAAAAAATAAAATGGCGTGGAGTACCCCCAAAATTCCAGACCAGACCCTTTATCCGAGCACGCAACCTGGCAGGCCGCAGGAAAAGAGGGGGGGACGAGAGAGCGTCCCCCCCCTCCTGAACCGTACCAGGCCACATGCCCTCAACATGCCCTCAATTGTACCCCTACCATTTCACAAAGAAAGTGTAAAAAATTGTAAAAAAAATACATAGACACCATTGGGAAAGTCCTTTATTAAAAATAAAAAAATAAAAAAGAAAAAGAAACATTCCAGCGATGAAATCCAGTGTCCCACGGCTATCCCGATGTCCAGCGCTGTCCAGACGAAATGTCATTGGCTGAGCCTGAGCCTGAGCGGACCTGATGGGGAACTTCCTCGGCAGTGTATTAAATGAATAGACCCACCCTTTCTAAAGTTCCCCATCAGGTCCGCTCAGCCAATGACGTAGTGTAAGGCTGAGGACCTGATGCGGAACGTGAGAAGGGGCGGGTCTATTCATGTATTATACTGCAGAGGAAGTTCCCTATCAGGTCCGCTCATCCAATGACGTAGGCGGGGTCTGACATACGAGGGGGCGGACCTGATGGGGAACTTCATCCACAGTTTAATACATGAATAGACCCGCCCCTTCTCACGTTCCGCATCAGGTCCTCAGCCTTACACTACGTCATTGGCTGAGCGGACCTGATGGGGATCTTTAGAAGGAGTGGGTCTATTCATTTAATACACTGCGGAGGAAGTTCCCCATCAGGTCCGCTCAGGTTCAGCCAATGACATTTCGTCTGGACAGCGCTGGACATCGGGATTGCCGCGGGACACTGGATTTCATCGCTGGAATGTTTTTTTTTTATTAATAAAGGACTTTCCCAATGGTGTCTGTATTTTTTTTTCAATTTTTACACTTTCTTTGTGAAATGGTAGGGGTACAATGTACCCCATTACCAATTCACATGGGGGAGTGGGATCTGGGGGTCCCCTTTGTTAAAGGGGTCTTCCAGATTCCGATAAGCCCCCCGCCCGCAAGACCCCCACAACCACCGGGCAAGGGTTGTGGGGATGAGGCCCTTGTCCCCATCAACATGGGGACATCCTCCCCATGTTGAGGGCATGTGGCCTGGTATGGTTCAGGAGGGGGGTGCTCTCTCATCCCCCCCTCTTTTCCTGCGGCCTGCCAGGTTGCGTGCTCGGGTAAAGGGTCTGGTCTGGATTTTTGCGTGTACTCCACACCATTTTTAAAAATTTGGGGTGGAGTTCCCCTTAAAATCCTTTCCAGACCTGAAGGGCCTGGTATGGATATTTGGGGGGAACCGCACACATTTTTTTTTTCAATTTGCGGCAGGGTTCCCCTTAATATCCAAAGCAGACCTGAAGGGCCTGGTAATTGAATTTTTTTTTTATCAATGACTTTTCTATGTATTGCCGGGAGCCGACAATTCATTAATAGCCGCGAGTGAGTTTTAAATGACTTTTTTCCCTTCAGAAATGACACTTTGTGCAGGGTCAGTTCTAAGCACGGGAAACAAGCGCCAATAGTCCTCAGAAGTTCGGGTCCCCATTGACTTCAATGGAGTTCGGGTTCGGGGTCAAGTTCGGGTTAAGTTCGGTCCCGAACTCAAACTTTTTACCGAAGTTCGGCCGAACCCGTCGAACCCGAACATCCAGGTGTCCGCTCAACTCTATTCCTTAGTCATTGGCTATGTTTAGCACCTTAATGAACTTACACATGATCTCCAAACCTGGAAACCATTTTATTCCCATCGTCATTCCCCAGTGTCTGATAGTTCAATACATTTTTATTGCATTTTTGAAAAAGAATATATTCACTTCAGGCCCAGGCCAATTCTGACACTTTGCTCCTGCATGTAAAAATCATATTTTTTTTGCTAGAAAATTACATAGAACCCCCAAACACTATACATGTTTTTTTTTTAGCAAAGACCCTAGAGAATACAATGGCGGTCATTGCAACTTTTTATATCTCACGGTATTTGCGCAGCAATTTTTCAAACACGCCTTTATGGGGGAAAAAACAGTTTCATGCCTTTAAAAAAAAAAAAAAAAACAGTAAAGTTAGCCAAGTTTTTTTGCATAATGTGAAAGATGAATTTACGCTGAGTAAATAGATACCTAACATGTCACGCTTCAAAATTGCACACGCTCGTGGAATGGCGCCAAACTTCGGTACTTAAAAATCCCCATAGGCGACGCTTGAATTTTTTTTACTGGTTACATTTTTTGAGTTACAGAGGAGGTCGTCTAGGGCTAGAATTATTGCTCTCGCTCTAACGTTCGCGGCGACACCTCACATGTGTGGTTTTAACACCGTTTTCATATGTGGGCAGGACTTAAGTATGCATTCACTTCTGCATGCGAGCACACGGGGACAGGGGCACTTTATTTAATTTTTTTTATTATTTATTTTAATTTTACTTTTTTTTTGACAATTAAAAAAAAAAAAAAAAAAACATTTGATCACTTTTATTCCTATTACAAGGAATGTAAACATCCCTTGTAATAGGAATATGGCATGATAGGACCTCTTTACAGTGAGATATGTGGTCAATAAGACACCACATCTCACCACTAGGGATGAGCCGAACACCCTCCTGTTCGGTTCGCACCAGAACCTGTGAACGGACCGAAAGTTTGCGCAAACTTTAGAACCCTAATAAAGTCTATGGAACTCGAACGTTCAAAATCAAAAGTGCTAATTATGAAGGCTAATATGTAAGTTATTGTCCTAAAAAGGGTTTGGGGACCCGGGTCCTGCCCCAGGGGACATGTATCAATGCAAAAAAAAGTTTTAAAAATGCACGTTTTTTTGGGAGCAGTGATTTTAATGATGCTTAAAGTGAACAAAAAAAAGTGAAATATTCCTTTTAATATCGTACCTGGGGGGTGTCTATAGTATGCCTGTGAAGTGGCAAGTTTTTCCCGTGTTTAGAACTGTCCCTGCATAAAATGACATTTCTAAAGGAAAAAAAGTCATTTAAAACTGCTTGCGGCTTTAATGTAATGTCTGGTCCCGGCAATATGGATGAAAATCATTGAGAAAAATGGCATGGGTACCACCCCACTCCCAGCCCATTACCAGCCCCTTTGGATCTTGTATGGATATTAAGGGGAACCCCGCACCCAAATTAAAAAAAGGCCTTATATACTCTGAACAGCAGTATACAGGCGGTGCAAACAAGACATAATATGTAATAATTTATAATGATATGAAGACATAGAAACAATGTATTCAGTCAGTGTGTGTTTCCTACAGATGGATCCAGTGACAGAAATTCCCCAGAGAGATGTCCCCGTCCTCTGTTTTCCCGGGACTCCACACAGGAACATCAGGAGATCCTTCAGGAGGATCAGGTAGGAGCAGGTAGGAGGGACTAAAGCAATTTTATGGGGCAGCTCCTGCAAAAGGTAATTACTTTTAGTCCCTCCTACCTGATCCTCCTGAAGGATCTCCTGATGTTCCTGTGTGGAGTCCCGGGAAAACAGAGGACGGGGACATCTCTCTGGGGAATTTCTGTTACTGGATCCATCTGTAGGAAACACACACTGAAGCTGAAGTTAGCTCCTTATTCGGCCAGCTTCTTATTCAAATGCAGATTGGATCCTTATTCGGCCAGCTTCTTATTCAGGTTGGATCTTTATTCACAAAAGTGATTATTTACTAAACTATCATCTGCAACGTTTATAATAAAATCGTGAACTTTAACAACAATTCTGTCTCCCTAAATGCCATGTATTTAAAGGGGTAATTCTGAATAAATATCTAAAAACCATCTTGGCTCACCCAAATTCCACTTGTTTTATACTCATTGGATATCCTACTATATAGGAAAGTTCAATGTGGCCCGAGCTAAGTGATGGAAATCTTAAAATATGGCACCTTGACAGCCATGCATTTCAATGGAAAATTCTGAATAAGAAGCCAAGCTATTCTTATATGAAAACCATCTTGGCTCACCAAAATTCCACTTGTTTTATACTCATTGGGCATCCTACTATATAGGATAGTTCAATTTGGCACGAGCCAAGTGATATAAATACTAAAATATGGCATCCTGTCACCCATGCATTTCAATGGGAAATTCAGAATAAGAAGCCAAGCTATTCCTATATGAAATCCATCTTGGCTCACCCAAATTCCACTTGTTTTGTACTCATTGGGCATCCTACTATATAGGAAAGTTCAATTTGGCCCGAGCCAAGTGATGGAAATCATAAAAAATGGCACCTTGCCAGCCATCCATTTCAATGGGAAATTCTGAATAAGAAACCAAGATATTCCTATATGAAATCCATCTTGGCTCACCCGAATTCCACTTTTATGATTCTCACATGTCTGGTGGAGATTGTCCTAGTCTCAGCTGAAGGAGGTTATCAAGACCAAAGCACTTTCCAACATATCAGGTCTGTCCGGTAAGCTGCTCTATGTGATTGTTAGTGGAGGAAATCACATTGAAGAGTGTATGGGGGGTACACATTGTGGTTTGCAAGTTTACCACTGAAGCTCCACACCTCTATATGTAATGTTTTGAAGTAGTTAATACCTGACAGAGGTTGTAACCTTTCCTCATGTTAATCCAAAACTTTAAAATACAAATAAAAAATGTTTGGGCTGAACATTCACTTTGATTGCAATATGCACATCTTGTATTTTTACCTCAATTGAACCTCCTTTTAATATTAACACTTTACATTTTTCAATCCCCTAATGGCAATAATAAAATGATTAAAAAAAAAAAAAAACTTTCAGACACTGGGGAATGATGAGAATAGAATGATTTCCAGGATTGGAGATCATGTGTAAGTTCACTTATAAATGTGTAGATATGTCATTTTGTGCAGGGACAGTTCTAAACATGGGAAACACGTGCCACTTCACAGGCATACTATAGACACCCCCCAGGTACGATATTTAACCACTTCCCGCCCAGTCAATAGTGAATTGACGTCCGGGAAGTGGTTGCAATATCGATACTGGACGTCATATGACGTCCTGCAGGATTATGCCTTGCGCGCGCCCGCGGGGGCGCGCAGCGCGGTGATCGGGGACGGCATGTGTCCCTCGGACACAGCGCTTCCCCGATCACGGTAAACAGCCAATTTCATTGGCTGTTTACCATGTGATCGACTGTGTCAAAGTCACAGCCGATCACCTGTCAAAACAAACTCGGCGGCGCGCTCCGTGCGCGCCGCCACAGGCTTGCAGAGCGGGGATCGGGGAAGGCGAGTGTCCCTTGGACACAGCGCGTCCCCGATCAGAGTAAACAGCCAATGAATTGGCTGTTTACCATGTGACCGGCTGTGTCCAATCACAGCCGGTCACAAATGTAAACAAACTCCACAGGAGTTACTACCTGATCCCTGCTCTCTCCTCACACACCGATCTGTGAGGAGAGAGAAGAGATCAGTAAGTTAGCTCAGTGTAGTTTGTCTACATAAGTTTACAGTGCACAACACGCCCCCCCCATAAAGAGGACCTGTCACACAGCCCAGCACATCAATCAGCCCAGCCAATCAGCCCATCTGTCAATCAGCCCATCTGTCAATCAGCTCATCTGTCAATCAGCCCATCTGTCAATCAATCAGCCCATCTGTCAATCAATCAGCCGATCTGTCAATCAATCAGCCGATCTGTCAATCAATCAGCCGATCTGTCAATCAATCACCCCACCTGTCAATCAATCACCCCATCTGTCAATCAATCAACCCATCTGTCAATCAATCAATCAGCCCATCTGTCAATCAATCAGCCCATCTGTCAATCATCTGTCACAGGCCCACCTCCATCGGTACCGCCATTGGCACCGCCACACAGGCTACCAGTACCGCCATCGGTACCAGTACCACCACCAGTACCGTCACCAGGCCCAGCATCTATACTGCCACACAGGCCCGCTACCAGTATCACCACTAGTGCCGCCATCGGTACCACCACCAGTACCACCACCCGTACCACCGTCGGTAGTGCCACCACCACCTGTACCACCACCTGTACCGCCATCGGTACCATCACCACCCGTACCGCCATTGGTACCACCACCACCTGTACCGCCATTGGTACCACCACCACCTGTACCGCCATCGGTACCACCACCACCCATACCGCCATCGCTACCACCACCACCCGTACCGCCACCTGTACCGCCATCGGTACCGCCGCCACCACCACCACCCGTACCGCCATTGGTACCACCACCACCTGTACCGCCATTGGTACCACCACCACCCATACCGCCATCGGTACCACCACACAGGCCCACCACTAATACCTCCATCGGTACTACCACACAGACCGCCACCACTACCACCAGCAGTACCATTACACAGGCCCACCAATAAGCACTGCCATAATGTCCCAAAGGGTTTACACACCTGAGGAGGCATATGCCATTCTTGCCATGTCGGATGATGAGAGCAGCGGGGAGCTCCCATTATCCGATTCTGGTTCGGAATACGAGCCAGTGGAGGATAGTGGCTCAGAGTCCGAGTCCCCGGAGGAAACCGTCCCTCCCAAAAGAATGCGATCAGCACCAAGATCAGCACCAAGATCAGCACCAAGATCAGGAGAACTGCCCACCACCAGCAGCGCCATACCCCAGGAAGAGGAGCCCAGTACAAGCAATGGAAATGCACGCCCAACCCGAAGAATCCAGCCCCAATCCTACCTTCCCGATGCCCTGGCAAACCCCTTATGCTTGCCTGCCAACTCAGGATCCGCTATCATCCCCCCTTTCACCGCACAGCCAGGTGTGCAGCCCAACACTACAAATTTTTCTAAATTTGATTATTTTTGTTTATTTTTCCCACAAGATTTGCTGCAGAATATAGTGGATCAAACGAATCTGTATGCATCCCAATTTATTGCTGCCAACCCCGATTCTTCCTACGCCCGCATGTTCCAGTGGCGGCGTCTAACATTGGAGGAATTTAAATTATTTTTGGGCCTTATGTTCAATATGGGGCTTACAAAAAAGAACAAAGTCCATTCATATTGGTCCAAACGCCCCATCCAACACATGCCCATATATTCCGCTGTCATGTCCAGGAAAAGATACGACATGATTATGCGCTTTCTCCACTTCAATGACAATTCACAGTGCCCTCCCCGAGATCATCCCAACTACGACAAATTGTACAAGATACGCCCCCTAATCAATGCCTTTTCCCAGCGATTTGAAGAAGTTTTCATCCCAGACCAAAAAATTTGTGTGGACGAGTCCCTCGTACATTTCACCGGCCGACTGCAGTTCAAGCAGTACATACCAAGCAAGAGAGCCAGGTATGGGTTAAAATTAAATAAATTATGTGATCGAGCCACTGGATACGTCTTCAAATTCAGGATCTACGAAGGCAAAGACTCCCAGCTCCAGCCCCGTGATTGCCCCACATATATTGGAACCAGTGGGAAAATTGTCTGGGAGTTGGCATACCCCCTGTTCGGAAAAGGTTACCATTTATATGTTGATAATTATTATACCAGCCTGCCCCTTTCTCGCCACCTTTACAGTAAACAAACCCCGGCCTGCGGTACCTTCAAAAAAAAACGGAAGGGATTCCCACAAAATTTATTGACAAAAAAATTGCGACCTGGAGAATCGGCATCCATGAGGAACGAGGAGGTGTTGGCCATGAAGTGGAGGGACAAGAAAGATGTCCACATCCTCTCTACGATCCACAATGACACCATGGTGGAGATCCCAAGAAGACGCGGCTCCATTGTAAAGCCTGAATGTGTCCACGACCACAATTTGTACATGGGGGGGTGGATTTAAACGACCAGATGCTACAGCCCTACTTATCAACCAGAAAGTCCCATTATTGGCACAAAAAAGTTGCGTTTCACCTGTTTCACATGGCCCTTTTTAATTCGTTTGTCTGCTACCAAAAAGCAACTCAAAATCACCGACTCCACTACCTCCAATATATCGAAGATATCATCGATGCCCTCATTTACCAACAAGATCCCGCCCCAGGAAGCATTCGCTCTGATAGTGTGAGTCGGCTTCACGAGCGACACTATCCCTTTAGCATCCCCCCCACAGAATCTGGAAGAAGACGCCAAAAGAAATGCCGTGTATGCAGCAGGGGAGGAGTAAGAAGAGACACCAGCTATTATTGTCCCGATTGTTCCTCCCAACCTGGCCTGTGCATCGGAAATTGCTTCAAAAATTATCATACACCCATTAGTTCCCCTTATTATTAACAGACTGCCATTTCCCTATTTGCCTGCTACCATGTTACTAACTGTCTTCCATGTTAATTAACTGACCCTGGCCTGTTTACCGACGATGCCTCTGCCTGCCGATTTAAACCACGTTTCTGACTTCCACGTGTACCGACCTTGGCCTGTTAATCGACCATGTTTTTGCCTGCCACTTGGACTGATCTTTTGGCCATCTACTTTTACTACACAGGGGTCTCACATATGTGAGGGGCTTCAGAATAGCGTTCTGAGTAGAGAAAACCAGTTTTTCGTTTTCTGTGCTCCAAGAACAGGGTCTGGTTGCCCGGAGGCTTCAAAGCGATTTGGGTAGGAGAAGCCTCTACCCCTGTCCCCCTGGCCCTAAGCTTGATGGTCCTTCCTGCTGCCTGGACCAATAATTTGGCTGTGCTGACCATATTACTGCCTGTAATGACCCATGACATTATGGACCATGTTTCTTCCTGCTGCTTGGACCAATACTTTGGCTGTGTTGACCATATATCTGCCTGCTGCCTCTACTGACTTTGGACAGCATTTCTGCCGGGACACCTCTGCCTGCTACCTGGACCTGTGCTTTGGCTGTGCTCTGGCTGTGCTGACAGTATCTCTGCCTGTGCAAACTATGGACAGTATTCCTGCCTGCTGCCTGGATGATTGCTTTTGCTGTCGCTGACCTCATCCCTGCCTGCTGCCTGGACCGATGCTCTCCTCTGTGGACCACTGCACTTCTAAAACCACAGGTAATCTTTTGTTATTTGGTATGTACCTGCTATGTGTTAGATATATGAAGGGCCTTCAAAAATGTGATCGGTAGTCAGAAAATGATATGTGCAATTAATGCTGCTAGAATGCCTGGAGGTGCTACTTGGATGTTGGGCCTCTGTATGTGGCCAGGCTGTGTAAAAGTCTCAAACATGTGGTATCGCCATACTCAGGAGGAGTAGCAGAATGCATTTTGGGGTGTAATTTTTGCTATGTACATATTATGTGTTAGAAATATCTTATAAATTGACAACTTTGTGTAAAAAAAATGCATTTTAATTTTTTCTCCACATTTTCCAAAACCTTCTGGAAAAAAATGAACCGTTCAAAAGACTCATAATGCCTCGTAGATTATACGTTGTGGTGTGTGCTTTCAAAAATGGGGTCATTTTGTGGAAAATTCTATTGTCCTGGTGCTCCAGGGCCTTCAAAATTGTAATAGGTGGTTGAGAAAGGATATGTGCGATTTATGCTTGTAGAACGCCTGAAAGTGCTACTTCAATGTTGGGCCTCTGTATATGGCCAGGCTGTGTAAAAGTCTCACACATGTGGTATCGCTATACTCAGGAGGAGTAGCAGAATGCATTTTGGGGTGTTATTTTTGCTATGTATATGCTATGCGTTAGAAATATCTTATAAATGGACAACTTTGTGTAAAAAAAATGCATTTTCATTTTTTCTCCACATTTTCCAAAACCTTCTGGAAAAAAATGAACCGTTCAAAAGACTCATAATGCTTCATAGATTATACGTTGGGGTGTATGCTTTCCAAAATGGGGTCATTTTGTGGAAAATTCTATTGTCCTGGTGCTCCAGGGCCTTCAAAAGTGTAATAGGTGGTTGAGAAAGGATATGTGCGATTTATGCTTGTAGAACGCCTGAAAGTGCTACTTCAATGTTGGGCCTCTGTATGTGGCCAGGCTGTGTAAAAGTCTCACACATGTGGTATCGCTACACTCAGGAGGAGTAGCAGAATGTATTTTGGGTTGTAGTTGCAATTATGCATATGCTGTGTGAGAGAAAAAAACTGTTAATATGACCAGTTTGTGTAAAAAAAAAAAAAAAAAATTGAATTTTCCCAAGAATTGTGGGAAAAAAATACAACTTCAAAAAACTCACCAAGCCTCTTAGTAAATACCTTGGACTGTCTACTTTCCAAAAAGGGGTAATTTTGGGGTATTTGTACTTTCCTCGCTTGTTAGTGTCTCAAGAAATGAGATATCCCTTCAGTACATCAGGCGTGATCAGATGTGATACATTTTCAGTGATTGCCACCATAGTTTGTAGACTCTATAACTTTCACAAAGACCAAATAATATACACTAATTTGGGTTCATTTTACCAAAGATATGTAGCAGTATACATTTTGGCACAAATTTATGAAGAAAAATTACTTATTTGCAAAATTTTACAATAGAAACTAAAAAAAAGTGTTTTTTTTTTTTTAATTGCTGTTTTTTTGCTTATATCGCAAAAAATAAAAAACCCAGTGGCGATTAAATACCACCAAAAGAAAGCTCTATTTGTGAGAAGAAAATGATAAAAATTTTGTTTGGATACAGTGTAGCATGACTAAGTAATTGTCATTCAAAGTGTGAGAGTACTGAAAGCTGAAAATTGGTCTGGGCGGGAAGGTGCATAAGTGCATGGTATTGAAGTGGTTAAAGGAATATTTAATTTTTTTTTTCACTTTAAGCATCATTAAAAAGTGCGAATTTTCCTCCCTTTGGATTTGATCACATGGCATGCTATTAAAGATATAAAACAGAAATGATGTGTGTTAGATAGCTATGAGTAAACACTAGTATAGTGTGAAACATGTCAGCTTGACCAGGTGTGCTGTGACTTGTAGTGCTGTGGTGGATTTTACAATAAAGGTAAATATTTTTTATTTGGAGTGCGGCTGTCCAGAAGATTTCTTTCTTTTGCTTTCCCCTGGGGCAGGACTCGGGTCCCCAAACCCTTTTTAGGACAATAACTTGCATATTAGCTGATATAATTAGCACTTTTGATTTCGAACGTTCGAGTCCATTGTATTTAATAGGGTTCTAAAGTTTGCGGGAACTTTCGGTCCGTTCGCAGATTCTGGTGCAAACCGAACCGGGGGGTGTTCGGCTCATCCCTACTTGTAAACACTCAAGTTTTTTTTTACCTTAATGTTTTATGCATTCAGTCCTTTTTTTATCTTTCCATCAATTAAAGCGGAGTTCCACCCACTTTTACAACTTGGTCTCAAAGGAAAGACCCCTCATTTTTGGATAACATTTTTTTTTCTTTCCTACATTTTCTGAAGTACATAATGTACTTCCATCCTAGCCCAGTGCGTCATTTCCTCCTGCCCCCTGCTGCATTCTGGGACCTGTATGTGTAAGACTAAGGGGCTTAAAGTTAAAATTATTAATGGAGGGATTGCAGCATATTTGTGCAAGTACAGAATCACAGTATATAAAAAATAATATGCAAAGTGGTTGGAGGGAAACTTCAGAATGGCAAAGATGTTTTTATTACAAATTATTTGAGCAGACTGCAGTTCCTCTCGAGCGTGCACCATCAAACTGAGTTCTGGGCCGGCCGGCACCTATGGTTCGCCAATACTTGGGCTCCAAATTTACCTGGGCTGGAAGGCACATGTTACCTTTTTTTACCTATATTCCCACGCCAAGCTAGCCAGGAAATAAACCATCTTCCTTGCCATCTTGATTGATCAAGATGGCAGGGAAGATGGGAAGATGGAAAGTCCCATTTTCCGAATCATTTTCCACAGTGTACAGTCTTTTGCAGTTTTTTTATGCTCAAGTGTGCACCATCAGATGGGACCACTAGATAGTAGCTTAAAGCCTCTGACATTGGTGGCTCAGCTGACACGTTTGAAAAAACACTGCTACCAAACCATTCTCAGCTCTCAAAACCTCAGCCCTTGGGACGAGGGTGAGAGACAACTTTTTGTTGCCCGCGGTGGTGCAAGACAGACACGAGGAAGGGGTTAAGTGTGTGACCGATATGCTCTCTTCTCGACTCCAGACAATTCACTGTACTCACACTTCCAAGTGTTATGGAATGAGGTCTGGGCCATTTCTCTCAGAACCAACCGGGCTCAGAGAGGTCTTCATTTCTGTCCCAGAACCCAACCCTTTTTCACAGTAAACTGCCCTAAAGGTAATTTGAGCATGTGTCTTTGGGGAAGGGGAAAGGGAAGGGAAAGGTATATTTCCATGTCACTCCTCGTCTTCAGACAATTTATGTACTTGGGGCGAACAACCTTCACGCGCAACCTTTGGACCAGCTCTGACCGCAATGAACATCTTCCAAGTGTTATGGAATGGGGTCTGGGCCATTGCTCTCAGAACTAACCGTGCTTAGAGAGGTCTTCATTGCTGCAGTGACACTAAATCTCCTCCGAGACAGAACATCACCTCTGTCACTGAGCTTTCCACATTGCTCTACAAATAGTTTTTACAAGGCTGGTTTGCTTGCCCCAGCACCCAACCCTCCTCTTTTCGCAGCACGGGCTTGGGACCGGTCATGGCAGAGTTAAAAAAATATTGAAAACTTTCTAACCAAATTAATCACCATGACGGCTTAAAACATAGTGGCAACAAAACAAGATCAAGGTCCAATTCTAGTTGATTCTAACTGTGTGGCCGATATGCTCTCTTCTCGTTTCCAGAAAATTCACTGTACTCACTGGGCGAACAGGTCCTGCTGTTACAGCTGAGACTATGTACACAGACAGAACAGCAAACACTGTACTCTCATGTAATGTAGTCCCAAAGTCAAAGTCTAGGACTGTCTACAATCTTAGCCCTTTGCACAGAAAACTGCTTGAAGCTCATTCTTTGAGCATGAAGGGGTTAAGTGTGTCCTAGGGAGTGATTCTAACTGTGTGGCCAATATGCTCTCTTCTCGTCTCCAGACAATTCACTGTCCTCACTGGGCGAACAGGTCCTGCTGTTACAGCTGAGAACTATGCACACAGACGGAACAGCAGAGATGTACAGCAAACACTGTACTCTCATGTAATGTAGTCCCAAAGTCAAAGTCTAGGACTGTCTACAATCTTAGCCCTTTGCACAGAAAACTGCCTAAAGCTCATTCTTTAGGCAGTTGGCAAAGTTAAAAAAAATATTAAACTTTTTTCCTCACCATGACGGCTTAAAATATAGTGGCAACAAAACAAGATCAAGGTCCAATTGTAGAAGAAACAGAGTAGTCAAGGCTCCACAAAGTCTTTAGACACACCCAAGTTAGGCGCTGCATGTAATAGTATGCTTGGTGCGGTCATTCTTAGGCCTGTTTGGCTGAGATCCTGAAGAATAATCCCCAGTGATTTTTGCCGATGGCCTACAGTACCAAATATTCTTTAAAGGGCTGGTTTGCTTGTCCCAGCACCCAACCCTCCTCTTTTCGCAGCACGGGCTTGGGACCGGCCATGGCAGAGTTAAAAAAATTCAAGAGCACTGGTAAGCAGTCTTCCAGTTTCGGAAGGGAGCACAGAGTTCCCCTGCACTTTACGTGTGCTTGCACACAACCTTCACGCGCAACCTTTGGACCAGCTCTGACCGCAATGAGCATCTTCCAAGTGTTATGGAATGGGGTCTGGGCCATTGCTCCCAGAACCAACCGCGCTTAGAGTGGTCTTCATTGCTGCAGTGACACTAAATGTCCCCTGAGACAGAACATCACCTCTGTCACTTAGCTTTCCACATTGCTCTACAAATTGTTTTTACAAGGCTGGTTTGCTTGCCCCAGCACCAAACCCTCCTCTTTTCGCAGCACGGGCTTGGGACCGGCCATGGCAGAGTTAAAAAAATTCCAGAGCACTGGTAAGCAGTCTTCTAGTTTCGGAAGGGAGCACAGAGTTCCCCTGCACTTTATGTGTGCTTGCACACAACCTTCACGCGCAACCTTTGGACCAGCTCTGACCGCAATGAGCATCTTTCAAGTGTTATGGAATGGGGTCTGGGCCATTGCTCCCAGAACCAACCGCGCTTAGAGTGGTCTTCATTGCTGCAGTGACACTAAATGTCCCCTGAGACAGAACATCACCTCTGTCACTGAGATTTCCACATTGCTCTACAAATTTTTTTCACAAGGCTGGTTTGCTTGCCCCAGCACCCAACCCTCCTCTTTTCGCAGCACGGGCTTGGGACCGGCCATGGCAGAGTTAAAAAAATTCAAGAGCACTGGTAAGCAGTCTTCCAGTTTCGGAAGGGAGCACAGAGTTCCCCTGCACTTTACGTGTGCTTGCACACAACCTTCACGCGCAACCTTTGGACCAGCTCTGACCGCAATGAGCATCTTCCAAGTGTTATGGAATGGGGTCTGGGCCATTGCTCCCAGAACCAACCGCGCTTAGAGTGGTCTTCATTGCTGCAGTGACACTAAATGTCCCCTGAGACAGAACATCACCTCTGTCACCGAGCTTTCCACATTGCTCTACAAATTGTTTTTACAAGGCTGGTTTGTTTGCCCCAGCACCCAACCCTCCTCTTTTCACAGCACGGGCTTGGGACCGGCCATGGCAGAGTTAAAAAAATTCAAGAGCACTGGTAAGCAGTCTTCCAGTTTCGGAAGGGAGCACAGAGTTCCCCTGCACTTTACGTGTGCTTGCACACAACCTTCATGCGCAACCTTTGGACCAGCTCTGACCGCAATGAGCATCTTTCAAGTGTTATGGAATGGGGTCTGGGCCATTGCTCCCAGAACCAACCGCGCTTAGAGTGGTCTTCATTGCTGCAGTGACACTAAATGTCCCCTGAGACAGAACATCACCTCTGTCACTTAGCTTTCCACATTGCTCTACAAATTGTTTTTACAAGGCTGGTTTGTTTGCCCCAGCACCCAACCCTCCTCTTTTCGCAGCACGGGCTTGGGACCGGCCATGGCAGAGTTAAAAAAATTCAAGAGCACTGGTAAGCAGTCTTCCAGTTTCGGAAGGGAGCACAGAGTTCCCCTGCACTTTACGTGTGCTTGCACATAACCTTCACGCGCAACCTTTGGACCAGCTCTGACCGCAATGAGCATCTTTCAAGTGTTATGGAATGGGGTCTGGGCCATTGCTCCCAGAACCAACCGCGCTTAGAGTGGTCTTCATTGCTGCAGTGACACTAAATGTCCCCTGAGACAGAACATCACCTCTGTCACTTAGCTTTCCACATTGCTCTACAAATTGTTTTTACAAGGCTGGTTTGCTTGCCCCAGCACCCAACCCTCCTCTTTTCGCAGCACGGGCTTGGGACCGGCCATGGCAGAGTTAAAAAAATTCAAGAGCACTGGTAAGCAGTCTTCCAGTTTCGGAAGGGAGCACAGAGTTCCCCTGCACTTTACGTGTGCTTGCACACAACCTTCACGCGCAACCTTTGGACCAGCTCTGACCGCAATGAGCATCTTCCAAGTGTTATGGAATTGGGTCTGGGCCATTGCTCCCAGAACCAACCACGCTCAGAGTGGTCTTCATTGCTGCAGTGACACTAAATGTCCCCTGAGACAGAACATCACCTCTGTCACCGAGCTTTCCACATTGCTCTACAAATTGTTTTTACAAGGCTGGTTTGCTTGCCCCAGCACCCAACCCTCCTCTTTTCGCAGCACGGGCTTGGGACCGGTCATGGCAGAGTTAAAAAAATATTGAAAACTTTCTAACCAAATTAATCACCATGACGGCTTAAAACATAGTGGCAACAAAACAAGATCAAGGTCCAATTCTAGTTGATTCTAACTGTGTGGCCGATATGCTCTCTTCTCGTTTCCAGAAAATTCACTGTACTCACTGGGCGAACAGGTCCTGCTGTTACAGCTGAGACTATGTACACAGACAGAACAGCAAACACTGTACTCTCATGTAATGTAGTCCCAAAGTCAAAGTCTAGGACTGTCTACAATCTTAGCCCTTTGCACAGAAAACTGCCTGAAGCTCATTCTTTGAGCATGAAGGGGTTAAGTGTGTCCTAGGGAGTGATTCTAACTGTGTGGCCAATATGCTCTCTTCTCGTCTCCAGACAATTCACTGTACTCACTGGGCGAACAGGTCCTGCTGTTACAGCTGAGAACTATGCACACAGACGGAACAGCAGAGATGTACAGCAAACACTGTACTCTCATGTAATGTAGTCCCAAAGTCAAAGTCTAGGACTGTCTACAATCTTAGCCCTTTGCACAGAAAACTGCCTAAAGCTCATTCTTTAGGCAGTTGGCAAAGTTAAAAAAAATATTAAACGTTTTTCCTCACCATGACGGCTTAAAATATAGTGGCAACAAAACAAGATCAAGGTCCAATTGTAGAAGAAACAGAGTAGTCAAGGCTCCACAAAGTCTTTAGACACACCCAAGTTAGGCGCTGCATGTAATAGTATGCTTGGTGCGGTCATTCTTAGGCCTGTTTGGCTGAGATCCTAAAGAATAATCCCCAGTGACTTTTGCCGATGGCCTACAGTACCAAATATTCTTTAAAGGGCTGGTTTGCTTGTCCCAGCACCCAACCCTCCTCTTTTCGCAGCACGGGCTTGGGACCGGCCATGGCAGAGTTAAAAAAATTCAAGAGCACTGGTAAGCAGTCTTCCAGTTTCGGAAGGGAGCACAGAGTTCCCCTGCACTTTACGTGTGCTTGCACACAACCTTCACGCGCAACCTTTGGACCAGCTCTGACCGCAATGAGCATCTTCCAAGTGTTATGGAATGGGGTCTGGGCCATTGCTCCCAGAACCAACCGCGCTTAGAGTGGTCTTCATTGCTGCAGTGACACTAAATGTCCCCTGAGACAGAACATCACCTCTGTCACCGAGCTTTCCACATTGCTCTACAAATTGTTTTTACAAGGCTGGTTTGCTTGCCCCAGCACCAAACCCTCCTCTTTTCGCAGCACGGGCTTGGGACCGGCCATGGCAGAGTTAAAAAAATTCAAGAGCACTGGTAAGCAGTCTTCCAGTTTTGGAAGGGAGCACAGAGTTCCCCTGCACTTTACGTGTGCTTGCACACAACCTTCACGCGCAACCTTTGGATCAGCTCTGACCGCAATGAGCATCTTTCAAGTGTTATGGAATGGGGTCTGGGCCATTGCTCCCAGAACCAACCGCGCTTAGAGAGGTCTTCATTGCTGCAGTGACACTAAATGTCCCCTGAGACAGAACATCACCTCTGTCACTGAGATTTCCACATTGCTCTACAAATTTTTTTCACAAGGCTGGTTTGCTTGCCCCAGCACCCAACCCTCCTCTTTTCGCAGCACGGGCTTGGGACCGGCCATGGCAGAGTTAAAAAAATTCAAGAGCACTGGTAAGCAGTCTTCCAGTTTCGGAAGGGAGCACAGAGTTCCCCTGCACTTTACGTGTGCTTGCACACAACCTTCACGCGCAACCTTTGGACCAGCTCTGACCGCAATGAGCATCTTCCAAGTGTTATGGAATGGGGTCTGGGCCATTGCTCCCAGAACCAACCGCGCTTAGAGTGGTCTTCATTGCTGCAGTGACACTAAATGTCCCCTGAGACAGAACATCACCTCTGTCACCGAGCTTTCCACATTGCTCTACAAATTGTTTTTACAAGGCTGGTTTGTTTGCCCCAGCACCCAACCCTCCTCTTTTCGCAGCACGGGCTTGGGACCGGCCATGGCAGAGTTAAAATAATTCAAGAGCACTGGTAAGCAGTCTTCCAGTTTCGGAAGGGAGCACAGAGTTCCCCTGCACTTTACGTGTGCTTGCACACAACCTTCACGCGCAACCTTTGGACCAGCTCTGACCGCAATGAGCATCTTTCAAGTGTTATGGAATGGGGTCTGGGCCATTGCTCCCAGAACCAACCGCGCTTAGAGTGGTCTTCATTGCTGCAGTGACACTAAATGTCCCCTGAGACAGAACATCACCTCTGTCACTGAGCTTTCCACATTGCTCTACAAATTGTTTTTACAAGGCTGGTTTGCTTGCCCCAGCAGCCAACCCTCCTCTTTTCGCAGCACAGGCTTTTGACCGGCCATGGCAGAGTTAAAAAAATTCAAGAGCACTGGTAAGCAGTCTTCCAGTTTCGGAAGGGAGCACAGAGTTCCCCTGCACTTTACGTGTGCTTGCACACAACCTTCACGCGCAACCTTTGGACCAGCTCTGACCGCAATGAGCATCTTCCAAGTGTTATGGAATGGGGTCTGGGCCATTGCTCCCAGAACCAACCGCGCTTAGAGTGGTCTTCATTGCTGCAGTGACACTAAATGTCCCCTGAAACAGAACATCACCTCTGTCACCGAGCTTTCCACATTGCTCTACAAATTGTTTTTACAAGGCTGGTTTGCTTGCCCCAGCACCCAACCCTCCTCTTTTCGCAGCACGGGCTTGGGACCGGCCATGGCAGAGTTAAAAAAATTCAAGAGCACTGGTAAGCAGTATTCCAGTTTCGGAAGGGAGCACCGAGTTCCCCTGCACTTTACGTGTGCTTGCACACAACCTTCACGTGCAACCTTTGAACCAGCTCTACCGCAATGAGCTTCTTCCAAGTGTCATGGTCTGGACCATTGCTCTCAGAACCAACCTCGCTTAGAGAGGTCTTCATTGCTGAAGTGACACTAAACCTCCCCCGAGACGGAACATCACCTCTGTCACTGAGCTTTCCCAATTGCTCTACAAATGTTTTAATAGGGCTGGTTTGCTTATCCCAGCGCTCAACCCTCCTCTTTTCACAGCACGGGCTTGGGACCGGCCATGGCAGAGTTAAAAAATATTGAAAACTTTTTCCCGAATTAATCACCGTGACAGTCTAAAATATAGTGGCAACAAAACAAAATCAAGGTCCCATTGTAGTTAATTAAGTTTGAAGTTCCTAGGATTTATGGCTTTGGAGATATAGCTCCGAAAAAAATTGATCGGCAAAATCCAAAATTCATGCTCACAAGGTGGCACCAGAGCCCAGCTAGCGGTCTGACTTCTTACCGCTATGTTTCCCGCAAGGGAGCTGTCAAGTGCTGGTCAGTTCTCTTTGGGTGGCTGGCTCTTCGGAACCCTTTGGGCCTCGGACTTTAAACTTAGTAGACACATGGAGGTCATTAAGGAGCGCCTCTTTACCAAATTTGAAGTTCCTTGGATTTTTGGATCCTGAGATATGGCTCCAGAGATTTTGACCAGCAAAATCCAAAATTAATGCTGACAAGGTGGCACCAGAGCACGGCTAGCGGTCTGACCTCTTACCGCTATGTTTCCCACAAGGGAGCTGTCAAGTGGCGGTCGGTTCTCTTTGGGTGGCTGGCTCTTCGGAACCCTTTGGGCCTTGGACTCGAAACTTAGTAGACATATGGCAGTCATTAAGGTGCGCCTCTCTGCCAAATGTGAAGTTCCTCAGATTTTTGGCTGCAGAGATATGGTCGGTTCTCTTTGGGTGGTTGGCTCCAAAATTCTACCTCCCTATATATCCGCAGCAACCTTTCGCGCTGACCTCCAATAAATGACCGTTACTGTTTGATTTAAGGACAGTCTCCCACAAGTCTACCCGACCTCCTGGAACTCCTTCCAGGCCACAATTGCTAAAAAATTCCCCTTTCGGAACTTCTGCCATTTGGTTTGCCGGTCAATATCTCGAAAGCCATAAATGCTAGGAACTTCAAACTTGGTGATGGGGGCAGTTTTGATGGAGGCATTTTGATAAGGGCCGTTTTATGGGGGCAGTTTTGATGGCCGCTTTATGGGGCAATATGATGGGGACAGTTTTGATGGGGGCAATTTGATAAGGGCTATTTTGATGGGGGCCGTTTGATGGGGCAATGTAATGGGGCAGTTTTGATGGCGCAATTTTTTGGAGCAGTTTCATGGAGGCATTTGATAAGGACAGTTTTGATGGGGCAATTTGATAAGGGCATTTAATGGGGGCAGTTTTGATGGGGGCCATTTGATGGGGACTGTTTTAATGGAGGCAGTTTTGATGGGGACAATTTAATGGGGGCAATATGATTGGGGCCGTTTTGATGGGGGCCGTTTTGATGGGGGCCGTTTTGATGGGGGCAGTTTTGATGATGGCAATTTTGATGGGGGTCGTTTTGATGGAGGCAATTTTGATGGGGCAGTTTGAGGAGCAATTTTGATGGGGGCAGTTTGAGGAGCAATTTTGATGGGGCAGTTTGATGGGGCAAGTTTAAGGGGGCAATTTTGATAGAGGCAGTTTTGATAGGGCAATTTTGATGGGGGCAGTTTGATGGGGGCAATTTTGATGGGGGGCCGTTTGATGGAGTCAGTTTAATAGGGGCAGTATAAAGGGGGCATTTTTGATGGGGGCAGTATGAGGGGGCAGTTTTAATGGGGGAAGTTTGATAGGGCAGTTTTGATGGGGCCATTTTCAGGGGGCAGTTTTGAGGGGGCAATTTGATGGGTTGCAATTTGATGGGGGCAGTTTTGATGGGGGCAGATTTGAGGGGCAGTTTTGAGGGGGGCAGTTTGATATGGGGCAATTTTGATGGGCCGTTTGATGGAGTCAGTTTAATAGGGGCAGTTTAAAGAAAGGCATTTTTGATGGGGGCAGTATGAGGGGCAGTTTTAATGGGGGCAGTTTTAGAGGGGCAATTTTGATGGAGGCAGTTTGAGGGGGTCATTGGATGGGGCAATATGATGGGACCGTTTTGATGGGGGCAGTTTCGATAGAGGCATTTTTGATGGGGCAATTTGATGGGGGCAGATTTGATGGGGGCAATTTGATGGGGGGCCGTTTTTATGGAGTCAGTTTAATGGGGGGAGTTTGATGGGGACAGTTTCGATAGGGGCAGTTTGATGGGGGCAGTTTAGATGGGGGCCATTTTTAGGGGTTGCAATTTGATGGGGCAATTTTGATGGAGGCAATTTTGATGGGGGCAGTTTTGAGGGGGCAATTTGATGGGGGCCGTTTTTATGGAGTCAATTTAATGGGGGCCATTTTGATGGGAGCAGTTTGAGGGGGTAATTTTGATGGGGGCAGTTTGAGGGTGCTGTTTTGATACGGCAGTTTTGACAGGAGCCATTTTGATGGGGGCAGTTTGATAGGGCAATTTTGATGAGTTTTTTTATGGGGGCAGTTTTGATGGGGGTAGTTTTGATGGGGGCAGTTTGAGGGGGCAATTTTGATGGTGGCAATTTGATGGGGACAGTTTGAGGGGGCAGTTTTGATGGGGCAGTTTAAGGGGGCAATTTTGATGGGGGCCATATGAGGGGCCATTTTAATGGGGGCAGCTTTGATAGGGGAAGTTTGGAAGGGGCAATTTTGATGGGGGCCGTTTTGATGGGGGCCATTTTGATGGGGGCAATTTGATAGGGGCCGTTTTTATGGAGTCAGTTTAATGGGGGCAGTTTGATGGGGCAATTTTGATGGGGCAGTTTTGATGGAGGCTGTTTTGATGGGGCAATTTGGAGTAGCTTAATGGGGGCTGTTTTATGGGGGCAGTTCTGATGGGAACAATTTGATCAGGGCAATTTTGATGGGGGCATTTTTGGAGGGGGCAGTTTGAGGGGGAAATTTGACGGGGGCAATTTGATAGGGGCCGTTTTGATGGGGGCAGTTTGATGGGGGCCATTTTTATGGAGTCAGTTTAATGGGGGCAGTTTGATGGGGCAGTTTTTATGCAGCAGTTTGATGGGGCAATTTGATGGGGACAATTTTGATGGGGGCAGTTTTGATGGGGGACGTTTGCGGGGGCAATTTTGATGGGGGCAGTTTTAATTTGGCCATTTGAGGGGGCCATTTTGATGGGAGCAGTTTTGATGGAGCAGTTTGATGGGAGCAGTTTTGTTGGGTATTTTTTGATGGGGCAGTTTGATGGGGGGCAGTTTGATGAGGGCAATTTTATGGGGGCAGTTTTGATGATGGCAGTTTATTGGGGCAGTTTTGATGGAGGCACTATAATGGGGGCAGTTTTAATGGGGGCAATTTGATGGGGACAGTTTGATGGAGGCAATATGATAGGGACAGTTTTGATGGGGCAGTTTTGATGGAGGCAATTTGATGGGGGCATTTTGATGGGGCAGGTTTGATGGGGCGGGTTTGATGGGGGTAGTTTGATGGGGGCTATTTAATGGGGACAGTTTTTATGGGGGCTCTTTAATTGAGGCAGTTTGATGGAGTCAGTTTATAACAATAATAATAAACATAACTAGAAAAGCTACAATTTCTGGGGAAATTGTGTGACGTGTTCTTGCCTCCACCAGTAGTCTACAACTGGAGTGGGCGGAGTAACTGGGTGGAGTGGCTTGAGCAATTGTTGTGTGGTTGTAGTGGCTGGAGTAACTGTGAAAAGTGTTAAAAACGTTAATATTTTAAAAAGTAGAAAGTATGAATAAAATGAAGAAGTCCCATCATTAGCTGAAAGAGCAGAACATTTTTTAAAAAAAAATATTTTTTCAAAAATTATAATTTTTTTAATTTTGAAATGATTTTTAAAAATGTTTTTTTTTCTTTCAAAATTTTTTTTCAGATATTTTTTTTTCAAAAATTATTTTTTTTAAATGATTTTTGTTTTAAAAAAAAAAATTTTAAATGATGTTTTTTTCAAAAATTCAATATTTTTTTATTTATTTATTATTTTTATATTTCAAAAATTACTTTTTATTTTTTCATGGGGGGGTCATAAACAGCGGAAAACAGTATCCATCGTATTACAGTACATAGTAGAGGTACATAGTAATTAATTTACAGATAACAGAATCAAAAGAGTAAGCAAAGTTGAACATTAGAAATGCCTTAGAGAAATAAGAGGCGACGTGCATTGTCTTCCCCCCCCCCAGACATCCCAACTGGGAACATACTGTGTCCTGAGGGAAAGACAACACAGCCAACCTCCATGTTACAACAATTTGTGATACAGAAACTCCCCTCAGAGCTGTGTGGGAGGAGCTATAGGTCCCTCAGCGTTGCCAAGGAAACCAATGTTTGTTTATGCAGGATCTAACCACAGGTCACACAGAATTTTCAGACTCTCCTGAATTCTTGCCATTCTTCAAATGGTCGTATTTTAAAAACTATAAATCCTACAGTGAAGAGCTTTATATTGAAGGCACAGTCGCAGTTTAGAAATTGCCCTTTGAATTTGAAGTGTCTAGAGGGGAGTTTCAATGAATGTCAATGGGTGGCGTGAGTTGCAAACAAATCATCATATTGTGAAAACTGTAAGGACTATGGCTTAGCCGTGGACACATGTAGTGGCAGCAGGGATAGCTGAACGTTTTGATATAACATTTGTTTAGGTGTGTTTAAAAATGAGGGAGTGGTGGCAGGTTAGAAATCATGTCCTGATTTTTCAGATTTTGGCAGCTCACACTCTAGTTTCGCCATTCATTCCTATGGGACAAATTTCGCCACAAAAACGACGATATTTCGTGAACGATTTGGCGAAACGTTCCACAAAGTAATAGCACACCATTCGGGAACAATCCGCACGTTTCGGTATATTACTTGTCTATGTAGTGTAAAAACTGTGGGAGGAGTTAGGGTGGTAAAATTTTGCTATAATAATAATAATAATAATATATATGTGAGATAACAATAAGTGCTCTTGCTATGCAAGAACACTTAATAATAATATATATGTGAAATAACAATAAGTACTCTTGCTTTGCAAGAACACTTAATAAGAATAAGAATACATATGTGAGATAACAACAAGTGCTCTTGCTATGCAAGAACACTTAATAATGTGTAGCGGGGTCTCCTTTAACCACTTTGCATCTAAGGACGTCCGTGGGACGTCCTTGACTTTCAGCCGGGATATCTGAATAATGCCTGCAGCTACAGACATCATTCAGATATCGTTTTTTAGAGCCGGCGATTCTCTGTACCGTAAGAATGATCATAGCGGCTGTTCCGCCGCTTGATTGTTCTTACAGGCGGCGAGAGGGGATGTCCCCCCCTCCCGCCGCCCACCGGTGCTTCTACCGACTCACCTGAGCAATCGGTGAGTCGGTGACAGGATCCGCCGGCCCCGGGTTCTAACCATAGAGATTTCCGGCGGACCAGATGGTCGCCGGAGTCTCTATGATCGTTCGGAGACTGGGCGCGATGTTATGACGTCACGCCCGGCCTCTGCATTAAAAAAAACGGCGCCGCTTCGGCTAGGAAGCGGTGATCGTTTTTTAATTTTTTTTATTTCAGGCTTCTCAGCCTAGAGGTGAGATGTGGGGTCTTATTGACCCCATATCTCACTGTAAAGTGGACCTGCTTATTCCTATTACAAGGGATGTTTACATTCCTTGTAATAGGAATAAAAGTGATCTTTTTTTTTTTTTCTAACTGTCAAAGTAAAAAGTTAAAAGTAAAATTAACAATAAATAATAAAATAAAAAAATGTAAAGCGCCCC
Organism: Rana muscosa; assembly: GCA_029206835.1. NCBI lineage: Eukaryota > Metazoa > Chordata > Amphibia > Anura > Ranidae > Rana > Rana muscosa. The sequence goes on along the minus strand of CM055123.1, from coordinate 368,674,094 downwards.
TGTCCCTGGTAGCTCGTACGCAGAAGCGAACGCATACGTAAGTCCCGCTCACATATGAAAACGGTGTTCAAAACACACATGTGAGGTATCATAGCGAACGTTAGAGCGAGAGCAATAATTCTAGCCCTAGACCTCCTCTGTAACTCAAAACATGTGACCAGTAAAAAAATTTAGAGCGTCGCCCATGAGGATTTTTAAGTACCGAAGTTTGGCGCCATTCCACGAGCGTGTACAATTTTGAAGGGTGACATGTTGGGTATCTATTTACTCGGCGTAACTTCATCTTTCACATTATGCAAAAAATTGGGCTAACTTTAATGTTTTAATATTTTTTAATTCATGAAACCATTTTTATTCCCAAAAAAATGCGTTTGAAAAATTATTGCGCAAATACCGTGTGAGATAAAAAGTTTCAATGACCGCCATTGTATTCTCTAGGGTCTTTGCTAAAAAAATATATATAGTGTTTGGGGGTTATATGTAATTTTCTAGCAAAAAAATTAGGCTTTTTACATGTAGGAGCGAAGTGTCAGAATTGGCCCGGATGCAAAGTGGTTAAGGCCTTGGAACTACGTTACCCAGAACCCCGTTCGGCACCCAGAGTGCAGTGGCCACCGCAGAGACTCATGGGAGGGGTTATTTAAGAAGGAAGCGAGGCGGAGCTCAGCCTCTTTGGACACCGCGCTGCAAGCAACAGCTTCTTCCTGTGCGGATCTGCAGCAGTGCAAGGCCTGAAGCCTGGGGCCTTGCGCAACTTCCGAAGAGCCTTCCACCCCACTGCGGAGCCTGGGTGGCACCAGACTGGTCGAGTGAGGACATCAGTTGGATCGGGGACCCGATCGTTGCAGACGCTGTGTGCGGAGACACAGCAGGTGGAAGTCCCGGACTGGGATCGCGTCCGGAGTGGTGAGCGAGCACTTGCTCAATCAAGTAGACTTTACCATTTCTAGGCCTGTAGACTGCCTTGGCTCACCGATCGTTTGCTTGTTGTTCCATTGGGGGACCGGTAGCAGGACAGAGTTGAAGTGTCCCCCCAGCATAGTGTTCTTAGTGATTGCCAGTTTGTGGATTACAAATACTGTTCATCAAGTGCACCACCGAAAGTTTGCATGCAAAGAAATCCCTTTAGGAAGGACTGAGATTTATTCTAGCTCAGGCCTGGCCAGGGTGGGGAGATAGGATATTGTTTAGTGTGCCACAGGGCGTGTATACCATAATAGCTACGCGTGGTGGATTACCGTGCAGCACCATTATTGTGTGCTATATTGATTTCTGCAGGGCTCTGCAAGCCAGTTGTGTGTATTATATTCTGCTTAAGCCTTTTTACAACCAAAGTAAAACTGTTATATTTTAATCTTTAACAATTGTGTGTTGTCTTACTGTAAAGAGGGTGCCCTTACAATACCAATTGATTATGATAAAAATATAACCCCTAGACTAGCTGTGCCAGGGTGGGTCGAGCAGATTGCCGGGGGTTGGTGGTGCTGTACACAGGGCCCGATAACAAATCCAGCGGCTCTCTTAACTGGGGGTAGCGCTACACATGGGGGCTCTCGAGTCCGGGATCCTGTTGCAGCAAGTAACGCGCCAAAGTAACAGCATGGACCCACTAGAAGTAGAACAGTGGTGCAAGGTGGTCGGCACAGATCCAGCCGGGGTAGTAGTCATAGAACTCCCAGGTATCTGGCAAGAAGAAGCAGTGAAGCAGCTAGTGATGTCACTGTCCCCGTATCAGAAGGTATGGGTGGTGGATGTCAGGTCGAATTCTTCACTGACACACGCACTAATAGAGTGGAAGAATGGAGTCCCAGAGAACTTCAAGAATCCAAGTATAGAAGCAATAGATGATCAGACTTATAGCCTGATACACGCACTGCCGCTCAAGCCAGAAGGAGTATGGAAGACCCTGATCCTCCCACTGTTCATTTAGTGGGGGGAAAACCCAGCTCACTCTCTGGCACAGTTAGGCAGGACACTAGTGATGGTGTGACCTGTGGGCAGGGGAGTTCACGCCTCGGTTTTGGTGGGAATTTCCTCTGCCAATATCATACGAAACTTTGATTGATGTTGTACGTTCTGTGATTTAAGTTTATGCTATCTTTGGGGACCAAAGAGTTTAAGTGGGGGGAGTGTGTAGCGGGGTCTCCTTTAAGGCCCCGAGACTACGTTACCCAGAACCCCCTTCGGCACCCAGAGTGCAGTGGCCACCGCAGAGACTCATGGGAGTGGTTATTTAAGAAGGAAGCGAGGCGGAGCTCGGCCTCTTTGGACACCGCGCTGCAAGCAACTGTGCGGATCTGCAGCAGTGCAAGGCCTGAAGCCTGGGGCCTTGCGCAACTTCCGAAGGCCTTCCACCCCGCTGCGGAGCCTGGGTGGCACCAGACTGGTCGAGTGAGGACATCAGTTGGAACGGGGACCCGATCGTTGCAGACGCTGTGTGCGGAGACACAGCAGGTGGAAGTCCCGGACTGGGATCGCGTCCGGAGTGGTGAGCGAGCACTTGCTCAATCAAGTAGACTTTACCGTTTCTAGGCCTGTAGACTGCCTTGGCTCACCGATCGTTTGCTTGTTGTTCCATTGGGGGACCGGTAGCAGGACAGAGTTGAAGTGTCCCCCCAGCATAGTGTTCTTAGTGATTGCCAGTTTGTGGATTACAAATACTATTCATCAAGTGCACCACCGAAAGTTTGCATGCAAAGAAATCCCTATAGGTAGGACTGAAATTTATTCTAGGTCAGGCCTGGCCAGGGTGGGGAGATAGGATATTGTTTAGTGTGCCACAGGGCGTGTATACCATAATAGCTACGCGTTGTGGATTACCGCGCAGCGCCATTATTGTGTGCTATATTGATTGCTGCAGGACTCTGCAAGCCAGTTGTGTGTATTATTATATTCTGCTTAAGCCTTTTTACAACCAAAGTAAAACTGTTATATTTTAATCTTTAACAATTGTGTGTTGTCTTACTGTAAAGAGGGTGCCCTTACAATACCAATTGATTATGATAAAAATATAACCCCTAGACTAGCTGTGCCAGGGTGGGTTGAGCAGATTGCCGGGGGTTGGTGGTGCTGTACACAGGGCCCGAAAACAAATCCAGCGGCTCTCTTAACTGGGGGTAGCACTACAAATATATATGTGAGATAACAATAAGTGCTCTTGCTATGCAAGAACACTTAATAATATATATGTGAGATAACTATAAGTGCTCTTGCTATGCATGAACACTTAATTAACATGTACAAAGTATTAGCTACATACAAATCTAATCACAATATCACCTTGGGCAGCACACAGTCCTTTATTGAAGTTAGAAAATGTTTCCTTAGTAGGGTTGAGCAGACCCGAACTGTAAAGTTCGGGTCCGTACCAAACTTTTGGATTTTGGGGTCCCGGACCCGAACCCGAACAATTGACTGTATGTTCGGGGTCCGGTGTTCGGCAATATGCATGTAAAGTCGTGCTTGTTTCCTGTGCTTAGAACTGTCCCTGCACAAAGTGTCATTTCTGAAGGAAAAAAAGTCATTTAAAACTCACTCGTGGCTATAATGAATTGTCGGCTCCCGGCAATACCTAGAAAAGTCATTGATAAAAAAAAAAAAGCGTGGGGGTTCCCCCAAATTCATTTACCAGGCCCTTCAGGTCTGGTATGGATATTAAGGGGAACCCTGCCGGAAATTAAAAATAAAATGGCGTGGAGTACCCCCAAAATTCCAGACCAGACCCTTTATCCGAGCACGCAACCTGGCAGGCCGCAGGAAAAGAGGGGGGGACGAGAGAGCGTCCCCCCCTCCTGAACCGTACCAGGCCACATGCCCTCAACATGCCCTCAATTGTACCCCTACCATTTAACAAAGAAAGTGTAAAAAATAGTAAAAAAAATACACAGACACCATTGGGAAAGTCCTTTATTAAAAATAAAAAAAGAAATAAGAAAAAGAAACATTCCAGCGATGAAATCCAGTGTCCCACGGCGATCCCGATGTCCAGCGCTGTCCAGACGAAATGTCATTGGCTGAGCCTGAGCGGACTTGATGGGGAACTTCCTCGGCAGTGTATTAAATGAATAGACCCGCCCTTTCTAAAGTTCCCCATCAGGTCCGCTCAGCCAATGACGTAGTGTAAGGCTGAGGACCTGATGCGGAACGTGAGAAGGGGCGGGTCTATTCATGTATTATACTGCGGAGGAAGTTCCCTATCAGGTCCGCTCATCCAATGACGTAGGCGGGGTCTGACATACGAGGGGGCGGACCTGATGGGGAACTTCATCCACAGTTTAATACATGAATAGACCCGCCCCTTCTCACGTTCTGCATCGGGTCCTCAGCCTTACACTACGTCATTGGCTGAGCGGACCTGATGGGGATCTTTAGAAGGAGTGGGTCTATTCATTTAATACACTGCGGAGAAAGTTCCCCATCAGGTCCGCTCAGGTTCAGCCAATGACATTTCGTCTGGACAGCGCTGGACATCGGGATCGCCACGGGACACTGGATTTCATCGCTGGAATGTTTTTTTTTTTTTTTAATAAAGGACTTTCCCAATGGTGTCTGTATTTTTTTTCCAATTTTTACACTTTCTTTGTGAAATGGTAGGGGTACAATGTACCCCATTACCAATTCACATGGGGGGAGCGGGATCTGGGGGTCCCCTTTGTTAAAGGGGTCTTCCAGATTCCGATAAGCCCCCCGCCCGCAAGACCCCCACAACCACCGGGCAAGGGTTGTGGGGATGAGGCCCTTGTCCCCATCAACATGGGGACATCCTCCCCATGTTGAGGGCATGTGGCCTGGTATGGTTCAGGAGGGGGGGCGCTCTCTCGTCCCCCCCTCTTTTCCTGCGGCCTGCCAGGTTGCGTGCTCGGGTAAAGGGTCTGGTCTGGATTTTTGGGGGTACTCCACGCCATTTAAAAAAGAAATTGGGGTGGAGTTCCCCTTAAAATCCTTTCCAGACCTGAAGGGCCTGGTATGGATATTTGGGGGGAACCGCACGCATTTTTTTTTTAATTTGCGGCAGGGTTCCCCTTAATATCCATAGCAGACCTGAAGGGCCTGGTAATTGAATTTTTTTTTTTATCAATGACTTTTCTATGTATTGCCGGGAGCCGACAATTCATTAATAGCCACGAGTGAGTTTTAAATGACTTTTTCCCTTCAGAAATGACACTTTGTACAGGGTCAGTTCTAAGCACGGGAAACAAGCGCCAATAGTCCTCAGAAGTTCGGGTCCCCATTGACTTCAATGGGGTTCGGGGTCAAGTTCGGGTTAAGTTCGGTCCCGAACTCAAACTTTTTACCGAAGTTCGGCCGAACCCGTCGAACCCGAACATCCAGGTGTCCGCTCAACTCTATTCCTTAGTCATTGGCTATGTTTAGCACCTTAATGAACTTACACATGATCTCCAAACCTGGAAACCATTTTATTCCCATCGTCATTCCCCAGTGTCTGATAGTTCAATACATTTTTATTGCATTTTTGAAAAAAATATATATTCACTTCAGGCCCAGGCCAATTCTGACACTTTGCTCCTGCATGTAAAAATCATAATTTTTTTGCTAGAAAATTACATAGAACCCCCAAACACTATACATGTTTTTTTTTTTTAGCAAAGACCCTCGAGAATACAATGGCGGTCATTGCAACTTTTTATATCGCACGGTATTTGCGCAGCAATTTTTCAAACACGCCTTTTTGGGGGAAAAAACAGTTTCATGCCTTTAAAAAAATAAAAAAAAAACAGTAAAGTTAGCCAAGTTTTTTTGCATAATGTGAAAGATGAATTTACGCTGAGTAAATAGATACCTAACATGTCACGCTTCAAAATTGCACACGCTCGTGGAATGGCGCCAAACTTCGGTACTTAAAAATCCCCATAGGCGACGCTTTAAATTTTTTTACTGGTTACATTTTTTGAGTTACAGAGGAGGTCGTCTAGGGCTAGAATTATTGCTCTCGCTCTAACGTTCGCGGCGACACCTCACATGTGTGGTTTTAACACCGTTTTCATATATGGGCAGGACTTAAGTATGCATTCACTTCTGCATGCGAGCACACGGGGACAGGGGCACTTTATTTTTATTTTTTTATTATTTATTTTAATTTTACTTTTTTTTTTGACAATTAAAAAAACAAAAAAAAAAAAACATTTGATCACTTTTATTCCTATTACAAGGAATGTAAACATCCCTTGTAATAGGAATATGGCATGATAGGACCTCTTTACAGTGAGATATGTGGTCAATAAGACACCACATCTCACCACTAGGGATGAGCCGAACACCCTCCTGTTCGGTTCGCACCAGAACCTGCGAACGGACCGAAAGTTTGCGCAAACTTTAGAACCCTATTAAAGTCTATGGAACTCGAACGTTCAAAATCAAAAGTGCTAATTATGAAGGCTAATATGTAAGTTATTGTCCTAAAAAGGGTTTGGGGACCCGGGTCCTGCCCCAGGGGACATGTATCAATGCAAAAAAAAGTTTTAAAAATGCACGTTTTTTTGGGAGCAGTGATTTTAATGATGCTTAAAGTGAACAAAAAAAAGTGAAATATTCCTTTTAATATCGTACCTGGGGGGTGTCTATAGTATGCCTGTGAAGTGGCACGTGTTTCCCGTGTTTAGAACTGTCCCTGCATAAAATGACATTTCTAAAGGAAAAAAAGTCATTTAAAACTGCTTGCGGCTTTAATGTAATGTCTGGTCCTGGCAATATGGATGAAAATCATTGAGAAAAATGGCATAGGTACCACCCCACTCCCAGCCCATTACCAGCCCCTTTGGATCTTGTATGGATATTAAGGGGAACCCCGCACCCAAATTAAAAACAGGCCTTATATACTCTGAACAGCAGTATACAGGCGGTGCAAACAAGACATAATATGTAATCATTTATAATGATATGAAGACATAGAAACAATGTATTCAGTCAGTGTGTGTTTCCTACAGATGGATCCAGTGACAGAAATTCCCCAGAGAGATGTCTCCGTCCTCTGTTTTCCCGGGACTCCACACAGGAACATCAGGAGATCCTTCAGGAGGATCAGGTAGGAGCAGGTAGGAGGGACTAAAGCAATTTTATGGGGCAGCTCCTGCAAAAGGTAATTACTTTTAGTCCCTCCTACCTGATCCTCCTGAAGGATCTCCTGATGTTCCTGTGTGGAGTCCCGGGAACACAGAGATCTCTCTGGGGAATTTCTGTTACTGGATCCATCTGTAGGAAACACACACTGAAGCTGAAGTTAGCTCCTTATTCGGCCAGCTTCTTATTCGAATGCAGAAGTTGGCTCCTTATTCGGCCAGCTTCTTATTCAGGTTGGATCTTTATTCACAAAAGTGATTATTTACTAAACTATCATCTGCAACGTTTATAATAAAATCGTGAACTTTAACAACAATTCTGTCTCCCTAAATGCCATGTATTTAAAGGGGTAATTCTGGATAAATATCTAAAAACCATCTTGGCTCACCCAAATTCCACTTGTTTTATACTCATTGGATATCCTACTATATAGGAAAGTTCAATGTGGCCCGAGCTAAGTGATGGAAATCTTAAAATATGGCACCTTGACAGCCATGCATTTCAATGGAAAATTCTGGATAAGAAGCCAAGCTATTCTTATATGAAAACCATCTTGGCTCACCAAAATTCCACTTGTTTTATACTCATTGGGCATCCTACTATATAGGAAAGTTCAATTTGGCCCGAGCCAAGTGATGGAAATCATAAAAAATGACACCTTGCCAGCCATCCATTTCAATGGGAAATTCTGAATAAGAAACCAAGATATTCCTATATGAAATCCATCTTGGCTCACCCGAATTCCACTTTTATGATTCTCACATGTCTGGTGGAGATTGTCCTAGTCTCAGCTGAAGGAGGTTATCAAGACCAAAGCACTTTCCCACATATCAGGTCTGTCCGGTAAGCTGCTCTATGTGATTGTTAGTGGAGGAAATCACATTGAAGAGTGTATGGGGGGTACACATTGTGGTTTGCAAGTTTACCACTGAAGCTCCACACCTCTATATGTAATGTTTTGAAGTAGTAAATACCTGACAGAGGTTGTAACCTTTCCTCATGTTAATCCAAAACTTTAAAATACAAATAAAAAATGTTTGGGCTGAACATTCACTTTGATTGCAATATGCACATTTTTCAATCCCCTAATGGCAATAATAAAATGATTAAAAAAAAAAAAAAAACTTTCAGACACTGGGGAATGATGAGAATAGAATGATTTCCAGGATTGGAGATCATGTGTAAGTTCACTTATAAATGTGTAGATATGTCATTTTGTGCAGGGACAGTTCTAAACATGGGAAACACGTGCCACTTCACAGGCATACAATAGACACCCCCCAGGTATGATATTTAAAGGAATATTTCACTTTTTTTTTTCACTTTAAGCATCATTAAAAAGTGTGAATTTTCCTCCCTTTGGATTTGATCACATGGTATGCTATTAAAGATATAAAACAGAAATGATGTGTGTTAGATAGCTATGAGTAAACACTAGTATAGTGTGAAACATGTCAGCTTGACCAGGTGTGCTGTGACTTGTAGTGTTGTGGTGGATTTTACAATAAAGGTAAATATTTTTTTATTTGGAGTGCGGCTGTCCAGAAGATTTCTTTCTTTTGCTTTCCCCTGGGGCAGGACTCGGGTCCCCAAACCCTTTTTAGGACAATAACTTGCATATTAGCCGATATAATTAGCACTTTTGATTTCGAACGTTCGAGTCCATTGTATTTAATAGGGTTCTAAAGTTTGCGGGAACTTTCGGTCCGTTTGCAGATTCTGGTGCAAACCGAACCGGGGAGTGTTCGGCTCATCCCTAGTTGTAAACACTCAAGTTTTTTTTACCTTAATGTTTTATGCATTCAGTCCTTTTTTTATCTTTCCATGAATTAAAGCGGAGTTCCACCCACTTTTACAACTTGGTCTCAAAGGAAAGACCCTTCATTTTTGGATAACATTTTTTTTTCTTTCCTACATTTTCTGAAGTACATAATGTACTTCCATCCTAGCCCAGTGCGTCATTTCCTCCTGCCCCCTGCTGCATTCTGGGACCTGTATGTGTAAGACTAAGGGGCTTAAAGTTAAAATTATTAATGGAGGGATTGCAGCATATTTGTGCAAGTACAGAATGACAGTATATAAAAAATAATATGCAAAGTGGTTGGAGGGAAACTTCAGAATGGCAAAGATGTTTTTATTACAAATTATTTGAGCAGACTGCAGTTCCTCTCGAGCGTGCACCATCAAACTGAGTTCTGGGCCGGCCGGCACCTATGGTTCGCCAATACTTGGGCTCCAAATTGACCTGGGCTGGAAGGCACCTGTTCCCTTTTTTTACCTATATTCCCACGCCAAGCTGGCCAGGAAATAAACCATCTTCCTTGCCATCTTGATTGATCAAGATGGCAGGGAAGATGGGAAGATGGAAAGTCCCATTTTCCGAATCATTTTCCACAGTGTACAGTCTTTTGCAGTTTTTTTATGCTCAAGTGTGCACCATCAGATGGGACCACTAGATAGTAGCTTAAAGCCTCTGACATTGGTGGCTCAGCCTACACGTTTGAAAAAACACTGCTACCAAACTATTCTCAGCTCTCAAAACCTCAGCCCTTGGGACGAGGGTGAGAGACAACTTTTTGTTGCCCGCGGTGGTGCAAGACAGACACGAGGAAGGGGTTAAGTGTGTGACCGATATGCTCTCTTCTCGACTCCAGACAATTCACTGTACTCACACTTCCAAGTGTTATGGAATGAGGTCTGGGCCATTGCTCTCAGAACCAACCGGGCTCAGAGAGGTCTTCATTGCTGTCCCAGCACCCAACCCTTTTTCACAGTAAACTGCCCTAAAGGTAATTTGAGCATGTGTCTTTGGGGGAAGGGGAAAGGGAAAGGAAAGGTAAATTTCCATGTCACTCCTCGTCTTCAGACAATTTATGTACTTGGGGCGAACAACCTTCACGCGCAACCTTTGGACCAGCTCTGACCGCAATGAGCATCTTCCAAGTGTTATGGAATGGGGTCTGGGCCATTGCTCTCAGAACTAACCGCGCTTAGAGAGGTCTTCATTGCTGCAGTGACACTAAATCTCCTCCGAGACAGAACATCACCTCTGTCACTGAGCTTTCCACATTGCTCTACAAATTGTTTTTACAAGGCTGGTTTGCTTGCCTCAGCACCCAACCCTCCTCTTTTCGCAGCACGGGCTTGGGACCGGTCATGGCAGAGTTAAAAAAATATTGAAAACTTTCTAACCAAATTAATCACCATGACGGCTTAAAACATAGTGGCAACAAAACAAGATCAAGGTCCAATTCTAGTTGATTCTAACTGTGTGGCCGATATGCTCTCTTCTCGTTTCCAGAAAATTCACTGTACTCACTGGGCGAACAGGTCCTGCTGTTACAGCTGAGACTATGCACACAGACAGAACAGCAAACGCTGTACTCTCATGTAATGTAGTCCCAAAGTCAAAGTCTAGGACTGTCTACAATCTTAGCCCTTTGCACAGAAAACTGCCTGAAGCTCATTCTTTGAGCATGAAGGGGTTAAGTGTGTCCTAGGGAGTGATTCTAACTGTGTGGCCAATATGCTCTCTTCTCGTCTCCAGACAATTCACTGTACTCACTGGGCGAACAGGTCCTGCTGTTACAGCTGAGAACTATGCACACAGACGGAACAGCAGAGATGTACAGCAAACACTGTACTCTCATGTAATGTAGTCCCAAAGTCAAAGTCTAGGACTGTCTACAATCTTAGCCCTTTGCACAGAAAACTGCCTAAAGCTCATTCTTTAGGCAGTTGGCAAAGTTAAAAAAAATATTAAACTTTTTTTCCTCACCATGACGGCTTAAAATATAGTGGCAACAAAACAAGATCAAGGTCCAATTGTAGAAGAAACAGAGTAGTCAAGGCTCCACAAAGTCTTTAGACACACCCAAGTTAGGCGCTGCATGTAATAGTATGCTTGGTGCGGTCATTCTTAGGCCTGTTTGGCTGAGATCCTGAAGAATAATCCCCAGTGACTTTTGCCGATGGCCTACAGTACCAAATATTCTTTAAAGGGCTGGTTTGCTTGTCCCAGCACCCAACCCTCCTCTTTTCGCAGCACGGGCTTGGGACCGGCCATGGCAGAGTTAAAAAAATTCAAGAGCACTGGTAAGCAGTCTTCCAGTTTCGGAAGGGAGCACAGAGTTCCCCTGCACTTTACGTGTGCTTGCACACAACCTTCACGCGCAACCTTTGGACCAGCTCTGACCGCAATGAGCATCTTCCAACTGTTATGGAATGGGGTCTGGGCCATTGCTCCCAGAACCAACCGCGCTTAGAGTGGTCTTCATTGCTGCAGTGACACTAAATGTCCCCTGAGACAGAACATCACCTCTGTCACCAAGCTTTCCACATTGCTCTACAAATTGTTTTTACAAGGCTGGTTTGCTTGCCCCAGCACCAAACCCTCCTCTTTTCGCAGCACGGGCTTGGGACCGGCCATGGCAGAGTTAAAAAAATTCAAGAGCACTGGTAAGCAGTCTTCCAGTTTCGGAAGGGAGCACAGAGTTCCCCTGCACTTTACGTGTGCTTGCACACAACCTTCACGCGCAACCTTTGGACCAGCTCTGACCGCAATGAGCATCTTCCAAGTGTTATGGAATGGGGTCTGGGCCATTGCTCCCAGAACCAACCGCGCTTAGAGTGGTCTTCATTGCTGCAGTGACACTAAATGTCCCCTGAGACAGAACATCACCTCTGTCACCGAGCTTTCCACATTGCTCTACAAATTGTTTTTACAAGGCTGGTTTGCTTGCCCCAGCACCCAACCCTCCTCTTTTCGCAGCACGGGCTTGGGACCGGCCATGGCAGAGTTAAAAAAATTCAAGAGCACTGGTAAGCAGTCTTCCAGTTTCGGAAGGGAGCACAGAGTTCCCCTGCACTTTACGTGTGCTTGCACACAAACTTCACGCGCAACCTTTGGACCAGCTCTGACCGCAATGAGCATCTTTCAAGTGTTATGGAATGGGGTCTGGGCCATTGCTCCCAGAACCAACCGCGCTTAGAGTGGTCTTCATTGCTGCAGTGACACTAAATGTCCCCTGAGACAGAACATCACCTCTGTCACTTAGCTTTCCACATTGCTCTACAAATTGTTTTTACAAGGCTGGTTTGCTTGCCCCAGCACCCAACCCTCCTCTTTTCGCAGCACGGGCTTGGGACCGGCCATGGCAGAGTTAAAAAAATTCAAGAGCACTGGTAAGCAGTCTTCCAGTTTCGGAAGGGAGCACAGAGTTCCCCTGCACTTTACGTGTGCTTGCACACAACCTTCACGCGCAACCTTTGGACCAGCTCTGACCGCAATGAGCATCTTCCAAGTGTTATGGAATTGGGTCTGGGCCATTGCTCCCAGAACCAACCACGCTTAGAGTGGTCTTCATTGCTGCAGTGACACTAAATGTCCCCTGAGACAGAACATCACCTCTGTCACCGAGCTTTCCACATTGCTCTACAAATTGTTTTTACAAGGCTGGTTTGCTTGCCCCAGCACCCAACCCTCCTCTTTTTGCAGCACGGGCTTTTGACCGGCCATGACAGAGTTAAAAAAATTCAAGAGCACTGGTAAGCAGTCTTCCAGTTTCGGAAGGGAGCACAGAGTTCCCCTGCACTTTACGTGTGCTTGCACACAACCTTCACGCGCAACCTTTGGACCATCTCTTACCGCAATGAGCATCTTCCAAGTGTTATGGAATGGGGTCTGGGCCATTGCTCCCAGAACCAACCACGCTTAGAGTGGTCTTCATTGCTGCAGTGACACTAAATGTCCCCTGAGACAGAACATCACCTCTGTCACCGAGCTTTCCACATTGCTCTACAAATTGTTTTTACAAGGCTGGTTTGCTTGCCCCAGCACCCAACCCTCCTCTTTTCGCAGCACGGGCTTGGGACCGGCCATGGCAGAGTTAAAAAAAATTCAAGAGCACTGGTAAGCAGTATTCCAGTTTCGGAAGGGAGCACCGAGTTCCCCTGCACTTTACGTGTGCTTGCACACAACCTTCACGTGCAACCTTTGGACCAGCTCTACCGCAATGAGCTTCTTCCAAGTGTCATGGTCTGGACCATTGCTCTCAGAACCAACCTCGCTTAGAGAGGTCTTCATTGCTGCAGTGACACTAAACATCCCCCAAGACGGAACATCACCTCTGTCACTGAGCTTTCCCAATTGCTCTACAAATGTTTTAATAGGGCTGGTTTGCTTATCCCAGCGCTCAACCCTCCTCTTTTCACAGCACGGGCTTGGGACCGGCCATGGCAGAGTTAAAAAATATTGAAAACTTTTTCCCGAATTAATCACCGTGACAGTCTAAAATATAGTGGCAACAAAACAAAATCAAGGTCCCATTGTAGTTAATTAAGTTTGAAGTTCCTAGGATTTATGGCTTTGGAGATATAGCTCCGAAAAAAATTGACCGGCAAAATCCAAAATTCATGCTCACAAGGTGGCACCAGAGCCTAGCTAGCGGTCTGACTTCTTACCGCTATGTTTCCCGCAAGGGAGCTGTCAAGTGCTGGTCAGTTCTCTTTGGGTGGCTGGCTCTTCGGAACCCTTTGGGCCTCGGACTTTAAACTTAGTAGACACATGGAGGTCATTAAGGAGCGACTCTTTACCAAATTTGAAGTTCCTTGGATTTTTGGATCCGGAGATATGGCTCCAGAGATTTTGACCAGCAAAAATCCAAAATTAATGCCGACAAGGTGGCACCAGAGCACGGCTAGCGGTCTGACCTCTTACCGCTATGTTTCCCACAAGGGAGCTGTCAAGTGGCGGTCGGTTCTCTTTGGGTGGCTGGCTCTTCGGAACCCTTTGGGCCTTGGACTCGAAACTTAGTAGACATATGGCAGTCATTAAGGTGCGCTTCTCTGCCAAATGTTAAGTTCCTCAGATTTTTGGCTGCAGAGATATGGTCGGTTCTCTTTGGGTGGTTGGCTCCAAAATTCTACCTCCCTATATATCCGCAGCAACCTTTCCCGCTGACCTCCAATAATTGACCGTTACTGTTTGATTTAAGGACAGTCTCCCACGAGTCTACCCGACCTCCTGGAACTCCTTCCAGGCCACAATTGCTAAAAAATTCCCCTTTCGGGACTTCCGCCATTTGGTTTGCCGGTCAATATCTCGAAAGCCATAAATGCTAGGAACTTCAAACTTGGTGATGGGGGCAGTTTTGATGGAGGCATTTTGATAAGGGCCGTTTTATGGGGGCAGTTTTGATGGCCGCTTTATGGGGCAATATGATGGGGACAGTTTTGATGGGGGCAATTTGATAAGGGCTATTTTGATGGGGGCCATTTGATGGGGCAATGTAATGGGGCAGTTTTGATGGTGCAATTTTTTGGAGCAGTTTCATGGAGGCATTTGATAAGGACAGTTTTGATGGGGCAATTTGATAAGGGCATTTAATGGGGGCAGTTTTGATGGGGGCCATTTGATGGGGACAGTTTTAATGGAGGCAGTTTTGATGGGGACAATTTGTTGGGGGCAATATGATTAAGGCAGTTTTGATGGAGGCATTTTGATAAGGGCCGTTTTGATGGGGGCCGTTTTGATGGGGGCCATTCTGATGGGGGCAGTTTTGATGGGGGCAATTTTGATGGGGGTCGTTTTGATGTGGGAATTTTTGATGAGGGCAGTTTTGATGGAGGCAATTTTGATGGGGGCAGTTTGAGGAGCAATTTTGATGGGGCAGTTTGATGGGGCAAGTTTAAGGGGACAATTTTGATGGGGGGCCGTTTGATGGAGTCAGTTTAATAGGGGCAGTTTAAAGGGGGAATATTTGATGGGGGCAGTATGAGGGGGCAGTTTTAATGGGGGCCATTTTCAGGGGGCAGTTTTGAGGGGGCAATTTGATGGGTTGCAATTTGATGGGGGCAGTTTTGATGGGGGCAGATTTGAGGGGCAGTTTTGAGGGGGGCAGTTTGATATGGGGCAATTTTGATGGGCCGTTTGATGGAGTCAGTTTAATAGGGGCAGTTTAAAGAATGGCATTTTTGATGGGGGCAGTATGAGGGGCAGTTTTAATGGGGGCAGTTTTAGAGGGGCAATTTTGATGGAGGCAGTTTGAGGGGGCCATTGGATGGGGCAATATGATGGGACCGTTTTGATGGGGGCAGTTTCGATAGGGCAATTTTGATTGAGGCATTTTTGATGGGGCAATTTGATGGGGGCAGTTTTGATGGGGGCAATTTGATGGGGGCCGTTTTTATGGAGTCAGTTTAATGGGGGGAGTTTGATGGGGACAGTTTTGATAGGGGCAGTTTGATGGGGCAGTTTAGATGGGGGCCATTTTTAGGGGTTGCAATTTGATGGGGCAGTTTTGATGGAGGCAATTTTGATGGAGGCAATTTTGATGGGGGCAGTTTTGAGGGGGCAATTTGATGGGGGCCGTTTTTATGGAGTCAGTTTAATGGGGGCCGTTTTGATGGGAGCAGTTTGAGGGGGTAATTTTGATGGGGGCAGTTTGAGGGTGCTGTTTTGATAGGGCAGTTTTGACGGGAGCCATTTTGATGGGGGCAGTTTGATAGGGCAATTTTGATGAGTTTTTTTTTATGGGGGCAGTTTGAGGGGGCAATTTTGATGGTGGCAATTTGATGGGCACAGTTTGAGGGGGCAGTTTTGATGGGGCAGTTTGAGGGGGCAATTTTGATGGGGGCCATATGAGGGGCCATTTTAATGGGGGCAGCTTTGATAGGGGAAGTTTGGAAGGGGCAATTTTGATGGGGGCCGTTTTGATGGGGCAATTTGGTGGGGGCCGTTTTTATGGAGTCAGTTTAATGGGGGCAGTTTGATGGGGCAATTTTGATGGAGGCAGTTTTGATGGAGGCTGTTTTGATGGGGCAATTTGGAGTAGCTTAATGGGGGCTGTTTTATGGGGGCAGTTCTGATGGGAACAATTTGATAAGGGCAATTTTGATGGGGGCATTTTTGGAGGGGGCAGTTTGAGGGGGAAATTTGATGGGGACAATTTGATAGGGGCCGTTTTGATGGGGGCCATTTTTATGGAGTCAGTTTAATGGGGGCAGTTTGATGGGGCAATTTGATGGGGACAATTTTGATGGGGGCAGTTTTGATGGGGGACGTTTGCGGGGGCAATTTTGATGGGGGCAGTTTTAATTTGGCCATTTGAGGGGGCCATTTTGATGGGAGCAGTTTTGATGGAGCAGTTTGATGGGAGCAGTTTTGTTGGGTATTTTTTGATGGGGCAGTTTGATGAGGGCAATTTTATGGGGGCAGTTTTGATGATGGCAGTTTATTGGGGCAGTTTTGATGGAGGCACTATAATGGGGGCAGTTTTAATGGGGGCAATTTGATGGGGACAGTTTGATGGAGGCAATATGATAGGGACAGTTTTGATGGGGCAGTTTTGATGGAGGCAATTTGATGGGGCAGGTTTGATGGGGCGGGTTTGATGGGGGTAGTTTGATGGGGGCTATTTAATGGGGACAGTTTTTATGGGGGCTCTTTAATTGAGGCAGTTTGATGGAGTCAGTTTATAACAATAATAATAAACATAACTAGAAAAGCTACAATTTCTGGGGAAATTGTGTGACGTGTTCTTGCCTCCACCAGTAGTCTACAACTGGAGTGGGCGGAGTAACTGGGTGGAGTGGCTTGAGCAATTGTTGTGTCGCTATAGTAACTGTGAAAAGTGTTAAAAACGTTAATATTTTAAAAAGTAGAAAGTATAAATAAAATGAAGAAGTCCCATCATTAGCTGAAAGAGCAGAACATTTTTAAAAAATATATATTTTTTCATGAATTATATTTTTTTTAATTTTGAAATGATTTTTAAAAAATGTTTTTTTTTCTTTCAAAATTTTTTTTCAGATATTTTTTTTTCAAAAATTTTTTTTTTTTTCAAAAATTATTTTTTTTAAATGATTTTTGTTTTAAAAAAAAATTTTTTTTTAAATGATGTTTTTTTCAAAAATTCAATATTTTTTTATTTATTATTTTTATATTTCAAAAATTACTTTTTATTTTTTCATGGGGGGGTCATAAACAGCGGAAAACAGTATCCATCGTATTACAGTACATAGTAGAGGTACATAGTAATTAATTTACAGATAACACAATCAAAAGAGTAAGCAAAGTTGAACATTAGAAATGCCTTAGAGAAATAAGAGGCGACGTGCATTGTCTTTCCCCCCCAGACACCCCAACTGGGAACATACTGTGTCCTAAGGGAAAGACAACACAGCCAACCTCCATGTTACAACAATTTGTGATACAGAAACTCCCCTCAGAGCTGTGTGGGAGGAGCTATAGATCCCTCAGCATTGCCAAGGAAACCAATGTTTGTTTATGCAGGATCTAACTACAGGTCACACAGAATTTTCAGACTCTCCTGAATTCTTGCCATTTTTCAAATGGTCGTATTTTAAAAACTATAAATCCTACAGTGAGGAGCTTTATATTGAAGGCACAGTCGCAGTTTAGAAATTGCCCTTTGAATTTGAAGTGTCTAGAGGGGAGTTTCAATGAATGTCAATGGGTGGCGTGAGTTGCAAACAAATCATCATATTGTGAAAACTGTAAGGACTATGGCTTAGCCGTGGACACATGTAGTGGCAGCAGGGATAGCTGAACGTTTTGATATAACATTTGTTTAGGTGTGTTTAAAAATGAGGGAGTGGTGGCAGGTTAGAAATCATGTCCTGATTTTTCAGATTTTGTCAGCTCACACTCTAGTTTCACCATTCATTCCTATGGGACAAATTTCACCACAAAAACGACGATATTTCGTGAACGATTCGGCAAAAACGTTCCACAAAGTAATAGCACAGCATTCGGGAACAATCCGCACGTTTCAGTATATTACTTGTCTATGTAGTGTAAAAACTGTGGGAGGAGTTAGGGTGGTAAAATTTTGCTATAATAATAATAATATATATGTGAGATAACAATAAGTGCTCTTGCTATGCAAGAACACTTAATAATAATATATATGTGAAATAACAATAAGTACTCTTGCTTTGCAAGAACACTTAATAAGAATAAGAATATATATGTGAGATAACAACAAGTGCTCTTGCTATGCAAGAACACTTAATAATGTGTAGCGGGGTCTCCTTTAAGGCCTTGGAACTACGTTACCCAGAACCCCGTTCGGCACCCAGAGTGCAGTGGCCACCGCAGAGACTCATGGGAGGGGTTATTTAAGAAGGAAGCGAGGCGGAGCTCGGCCTCTTTGGACACCGCGCTGCAAGCAACAGCTTCTTCCTGTGCGGATCTGCAGCAGTGCAAGGCCTGAAGCCTGGGGCCTTGCGCAACTTCCGAAGAGCCTTCCACCCCACTGCGGAGCCTGGGTGGCACCAGACTGGTCGAGTGAGGACATCAGTTGGATCGGGGACCCGATTGTTGCAGACGCTGTGTGCGGAGACACAGTAGGTGGAAGTCCCGGACTGGGATCGCGTCCGGAGTGGTGAGCGAGCACTTGCTCAATCAAGTAGACTTTACCGTTTCTAGGCCTGTAGACTGCCTTGGCTCACCGATCGTTTGCTTGTTGTTCCATTGGGGGACCGGTAGCAGGACAGAGTTGAAGTGTCCCCCCAGCATAGTGTTCTTAGTGATTGCCAGTTTGTGGATTACAAATACTATTCATCAAGTGCACCACCAAAAGTTTGCATGTGAAGAAATCCCTATAGGAAGGACTGAGATTTATTCTAGGTCAGGCCTGGCCAGGGTGCGGGGATAGGATATTGTTTAGTGCGCCACAGGGCGTGTATACCATAATAGCTACGCATGGTGGATTACCGCGCAGCACCATTATTGTGTGCTATATTGATTGCTGCAGGGCTCTGCAAGCCAGTTGTGTGTATTATATTCTGCTTAAGCCTTTTTACAACCAAAGTAAAACTGTTATATTTTAATCTTTAAGAATTGTGTGTTGTCTTACTGTAAAGAGGGTGCCCTTACAATACCAATTGATTATGATAAAAATATAACCCCTAGACTAGCTGTGCCAGGGTGGGTCGAGCAGATTGCCGGGGGTTGGTGGTGCTGTACACAGGGCCCGATAACAAATCCAGCGGCTCTCTTAACTGGGGGTAGCGCTACACGTGGGGGCTCTCGAGTCTGGGATCCTGTTGCAGCAAGTAACGCGCCAAAGTACCAGCATGGACCCACTAGAAGTAGAACAGTGGTGCAAGGTGGTCGGCACAGATCCAGCCGGGGTAGTAGTTATAGAACTCCCAGGTATCTGGCAAGAAGAAGCGGTGAAGCAGCTAGTGATGTCACTGTCCCCATATCAGAAGGTATGGGTGGTGGATGTCAGGTCGAATTCTTCACTGACACACGCACTAATAGAGTGGAAGAATGGAGTCCCAGAGAACTTCAAGAATCCAAGTATAGAAGCAATAGATGATCAGACTTATAGCCTGATACACGCACTGCCGCTCAAGCCAGAAGGAGTATGGAAGACCCTGATCCTCCCACTGTTCATTTAGTGGGGGGAAAACCCAGCTCACTCTCTGGCACAGTTAGGCAGGACACTAGTGATGGTGTGACCTGTGGGCAGGGGAGTTCACCGCCTCGGTTTTGGTGGGAATTTCCTCTGCCAATATCATACGAAACTTTGATTGATGTTGTACGTTCTGTGATTTAAGTTTGTTATCTTTGGGGACCAAAGAGTTTAAGTGGGGGGAGTGTGTAGCGGGGTCTCCTTTAAGGCCCAGAGACTACGTTACCCAGAACCCCCTTCGGCACCCAGAGTGCAGTGGCCACCGCAGAGACTCATGGGAGAGGGTTATTTAAGAAGGAAGCGAGGCGGAGCTCGGCCTCTTTGGACACCGCGCTGCAAGCAACAGCTTCTTCCTGTGCGGATCTGCAGCAGTGCAAGGCCTGAAGCCTGGGGCCTTGCGCAACTTCCGAAGAGCCTTCCACCCCGCTGCGGAGCCTGAGTGGCAGCAGACTGGTCGAGTGAGGACATCAGTTGGATCGGGGACCCGATCGTTGCAGACGCTGTGTGCGGAGACACAGCAGGTGGAAGTCCCGGACTGGGATCGCGTCCGGAGTGGTGAGCGAGCACTTGCTCAATCAAGTAGACTTTACCGTTTCTAGGCCTGTAGACTGCCTTGGCTCACCGATCGTTTGCTTGTTGTTCCATTGGGGGACCGGTAGCAGGACAGAGTTGAAGTGTCCCCCCAGCATAGTGTTCTTAGTGATTGCCAGTTTGTGGATTACAAATACTATTCATCAAGTGCACCACCGAAAGTTTGCATGCAAAGAAATCCCTATAGGTAGGACTGAGATTTATTCTAGGTCAGGCCTGGCCAGGGTGGGGAGATAGGATATTGTTTAGTGCGCCACAGGGCGTGTATACCATAATAGCTAAGCGTTGTGGATTACCGCGCAGCGCCATTATTGTGTGCTATATTGATTGCTGCAGGACTCTGCAAGCCAGTTGTGTGTATTATTATATTCTGCTTAAGCCTTTTTACAACCAAAGTAAAACTGTTATATTTTAATCTTTAAGAATTGTGTGTTGTCTTACTGTAAAGAGGGTGCCCTTACAATACCAATTGATTATGATAAAAATATAACCCCTAGACTAGCTGTGCCAGGGTGGGTCGAGCAGATTGCCGGGGGTTGGTGGTGCTGTACACAGGGCCCGAAAACAAATCCAGCGGCTCTCTTAACTGGGGGTAGCGCTACAAATATATATGTGAGATAACAATAAGTGCTCTTGCTATGCAAGAACACTTAATAATATATATGTGAGATAACAATAAGTGCTCTTGCTATCCAAGAACACTTAATAATATATATGTGAGATAACAATAAGTGCTCTTGCTATGCATGAACACTTAATTAACATGTACAAAGTATTAGCTACATACAAATCTAATCACAATATCACCTCGGGCAGCACACAGTCCTTTATAGAAGTTAGAAAATGTTTCCTTAGTAGGGTTGAGCAGACCCGAACTGTAAAGTTCGGGTCCGTACCAAACTTTTGGATTTTGGGGTCCCGGACCCGAACCCGAACAATTGACTGTATGTTCGGGTTCAGGTCCGGTGTTCGGCAATATGCATGTAAAGTCGTGCTTGTTTCCCGTGCTTAGAACTGTCCCTGCACAAAGTGTCATTTCTGAAGGAAAAAAAGTCATTTAAAACTTACTCGCGGCTATAATGAATTGTCGGCTCCCGGCAATACCTAGAAAAGTCATTGATAAAAAAAAAAAAAAGTGTGGGGGTTCCCCCAAATTCATTTACCAGGCCCTTCAGGTCTGGTATGGATATTAAGGGGAACCCTGCCGGAAATTAAAAATAAAATGGCGTGGAGTACCCCCAAAATTCCAGACCAGACCCTTTATCCGAGCAGGCAAACTGGCAGGCCGCAGGAAAAGAGGGGGGACGAGAGAGCATCCCCCCCTCCTGAACCGTACCAGGCCACATGCCCTCAACATGCCCTCAATTGTACCCCTACCATTTCACAAAGAAAGTGTAAAAAATTTTAAAAAAAATACAGACACCATTGGGAAAGTCCTTTATTAAAAAGAAAAAAAGAAAAAAGAAAAAGAAACATTCCAGCGATGAAATCCAGTGTCCCACGGCGATCCCGATGTCCAGCGCTGTCCAGACGAAATGTCATTGGCTGAGCCTTAGCGGACCTGATGGGGAACTTCCTCGGCAGTGTATTAAATGAATAGACCCGCCCTTTCTAAAGTTCCGCATCAGGTCCTCAGCCTTACACTACGTCATTGGCTGAGCGGACTTGATGGGGATCTTTAGAAGGAGCGGGTCTATTCATTTAATACACTGCGGAGGAAGTTCCCCATCAGGTCCGCTCAGGTTCAGCCAATGACATTTCGTCTGGACAGCGCTGGACATCGGGATCGCCGCGGGACACTGGATTTCATCGCTGGAATGTTTTTTTTGTTTTTTTTTTTAAAAAAGAACTTTCCCAATGGTGTCTGTATTTTTTTTTAAATTTTTACACTTTCTTTGTGAAATGGTAGGGGTACAATGTACCCCATTACCAATTCACATGGGGGGAGCGGGATCTGGGGGTCCCCTTTGTTAAAGGGGTCTTCCAGATTCCGATAAGCCCCCCGCCCGCAAGACCCCCACAACCACCGGGCAAGGGTTGTGGGGATGAGGCCCTTGTCCCCATCAACATGGGGACATCCTCCCCATGTTGAGGGCATGTGGCCTGGTATGGTTCAGGAGGGGGGGCGCTCTCTCATCCCCCCCTCTTTTCCTGTGGCCTGCCAGGTTGCGTGCTCGGGTAAAGGGTCTGGTCTGGATTTTTGGGGGTACTCCACGCCATTTTTAAAAAAAAATTGGGGTGGAGTTCCCCTTAAAATCCTTTCCAGACCTGAAGGGCCTGGTATGGATATTTGGGGGGAACCGCACGCATTCTTTTTTTTAATTTGCGGCAGGGTTCCCCTTAATATCCATAGCAGACCTGAAGGGCCTGGTAATTTAATTTTTTTTTTATCAATGACTTTTCTATGTATTGCCGGGAGCCGACGATTCATTAATAGCCGCGAGTGAGTTTTAAATGACTTTTTTCCCTTCAGAAATGACACTTTCTGCAGGGTCAGTTCTAAGCACGGGAAACAAGCACCAATAGTCCTCAGAAGTTCAGGTCCCCATTGACTTCAATGGGGTTCGGGTTCGGGGTCAAGTTCGGGTTAAGTTCGGTCCCGAACTCAAACTTTTTACCGAAGTTCGGCCGAACCCGTCGAACCCGAACATCCAGGTGTCCGCTCAACTCTATTCCTTAGTCATTGGCTATGTTTAGCACCTTAATGAACTTACACATGATCTCCAAACCTGGAAACCATTTTATTCCCATCGTCATTCCCCAGTGTCTGATAGTTCAATACATTTTTATTGCATTTTTGAAAAAGAATATATTCACTTCAGGCCCAGGCCAATTCTGACACTTTGCTCCTGCATGTAAAAATCATAATTTTTTTGCTAGAAAATTACATAGAACCCCCAAACACTATACATGTTTTTTTTTTTAGCAAAGACCCTAGAGAATACAATGGCGGTCATTGCAACTTTTTATATCGCACGATATTTGCGCAGCAATTTTTCAAACACGCCTTTTTGGGGGAAAAAACAGTTTCATGCCTTTAAAAAAATTAAAAAAAACAGTAAAGTTAGCCAAGTTTTTTTGCATAATGTGAAAGATGAATTTACGCTGAGTAAATAGATACCTAACATGTCACGCTTCAAAATTGCACACGCTCGTGGAATGGCGCCAAACTTCGGTACTTAAAAATCCCCATAGGCAACGCTTTAAATTTTTTTACTGGTTACATTTTTTGAGTTACAGAGGAGGTCATCTAGGGCTAGAATTATTGCTCTCGCTCTAACGTTCGCGGCGACACCTCACATGTGTGGTTTTAACACCGTTTTCATATGTGGGCAGGACTTAAGTATGCATTCACTTCTGCATGCGAGCACACGGGGACAGGGGCACTTTATTTTTATTTTTTTATTATTTATTTTAATTTTACTTTTTTTTTGACAATTAAAAAAAACAAAAAAAAAACATTTGATCACTTTTATTCCTATTACAAGGAATGTAAACATCCCTTGTAATAGGAATATGGCATGATAGGACCTCTTTACAGTGAGATATGTGGTCAATAAGACACCACATCTCACCACTAGGGATGAGCCGAACACCCTCCTGTTCGGTTCGCACCAGAACCTGCGAACGGACCGAAAGTTTGCGCAAACTTTAGAACCCTATTAAAGTCTATGGAACTCGAACGTTCAAAATCAAAAGTGCTAATTATGAAGGCTAATATGTAAGTTATTGTCCTAAAAAGGGTTTGGGGACCCGGGTTCTGCCCCAGGGGACATGTATCAATGCAAAAAAAAGTTTTAAAAATGCACGTTTTTTTGGGAGCAGTGATTTTAATGATGCTTAAAGTGAACAAAAAAAAGTGAAATATTCCTTTTAATATCGTACCTGGGGGGTGTCTATAGTATGCCTGTGAAGTGGCACGTGTTTCCCGTGTTTAGAACTGTCCCTGCATAAAATGACATTTCTAAAGGAAAAAAAGTCATTTAAAACTGCTTGCGGCTTTAATGTAATGTCTGGTCCCGGCAATATGGATGAAAATCATTGAGAAAAATGGCATGGGTACCACCCCACTCCCAGCCCATTACCAGCCCCTTTGGATCTTGTATGGATATTAAGGGGAACCCCGCACCCAAATTAAAAAAAGGCCTTATATACTCTGAACAGCAGTATACAGGCGGTGCAAACAAGACATAATATGTAATAATTTATAATGATATGAAGACATAGAAACAATGTATTCAGTCAGTGTGTGTTTCCTACAGATGGATCCAGTGACAGAAATTCCCCAGAGAGATGTCCCCGTCCTCTGTTTTCCCGGGACTCCACACAGGAACATCAGGAGATCCTTCAGGAGGATCAGGTAGGAGCAGGTAGGAGGGACTAAAGCAATTTTATGGGGCAGCTCCTGCAAAAGGTAATTACTTTTAGTCCCTCCTACCTGATCCTCCTGAAGGATCTCCTGATGTTCCTGTGTGGAGTCCCGGGAAAACAGAGGACGGGGACATCTCTGGGGAATTTCTGTTACTGGATCCATCTGTAGGAAACACACACTGAAGCTGAAATTAGCTCCTTATTCGGCCAGCTTCTTATTCGAATGCAGAAGTTGGCTCCTTATTCGGCCAGCTTCTTATTCAGGTTGGATCTTTATTCACAAAAGTGATTATTTACTAAACTATCATCTGCAACGTTTATAATAAAATCGTGAACTTTAACAACAATTCTGTCTCCCTAAATGCCATGTATTTAAAGGGGTAATTCTGAATAAATATCTAAAAACCATCTTGGCTCACCCAAATTCCACTTGTTTTATACTCATTGGATATCCTACTATATAGGAAAGTTCAATTTGGCACGAGCCAAGTGATATAAATCCTAAAATATGGCATCCTGTCACCCATGCATTTCAATGGGAAATTCAGAATAAGAAGCCAAGCTATTCCTATATGAAATCCATCTTGGCTCACCCAAATTCCACTTGTTTTGTACTCATTGGGCATCCTACTATATAGGAAAGTTCAATTTGGCCCGAGCCAAGTGATGGAAATTATAAAAAATGGCACCTTGCCAGCCATCCATTTCAATGGGAAATTCTGAATAAGAAACCAAGATATTCCTATATGAAATCCATCTTGGCTCACCCGAATTCCACTTTTATGATTCTCACATGTCTGGTGGAGATTGTCCTAGTCTCAGCTGAAGGAGGTTATCAAGACCAAAGCACTTTCCAACATATCAGGTCTGTCCGGTAAGCTGCTCTATGTGATTGTTAGTGGAGGAAATCACATTGAAGAGTGTATGGGGGGTACACATTGTGGTTTGCAAGTTTACCACTGAAGCTCCACACCTCTATATGTAATGTTTTGAAGTAGTAAATACCTGACAGAGGTTGTAACCTTTCCTCATGTTAATCCAAAACTTTAAAATACAAATAAAAAATGTTTGGGCTGAACATTCACTTTGATTGCAATATGCACATCTTGTATTTTTACCTCAATTGAACCTCCTTTTAATATTAACACTTTACATTTTTCAATCCCCTAATGGCAATAATAAAATGATTAAAAAAAAACAAAAAACTTTCAGACACTGGGGAATGATGAGAATAGAATGATTTCCAGGATTGGAGATCATATGTAAGTTCACTTATAAATGTGTAGATATGTCATTTTGTGCAGGGACAGTTCTAAACATGGGAAACATGTGCCACTTCACAGGCAAACTATAGACACCCCCCAGGTACGATATTTAAAGGAATATTTCACTTTTTTTTTTCACTTTAAGCATCATTAAAAAGTGCGAATTTTCCTCCCTTTGGATTTGCTCACATGGTATGCTATTAAAGATATAAAACAGAAATGATGTGTGTTAGATAGCTATGAGTAAACACTAGTATAGTGTGAAACATGTCAGCTTGACCAGGTAGTAACTTGTAGTGCTGTGGTGGATTTTACAATAAAGGTAAATATTTTTTATTTGGAGTGCGGCTGTCCAGAAGATTTCTTTCTTTTGCTTTCCCCTGGGGCAGGACTCGGGTCCCCAAACCCTTTTTAGGACAATATCTTGCATATTAGCCGTTATAATTAGCACTTTTGATTTCGAACGTTCGAGTCCATTGTATTTAATAGGGTTCTAAAGTTTGCGGGAACTTTCGGTCCGTTCGCAGATTCTGGTGCAAACCGAACCGGGGGGTGTTCGGCTCATCCCAAGTTGTAAACACTCAAGTTTTTTTTTACCTTAATGTTTTATGCATTCAGTCCTTTTTTTATCTTTCCATCAATTAAAGCGGAGTTCCACCCACTTTTACAACTTGGTCTCAAAGGAAAGACCCCTCATTTTTGGATAACATTTTTTTTTCTTTCCTACATTTTCTGAAGTACATAATGTACTTCCATCCTAGCCCAGTGTGTCATTTCCTCCTGCCCCCTGCTGCATTCTGGGACCTGTATGTGTAAGACTAAGGGGCTTAAAGTTAAAATTATTAATGGAGGGATTGCAGCATATTTGTGCAAGTACAGAATCACAGTATATAAAAAATAATATGCAAAGTGGTTGGAGGGAAACTTCAGAATGGCAAAGATGTTTTTATTACAAATTATTTGAGCAGACTGCAGTTCCTCTCGAGCGTGCACCATCAAACTGAGTTCTGGGCCGGCCGGCACCTATGGTTCGCCAATACTTGGGCTCCAAATTTACCTGGGCTGGAAGGCACCTGTTCCCTTTTTTTACCTATATTCCCACGCCAAGCTGGCCAGGAAATAAACCATCTTCCTTGCCATCTTGATTGATCAAGATGGCAGGGAAGATGGGAAGATGGAGAGTCCCATTTTCCGAATCATTTTCCACAGTGTACAGTCTTTTGCAGTTTTTTTATGCTCAAGTGTGCACCATCAGATGGGACCACTAGATAGTAGCTTAAAGACTCTGACATTGGTGGCTCAGCCGACACGTTTGGAAAAACACTGCTACCAAACCATTCTCAGCTCTCAAAACCTCAGCCCTTGGGACGAGGGTGAGAGACAACTTTTTGCTGCCCGCGGTGGTGCAAGACAGACACGAGGAAGGGGTTAAGTGTGTGACCGATATGCTCTCTTCTCGACTCCAGACAATTCACTGTACTCACACTTCCAAGTGTTATGGAATGAGGTCTGGGCCATTGCTCTCAGAACCAACCGGGCTCAGAAAGGTCTTCATTGCAGTCCCAGCACCCAACCCTTTTTCACAGTAAACTGCCCTAAAGGTAATTTGAGCATGTGTCTTTGGGGGAAGGGGAAAGGGAAGGGAAAGGTATATTTCCATGTCACTCCTCGTCTTCAGACAATTTATGTACTTGGGGCGAACAACCTTCACGCGCAACCTTTGGACCAGCTCTGACCGCAATGAGCATCTTCCAAGCGTTATGGAATGGGGTCTGGGCCATTGCTCTCAGAACTAACCGCGCTTAGAGAGGTCTTCATTGCTGCAGTGACACTAAATCTCCTCCGAGACAGAACATCACCTCTGTCACTGAGCTTTCCACATTGCTCTACAAATTGTTTTTACAAGGCTGGTTTGCTTGCCCCAGCACCCAACCCTCCTCTTTTTTTCGCAGCACGGGCTTGGGACCGGTCATGGCAGAGTTAAAAAAATATTGAAAACTTTCTAACCAAATTAATCACCATGACGGCTTAAAACATAGTGGCAACAAAACAAGATCAAGGTCCAATTCTAGTTGATTCTAACTGTGTGGCCGATATGCTCTCTTCTCGTTTCCAGAAAATTCACTGTACTCACTGGGCGAACAGGTCCTGCTGTTACAGCTGAGATTATGCGCACAGACAGAACAGCAAACACTGTACTCTCATGTAATGTAGTCCCAAAGTCAAAGTCTAGAACTGTCTACAATCTTAGCCCTTTGCACATAAAACTGCCTGAAGCTCATTCTTTGAGCATGAAGGGGTTAAGTGTGTCTTAGGGAGTGATTCTAACTGTGTGGCCAATATGCTCTCTTCTCGTCTCCAGACAATTCACTGTACTCACTGGGCGAACAGGTCCTGCTGTTACAGCTGAGAACTATGCACACAGACAGAACAGCAGAGATGTACAGCAAACACTGTACTCTCATGTAATGTAGTCCCAAAGTCAAAGTCTAGGACTGTCTACAATCTTAGCCCTTTGCACATAAAACTGCCTAAAGCTCATTCTTTAGGCAGTTGGCAAAGTTAAAAAAAATATTAAACTTTTTTCCTCACCACGACGGATTAAAATATAGTGGCAACAAAACAAGATCATGGTCCAATTGTAGAAGAAACAGAGTAGTCAAGGCTCCACAAAGTCTTTAGACACACCCAAGTTAGGCGCTGCATGTAATAGTATGCTTGGTGCCGTCATTCTTAGGCCTGTTTGGCTGAGATCCTGAAGAATAATCCCCAGTGACTTTTGCCGATGGCCTACAGTACCAAATATTCTTTAACGGGCTGGTTTGCTTGTCCCAGCACCCAACCCTCCTCTTTTCGCAGCACGGGCTTGGGACCGGCCATGGCAGAGTTAAAAAAATTCAAGAGCACTGGTAAGCAGTCTTCCAGTTTCGGAAGGGAGCACAAAGTTCCCCTGCACTTTACGTGTTCTTTCACACAACCTTCACATGCAACCTTTGGACCAGCTCTGACCGCAATGAGCATCTTCCAAGTGTTATGGAATGGGGTCTGGGCCATTGCTCCCAGAACCAACCGCGCTTAGAGTGGTCTTCATTGCTGCAGTGACACTAAATGTCCCCTGAGACAGAACATCACCTCTGTCACCGAGCTTTCCACATTGCTCTACAAATTGTTTTTACAAGGCTAGTTTGCTTGCCCCAGCACCCAACCCTCCTCTTTTCGCAGCACGGGCTTGGGACCGGCCATGGCAGAGTTAAAAAAATTCAAGAGCACTGGTAAGCAGTCTTCCAGTTTCGGAAGGGAGCACAGAGTTCCCCTGCACTTTACATGTGCTTGCACACAACCTTCACGCGCAACCTTTGGACCAGCTCTGACCGCAATGAGCATCTTCCAAGTGTTATGGAATGGGGTCTGGGCCATTGCTCCCAGAACCAACCGCGCTTAGAGTGGTCTTCATTGCTGCAGTGACACTAAATGTCCCCTGAGACAGAACATCACCTCTGTCACTGAGCTTTCCACATTGCTCTACAAATTGTTTTTACAAGGCTGGTTTGCTTGCCCCAGCACCCAACCCTCCTCTTTTCGCAGCACGGGCTTGGGACCGGCCATGGCAGAGTTAAAAAAATTCAAGAGCACTGGTAAGCAGTCTTCCAGTTTCGGAAGGGAGCACAGAGTTCCCCTGCACTTTACGTGTGCTTGCACACAACCTTCACGCGCAACCTTTGGACCAGCTCTGACCGTAATGAGCATCTTCCAAGTGTTATGGAATGGGGTCTGGGCCATTGCTCCCAGAACAAACCATGCTTAGAGTGGTCTTCATTACTGCAGTGACACTAAATGTCCCCTGAGACAGAACATCACCTCTGTCACCGAGCTTTCCACATTGCTCTACAAATTGTTTTTACAAGGCTGGTTTGCTTGCCCCAGCACCCAACCCTCCTCTTTTCGCAGCACGGGCTTGGGACCAGCCATGACAGAGTTAAAAAAATTCAAGAGCACTGGTAAGCAGTCTTCCAGTTTCGGAAGGGAGCACAGAGTTCCCCTGCACTTTACGTGTGCTTGCACACAACCTTCACGCGCAACCTTTGGACCAGCTCTGACCGCAATGAGCATCTTCCAAGTGTTATGGAATGGGGTCTGGGCCATTGCTCCCAGAACCAACCGCGCTTAGAGTGGTCTTCATTGCTGCAGTGACACTAAATGTCCCCTGAGACAGAACATCACCTCTTTCACTGAGCTTTCCACATTGCTCTACAAATTGTTTTTACAAGGCTGGTTTGCTTGCCCCAGCACCCAACCCTCCTCTTTTCGCAGCACGGGCTTGGGACCGGCCATGGCAGAGTTAAAAAAATTCAAGAGCACTGGTAAGCAGTCTAACAGTTTCGGAAGGGAGCACAGAGTTCCCCTGCACTTTACGTGTGCTTGCACACAACCTTCACGTGCAACCTTTGGACCAGCTCTGACCGCAATGAGCATCTTCCAAGTGTTATGGAATGGGGTCTGGGCCATTGCTCCCAGAACCACCCGCGCTTAGAGTGGTCTTCATTGCTGCAGTGACACTAAATGTCCCCTGAGACAGAACATCACCTCTGTCACCGAGCTTTCCACATTGCTCTACAAATTGTTTTTACAAGGCTGGTTTGCTTGCCCCAGCACCCAACCCTCCTCTTTTCGCAGCACGGGCTTGGGACCAGCCATGGCAGAGTTAAAAACATTCAAGAGCACTGGTAAGCAGTATTCCAGTTTCGGAAGGGAGCACCGAGTTCCCCTGCACTTTACGTGTGCTTGCACACAACCTTCACGTGCAACCTTTGGACCAGCTCTACCGCAATGAGCTTCTTCCAAGTGTCATGGTCTGGACCATTGCTCTCAGAACCAACCTCGCTTAGAGAGGTCTTCATTGCTGCAGTGACACTAAACCTCCGCCGAGACGGAACATCACCTCTGTCACTGAGCTTTCCCAATTTCTCTACAAATGTTTTAATAGGGCTGGTTTGCTTATCCCAGCGCTCAACCCTCCTCTTTTCACAGCACGGGCTTGGGACCGGCCATGGCAGAGTTAAAAAATATTGAAAACTTTTTCCCGAATTAATCACCATGACAGTCTAAAATATAGTGGCAACAAAACAAAATCAAGGTCCCATTGTAGTTAATTAAGTTTGAAGTTCCTAGGATTTATGGCTTTGGAGATATAGCTCCGAAAAAAATTGACCGGCAAAATCCAAAATTCATGCTCACAAGGTGGCACCAGAGCCCAGCTAGCGGTCTGACTTCTTACCGCTACGTTTCCCGCAAGGGAGCTGTCAAGTGCTGGTCAGTTCTCTTTGGGTGGCAGGCTCTTTGGAAACCTTTGGGCCTCGGACTTTAAACTTAGTAGACACATGGAGGTCATTAAGGAGCGCCTCTTTACCAAATTTGAAGTTCCTTGGATTTTTGGATCCGGAGATATGGCTCCGGAGATTTTGACCAGCAAAATCCAAAATTAATGCTGACAAGGTGGCACCAGAGCACGGCTAGCGGTCTGACCTCTTGCCGCTATGTTTCCCACAAGGGAGCTGTCAAGTGACGGTCGGTTCTCTTTGGGTGGCTGGCTCTTCGGAACCCTTTGGGCCTTGGACTCGAAACTTAGTAGACATATGGTGGTCATTAAGGTGCGCCTCTCTGCCAAATGTGAAGTTCCTCAGATTTTTGGCTGCAGAGATATGGTCGGTTCTCTTTGGGTGGTTGGCTCCAAAATTCTACCTCCCTATACATCCGCAGCAACCTTTCCCGCTGACCTCCAATAATTGACCGTTACTGTTTGATTTAAGGACAGTCTCCCACGAGTCTACCCGACCTCCTGGAACTCCTTCCAGGCCACAATTGCTAAAAAATTCCCCTTTCGGGACTTCCGCCATTTGGTTTGCCGGTCAATATCTCGAAAGCCATAAATGCTAGGAACTTCAAATTTGGTGATGGGGAAGTTTTGATGGAGGCATTTTGATAAGGGCCGTTTTATGGGGGCAGTTTTGATGGCCATTTTATGGGGCAATATGATGGGGACAGTTTTGATGGGGGCAATTTGATAAGGGCTATTTTGATGGGGGCCGTTTGATCGGGCAATGTAATGGGGGGCAGTTTTGATGGTGCAATTTTTTGGAGCAGTTTCATGGAGGCGTTTGATGGGGACAGTTTTGATGGGGCAATTTGATAAGGGCATTTAATGGGGGCAGTTTTGATGGGAGCCATTTGATGGGGACAGTTTTAATGGAGGCAGTTTTGATGGGGGCAATTTGATGGGGGCAATATGATTGGGGCAGTTTTGATGGAGGCATTTTGATAAGGGCCGTTTTGATAGGGGCCGTTTTGATGGGGGCAATTTTGATGGGGGTCGTTTTGATGGGGGAATTTTTGATGGGGGATTTTTTGATGAGGGCAGTTTTGATGGAGGCAATTTTGATGGGGGCAGTTTGAGGAGCAATTTTGATGGGGCAGTTTGATGGGGCAAGTTTAAGGGGACAATTTTGATAGAGGCAGTTTTGATGGGGCAGTTTTGATAGGGCAATTTTAATGGGGGCAGTTTGATGGGGGCAATTTTGATGGGGGGCCGTTAGATGGAGTCAGTTTAATAGGGGCAGTTTAAAGGGGGCAATTTTGATGGGGGCAGTATGAGGGGGCAGTTTTAATGGGGGAAGTTTGATAGGGCAGTTTTGATGGGGGCCATTTTCAGGGGGCAGTTTTGAGGGGGCAATGTACCCCATTACCAATTCACATGGGGGGAGCAGGATCTGGGGGTCCCCTTTGTTAAAGGGGTCTTCCAGATTCCGATAAGCCCCCCGCCCGCAAGACCCCCACAACCACCGGGCAAGGATTGTGGGGATGAGGCCCTTGTCCCCATCAACATGGGGACATCCTCCCCATGTTGAGGGCATGTGGCCTGGTATGGTTCAGGAGGGGGGGCGCTCTCTCGTCCCCCCCTCTTTTCCTGCGGCCTGCCAGGTTGCGTGCTCGGGTAAAGGGTCTGGTCTGGATTTTTGGGGGTACTCCACGCCATTTAAAAAAAAATTGGGGTGGAGTTCCCCTTAAAATCCTTTCCAGACCTGAAGGGCCTGGTATGGATATTTGGGGGGAACCACACACATTTTTTTTTAATTTGCGGCAGGGTTCCCCTTAATATCCATAGCAGACCTGAAGGGCCTGGTAATTGAATTTTTTTTTATCAATGACTTTTCTATGTATTGCCGGGAGCCGACAATTCATTAATAGCCGCGAGTCAGTTTTAAATGACTTTTTTCCCTTCAGAAATGACACTTTGTGCAGGGTCAGTTCTAAGTACGGGAAACAAGCGCCAATAGTCCTCAGAAGTTCGGGTCCCCATTGACTTCAATGGGGTTCGGGTTCGGGGTCAAGTTCGGGTTAAGTTCGGTCCCGAACTCAAGCTTTATACCGAAGTTCGGCCGAACCCGTCGAACCCGAACATCCAGGTGTCCGCTCAACTCTATTCCTTAGTCATTGGCTATGTTTAGCACCTTAATGAACTTACACATGATCTCCAAACCTGGAAACCATTTTATTCCCATCGTCATTCCCCAGTGTCTGATAGTTCAATACATTTTTATTGCATTTTTGAAAAAGAATATATTCACTTCAGGCCCAGGCCAATTCTGACAC
Source organism: Rana muscosa (assembly GCA_029206835.1). Taxonomy (NCBI): domain Eukaryota; kingdom Metazoa; phylum Chordata; class Amphibia; order Anura; family Ranidae; genus Rana; species Rana muscosa. Next base: position 368,640,697 of record CM055123.1, on the reverse strand, counting down.
TTTGCTCCTGCATGTAAAAATCATAATTTTTTTGCTAGAAAATTACATAGAACCCTCAAACACTATACATGTTTTTTTTAGCAAAGACCCTAGAGAATACAATGGCGGTCATTGCAACTTTTTATATCGCAGCAATTTTTCAAACACGCCTTTTTGGGGGAAAAAACTGTTTCATGCCTTTAAAAAATTTTTAAAAAACAGTAAAGTTAGCCAAGTTTTTTTGCATAATGTGAAAGATGAATTTATGCTGAGTAAATAGATACCTAACATGTCACGCTTCAAAATTGCACACGCTCGTGGAATGGTGCCAAACTTCGGTACTTAAAAATCCCCATAGGCGACGCTTTAAATTTTTTTACTGGTTACATTTTTTGAGTTACAGAGGAGGTCGTCTAGGGCTAGAATTATTGCTCTCGCTCTAACGTTCGCGGCGACACCTCACATGTGTGGTTTTAACACCGTTTTCATATGTGGGCAGGACTTAAGTATGCATTCACTTCTGCATGCGAGCACACAGGGACAGGGGCACTTTATTTTTATTTTTTTATTATTTATTTTAATTTTACTTTTTTTTTTTGACAATTAAAAAAAACAAAAAAAAAAACATTTGATCACTTTTATTCCTATTACAAGGAATCTAAACATCCCTTGTAATAGGAATATGGCATGATAGGACCTCTTTACAGTGAGATATGTGGTCAATAAGACACCACATCTCACCACTAGGGATGAGCCGAACACCCTCCTGTTCGGTTCGCACCAGAACCTGCGAACGGACCGAAAGTTTGCGCAAACTTTAGAACCCTAATAAAGTCTATGGAACTCGAAAATCAAAAGTGCTAATTATGAAGACTAATATGTAAGTTATTGTCCTAAAAAGGGTTTGGGGACCCGGGTCCTGCCCCAGGGGACATGTATCAATGCAAAAAAAGTTTTAAAAATTCAAGTTTTTTTGGGAGCAGTGATTTTAATGATGCTTAAAGTGAACAAAAAAAAGTGAAATATTCCTTTTAATATCGTACCTGGGGGGTGTCTATAGTATGCCTGTGAAGTGGCACATGTTTCCCGTGTTTAGAACTGTCCCTGCATAAAATGACATTTCTAAAGGAAAGAAAGTCATTTAAAACTGCTTGCGGCTTTAATGTAATGTCTGGTCCCGGCAATATGGATGAAAATCATTGAGAAAAAATGGCATGGGTACCACCCCACTCCCAGCCCATTACCAGCCCCTTTGGATCTTGTATGGATATTACGGGGAACCCCGCACCCAAATTAAAAAAAGGCCTTATATACTCTGAACAGCAGTATACAGGCGGTGCAAACAAGACATAATATGTAATAATTTATAATGATATGAAGACATAGAAACAATGTATTCAGTCAGTGTGTGTTTCCTACAGATGGATCCAGTGACAGAAATTCCCCAGAGAGATGTCCCCGTCCTCTGTTTTCCCGGGACTCCACACAGGAACATCAGGAGATCCTTCAGGAGGATCAGGTAGGAGCAGGTAGGAGGGACTAAAGCAATTTTATGGGGCAGCTCCTGCAAAAGGTAATTACTTTTAGTAATTAAAAACACACACTGAAGCTGAAGTTAGCTCCTTATTCGGCCAGATTCTTATTCGAATGCAGAAGTTGGCTCCTTATTCGGCCAGCTTCTTATTCAGGTTGGATCTTTATTCACAAAAGTGATTATTTACTAAACTATCATCTGCAACGTTTATAATAAAATCGTGAACTTTAACAACAATTCTGTCTCCCTAAATGCCATGTATTTAAAGGGGTAATTCTGAATAAATATCTAAAAACGATCTTGGCTCACCCAAATTCCACTTGTTTTATACTCATTGGATATCCTACTATATAGGAAAGTTCAATGTGGCCCGAGCTAAGTGATGGAAATCTTAAAATATGGCACCTTGACAGCCATGCATTTCAATGGAAAATTCTGAATAAGAAGCCAAGCTATTCTTATATGAAAACCATCTTGGCTCACCAAAATTCCACTTGTTTTGTACTCATTGGGCATCCTACTATATAGGAAAGTTCAATTTGGCCCGAGCCAAGTGATGGAAATCATAAAAAATGGCACCTTGCCAGCCATCCATTTCAATGGGAAATTCTGAATAAGAAACCAAGATATTCCTATATGAAATCCTTCTTGGCTCACCCGAATTCCACTTTTATGATTCTCACATGTCTGGTGGAGATTGTCCTAGTCTCAGCTGAAGGAGGTTATCAAGACCAAAGCACTTTCCCACATATCAGGTCTGTCCGGTAAGCTGCTCTATGTGATTGTTAGTGGAGGAAATCACATTGAAGAGTGTATGGGGGGTACACATTGTGGTTTGCAAGTTTACCACTGAAGCTCCACACCTCCTATATGTAATGTTTTGAAGTAGTAAATACCTGACAGAGGTTGTAACCTTTCCTCATGTTAATCCAAAACTTTAAAATACAAATAAAAAATGTTTGGGCTGAACATTCACTTTGATTGCAATATGCACATCTTGTATTTTTACCTCAATTGAACCTCCTTTTAATATTAACGCTTTACATTTTTCAATCCCCTAATGGCAATAATAAAATGATTAAAAAAAAACAAAAAACTTTCAGACACTGGGGAATGATGAGAATAGAATGATTTCCAGGATTGGAGATCATGTGTAAGTTCACTTATAAATGTGTAGATATGTCATTTTGTGCAGGGACAGTTCTAAACATGGGAAACACGTGCTACTTCACAGGCATACTATAGACACCCCCCAGGTACCATATTTAAAGGAATATTTCACTTTTTTTTTTTTCACTTTAAGCATCATTAAAAAGTGCGAATTTTCCTCCCTTTGGATTTGATCACATGGTATGCTATTAAAGATATAAAACAGAAATGATGTGTGTTAGATAGCTATGAGTAAACACTAGTATAGTGTGAAACATGTCAGCTTGACCAGGTGTGCTGTGACTTGTAGTGCTGTGGTGGATTTTACAATAAAGGTAAATATTTTTTATTTGGAGTGCGGCTGTCCAGAAGATTTCTTTCTTTTGCTTTCCCCTGGGGCAGGACTCGGGTCCCCAAACCCTTTTTAGGACAATAACTTGCATATTAGCCGTTATAATTAGCACTTTTGATTTCGAACGTTCGAGTCCATTGTATTTAATAGGGTTCTAAAGTTTGCGGGAACTTTCGGTCCGTTCGCAGATTCTGGTGCAAACCGAACCGGGGGGTGTTCGGCTCATCCCTAGTTGTAAACACTCAAGTTTTTTTTTACCTTAATGTTTTATGCATTCAGTCCTTTTTTTTTATCTTTCCATCAATTAAAGCGGAGTTCTACCCAATTTTACAACTTGGTCTCAAAGAAAAGACCCCTCATTTTTGGATAATTTTTTTTTTCTTTACTACATTTTCTGAAGTACATAATGTACTTCCATCCTAGCCCAGTGCGTCATTTCCTCCTGCCCCCTGCTGCATTCTGGGACCTGTATGTGTAAGACTAAGGGGCTTAAAGTTAAAATTATTAATGGAGGGATTGCAGCATATTTGTGCAAGTACAGAATCACAGTATATAAAAAATAATATGCAAAGTGGTTGTAGGGAAACTTCAGAATGGCAAAGATGTTTTTATTACAAATTATTTGAGCAGACTGCAGTTCCTCTTGAGCGTGCACCATCAAACTGAGTTCTGGGCCGGCCGGCACCTATGGTTCGCCAATACTTGGGCTCCAAATTTACCTGGGCTGGAAGGCACCTGTTCCCTTTTTTTTACCTATATTCCCACGCCAAGCTGGCCAGGAAATAAACCATCTTCCTTGCCATCTTGATTGATCAAGATGGCAGGGAAGATGGGAAGATGGAGAGTCCCATTTTCCGAATCATTTTCCACAGTGTACAGTCTTTTGCAGTTTTTTTATGCTCAAGTGTGCACCATCAGATGGGACCACTAGATAGTAGCTTAAAGCCTCTGACATTGGTGGCTCAGCCGACACGTTTGAAAAAACACTGCTACCAAACCATTCTCAGCTCTCAAAACCTCAGCCCTTGGGACGAGGGTGAGAGACAACTTTTTGTTGCCCGCGGTGGTGCAAGACAGACACGAGGAAGGGGTTAAGTGTGTGACCGATATGCTCTCTTCTCGACTCCAGACAATTCACTGTACTCACACTTCCAAGTGTTATGGAATGAGGTCTGAGCCATTGATCTCAGAACCAACCGGGCTCAGAGAGGTCTTCATTGCTGTCCCAGCACCCAACCCTTTTTCACAGTAAACTGCCCTAAAGGTAATTTGAGCATGTGTCTTTGGGGGAAGGGGAAAGGGAAGGAAAAGGTATATTTCCATGTCACTCCTCGTCTTCAGACAATTCATGTACTTGGGGCGAACAACCTTCACGCGCAACCTCTGGACCAGCTCTGACCGCAATGAGCATCTTCCAAGTGTTATGGAATGGGGTCTGAGCCATTGCTCTCAGAACTAACCGCGCTTAGAGAGGTCTTCATTGCTGCAGTGACACTAAATCTCCTCCGAGACAGAACATCACCTCTGTCACTGAGCTTTCCACATTGCTCTACAAATTGTTTTTACAAGGCTGGTTTGCTTGCCCCAGCTCCCAACCCTCCTCTTTTCGCAGCACGGGCTTGGACCGGTCATGGCAGAGATAAAAAAATATTGAAAACTTTATAACCAAATTAATCACCATGACGGCTTAAAACATAGTGGCAACAAAACAAGATCAAGGTCCAATTCTAGTTGATTCTAACTGTGTGGCCGATATGCTCTCTTCTCATTTCCAGAAAATTCACTGTACTCACTGGGCGAACAGGTCCTGCTGTTACAGCTGAGACTATGCACACAGACAGAACAGCAAACACTGTACTCTCATGTAATGTAGTCCCAAAGTCAAAGTCTAGGACTGTCTACAATCTTAGCCCTTTGCACAGAAAACTGCCTAAAGCTCATTCTTTGAGCATGAAGGGGTTAAGTGTGTCCTAGGGAGTGATTCTAACTGTGTGGCCAATATGCTCTCTTCTCGTCTCCAGACAATTCACTGTACTCACTGGGCGAACAGGTCCTGCTGTTACAGCTGAGAACTATGCACACAGACGGAACAGCAGAGATGTACAGAAAACACTGTACTCTCATGTAATGTAGTCCCAAAGTCAAAGTCTAGGACTGTCTACAATCTTAGCCCTTTGCACAGAAAACTGCCTAAAGCTCATTCTTTAGGCAGTTGGCAAAGTTAAAAAAAAATTAAACTTTTTTCCTCACCATGACGGCTTAAAATATAGTGGCAACAAAACAAGATCAAGGTCCAATTGTAGAAGAAACAGAGTAGTCAAGGCTCCACAAAGTTTTTAGACACACCCAAATTAGGCGCTGCATGTAATAGTATGCTTGGTGCCGTCATTCTTAGGCCTGTTTGGCTGAGATCCTGAAGAATAATCCCCAGTGACTTTTGCCGATGGCCTACAGTACCAAATATTCTTTAAAGGGCTGGTTTGCTTGTCCCAGCACCCAACCCTCCTCTTTTCGCAGCACGGGCTTGGGACCGGCCATGGCAGAGTTAAAAAAATTCAAGAGCACTGGTAAGCAGTCTTCCAGTTTCGGAAGGGAGCACAGAGTTCCCCTGCACTTTACGTGTGCTTGCACACAACCTTCACACGCAACCTTTGGACCAGCTCTGACCGCAATGAGCATCTTCCAAGTGTTATGGAATGGGGTCTGGGCCATTGCTCCCAGAACCAGCCGCGCTTAGAGTGGTCTTCATTGCTGCAGTGACACTAAATGTCCCCTGAGACAGAACATCACCTCTGTCACTGAGCTTTCCACATTGCTCTACAAATTGTTTTTACAAGGCTGGTTTGCTTGCCCCAGCACCCAACCCTCCTCTTTTCGCAGCACGGGCTTGGGACCGGCCATGGCAGAGTAAAAAAAATTCAAGAGCACTGGTAAGCAATATTCCAGTTTTGGAAGGGAGCACCGAGTTCCCCTGCACTTTATGTGTGCTTGCACACAACCTTCACGTGCAACCTTTGGACCAGCTCTACCGCAATGAGCTTCTTCCAAGTGTCATGGTCTGGACCATTGCTCTCAGAACCAACCTCACTTAGAGAGGTCTTCATTGCTGCAGTGACACTAAACCTCCCCCGAGACGGAACATCACCTCTGTCACTGAGCTTTCCCAATTGCTCTACAAATGTTTTAATAGGGCTGGTTTGCTTATCCCAGCGCTCAACCCTCCTCTTTTCACAGCATGGGTTTGGGACCGGCCATGGCAGAGTTAAAAAATATTGAAAACTTTTTCCCAAATTAATCACTGTGACAGTCTAAAATATAGTGGCAACAAAACAAAATCAAGGTCCCATTGTAGTTAATTAAGTTTGAAGTTCCTAGGATTTATGGCTTTGGAGATATAGCTCCGAAAAAAATTGACCGGCAAAATCCAAAATTCATGCTCACAAGGTGGCACCAGAGCCCAGCTAGCGGTCTGACTTCTTACCGCTATGTTTCCCGCAAGGGAGCTGTCAAGTGCTGGTCAGTTCTCTTTGGGTGGCTGGCTCTTCGGAACCCTTTGGGCCTCGGACTTTAAACTTAGTAGACACATGGAGGTCATTAAGGAGCGCCTCTTTACCAAATTTGAAGTTCCTTGGATTTTTGGATCCGGAGATATGGCTCCGGAGATTTTGACCAGCAAAATCCAAAATTAATGCCGACAAGGTGGCACCAGAGCACGGCTAGCGGTCTGACCTCTTACCGCTATGTTTCCCACAAGGGAGCTGTCAAGTGGCAGTCGGTTCTCTTTGGGTGGCTGGCTCTTCGGAACCCTTTGGGCCTTGGACTCGAAACTTAGTAGACATATGGCGGTCATTAAGGTGCGCCTCTCTGCCAAATGTGAAGTTCCTCAGATTTTTGGCTGCAGAGATATGGTCGGTTCTCTTTGGGTGGTTGGCTCCAAAATTCTACCTCCCTATATATCCGCAGCAACCTTTCCTGCTGACCTCCAATAATTGACCGTTACTGTTTGATTTAAGGACAGTCTCCCACGAGTCTACCCGACCTCCTGGAACTCCTTCCAGGCCACAATTGCTAAAAAATTCCCCTTTCAGGACTTCCGCCATTTGGTTTGCCGGTCAATATCTCGAAAGCCATAAATGCTAGGAACGTCAAATTTGGTGATGGGGGCAGTTTTGATGGAGGCATTTTGATAAGGGCCGTTTTATGGGGCAATATGATGGGGACAGTTTTGATGGGGGCAATTTGATAAGGGCTATTTTGATGGGGGCCGTTTGATGGGGCAATGTAATGGGGGCAGTTTTGATGGCACAATTTTTTGGAGCAGTTTCATGGAGGCGTTTGATGGGGACAGTTTTGATGGGGCAATTTGATAAGGGCATTTAATGGGGGCAGTTTTGATGGGGGCCATTTGATGGGGACAGTTTTAATGGAGGCAGTTTTGATGGGGGCAATTTGATGGGGGCAATATGATTGGGGCAGTTTTGATGGAGGCATTTTGATAAGGGCCGTTTTGATGGGGGCCGTTTTGATGGGGGCAATTTTGATGGGGGTCGTTTTGATGGGGGAATTTTTGATGGGGGAATTTTTGATGAGGGCAGTTTTGATGGAGGCAATTTTGATGGGGCAGTTTGATGGGGCAAGTTTAAGGGGGCAATTTTGATAGAGGCAGTTTTGATGGGGCAAATTTGATGGGGGCAGTTTGATGGGGGCAATTTTGATGGGGGGCCATTTGATGGAGTCAGTTTAATAGGGGCCGTTTGAAGGGGGCATTTTTGATGGGGGCAGTATGAGGGGGGCAGTTTTAATGGGGGAAGTTTGATAGGGCAGTTTTGATGGGGGCCATTTTCAGGGGGCAGTTTTCAGGGGGCAATTTACGGGTTGCAATTTGATGGGGGCAGATTTGAGGGGCAGTTTTGAGGGGGGCAATTTTGATGGGCCGTTTGATGGAGTCAGTTTAATAGGGGCAGTTTAAAGAAAGGCATTTTTGATGGGGCAGTATGAGGGGCAGTTTTAATGGGGGCAGTTTTAGAGGGGCAATTTTGATGGAGGCAGTTTGAGGGGGCCATTGGATGGGGCAATATGATGGGACCATTTTGATGGGGGCAGTTTCGATAGGGCAATTTTGATTGAGGCATTTTGATGGGGGCAATTTGATGGGGGCAGTTTTGATGGGGGGCCGTTTTTATGGAGTCAGTTTAATGGGGGGAGTTTGATGGGGACAGTTTCGATAGGGGCAGTTTGATGGGGCAGTTTTGATGGGGACCATTTTCAGGGGGCAATTTTGATGGGTTGCAATTTGATGGGGCACTTTTGAGGGGCAGTTTTGAGGGGGGCAGTTTGATGGGGCATGTTTGATGGGGACAATTTGATGAGGGCAGTTTTGATGGGGAAATTTTGATAGGGGCCGTTTTGAGGGGGCATTTTTGATGGCAATTTTGATGGGTTGCAGTTTGATGGGACAGTTTTGATCAGTGCAGTTTTGATGGGGCAGTTTTGATGGAGGCAATTTTGATGGAGGCAATTTTGATGGGGGCAATTTGATGGGGGCAGTTTTGAGGGGGCAATTTGATGGGGGCCGTTTTTATGGAGTCAGTTTAATGGGGGCCGTTTTGATGGGGGCAGTTTGAGGGGTAATTTTGATGGGGGCAGTTTGAGGGTGCTGTTTTGATGGGGCAGTTTTGATGGGAGCCATTTTGATGGGGGCAGTTTGATAGGGCAATTTTGATGAGGTCTTTTTTGATGGGGGCAGTTTTGATGAAGGTAGTTTTGATTGGGGCAGTTTGAGGGGGCAATTTTGATGGTGGCAATTTGTTGGGGACAATTTGAGGGGGCCGTTTTTATGGGGGCAGTTTGAGGGGGCAATTTTGATGGGGGCCATTTGAGGGGCCGTTTTAATGGGGGCAACTTTGATAGGGGAAGTTTGGAAGGGGCAATTTTGATGGGGGCCGTTTTGATGGAGGCAATTTTGATGGGGGCAATTTGATGGGGGCTGTTTTTATGGAGTCAGTTTAATGGGGGCAGTTTGATGGGGCAATTTTGATGGAGGCTGTTTTGATGGGGCAATTTGATGGAGTAGCTTAATGGGGGCTGTTTGATGGGGGCAGTTCTGATGGGAACAATTTGATAAGGGCAAATTTGATGGGGGCATTTTTGGAGGGGGCAGTTTGAGGGGGAAATTTGACGGGGGCATTTTTGATGGGGACAATTTGATAGGGGCCGTTTTGATGGGGGCAGTTTGATGGGGGCCATTTTTATGGAGTCAGTTTAATGGGGGCAGTTTGATGGGGCAGTTTTTATGCGGCAGTTTGATGGGGTAATTTGATGGGGACAATTTTGATGGGGGCGGTTTTGATGGGGGACGTTTGCGGGGGCAATTTTGATGGGGGCAGTTTTAATTTGGCTATTTGAGGGGGCCAGTTTGATGGGAGCAGTTTTGATGGAGCAGTTTGATGGGGGCAGTTTTGTTGGGTATTTTTTGATGGGGCAGTTTGAGGAGGGCAATTTTATGGGGGCAGTTTTGATGATGGCAGTTTATTGGGGCACTTTTGATGGAGGCACTATAATGGGGGCAGTTTTAATGGGGGCAAATTGATGGGGACAGTTTGATGGAGGCAATATGATAGGGACAGTTTTGATGGGGCAGTTTTGATGGAGGCAATTTGATGGGGGCAGTTTGATGGGGCAGGTTTGATGGGGCGGGTTTGATGGGGTAGTTTGATGGGGGCTATTTAATGGGGACAGTTTTTATGGGGGCTCTTTAATTGAGGCAGTTTGATGGAGTCAGTTTATAACAATAATAATAAACATAACTAGAAAAGCTACAATTTCTGGGGAAATTGTGTGATGTGTTCTTGCCTCCACCAGTAGTCTACAACTGGAGTGGGCGGAGTAACTGGGTGGAGTGGCTTGAGCAATTGTTGTGTGGTTGTAGTGTGTCATGGATATGCAGTAGTGTTTGTCTGCCATCTTACCTTCCTCCTCATGTGTTCATCTAGAGACTAGGGATGAGCTTCGTGTTCGAGTCGAACATACGTTCGACTCGAACATCGGCTGTTCGATCGTTCGACGAAGATCGAACGATTTGGGCCGTTCGCGCCAAATTCGAGTGACGCGAACGGCCCACAATGCACTACGCCATCGCAGTGTCATCCAGGCGCTGTGATTGGCCAAGCATGCACTGTGACCCCGCATGCTTGGCCAATCACAGCGCCGGCAGCGAGGAGAGCAATGATTGGCCACAGGCAGGATGCCTGTGGCCAATTATTGCTGAGGGTGTTTAGTACACGCCCCACACTATAAAAGGCCGCCAGCACGGCGGCCTAGTGTAGTGTGTTCCGGAGCAGGGATAGAGCAGCATAGGCAGGGACAGTGACTGTTATTTCTTTCTTGCTTAACCTGGATTCCTTTAGTTTAGGGAAAGAGAAGGATAGGTAGGGAGAGTGTCAGTGTGTTTTGTGCTTGTGCTATAGTGTGCTTAAAAAAAACATTTATTCTAGGGACAGAAAACTGTAGGTAGGGACAGTGTCAGTTTCTTTCACTCTGCAAGTCCTTGTTTCCAGGGACCTGGAAGGACAGTGAGTGAATTGTCCTTGTGCTATATTGTGCTTAAAAAAACATTTATTCTAGGGACAGAAAACTGTAGGTAGGGAGAGTGTTTTTTTTCTTTCACTCTGCAAGTCCTTGTTTCCAGGGACCTGTAAGGACAGTGAGTGAATTGTCCTTGTGCTATATTGTGCTTAAAAAAAACATTTATTCTAGGGACAGAAAACTGTAGGTAGGGAGAGTGTTTTTTTTCTTTCACTCTGCAAGTCCTTGTTTCCAGGGACCTGTAAGGACAGTGAGTGAATTGTCCTTGTGCTATATTGTGCTTAAAAAAAACATTTATTCTAGGGACAGAAAACTGTAGGTAGGGAGAGTGTCAGTTTATTTCACTCTGCAAGTCCTTGTTTCCAGGGACCTGGAAGGACAGTGAGTGAATTGTCCTTGTGTTATATTGTGATTAAAAAAAACATTTTTTCTAGGGACAGAAAACTGTAGGTAGGGAGAGTGTTTTTTTTCTTTCACTCTGCAAGTCCTTGTTTCCAGGGACCTGTAAGGACAGTGAGTGAATTGTCCTTGTGCTATATTGTGCTTAAAAAAAACATTTATTCTAGGGACAGAAAACTGTAGGTAGGGAGAGTGTCAGTTTATTTCACTCTGCAAGTCCTTGTTTCCAGGGACCTGGAAGGACAGTGACTGAATTGTCCTTGTGCTATATTGTGATTAAAAAAAACATTTATTCTAGGGACAGAAAACTGTAGGTAGGGAGAGTGTCAGTTTATTTCACTCTGCAAGTCCTTGTTTCCAGGGACCTGTAAGGACAGTGAGTGAATTGTCCTTGTGCTATATTGTGATTAAAAAAAACATTTTTTCTAGGGACAGAAAACTGTAGGTAGGGAGAGTGTTTTTTTTCTTTCACTCTGCAAGTCCTTGTTTCCAGGGACCTGTAAGGACAGTGAGTGAATTGTCCTTGTGCTATATTGTGCTTAAAAAAAACATTTATTCTAGGGACAGAAAACTGTAGGTAGGGAGAGTGTCAGTTTATTTCACTCTGCAAGTCCTTGTTTCCAGGGACCTGGAAGGACAGTGAGTGAATTGTCCTTGTGTTATATTGTGATTAAAAAAAACATTTTTTCTAGGGACAGAAAACTGTAGGTAGGGAGAGTGTTTTTTTTCTTTCACTCTGCAAGTCCTTGTTTCCAGGGACCTGTAAGGACAGTGAGTGAATTGTCCTTGTGCTATATTGTGCTTAAAAAAAACATTTATTCTAGGGACAGAAAACTGTAGGTAGGGAGAGTGTCAGTTTATTTCACTCTGCAAGTCCTTGTTTCCAGGGACCTGGAAGGACAGTGACTGAATTGTCCTTGTGCTATATTGTGATTAAAAAAAACATTTATTCTAGGGACAGAAAACTGTAGGTAGGGAGAGTGTCAGTTTATTTCACTCTGCAAGTCCTTGTTTCCAGGGACCTGGAAGGACAGTGAGTGAATTGTCCTTGTGTTATATTGTGATTAAAAAAAACATTTTTTCTAGGGACAGAAAACTGTAGGTAGGGAGAGTGTTTTTTTTCTTTCACTCTGCAAGTCCTTGTTTCCAGGGACCTGTAAGGACAGTGAGTGAATTGTCCTTGTGCTATATTGTGATTAAAAAAAACATTTTTTCTAGGGACAGAAAACTGTAGGTAGGGAGAGTGTCAGTTTCTTTCACTGTGAAAGTCCTTGTTTCAAGGGACAGAGAAGGACACCTGAAGGTAGCCCTTATTGCTTTTTTCCCATCTCCCTGCAGGCCATCTATTAGAATGTCTGGAAGGCAAACAAGGAGAGGCAGACAGTCAGGAGGCAATAAAAGAGGGCAAGCAGGCTCTGTGTCTGGGGGCAACAGTGCTGGTCGTGGACGCGGTGCATTGTCATCAGCACATGGCCATGGGACACGCTTGTCCTTCTTTTCGGCAGCTGGACATGTTGAGCCACATCATGCCGAAGACTTGGTAGAGTGGATGACCAAGCCCTCCTCCTCCTCCTCATCCTCTCTCACCCAGGCTCAGGGTACTGGAAAAGCAGCTGCCAAAGCGTCGTCTTCCCTGGTATCAATGTCAGACAAATCATCAGTCACTCCTTCTCTAGACCCACCATGTCCTCCTCCTGAGGAGTCCCCCGAACTGTTTCAGCACAGTGTTGGGTACATGCTCCAGGAGGATGCCCAGCGTTTCGAAGGGTCTGATGATGAAACCCAGCTAGAGGAAGGCAGTAGCGTGAGAGCAGACAGAGGGGATGCTCAAGAAGGACACCAATCTGGCAGTCATGTTCCAGCAGCTGCAGCATACTGCCAGATTGGCTCCAGTGATGAGGAGGGAGGGGATGATGAGGTCACTGACTCCACGTGGGTGCCTAATAGGAGAGAGGAGGAGGAGGAGGATGAGGAGGAGGCACATCTCCAACGAGGCAGGATGCCCTTTGGTGGCCAGCGTAAGGGCAGTACACCGACGGAATCACACCGCAGAGCTCCGCCTGTGCAGGGCGCTGCCTCTGCCCGTCATTCAAAAAGTTCTTTGGTGTGGGCCTTTTTTGAGGCTAGTGCATCAGATCGCACAGCTGCTGTTTGCAACATATGTCTCAAGCGTATATCGCGTGGCCAAAACATCAGCCGCTTGGGTACCACATGCCTGACCAGACATATGTTGACCTGCCATGCAGCTCGTTGGCAAGCCTACCTCAAAGACCCACACCAAAGAACAAAGCGGACCTCTCCTTGCACCGCATCAGCTGGGATCTCCAACCCCACTATAACTTCAGTCCTCTCTGAAACATGCACTGAGAGGAATGAAGGTGTAGAATTAGGTGTGTCACAGCCAAGTACTTGCGCCCACTCTGCTAGCAGTACACCGACGTCCGATTCTAGCAGGCAAATTTCCCTGCCCCAGCTGCTGGACCGTCGAAAGAAGTTCACTCCCAGCCATCCACATGCCCAGCGGTTGAATGCTAGCTTGGCTAAATTGCTAGCGCTTCAACTGCTGCCTTTTCAGTTGGTAGACTCGGCCCCCTTCCGTGAGTTTGTGCAATGTGCAGTTCCTCAGTGGCAGGTTCCCAAACGCCACTTTTTCTCACGGAAGGCTATTCCGGCTCTCTACCGGCATGTGGAAGGCAATGTCTTGGCCTCGCTGGACAGGGCGGTCAGCGGTAAGGTGCATATTACCGCTGACTCATGGTCCAGCAGGCATGGACAGGGACGTTACCTTTCTTTCACGGCCCATTGGGTCACTCTTTTGGCAGCTGGGAAGGATTCAGGACAAGGTGCAGTAGTGTTGGAGGTTGTCCCACCGCCACGCCTCCAAAATGCTACTACTGGTTGTGACACACCTCTCTCCTCCACCCCCTCCTCTTCTTCTTCCTCCATGGCCTCTTCCTGTGGTTTGTCCTATGAACCAGCGGTGCTCCGTAGCCGTTCACGGGGCTACGCAAGTACGCAGGCAAAAAGATGCCATGCCGTGCTTGCGCTGGTGTGTTTGGGGGACAGAAGCCACACTGGGGCAGAGGTCCTGTCTGCTCTGCAGGGCCAGGCCGAGAGGTGGTTGACGCCACGCCAGCTTAAGCCAGGAATGGTGGTTTGCGACAATGGCACCAACCTCCTCTCCGCCCTCCGACAGGGACAACTGACCCATGTGCCCTGTGTGGCTCACGTCCTTAACCTGGTGGTGCAGCGCTTCTTGGGCAGGTACCCGGGCTTACAGGATGTCCTGAGGCAGGCCAGGAAAGTCTGTGTGCATTTCCGCAGATCTTATAATGCCAGTGCTCGCCTGGCTGAGCTGCAAAAGGAGTTGAACCTGCCCAAGAACCGCCTTATATGTGACATGCCCACCAGGTGGAACTCAACGTTGGCCATGCTGCAGCGGCTGCACACGCAGCAGAGGGCCATCAATGAGTACCTGTGCGACTACGGCACCAGGACAGGGTCAGGGGAGCTTGGTTTTTTTTCTCCACGCCAGTGGGGCATGATCAGGGATGCATGCACTGTCCTGGCACCATTTGAGGAGGCCACGAGGATGGTGAGCAGTGACAGTGCATGCATCAGTGACACTGTACCTCTTGTCCACCTGTTGGAGCACACGCTGCGTGGAATAATGGACAGGGCACTTGAGGCAGAACAGAGGCAGGAAGAGGAGGACTTCCTTGCCTCTCAAGGCCCCCTTTACCCAGACAGTGTTCCTTCTGTCCCACCCATCGCACAGGAAGAGGAGGAGGAGGAGGAGGAGGAGGAGGAGGATTGTGTCAGCATGGAGGTGGAGGCTGGCACTCAGCATCATCAGCAGCAGTCTTTTAGGGATGATTTACAGTCCCAAGAAACCAGTGGACTTGTACGTGGCTGGGAGGAGGTGGCTGCGGATCATGTCGTCCTTAGTGACCCAGAGGACTCCGGAGCGAATGCCTCAGCAAACCTACGCTGCATGGCCTCCCTGATCCTGCAAAGTCTGCGGAAGGATCCTCGTATTCTTCGGATCAAGGAGAGGGACCATTACTGGCTGGCCACTCTCCTTGATCCACGGTACAAGGGTAAGGTTGCGGACCTTATGTTACCGTCGCAGAGGGAGCAGAGGATGAGACAACTCCGGGAGGCCTTGCAGAAAGGTCTGTGCAACGCGTTCCCAGAGACTGGGAGGTTGCAAACTCCTGGTCCTGGACAACGAGTTGCTGAGGCTTCGGCCAGTCAAAGAAGGAGCGGTGGGGAAGGTGGCCGTCTGACCGATGCGTTCAGACAATTCTTTAGTCCGCAGCCCCAAAGTATGATCGGTTCCAGCAACCATCGCCAGCGTCTGATAAACATGGTGCAGGAATATCTAGGGGCAAGGTCAGACTTGGACACCTTCCCCACCGAAAATCCTCTGGCTTACTGGGTCTTGAGGATGGATCACTGGCCAGAGCTTGCACAGTATGCAATTGAGCTACTGGCCTGTCCTGCATCCAGCGTTCTTTCGGAACGCACATTCAGTGCTGCTGGAGGATTTGTCACGGATCACAGGGTGCGCCTGTCCACCGACTCGGTTGATCGACTGACTTTCATCAAGATGAACCAGTCTTGGATCACCACCAGCTACCACACACCTGATGCTGATATAACAGACTAATTGATTTTAACATGTCACATCCCTTCAAGACTGATGCTGATGCTGAGTGCCTGTGCTGTTATGTTGACTGGCTATCCTCCTCCTCCGAGTCCTCAATGATACGATTGATGATGATAGCTTGTAAGATCATTTTTGTTTATGGGTGCCGCCACCAGTGCCTAACGCCCAATTTTTCAGCCCCTGTTTAACAGGGGCGTGTAATTACAATTTTTGAAGCAATACTTTGCAACAGGGCTCATTGCTGTGCTCCAAGTACAGTATCTGTGAGGAGTTGCAGTGTTGTGCCACCAGTGCCTAACGCCCAATTTTTCAGCCCCTGTTTAACAGGGGCGTGTAATTACAATTTTTGAAGCAATACTTTGCAACAGGGCTCATTGCTGTGCTCCAAGTACAGTATCTGTGAGGAGTTGCAGTGTTGTGCCACCAGTGCCTAAGGCCCAATTTTTCAGCCCCTGTTTAACAGGGGCGTGTCATTACAATTTTTGAAGCAATACTTTGCAACAGGGCTCATTGGTGTGCTCCAAGTACAGTATCTGTGAGGAGTTGCAGTGTTGTGCCACCAGTGCCTAAGGCCCAATTTTTCAGCCCCTGTTTAACAGGGGCGTGTCATTACAATTTTTGAAGCAATACTTTGCAACAGGGCTCATTGCTGTGCTCCAAGTACAGTATCTGTGAGGGGTTGCAGTGTTGTGCCACCAGTGCCTAAGGCCCAATTTTTCAGCCCCTGTTCAACAGGGGCATGTAATTACAATTCTTGATCTAATAATTCACAGCAGGGCCCATTGCTGCACCCACCAAGAGTAACTGTCAGGGCTTACAGTGTTGTGGCACCAGCACCACCATCAAAGGCCCAATTTTTACTACCACTGTTCAACAATTATATGTAATTAAAATTCCTGATATAATAGTTGACAGCAGGGCGTTCCAGCACCAACCAAGAGTAACTGTGAGTGCTTACAGTGTTGTGCCAACACCAACAACTAAGGGGCCTATTTCTGCAGAGTATATACGGCAGGTCCCTACTTTCAAACATCCAACTTACAAACGACTCCTACTTGCAAACGCAAGAAGACAACAGGAAGTGAGAGGAAATCTACCACTAGGAAGGAAAATTCTCTCCTGTAAGAATAAATATGGGAGAAAGGTGTCTCCTCTGTACTGATGCTTTATCAGCAATCCTTGTTTCCAGAAAAACACCACATTTCAAAAACAGTTGTCATTGGGACGGAAAGTGAGGTGAAATGTTCTGAACAGGGGCACAGACAGCAAAACAAATGTTACAGGGGTGATAACCCTTACCTATGTTTTCCAAAAAGTTTAAAAATAGATTTTTGGTCTGGAGCTACACTTCAACAATGTACCTGTTCAAAATTACAAACAGACTCTACATAAGAACAAACCTACAGTCCCTGTCTTGTATGCACCGCCTGTATAGGGCTGTTCAGAGTATATAGGGCCTTTTTTATTTTATGTGCGGGGTTCCCCTTAATATCCATACAAGACCCAAAGGGGCTGGTAATGGGCTGGGGTAGGGGGGGGGGTCATGGGGTAGCTATGCCATTTTTCTTAAAGAATTTCATCCATATTACCGGGACCAGACATTACATTAAAGCCGCAAGCAGTTTTAAATGGCTTTTTTTTCCTTTAGAAGTGTCATTTTGTGCAGGGACAGTTCTAAACACGGGAAACACGTGGCACTTCACAGGCATACTTTAGACACCCCCCAGGTACGATATTTAAAGGAATATTTGACTTTTTTTTTTTCACTTTATGCATCATTAAAATGACTGCTCCCGAAAAACGACCGTTTTTAAAACTTCTTTTTGCATTGATACATGTCCCCTGGTGCAGAACCCGGGTTCCCAAACCCTTTTTAGGACAATAACATGCATAATAGTTGTTATAATTAGCACTTTAGAATTCGAACGTTCGCATCCATTGTATTTAATAGGGTTCTAATGTTCGTTCGAACTTTCGGTCCGTTCGCGGGTTCTGGTGCGAACCGAACCCGGGGGTGTTCGGCTCATCACTACTAGAGACCAGACCTCCTTCACCTGGCTTCCTTTATAATCTCCTCCCAGCCTGACTCCACCCCAGGCCCTATCACTGAACACTAGACATGTGCATTCGTTTTCGTCCGAATGCATTTTCGTCCGAATTTCAGCTATTTTCGTTATCGTTTTAACAAACGAAAACGAAAGCACAGAATCTGAAAACCGAAAGATCCGACATAAACAAATGCTTTATTTTCGTTTTCGTTGCTACAACAGTTCGATATAGATAGGAGATTCGACGTGACGCTGACAATAACAATCTGTGTCTATCGAACCTGTGGTCGAATGTGCCTAACTTTAACTCTATTAGTCCAAGATTATTCTACATAGAGAGGAAAGATTCGACATTATAGAGAGAAAAGATTCGACATAGGAGAGAAAGATTCGACATAGGAGAGAAAAGATTCGACATAGGAGAGAAAAGATTCGACATAGGAGAGAAAGATTCGACATAGGAGAGGAAAGATTCGACATAGGAGAGAAAGATTCGACATAGGAGAGAAAAGATTTGACATAGGAGAGAAAGATTCGACATAGGAGAGGAAAGATTCGACATAGGAGAGGAAAGATTCGACATAGGAGAGGAAAGATTCGACATTATAGAGAGAAAAGATTCGACATAGGAGAGGAAAGATTCGACATAGGAGAGGAAAGATTCGACATAGGAGAGAAAAGATTCGACATAGGAGAGAAAAGATTTGACATTATAGAGAGAAAAGATTCGACATAGGAGAGAAAAGATTTGACATTATAGAGAGAAAAGATTCGACATAGGAGAGAAAAGATTTGACATTATAGAGAGAAAAGATTTGACATTATAGAGAGAAAAGATTCGACATAGGAGAGAAAAGATTCGACATAGGAGAGAAAAGATTCGACATAGGAGAGAAAAGATTCGACATAGGAGAGAAAAGATTCGACATAGGAGAGAAAAGATTTGACATTATAGAGAGAAAAGATTTGACATTATAGAGAGAAAAGATTCGACATAGGAGAGAAAAGATTTGACATTATAGAGAGAAAAGATTCGACATAGGAGAGAAAAGATTCGACATTATAGAGAGAAAAGATTCGACATAGAGAGAAAAGATCACTGCTTGTGGGTGGAACATTCGACCGGAAATGTATGATTGCAGAGTCGTACAGTTTCGCTGCTCCGTCGAATCTTCTTTGAACATTCGACAGACACCATAAGCCTTCAATGACAGATTCGACCTTAATTAATTAAGATTTTCGGACGAATGCAATTTTTAACGAAAAACAAAATAAATAAAAACGAATTTCGGGAGTAACTAAATAAATTTATTTTTTGGACGAAAACGAAATTCCGAAACGAAATATTTCAGTGTGCACATGTCTACTGAACACTATATTAACCTGTGCACTGCAAGCCTGCTTGGCTGATCTACGTGTTTGTTAGGCATTGTGTGTTTGGGATCCTGCCTGCCGTGTGCTACGTCTGTCTCTCTGTTACGTTATTGGCTTGTCCCCGACTATCCCTGTCTGCTCGTGACCCTTGACCTTCGGCTCGTTCTTCGTTATCCTTGTCTGCTTGTGGCCCCTGACCTTCAGCTTGTTATTCGGTTCTCTCTTATCGTGTGCTGCTGCTTCCCCTCTTTTCCCCTTATCCTACGGGGCGTGAGCTAGGAAACTCCAGGGGCCGCGACCTGGTCCCAGCCTGCAGCTAACATCCTCACCACTAGAGGCCCTGGAGAAGACCAGCTGGGTCTTAGACTCCGCGCCCTGGGGAATCTTGGCTCTAGCTTCCGTTTGGATCCCGGTTGTGCTCCTCTGGTTCCGCTTTCCACAACCACCCAGTTTCCTATCCGCAGAAGCCAGCCATAGGGTTCACTACCTCACGGTGCACTCCTGTCCCCCTACGGTGTGCATCTGTCACCTGGCCACAGGTGACCCTGACAGTTTGATCAGCCATGAACCCGGCTGACATCCCGCTACCCGCGGATGATCCATTGCAGGGCATAGTTTGCAGACTTGAAACCCAGGAATCGAATCAGACTCAGGTGATGCGATTCCTCCAGGATCTGGCTTCTCGCTTCGAGCAGCTTCAGGCCTCCTTGGGAACCCTGAATCCGCAACCTCAAATACAATCAGCGGCTGCACCTATTGCACCAGTCGCAGCCACACACTCGCTACAACTGCCAGCTCCGTCCCATTTCTCTGGGGACTCCAAGGCTTGCAGGGGGTTCCTTAGCCAATGCACGATTCATTTTGAGCTCCAGCCCCAAAACTTCCTGTCTGATCGGGCTAAGGTAGCCTATATCATTTCCCTCCTCTCTGGTGAAGCTTTAGCCTGGGCAGCCCCTCTGTGGGAACTGAATGATCCAGTGGTTTCTAGCCTGTCTGGCTTCTTGAAACTTTTTCGGAATATCTTCGAAGAACCGGCTCGTGTCTCTTCAGCGGCCAGCGCCCTTTTACGTCTCCGCCAAGAGTCTGCTTCTGTGGGACAGTATGCCCTTCATTTCCGCATACTGTCGGCTGAGTTGAGCTGGAACAATGAGGCCTTAGTCGCAACCTTTTTGCATGGCCTGTCTGATAGAGTGAAGGATGAATTAGCTGGAAGAACCATCCCCACTGATCTGGCCGGCGTTATCTCCTTGTGTAACCAGATCGATATTCGCTTTCAGGAGAGGACCTTAGAAAAGCAACGCCAGCACTCCTTGGTTCTTAGTCAGCCTGAGCTCCCCTCTCTTCGACCCGTAGAGCATCTCCTACCAGCTGAGGAACCCATGCAGCTGGGTCGGACCAGGCTATCCCCCGAGGAACGTGCTAGGCGCAGAACTCTTGGTCTGTGTCTTTACTGTGGGGGCAAAGGTCATTTTCGTGACACTTGCTCTCTTTGTCCAGAAAAACGTTCGGGTCCACTTCATCTGGAAAGTGGAGTATTGGACCCAGAAATATCACCTTCCCCTTCTCGTCTTCTGCTTTCTGTGTTCCTTCATGTTGGTGCTTCTTCTCATTCGGTCTCAGCATATCTGGATTCCGGAGCCGCTGGTAATTTCATGGACTGGGAAATCGCATCGTCCATGAGACTTACTCTTTTGCCCCTCACCACGCCATTGGTGGTCTTAGCGATTGATGGTACTGTTCTTCCAGGGGGACCTATCCGCTTCCAGACCCTCCCTGTTAAGATGTCGGTAGGGACACTCCACCAGGAGTGGATATCCTTCCTTATCTTACCCAAGGCCTCAACGCCTATAATTTTGGGTCTCCCATGGTTACAGCTCCATTCTCCTCATGTGGACTGGACTACTGGACAGATCCTGGCTTGGGGTCCCTCCTGTTCCTCGTCCTGCCTACCCAAGGTTGCCCCCTGTGAATCTGAGCCGGTCATTCATTCCAGGTTGCATAACCATTTACATTTCTCTGTCCCTAACCACCCTTGGACGCACAGCCATGCTAGCTTGTCTACAAGTCCTGCAGTCGCTACGTCTTGCGATGCGATTCAGGTAGTCGCTACACCTGACTCAGCTATTCACTCTGCCTCTGTACTAGTTATGCCAGTCCAGCCCATGCCCAGTGAGCCTCTCACTTTTTCTTGTTCGGGACATTCTGCTTGTCCTTCAGCTATTCGGCTTGACTCCGGCGACATGTCACCTTCTAACCAACCTGACTTCAGGGTTCCACTGACATCTGCCCAGTCTGATGGTCCTGTGCAAGATGACCAGTTCCCCTTTAAGGGTCTAGGGGACCCTCCTCAGATTCCTGTTGATCCTCTCATGCCCTTGCTTATTCCTAGAGAGCCTTTGGTCCTCAATAGATCTTCTTGTCATCTCCCTACCTCGTTTTCGGTCTCTGAGGATAATTTTAAGTACGAGGTTAGACAAGTTCTGGATTCTCGGCTCTGCAGAGGCATTCTTCAGTACCTTGTGCATTGGAGAGGTTTTGGTCCTGAGGAGGCGTCTTGGATCGCTGCATCTGATGTCGCTGCACCTCATCTGTTGAGAAGGTTTCATCAGAGATTTCCCTTTAAGCCTGGGTCCAGGCGGGGGAGGGCCCATAAGAGGGAGGGTACTGTCATGGATATGCAGTAGTGTTTGTCTGCCATCTTACCTTCCTCCTCATGTGTTCATCTAGAGACCAGACCTCCTTCACCTGGCTTCCTTTATAATCTCCTCCCAGCCTGACTCCACCCCAGGCCCCATCACTGAACACTATATTAACCTGTGCACTGCAAGCCTGCTTGGCTGATCTACGTGTTTGTTAGGCATTGTGTGTTTGGGATCCTGCCTGCCGTGTGCTACGTCTGTCTCTCTGTTACGTTATTGGCTTGTCCCCGACTATCCCTGTCTGCTCGTGACCCTTGACCTTCGGCTCGTTCTTCGTTATCCTTGTCTGCTTGTGGCCCCTGACCTTCAGCTTGTTATTCGGTTCTCTCTTATCGTGTGCTGCTGCTTCCCCTCTTTTCCCCTTATCCTACGGGGCGTGAGCTAGGAAACTCCAGGGGCCGCGACCTGGTCCCAGCCTGCAGCTAACATCCTCACCACTAGAGGCCCTGGAGAAGACCAGCTGGGTCTTAGACTCCGCGCCCTGGGGAATCTTGGCTCTAGCTTCCGTTTGGATCCCGGTTGTGCTCCTCTGGTCCCGCTTTCCACAACCACCCAGTTTCCTATCCGCAGAAGCCAGCCATAGGGTTCACTACCTCGCGGTGCACTCCTGTCCCCCTACGGTGTGCATCTGTCACCTGGCCACAGGTGACCCTGACATAGTGGCTGGAGTAACTGTGAAAAGTGTTAAAAACGTTAATATTTTAAAAAGTAGAAAGTAGAAAAAGTATTTAAATAACCCTGTTGGAAGGGATATCCTTGTATGGACATTTCCTGTGTGAAGAGGAGATCCTGTGATGAACACTTCCATGGAGGTCAGATGCTGTGTCCTCACTTCCTATGGAGGAGGTCACATGTTGTGACATCACTTCCTGCTGGGAGTTTAATAAAAGGAGCCGTGAGGCTCGAGGCGACCAGTGTTTTGCTGTGATGCCAAGATGAACCTAGATGGTGGTGATGGCTCTTGACTTGAATGAATGGTGAGTGAATTTTAGCTTAAGTTGCATTATATCATTGAGACGAAATGTGTTACGATTAGAGACACGATATCTGGCTGTGTGCTCTGCGTACAGCCTAATTTCGCTGACAGTACCCCCCATGTTGAGGGCACGTGGCCTGGTATAGTCCAGGAGGGGGGCGCTCACTCGTCTCCCTGCCCTTTCCTGACCTGCCGGGCTGCATGCTTGGATAAGAAACTGGTATGGATTTTGGAGGGGAGCCCCAGGCCGCTTTTTTATTTTTTTTATTTTGGCGTGGGGTTTCCCCTCAAGATTCTCAGAGCACAAATCGCATGCCACAAGCCAGATCAGTTAAGATGATGGTCCTGACTTTTATTAAAATCAATGTGTTGAAATCGTGCCCAAGTCAGACCAAAGTAGTGCAGGAAGTATTTTCAAAGTCGGACTGACACTAGCTGCATCTCTGTTCTGCTGCATGACAAGATAGGTTTGAGCATTACAGTCATCCCCGCTGCAGGCCGCATCCATCTTTGCCAATATTCCTTCCGGGGCCGCGGACTCCAGCTGTGCGACTGGCTGGAGCCATGTGATGTCACTCCCACGCATGCACGCAAGAGCCGCCGGTCACGGCACACGCTCCTGAATAAATGGCATGGGCGGCTGTTCCTTCAGAGCGCATGCACTGATTACATCATCGTCGCAGTATACAGTAAATATCGGCCCACGTTTAGGAGATATTTATAGTACCTATAGGTAAGCCTTATTCTAGGCTTGTACCTATAGGTACAACTTACATAGGGAGGTTTACAACCTCTTGAAGCTTTACCTCATTTAGTAAGCTCTGGAGTAACTGCACTTGCAGTGTACAGTATTTTTGCCTTAAAGTGGAGTTCCACCCTAAAAAAAAAAAAAAAAAAATCTCAAAAAACCTGCAAAAAAATTGGAAAAAAATACCGTATTTTCCGGCGTATAAGACGACTTTTTAACCCCTAAAAATCCTCTCAAAAGTCGGGGGTCATCTTATACGCCGGTACCTGACCTTACCTTATAATCGCAGACCGCGGCCGTCCATTTTCAAAAGCCGCGCCGCCTCCTCATGCTGTTCCGTGATAGGCGGAACACTCAGCTTCCCAGCAGAGCCTCTGTTTAGTGTTCCGCCTATCACGGATGCCCTCTCATCCTCGGCCTCGGATGAGAGGGCATCTGTGATAGGCGGAACACTGAACACAGTGTTTGCTGGGAAGCTGAGTGTTCCGCCTATCACGGAACAGCATGAGGAGGAGGCGCGGCTTTTGAAAAATGGACGGCCGCGGTCTGACTGGAGATTCTACATCAGGGATAAGGTAAGTGATCGTCGAGGGGGCACAGTGAGGCATGCAGGGCAACAGTGAGGTATGCAGGGGGAACAGTGAGGTATGCGGGGGGAACAGTGAGGTATGCGGGGGGAACAGTGAGGCATGCGGGGGGAACAGTGAGGTATGCAATAGAACAGTGAGGCATGCAGGGGCACAGTGAGGTATGGTGAGGTATGGCTAGTCAGAAGGGGGTCGTCTTATATGGCGAGTATATCCCAAAACCCAAATTTTATCTGGAAAATTAGGGGGTCGTCTTATACGCCCAGTCGCCTTATACGCCGGAAAATACGGTAAATACATTTTACTCACTGGAAATACGGGTTGCTATGCGGAAGTCCCTAATCTGCCTCTTCCTTATCCGCGGCTGGTCTTCTTCCACATCCTCCTCGCCTTGTCTTCTGGTGAATGGGGCGCGCTGCCTTCT
Organism: Rana muscosa; assembly: GCA_029206835.1. Classification (NCBI taxonomy): domain Eukaryota; kingdom Metazoa; phylum Chordata; class Amphibia; order Anura; family Ranidae; genus Rana; species Rana muscosa. Next base: position 368,616,172 of record CM055123.1, on the reverse strand, counting down.
GGGAACTGTGTGTATCCCAAAGAGCAAGCCGCCCATTCAGAAAACAATGTGAGACTCGCGCATGCGCAGTAGGAAACGGGCAGTGAAGCTGCATGGCTTCACTGCCTGTTTCCCTTACTGAGGATGGCGGCGCCGGGAGCTGCCAGGATCGAGGGATCGGCCTCGGGGGGGCTGACATCGCGGGCGAGTAGGACAGGTAAGTGTCCTTATTAAAAGTCAGCAGCTACAGTGTTTGTAGCTGCTGACTTTAAAAAAAAATCGCGGGTGGAACCCCCCTTTAGATAAATCAACACCATTGTGTCCAGGAAGAGATGTAATGTGGTTTGGAAATATCCGACAGACTTGTGTATCTCCACAAAGTCAGAATTGGCAGGCACACCCTAATTACCCTGTGCAGCACGGATTCCCCCTACTGCCCTGGCTCCACCCCTGCAGTGCTGCTGACTTCTCTCCTTTCCTCTCCCATGGGCTGTTGCTGCTGGGATGTTTTAGGATGAGTGGGGAAAGGGGCCAGTAAAATTTGTAATTTACTGGCCCCTTCCCTTTCTGAATGAACATTGTGAGTGATCGGTAGTGTGTGTTTGAGCTTGGGGGTGCACACCCTAATGCAATAGGTTGCGCACACCTATGAGAATTGGTATCTACTCTTATCTCTCATGTGGGACAGAAGATGAGGATCCTGGTGAGGCTACGGTCTGTCTGTTACAATAGAATTTATTCAAGATATTGGGGATTAATGTGTCAGATACACACTGAACACAGCCATAAATAGGAAAATATCTGCCTACAATGAGCAATAAATTCAGATCACAATGCAGAAAAATTGTTCCTCTTTCTACCTTTACTTCAGATTGCAAAAAATCTTTGGCTCCCTGGTCTTTCGAGAGGGACATGACTCAAGATAAGGAATAGTTATTGATAGCATACAGTATCTAAACATAAAAACTTGCTACGATGTATGACTTGGGTTGAATTTACTTCCTTTACCTCAAACAAGCTGACATTCTAAATGAGAGCTTGATCAAAGTTCACCGGTGTCGTAATCACTGAATCCTAGTGAGAGGCTAGATGAGGGCAGGATTGGCAGTCTCAGGATATTGGGCTTGTCTAAGGCCCCGTGCACACGAGACGCTGTTAAACTCACGTTCAGAGGCAGTTGGACACTTTTTTCAACTGCCCCTGAACTCATTCAATGTTATCCTATGTGACCATGCACACAGTCTCGTTTATTGCCGTTTATATGCAGTTGCGTTCAACCTCGTTTTTCTGAAAGCAAAAAAATTGGTTCAGATACAAAAATGTTCACGTTTCAGATGCAAAATGCGGCTAAACGCGGTACCGACGTTTTTCCGCAATTTTGTTTATAAGCGTTTTTAAAGGTGATCTATTTTTTTACATTAGAAATCTCAAAAATGATGGCAAATGATGAAAAACCATTAAAAAAATATAAAAAAAACTGTTATTGCTTGCATTGCATTGTGGACAATCCACAACTTGTGGCAGGTGACGTGGCAAGTGGACAATCCACAACTTGTGGCAAGTGGACAATGCACAACTTGTGGCAGTTGACGTGGCAAGTGGACATTCCACAACTTGTGGCAGGTGACATGGCCAGGTGACGTGGCAAGTGGACAATCCACAACTTGTGGCAGGTGACGTGGCAAGTGGACAATCCACAACTTGTGGCAAGTGGACAATGCGCAACTTGTGACAGGTGACGTGGCAAGTGGACATTCCACAACTTGTGGCAAGTAACGTGGCCAGGTGACGTGGCCAGGTGACGTGGCCAGGTGACGTGGCAAGTGGACAATCCACAACTTGTGGCAAGTGACGTGGCCAGGTGACGTGGCATATGGACAATTCACAACTTGTGGCAGGTAACGTGGCCAGGTGATGTGGCAGGTAACGTGGCCAGGTGACGTGGCCAGGTGATGTGGCCAGGAGACGTGGCAGGTGACGTGGCCAGGTGACGTGGAAGGTGACGTGGCCAGTGGACAATCAGCAACTTGTGGCAGGTGACGTGGCAGGTGACGTGGCCAGTGCACAATCAGCAACTTGTGGCCAGGTGATGTGGCAGGTGACACGGCCAGGTGACGTGGCAAGTGGACAATCCACAACTTGCGGCAGGTGATGTGGCGAGGTGACGTGGCAAGTGGACAATCCACAACTTGTGGCAGGTGACGTGGCCAGGTGACGTGGCCAGTGGACAATCAGCAACTTGTGGCAGGTGACGTGGCCAGGTGACGTAGTAGGTGACGTGGCAAGTGGACAATTCACAACTTGTGGCAGGTGACGCGGCCAGGTGGACAATCCACAACTTGTGGCAGGTGACGTGGCAAGTGGACAATCCACAGCTTGTGGCAGGTGATGTGGCAAGTGACACGCTAAATACAAGTACACTGCTGCTCTCTCAGCTGCTGCTACGCACTCTGGTCTCACAAAATGGCTGAAATGGTTAAATAATACTGTTTTTTGAGCTTAGGGAGGGTCTTATGATGTTTCTTATCTAAACACTTATAGACGCAAACGTGGTAAAACGCCGCTAAAATCACGGCAAAACGGGCCTTTCTAAACGCCGGTTTCAGCCTTTAAAAACATGCGTTCAGCAGAGTTTGCACCGGCGTCTCCTGTGCATGGAGCCTAAAAAGAACATGGGTTAGGTTTTTGGCAGGCTGTGATAGGCTTCACTTTGTAAATTTAAAACTAACCTCCAGGTACTACCCCTCCACTCCAATCCCCAACTACTCGCTGGGTTTGTTTAAAAAAACAAAAACTTTTATAAATACCCATGTTTATATGTTGTCCGGTCCTGAGTCTTTCTTCAGGTGTCCAGGTCATTGCCTGGGTGACTTGGACACTTCCTGTTGGCTGTCCACTGACAGGGTCCTCCCAGGATGCAGCAGTGAGAAGACATTAAGAAGAGGTGAATGGTTGGTGGGCATAAACTATAGCATTGGGTTCCCGGTCGTGACACCTGGAAATAAGCCAGCAAGGGGCATGGCTACTGGCTAGTGGACCTAGGAGAGTATTCTAAAGATTGATAAGGCGTCTTTCATTTACTAATGGTGAATTGGACATAGGGGGATGAATGGAAGGGAGAACTGGCATGCAGAGATGGGATAGGTTTCAAATGGAATGTATTGTAGAATTCAAATTTTACAATTGTTACAATTGTTTTTTCTTTTAAAGTCAATGTGAAATATTGTGTGGAAATATTTTATATGTATGTTTTCTTTTTTATTCTTAGTTCTTACGTTAAAAAAAAAACCTGTTTTTTCTGCTGTTGCTTCTTCTGTCCTATATATTTAAAATATTTAAATAAAGAATTTACCAAAATTTTGATTGTTTATTGAACTCAATAGCACAAGCTCACATTTACACAGCTAAATAAGATAACCCTCCCCTTTCAATCCTCCTCCCTGTCTGCTTGTTCAAATGGAGTTCTATGACTTCTAAAACTTCTTCAAAAAAATCATAATGGTTTGTGAATGAGGCATCGTGGTTGCACCTTCAGTTAAATGATTGTTGTTTTAAATATATAGGTAGTAAAAGAAATATGTTCAAAACACAAAATATAAATACAGTATATAATGTAGCAGGACGGCACCCTGCCAGGGTTTTAAGTAATGACCAGACCAAGGTTCTGAGCTCTACCCCGGCAGATAGGAAGTCTGGCCCAGGAGTCAGGAGGGCTCCACCTAGACGAAAGGTGGGAGCCAGTGTAGCACGAGGCTGCTAGCGATAAGCACAGAGTTGCTGAGTGTCCGGTCTGTGGGAGACAGACCAAGGCCTAAAGCATAAGGCCTGAGCAGGAGAGCTGCTGTTGTTAGCCAAGCGGGCTAAATGTTTTTTTCTTTTTTTCCTGTAGCAGAACTGGAATGCTGAATACCCCTGTGAGGGAATCTACTGTATTCAGGGCTGCCATCAGAAATTGCGGGGCCCCTTAGACAGCTTAAGTCCTGCCCCCCCCCCTGGGCCTGACCACCAACATTCACCAGGGCCCGCCCACTAGCCATCCTGCCGAGTCCTTCAGTGCACACACGTTTATTTTAACACTCTTACAACGTCATATATGAAAATGAACAGTGTATTATTACTAGTCATCAGTGCTTTCAAGGTTTAACAGTAGGAAATTATATTTTTCCCAAAAAAGAAATACCAAACCTGCAGCTGTACGCTCTCAGCCCCCCCACACATGTTCTCTCTCAGCCCCCTCACCTGTACGCTCTCAGACTCCCTCCTACCTGTACGCTCTCAGACTCCCTCCTACCTGTACGCTCTCAGACTCCCTCCTACCTGTACGCTCTCAGACTCCCTCCTACCTGTACGCTCTCAGACTCCCTCCTACCTGTACGCTCTCAGACTCCCTCCTACCTGTACGCTCTCAGACTCCCTCCTACCTGTACGCTCTCAGACTCCCTCCTACCTGTACGCTCTCAGACTCCCTCCTACCTGTACGCTCTCAGACTCCCTCCTACCTGTACGCTCTCAGACTCCCTCCTACCTGTACGCTCTCAGACTCCCTCCTACCTGTACGCTCTCAGACTCCCTCATACCTCTTCGCTCTCAGACTCCCTCATACCTGTATGCTCTCAGACTCCCTCACACCTGTACGCTCTCAGCCCCCCTCACACCTGTATGCTCGCAGCCCCTTCACACCTGTACGCTCGCAGCCCCGCCTCACACCTGTACGCTCGCAGCCCCCCTCACACCTGTACGCTCTCAGACTCCCTTCCACCTGTACGCTCTCAGCCCCCTCCCACCTGTACGCTCTCAGCCCCCCTCACACCTGTACGGTCGCAGCCCCCTCCCACCTGTATGCTCTCAGCCCCCCTCCCACCTGTACGTTCTCAGCCCCCCTCCCACCTGTACGTTCTCAGCCCCCCTCCCACCTGTACGCTCTAAGCCCTCCTCACACCTGTACGGTCTTAGCCCCCCTCACACCTGTACTCTCTCAGCCCCCTCACATGTGTATATAGGGCACACGCACATATGTACACAGACACACACATATGTACACAGACACACACATAGGCACACACACATGTACACAGGCACACACATGTACACAGACACACCACCCCCCTCTTCACTTGTACAACAGATGTTACTTGTTAGGTGGTGTTCCTGGCCCCAGCTCTTGTGCAGCACACACGATGGGTGCACATGCTGGAATTTACCAGAGGTGGCAGCAAAGAGCCCGATGTCAGCTCAATGAAACAGCAACAGCTGCTGACTCGCACGCGTTCCTTCTCCCATCTCTGCCAGACAGTCGGGCCCTTCTGGACGCTCGGGCCCCTTACAAGTGTGTGGGCTGTACCCCCCTGATGGCGGCCCTGATTGTATTTGTTGAACTTTCTTTTGAATAAGAATGGGCAAAACCAGCCCTGAAACTGAGAAAAGCGAGTGGTGATGTCCTTAAAGCTCTAAACTTGGAGCGAACCCCTTACAATAAGTTAAAAAATGTTTGACCCAAATCATTATAATTTCCCTTCAAAACTGACTTGAAGGCAGATATAAAAAAGCACACCAATTAATTTTGCGTTCACTAGGAATGTATTGACAGAAGGAAAGAGCAGAGTGAGGCATAACTAATTACTGTGATGCTCCATACTTTCCAAAAACAAGCTGGGGATAGAGAGGTGACCAAGCTGTATGGCTAAACTCCAGAGAAAAGCCAAGTAGCCCTACTACCTGCAAAGACAAGGGAAAATAAACATGGCTTATATGCTGCTGTCTGTGTAGTAAACTGGTCGGTTCCATAGCCCTACTACCTGCAAAGACAAGGGAACAGAAACATGGCTCAAATGCTGCTGTGTAGTAAACTGTCCGGTTCCATTGCAAACAGATGCTTCTCTGTTGATAGAGCACATCCATCTTAATAAAGGACTATAAAGTTTGTGGCAAGTGTTGTACACCATCAGTGTGAACCGCAATAACAAAATTCACAATTAGGGCTTCATCACAGTCTCCCACCCATCAGACAATGATCCGAGAATTTTGTTATTGTGGTTCACACACTGACAGTGTGTGGCACTCCCTACATACTTTGGAGTTCTGCTACCTGGTAGGGCTGTGTATGCCTCATAAGTGGATGGACAGAAATACAAATCGTTTTACATGCAAAATAGCACCCTTACAAAAGCCTAACAAAGAATATGCTATGGGACACATATGGGTGTTAGAGGGACCCTATTTTTTTTTAAGGAGGAGTCTCCAGGATTATCACTAGTTACATATCTTCTGCACCTCCATGGTGATCAAAAGTTTTTGGGTGTCTTAGCAATATACCTTACTTCCCCACACCATCTGGGAGTAGATTTTCTGTCTTCAGAGGTTTTGTTGAAGCCTGTAACAACCCTGAGTACCTAACACAGTCTTCCTGACGAATGAAGAGAGTTATGTGTTTTACTAGTGCAAGCCTTTTTCGGCTCTGGAGTGGGTGGTGATGGAGAAAAGTCCCTGCCTGACAGTGAGAGGGACCATGCATCAGGTGGCCTGAGCCCCGTGTCTCATGGGCAGGGCTGGGATAAGGTGGTGGGCAGGAGGGGCAGCTGCCCTGGGCACTGTGGTATCATGTGAAGCGGGGGCACTGCAAGGAGATTGGGGAGGAATTTGTGTTGGGTGGGGGAATTTGGGGAGCAACAGGGGGTAAGAATTGTTTTAGGAGGGGAAATTTTGGGTGTGCTAGGAGTGGTGATTTGGGGGGGGGATTTGTGTTGGGCGGGGAGATGGGGGAAAAGGATTTGCGCTAGGAGGGGGGATTTGGGGGGTTTGTGCTAGAAAAGGTGATATGGTAGAAGGGGGAAGGGGATTTGTGGAAGGAGGGGAATTTTTTTGGGGGGGGGTGGGGGTTATGCTAGTAGTGATGATTGGGGGTATTTGTGCTATGAGGGGAAATTTGGGGTGGGGGTTATGCTAGTAGGGATGATTGGGGGTATGTGTGCTATGAGAGGAAATTTGGGGGGGAGATTTGTGCTAGTAGGGGGGATGTTGGGGATTCTGAGTGGGGGATGGGGATTTGTGCTTGAAGGGGGACATTTTATGGGGTAGAGGATTTGTGCTAGGAGGAAGTGATTTTTGGGGGGTAGGGAGTGTGTTCAGGGGGGGACGGTTTTGGGGAGAGATTAGATTTGAGCTGGGAGGGGGGATTGTTGGGGAAATTATTTCTGCTGGGAGGGAGGATTTCAGTAGGAGAGGACAGTTTTATACTTAGGGGGTAAGCATGCAGATTAGTGCTTGATTTTTTTGGGGGGGGCAGGGGATTTCTGATGACACATAATGCTCATACATCTTGGGGGGGCACAGTTTGGCATGTTCCCCCTGGGCTCTAGATGACCCTGTCCTGGCACGGCTTATGGGCCCCGGATGGTTGGTTGGATTTCTGGAGCTTCTGTCTGGAACAAATGGCAAAACATAAGGTCTATCTTTTTTAGTCAGAACAATTATGTGTAAAAGAAATTCCTACATGCATGTGGATCCATCTGTTAGACCTATAAATAGAATCACTCTAATAAAGTGGATTTTTAAAGGTGGCCATACATGGTTGGAATTTAGGCCATTTCCTAAATTGACCAAAATTCAAGCTGTGTGTAGTCCTGTCAGTACTCATCCACTCAACAAGTCAATCTGCCAATCAGATGAAGGCATTCTCTGCGCATTCAAAAGCCAATGGAGCAGCACCTGCTATATACAGTAGATGGCAACAGAGATTCCTCTATCCATGCTGTTTAGTGTTGATGGTGAAATCAATCAATTTCTTGTGTTCAGCCCAGGGGGACTGAATAGGATCTACAGATGTGTAGCCAGTAACAGGTTGCGCTTCAACATGTTTTGATGCATTGTTGATGCTTTTTTGATGTGTTCTTGATACTACTGCATTTTTGGGTAGGGGAAGGAGACTGGATACTGGTTGTTAAGGAGCCAGCATCTGCCAGCGTCCTAACAACCAGTGACTCATCCCTCCTGTCAACCAACAAGGATGAGTCAATGGTTGTTAAGGAACCAGCATCTGGCTAAAGGGGGCTTCCAGATTTCAATAAGTCCCCTTACTCTCCTCTAACTAAACTCTGGCATAGAAAGAAAACTCACCTAAATCCATGGTCACATGAAACTCCAGTTCTAAGTCTTCTTTCTTTTTTTGTCTCCAAAAGTTGGGTCTTTCAGGTGTCCATATCACTGTTGCATGAAATGGATACTTCCTATTGTCTGTCCAGTCGTGGCATTCTCTCAGTTTCCAGAAGTCCGAAGAGATGATGCCAGCAAAAAGGGACCAGGAATGACCAGTCAGGGTGGGCATATCTGCATTACTGGATTGCTGGTCCACCACACCTGGCCATGACACAAGCATGGAACTTACACAGCAGATTGAGATGGGTAATAACATTGCTTCAAAATGTAAAGTTTTGCCCAGAGATGGGCTTTAAAGTATTTTTTAGCAAGTGGGGTATATAGGTAAGTTTGCCTTTGAGCTTTAAATTTTTCCTTATAGATGTGGATAGTGTTGTTTTAAGTACTTACAAATATTGGTCCCCAGAAAAGAATCCCACTGTATACAGTCATTCCAACCAATACGAAACACAGAATAATGCCAAGTATGAACTTCATGATGGCCGAAACAATTATCACAATCTGGAGACAAAAAACAAAACAAAAAAAGTTAGTTGCCTGAAAAGGTGTGTTCTTCAGTATATTACTTTCATACATTTTAAAAGTGCTTTCCAAATTTAAAGTAAAGTACAGTATATCTTAAGCCAAACTTTTTTGGGGGATTGTGTAAGGAAGGGTGACCCTTTGCAAGACTATTACGGTAGTGGCCCATTGAGGTGCCCTATAGGCCCAACAGGAAGTGAGAGGACATTTCTCCAGTAAGAGAAATGCTCTCTTAGGCCCCTTTCACACTGGGGCGGTGGGTGCGGCGGCGGTATAGCGCCGCTATTTTTAGCGGCACTATACCGTCGGAATTGCGGCGGTATTCGGCCGCTAGCGGTGCGGTATTAACTCCCGCTAGCGGCCAAAAAAGGGTTAATACCGCCCGCAATCCACCTCTGCAGAGGCGCATTGCCGGCGGTATTACCGCGGTTTCCCATTACTTTCAATGGGAAGGAGCAGTGAAGGAGCGGTAAACACACCGCTCCTCTCACCGCTCCAAAGAGACTTTTGGAGCAGTCCTGCTAGCGCACCGCCTCAGTGTCAAAGCCCTCGGGCTTTCACATTGAGACTGCAGGGGAAGGAGTTTTCAGGCGGTATTTAGGCGCTATTTTTAGCGCTAAACCGCCTGAAAAACTCCTCAGTGTGAAAGGGGTCTAAGACAGTTGTCACCAGAACAGGTGTCCTTTTTGAAAGCTTTCCCGCCATTCTCTTCAATTTCCATTACCTTCAGTCTCTGTAAAAACAGAAAGTTTTGAGTTTAGGTGACACCTTTTATATTTGATCTGCAGAAATGTACCCAGCTACTTAGGCAGGCCATAGACGGTTTGGATCTTGGATGGTTCAGCAGGAACCAGCAGAGATTCAAACCATGTATGGGCAGGCTGAATGTACGATCAACTTGGGTACAACCAGCCTGCTGTGTTTTACATACAGTTAGCACTAACGGCTAGTATAGCCTCTAGCAATAATCACTGTCTTTTCCCAGAGGAGAGGACGTTCCCAGGCCCCCGCCGGGAAAATACAATGGCTCGGCCTAAAGCCCCGTACACACGGTCGGACTTCTATTGGACTTTTCCGTGGTTTTTTGTCCGAACGGAATTGGTCGGGAACACCCATAGCATACACACGCTCGGCTCGGACTTTTCTGCAAACTTTCCCAAAACTTTTTGCAACATCACATGGTTTTTCTGCTCTTTTCTGCTCTTTACCGCCACCCTCTGGTCAACTTCTGCTATTGTTGGTTGATTTTAACATTAGTTGTTTTGTCCATCGGACAAAAGTCCGATGGTTTTCTGTACACACGGTCGGACTTTGCTCCATCGGACTTTTGTTGGGCAAAAGTTTGTCCGTTTGCAGACCCAACTTTTGTCCGATGAAAACAAGAAAAAAGCAAAAAAAGTTTGTCTGATGGAGCGTACACACGGTCGGATTGTTGGTCCAACTTGCTCAAAATGAAGTTTGTTGGCCAAAAGTCCGACCGTGTGTACGGGGCATTAGTCCTGTTGTGGGCTGGCAAAAGCATTTGCATCTTTATTAAGTTAGTAAATTATTGTTATCACTTAAAGCGGAGTTCCACTTTGTTTTTCAGTTTATTAAAAATCAACAGCTACAAAAAGTGAAACTGCTGACTTTTAATAAACAGACACTCACCTGTCCCATGATCCAGCGATGCGGCCACCCGAGGCCCCGCTCCTCTCACCTCCTCTCTGTGGCACCATCATGGCAACTGTGGTCATCTGACGGTGACAGCTTGCGGCTTCAGGGCCAGGCGCGCGCTGTGCGATCGCGAGTTGCACTGCGCTCTTCTACTGGCCGGGCAATCTTCTGGGACCTGTGACGTGTCCTAGAAGATTGCAGAGAGGGAGGGGTGGGGGAGAGGAGGAGCCGTCTAGGTGGCCAGAAGACAGAAGAAGGAAGTGGAACAGGAAGTACCTGTAAAAACCATGTACCCACTCCCTCCCCAAAAAAATTACATGCCAATTGTGGCATGTCAGGGGGCGTGGAGTGCACTGGGTGGAACTCTGCTTTAAACTTTGCCTTACTCATTAAACTTCTGCATTAGTCACTGGCTAACATAGTACAATACTCTACTCCATCTATTAAGCCTCGTACACACGATCGGATATCCTATGGATTCTGATCCGATGGTTTTGTCCATCGGAAATCCGATGAAGCTGACTTCCATCAGTCTTGCCTACACACCATCAGTTAAAAAACCGACCGTTCCAAACGCGGTGACGTAAAACACTCAGATGAGCCAAGAAAAATTAAGTTCAATGCTTCTGAGCATGCGTCGACTTGATTCTGAGCATGCGTGGGTTTTTTATCCGATGGACTTGCCCATAGACGATCGGAATTTGCTATAGGTTTTTGATCCATCGGAAAATTTTAAAACATGTTCTATTTTTTAAAACCGATGGAAAAAAGACCGATACACGATCGGTTTGTCCGATGAAAAAAGTCCATCGGACTGTTTTCATTGGTAAAACTGATCATGTGTACACGGCTTAACAGTACTGGTAAAAGAAGGGGAAACAATAGAAAGATCAGGAAGGAAAACTGTTTGTTTAAATCTTACAGCAAATTGCTCCACAGAGCACATAATTTACTATATAGGATGCATTCCATATTGGAAAAACATGAGCATTAGTATAATGAAACATCAGAAAATCTGAAAACAATTATTGAAAGACATTTTAATTTTCAGCACAAGGGACACCCAAAGATTTGTTTGAAAGTTTTGAACCATTTACATCCAGATCGGATGTGTAGTGACTGTGATAGAAAAAAAAACGTGGATTTATAAAAAATAAAAAACATGGATTTACAGATTGGCGGGAGGGGAATACCTATAAAGATAAAAGGAAGAGTGCAAATGTCTAGGGCATTACCTTTATACACCATTTAATGAAATAATAAAAGTAAATATACGCACAAACCAAGCTGCACCAACTTCTTCTTCACGGAAAGAAGCCACAAAGGTCTACAAAGGCTAAAGCATTTCAAGGGGTGCCCCCTCTTCTTCAGAGCCAAATAGATTTTGGCTCTAAAAAAAGAGGGTACACCCCTTGAAACACATTAGCCTTTGTAGACCTGCGTGGACTCCTACCGTGAGAAGAAGTTGGTGCAGAGGCTCTGGCATACCTGTTTCTGGATTATATTGATGAACTTGTCTATATATTGGTTTGTGAGTAAAACATTTCCTTTTATTATTTCAATAAATGGTGTGTAATGCCCTAGGCTGATGCGCCTTTCCTTTTGTCTTTACATTGTTCAGTTTGGGACTACCCCCAGGGCAGCAAAGTGTGGTGGCTTTCTGAAGTTGAACAGAAACACAAAGATTTTTTGTCCTTGAGCACCACACTTGAGTGCAGGAGGGTGTTTTTTACTACTTGTCTTTTGTATGAAAGGGAATACCCACCCTGACTATAAAACTGTACCCTCACTTTTCTTAGTGGCATTGGTCACCACAACAAATAGAGGGTGTAATCTTTTCCCCCTAACCAAAACTAAAAACCAGGTTTTTCTTAGAGATATACTTTAAAAGTGATTGAATAAAAGGCACTATAAAGCATCCCCTTAAAGGGGTTGTAAAGGTTTGTTTTTTATTTTCTAAATAGGTTCCTTTAAGCTAGTGCATTGTTGGTTCACTTACCTTTTCCTTCGATTTCCCTTCTAAATGTTTTTTTTCTTTGTCTGAATTTCTCACTTCCTGTTCCTCCTCAGTAAGCTTGCCCCCATCATCCGAGCCGGGGGTTAGTCAGTCAGAACAGCTTACTGAACAGCTTACTGAGGAGGAACAGGAAGTGAGAAATTCAGACTAAGAAAACAAAGAAAAAAACATTTAGAAGGGAAATCGAAGGACAAGGTAAGTGAACCAACAATTCACTAGCTTAACCACTTAGGCCACGGACCATTTTGCGATTCGGCATCTGCGTTGCTTTACCTGACAATTGTGCGGTCGTGCGACGTGGCTCCCAAACAAAATTGACGTCCTTTTTTTCCCACAAATAGAGCTTTCTTTTGGATGTATTTGATCACCTCCTGCGGTTTTTATTTTTTGCGCTATAAACACAAATAGAGCGACAATTTTGAAAAAAATTACATATTTTTTACTTTTTGCTATAATAAATATCCCCAAAAAATATATATAAAAAAAAAAAATTCCTCAGTTTAGGCCGATACGTATTCTTCTACATATTTTTGGTAAAAAAAAAACGCAATAAGCGTTTATTGATTGGTTTGTGCAAAAGTTATAGCGTCTACAAAATAGGGGATGGTTTTATGGCATTTTTATTAATATTTTTTTTTATTACTAGTAATGGTGGCGATTTTTTTTTTTATCGTGACTACGACATTATGGCGGACACATCGGACACTTTTGACACATTTTTGGGAGCATTGTAATTTTTACAGCAATCAGTACTATAAATATGCACTGATTACTGTGAAAATTACACTGGCAGTGAAGGGGTTAACCTCTAGGTGGCGCTGTAGGGGTTAAGTGTGCCCTAGTGAGTGATTCTTACTGTAGGGGGCGTGGCTTGGTGAGTGATGTCACTGATCGTCGTTCCCTATGACAGGGAACAGACGATCACTGACATGCCACTAGGAAGAATGGGGAAAGGTTTGTTTACACTTACCTCTCCCCGTTCTTCAGCTCTGTGACCCGATTGTGTGACACCGGCGGCGACCGGGTCCGCGGGTCCCGCGGGCACGGTCATGGAGCTTCAGACCGGGTCGCGAGCGCGCCGGCGGTGGCGCGCGCGTGACCCACTGCTGGGATCTTAAAGGGGACGTATCTGTATGCCCTTGTGCCCAGCCGTGCCATTCTGTCGACGTATATCGTCGTGCGGCGGTCCTTATGTGGTTAAAGGAACCTATTTAGAAAATAAAAAACAAACCTTTACAACCCCTTTAAGAAAGTCAAGGCTATTGTAGAAACATCTGGATAAAAACTTGGGGGAAGTGTTAACTTTGACCCTTTATAGCAAAAAAGCACTGCACTTTATTCTGTTATTGGGAATTCCCTTTCTACTGTAATTTATGCTGGAAAATCCAGAGGGTGTTGTATTAGTATAACAACAAAAAAAGTCTCCTGCGCTCAAGGGTGATGCAATGACGGTGGATGTTGCCCAGGATCTCTATAGTTCCAGGTAAATGCACAGGCTTTGCTGCCCTCCAGGGATGGGGCGAACCCAATGGAAATGCTGTAAAAGATCGAATAGAGAGCGCACCAACCTTGAGTATTACCCAAGTGATGTTTATTAATATAACAAGAAAAGAGATGTACTCACAGAGCCAATTGGCACTGAGGAAGAGGGGATCCCCTTCAAAATGCGCCAGCCATCTGGAAGGTCCTCCGGCGTGCTGGACACGGTCTCAGTGACCTGGTCGCTTTGTGGCCATTGTGGACTTAGAAATGCTTTTATGACTGATTTGTTTGTGAGTACATCTCTTTTCTTTTTATATAAATAAACATCACTTGCGTAATATGTAAGGTTGGTGCGCCCTCTTTTCATTCTTTTACAGTGTGGTATTAGTGCTATGGGTAGGAGAGAGGAAGCTTGTGATGCCAAGGTGAACGGGTATGTGGTGCAGAGTCAATGCTATAGGGGGAAAGAGGAAGGTGTGTACAGGGATGATGGTATCAGAGGTTCTGAACGAATAGACTTAACAAATCTGATCAAGATAATGTTTCTACTCACCCCCAGAGTATGTGGTTTTCCCTTAAGGAATGTCTGGTATAAGGTTGTCTGTTGTATATCCTGGGGAGCGGGAGCTGTAATGATGTATGAACCAGGCTGAATGTATTTAATGGTGGAGTCCACACTGAAGTTAATGGATACCCATTCAGTCCAGTAGGCACAGGACTGACATTCCATTGGAGGGTGATGGGGAGAGTATTTGGATGTGAAGTATCTGAAGGAGGAACGGTGGGCTGTATGTAGCCATTGCTGGGTGTGCCAGCTGCTTTCTGTACTGTAGACATCAGGGAATGTTACTGTACCAAACATAAAATTGCAAACAGAAACATTTAATAAAATAATAGTATGCAATATATCATTAAAGTAGAAAAATTGCCTCCAAAATATATATTAACAAAAAGGTTATTGGGGAACTGGAGAAAGTGCAGAGAAGGGCAACTAAACTAATAAAAGGCATGGAAGAGCTCAGCTATGAGGAAAGATTAGAAGGGCGGAATTTATTCTCTCTTGAGAAGAGGAGATTAAGGGGGGATATGATCACCATGTACAGTATAAATACATAAATGGTCCATATAGTGAACTTGGTGTAATGTTATTCACTTTAAGGTCATCACAGAGGACAAGGGGGCACTCTTTACGTCTGGAGGAAAATAAATTTAACCTTCACATACGGAAAGGCTTCTTCACAGTAAGAGAAAGTGAAAATCTGGAATAGACTCCCTGGATTCGTTCTTAGATAAACAAAATAGAACTGGAAGCCAATATCTATAGGTAAAGTTGACCCAGGGAATATCCAATTGCCTCTTGGGGGATCAGGAAAGAATTTTTCCACTGCTGGAACAAATTGTATCATGTTTTTTTATGGTTGTTTTGCCTTCCTCTGGATTCATTGTAGGTATAGGATTGTGTATATATAAGATTACATTTGATTTTTTTTCCTCCCCTTCTATTGGTTGAACTGGATGGACTTGTGTAATTTTTTCAACCACACTAACTATGTAACTGTGTGAATTAATAAATCAAGGCCCCACTCATACAGATATTGAACACCTCATCCCGATTGATTTATAAAGAGAAAAATTTGGGAGATTGAGCATCCACATGCTCTGGGATTATAGCGGTGTTCATGGAAAGTAGCTCAAACAGAGAAATTGAATAAAATTTAACAATGTTTATTAGGGAAGAGAATAAAACGAGGAAAACATGCAAATTACAAACAGACCAAAAATGACAAAATGGTCAAGGCATATGACAAACTATCGTTGAAGGTCACTCTACTAGTTTCGCTCACTGGGAGCTTCTTCAGGAGTCTGACAATAAACGTAGGTCATACTAAAAGATAGAATTTGCACGTGTCAAATAACAATAAATATATCATGACTAGGTTCTTTATAGAGAGATATAGAGAACATGACAAATCATCAGTAACAACAAAATTCATAAATTATGCTAAGTGAAAACAAACAATATGTGTTGTAAATGTATTAACAGTCAAGGCCGGAACAGCGGAATATAACTCACCACCAGACCCAGAGTCACATATGTAATATGGAGGTCACAGGAGTACACTAAAAGTTTTCCTCAAAGTAAAACAGGACCGGCCGCTGAAGACCAATGAGACCAACAGGAAGACATCCCGAGCATAAAGAGGAATGAACCCTAAAAATAGGGTGATGGGAAAATAACTATTAATGATATAAGTATTTAAATTGGTGTCAAACCTTAATTAAAAAAGAACATCATATACCTACAAGTATGGCAAATATGATGTATGTAGTGCCAATATGATTTGTTGAGGAACAGAGTAGTATCCAGCCCAGTCAATGGTAAGCATAGCAAGTAGTTCCTTTAGAAACAGTTCGACATCAATTGTAAACTTTACAGCGTGGATGAAATCATCTCACATGCTGAAAGATAATAGAGAGAGCAGACAATGATGTTAAAAAATAAACAAAACAACCCGGGGTCGGTAAAGGTGCACTAATTGGTCAATGCAGTATTGCATGTACTGTACCAACAAGAAACTGAATGAAAGGAGGCTTACCCAATATGAAGTTGAAATATGCACCACCTAGATGGTGAAGTAGCAGCCTCTCCCTACAGCGGAAATTGGTCCTGACAATGGCAGCGGTGAAAAGACCCCACTCTTATACTCACCTATCCCGGCGGCGTCTGACGTCATCGTCGGGAAGCGGACGTATCATAGCACACTGCTGTACATGTCCGGCAGCCCCAATGAGAGAGCGGCGTCTGGGACGTGAGCGGCGCGCATCACGTGTGTGAGAACGTCCGCGCGCTGCATCGTCAAAGCAAGCACCGCCATCTTAAATCAGGGAAACTGTTCCTGGTGACAAAGGCAGTAAGGGAAAAGACTGAGGGCATGGGAAAACCATGCCAGAATGGTAAACAGTCTGTCCTTGGTGACAAGAGTGCCAGACTAGAATGCATGCAGTGCGTGGGGCGCTCAGACTGAACAGGCGATTGGCATCACACCTGTGTAAAGAGAGGGCGCCCCGGGCGTCCGTATGGTCGGGAAAGTCAAATAGTCCCACTGTCTCAGCGTGTGGTCCTGATCAGGAATTATTTTAGTAATAAATGATAAAGTAGAAAATAATACTATGGAATGAGAAGTAATGAATAAATCTGGGAAATACCTTGTATTCCATAGTGACCTTAATGAGAAAAGTTGTTGGTTAATGTATAAATAGATAAGCAGGCTACCATGAACCAACATTAAAACAATGAATAATGTAGCGAATAATGTGGGTCTGTGGGAAGCGAAGTCCGTCAAATCAGGCCATGACTGTAAATTTGATATATATAATGCACGAGAGAGAACACAAGATTCAAATCAAACAAAATACGAATACAATAGATTGTTTACAATATTGAAAAAAATAGATAAATAAAGAAGGAAAGGGAAGAAGGAAACTGAAATTAAAGAAAAGGTTTGAAACTGAAAGCGTCATTCAAACCTGGAGATTTCAAAGCTGAAAGATTATGGATCCATTTAGCCTCCCTTTGAAGGAGAACCTTATCATAATCCCCACCTCTCTCACCGGGGGGGATATGTTCCAAAGCAAAGAAATGCATTTTAGATGCATCAAATGAATGATAAAGGCCTATGTGGCGACTGATGGGAGTTTCCATCCTTTTCTTATTGATGAGAGCAACGTGATCACGGATCCTATGAAAGAAGGGTCTCTTGGTTTTCCCTATGTAGAACGCATTGCATTCACATTGCATAATGTATACAATGACTACTGACTGACATGTCACAGAAAAGCGAGGTCTGTAGGTACACCCATTCGGAAGAACCACTGATTGTGAGGAATGGACATACAGAAACTGCATCTGTGACATGATCTAGTGCCACTCGGGCCATGAGAAAATACAGGGCGAGATGTATAGTGGCTATGTACCAGGCCATCCCGCAGCGAACGGGCCCTTTTATAAGTGATTTCAGGGTATGGTTTGATGAGCTTACATACCGAGTCATCACTGGTAAGGAGATACCAATATTTGTTCAATATGGATCTGATTTGTCCATGTTGACCCGTAAATTTGGTAATTAACCGGACCCCCGGATTCAATTTGATAGTTTTAGGATCAAATAAGAGAGATTTTCTCTCATGTTGTTTAGCATGTATATAGGCCCTCTTAAGGCACTTGTTTCTGTAGCCCCATTCCCGGAAGCGAATCCTAAGCAACTTGGCCTGAGCCTCAAACTCGTTGCTGTTGCTGCAATTGCGACGGGCTCTCAAGTATTGCCCGTAAGGTATACTTGTAATCAAAGATTTGGGGTGAGAGCTCTCCGCATGCAGCAACGAGTTGCAGGCAGAAGGCTTCCGGAAAAGGGAAGTGCCAATGGTGCCATCTTCCTGGATAAAGATGTTAATGTGCAGGAAGTTCAATTTCACTTGGTCCATCTCAAAAGTGAACTTGAGATTGAACATGTTCACTTCAAGTTTTCCCAAAAAGGATAGAAAATCATGTTTGGAGCCGGTCCAGATGAAAAAAATATCATCAATGAACCTTCTCCAAAACAGGATATGTTCAAAAAAAGGCTGAAAAAGATTGCTGAAGAAGATCTCACGTTCCCACCCCCCCAGATACAAGTTGGCATAGGAGGGGGCACATTGGTCCCCATGGAGAGAATAAACTCCAGGAGGTCCAGGACAAAGCGATTGTAGGCCTGAGGGGCATCATAACCCTCCGAGAGGAAGCCCTCGACAACTCGCACCCCTAATTTATGGGGTATAGAGTTGTACAGGGCCTCAACATCCAAGGCCACCAACCAGGAACCCTTGGGTAAATGTATCCCATCAAGGGCCTGTAGATAAGAGGCCAGACCCTCAACATGGGGTCTGAGGAAATCGTCCACTAACTGGCTGGCCGTTTCAGTCAGCGAACCATTTCCAGAGACAATGGGTCGTCCAGGGGGAGTGGATAGGTTTTTGTGGACTTTGGGCAAGGCGTACAATGTGGGCACTCGGGGAAAAGATACATTGAGAAATTCCCACGTTTTTTTATTTATGAGTCCCGCATGGTAGGCATTACCCAAAAGGCATCGATATCGAGTTTGGGTTAGACTAAGATCACTCATTGACACCTTACGGTACCATTCCTTATTGTTAAGGATGTCCAGAACCATATTTTCATACCCACTTGTGTCCATAACCACCAAATTGCCCCCCTTGTCGGAGGGTTTGATGATGATGTCCTGGTTCCGTTGTAAAGCTGACAATGCCTTTAATTGATTTTCATCTAAATTGGAACGAGAGGGATCTGACCACTTCGTCTGGCAGATCTCCTTTGTTACCTGCTTTATAAAAGCCCAGATGTTTGGATTTCCCTGCAAAGCAGGGAACATCCTCGATCTGGGCTTATAGTCTTTAGGTTTGGATTTGGCTGTAGTCAGACTGGGAACCATGGAAGGACTAGGAAATGATGTGGAGGAGGAGAGGGAAGGCAGGGAGGGAGAGATTGGATCCAATTGAGCAGCCTCTTCAAAATCAGCAGGGTCAATGTGACCCTCCTCCCATAATTCCATCAGCTCCTCCACAGCCTTTATGTCCTCCAAAGTCATCTCCTTCCAGAGGGGTTTCTCAAAATTGGTTGTTTGGACAGACGGCTGTGGTTTATCATAAAAGTCCTTGAATAATAGTCTGCGTGCAAATAAATTCAGGTCCTTGATGAGTTCAAATTCATCCACTTTGTCCATTGGAAAAAAGTTTAGACCTAATTGTAAAACAGATATCTGCTCCGGTGATAAATACATGGATGATAGATTTATCACCTGCAATTTGGTTTGGAGGTCTTCTGTGTTTGAGACTCCGAAGTTCCCATTCGTCTCTGATCCTGCACTGGTTGTGTGAAAATCTGAGCCGGGCGAAAATCCGTTTGGGAAAGAGTGAGGGAATTAGTGCTTACCTGAGAAAGTGAAGGGGAAACCAGGGAAGGTGAAGGAAAGGTCGTAGATAGTGGTGATTCCGAGTGACCCGGTGCGTCAATGGATGATTTTTTGGCCGTGTTTGCTCGAGTGTTGATGGGTGTTCGTCAACTTACTGTGCGTTGAGAAGGGGTGGATTTGGAGCCGCCCTTACCACTTTTGGGTTTAAAGAAACCGTGGGTCTTGGTAGTAGTGATGTGATCAGGTACCTGTGCAGGAGGGAGAGAGGAAACAGAAGAGTCAGACTCAGTTGCATCATTTGAGGATTTATTGGGAGTTTGTTTTTTGCCCAAGAATCGTCTACGATTTTTTGAGGCATTACCCCAATTGTAGGCCTGAGAGTTGTCATAGGCCAGTTTATCCCTGGTGAATTTCTTCTCCTTATTTTTTAAGATAGTAGAGACATAGTTTTCAAGGTCCACTTTTAAAGTGGCTTCTCTCGCAGGGAAGGATTCATCAAGGATAATGGACCCATTTTGCCTCGTAGAGGCTTTCAATTTCAATGTCCACCGAGTTCAGGTCAATGGTATATTGTTTGTTTGTTTAAAATTTGCAGCATTTGTATAGAACTTGATTGCAAATTTTTTTCCCAGTCGACCTTGAACTCGGGTTCGATGTGATTTAAAGTAGGAAAAATCTGTACTCTCAGACCCCATGGGACAATGTTATCCTCAATATATTTGCAAAAGTACCACCTGTTCCAAAACAATCTTGATTTCCTCTCCAACATGCGTTACAACCTCTGAATGAACCGATCCATGGACAGGCCCCCACTAGCTGAATTTTGAGCTTTGTGGATCCTGTCCATAAGGCCCTCAAAGGCGTTACCGCAATAGCCCGACATGATGATGGAACCCCACTGAAGAAAAAAAGGATTGGTGGAATGATTGCTAGAGGGGTTTTTAAACTAGGTGACAGGGGGGAGGGTCCAGAGATAGTGAGAGTCAGCGGGGAACATATTCTAAAGGGTAGTATTAGGGGCATTAGTGGTAGGGTACCCAAAGAACATAAACCCAAGGTAAGTATAGTAGCAAGTCCTAGTTGCAATCTGGGAACACCCAAGAGGATAGTATGTGACCGGTCAAATAATATTAATGCATTAAAGTGTCTGTTCACCAACGCCAGAAGTCTGCCAAGCAAAATAGGTGAGTTGGAAGCTCTGGTGCATGAGGAGAGCTATGATGTAATCGGTATTGCTGAAACTTGGCTTCATTCCTCACATGACTGGGCTATTAATATTCCTGGCTATGCACTCTTTCGGAAAGACAGGGTAAAAAGGAAGGGTGGAGGGGTCTGTCTCTATGTGAGAAGTGATCTCAAAGCGAGTGTGAAAGAGGACCTGGTGGATGTAGAGTGTGATGAGTCTGAAGCATTATGGGTGGAACTGCATACAGATGTGCGTAGTTCAAAGCTAATCATTGGAGTTTGTTATAGACCACCCAATGTTAATGAGGAGTTAGAGACTCAGCTCCTTGCACAGATGGAAAGGGCTGCAAGGGCTGGGACGGTGATAATAATGGGGGATTTTAACTACCCAGAAATTGACTGGAGTAATGGAACTGCTGGGACAGTTAAAGGGCAAAAATTTATAAACCTATTGCAGGACAATTTTATGGTCCAGTTTATTGAGGCCCCAACTAGGAATGATGCTCTGTTGGACCTGGTAATCTCAAACCATGCAGAGCGTATTACTAATGTTCAGATAAAGGAACACCTGGGTAGCAGTGACCATAACATGATTTCATTTGATGTTAGTTGTAAGCAAAAATCACATACAGGAAAGATAAAAACACTTAATTTCAAGAGAGCAAATTTTCCAAGGATGAGTGCTGCTCTCCAGGACTTAGACTGGGAAGGAATATTGGCATCAATGGGCACAGAACAGAAATGGGAATTCTTCAAAAAGACTGTTTGTGAACTCACTGCAAAGTATATTCCCATGGGCAATAAGTTTAAAAGGCTAAAAATAAAACCTATGTGGCTCACTGCCAAAGTTAAAAAAGCTATAAACTATAAGAAAAGAGCTTTTAAAAAATATAAAAATGAGGGAACACTAGTGTCATTTAAATGTTACAAAGAATATAACAGGATATGTAAAAAGGAAATCAAGGATGCAAAAATTCTAAATGAACGACAGATTGCAAAAGATAGTAGGACAAACCCCAAAAAATTCTTCAAATATATTAATAGTAAAAAGGTCAAGTCTGAGCATGTAGGCCCTTTACAAAATAATCTAGAGTGGGTGACTGGGGACAAAGAGAAGGCTAATTTATTAAATACTTTCTTCAGTTCTGTGTATACAAAGGAGCATGGGGGAGCTCATGTCCAAAATGGGGGTGGTAGTGACACAGCCCCAAATCCACAATGGCTCAAAAGTGATATGGTCCAGAAATATTTAGATGGAATAAAGGTGGATAAAGCACCTGGACCAGATGGCATACACCCACGGATCCTAAAAGAATTGAGCTCTGTAATTTCAAATCCATTGTATTTAATTTTTAGGGACTCATTAATGACAGGAATAGTACCACTGGATTGGCGCAGGGCCAATGTGGTGCCTATATTTAAAAAGGGAATTAAGTGTTTACCAAGTAACTATAGACCTGTTAGTTTAACTTCTATAGTTGGGAAAATACTGGAGAGATTAATAAAAGACCACAGCACGTTCTTGCTGGAAAAAAACTATTTAAGCAACAGACAGCATGGATTCATGAAAGACAGAAGTTGTCAAACAAACCTGATTTCTTTTTATGAAGAGGTAAGTAAGACCTTGGACAGAGGGGTGGCAGTGGACGTGGTATACTTGGATTTTGCAAAAGCGTTCGATACAGTTCCCCACACACGGCTCATGTGTAAGGTAAAGTCTACAGGATTGGAAATATCAGTTTGTAAATGGATAGAAAACTGGCTAAAAGACAGAATTCAGAGAGTAGTGGTTAATGATTCTTACTCTGAATGGTCCAAGGTTATCAGTGGTGTACCCCAAGGTTCAGTGCTGGGACCCTTACTTTTTAATATGTTTATAAATGATATTGGGTCTGAGATCAAAAGTAACATTTCTGTCTTTGCAGATGACACCAAGCTATGCAGTGGAATAACGTCCTTACAGGATGTCGCCAATTTACAAGCCGACCTCAATGCTCTGTCTAATTGGGCGACTATGTGGCAGATGAGGTTTAATGTTGATAAATGTAAAGTTATGCACTTGGGGGCTAATAATATGAATGCATCATACATACTAGGGGGAGTACAACTGGGGGGATCCGTAGTGGAGAAGGATCTGGGGGTTTTGGTAGATCATAAGCTCAATAATGGCATGCAATGCCAAGCTGCGGTTTCCAAAGCGAGCAAAGTCCTTTCTTGTATTAAGAGAGGTATGGTCTCCAGAGAGAGAGATATCATTTTGCCCCTGTTCAAATCATTAGTAAGACCTCATCTGGAATATGCAGTTCAGTTTTGGGCCCCAGTTCTCAAAAAGGATATTGGGGAACTGGAGAAAGTGCAGAGAAGGGCAACCAAACTGATAAGAGGCATGGAGGAGCTCAGCTATGAGGAGAGATTAGAGGAACTGAATTTATTCTCTCTTGAGAAGAGGAGATTAAGGGGGGATATGATCAACATGTACAAATACATAAGGGGTCCATATAGTGAACTTGGTGTTCAGTTATTCACTTTACGGTCAACACAAAGGACAAGGGGGCACTCTTTGCGTCTAGAGGAAAAGAGATTTCACCTCCAAATACGGAAAGGTTTTTTCACAGTAAGAGCTGTGAAAATGTGGAATAGACTCCCTGCAGAGGTGGTTCTGGCCAGCTCAGTAGATTGCTTTAAGAAGGGCCTGGATTCTTTCTTAAATGTACATAATATAACTGGGTACTGACATTTATAGGTAAAGTTGATCCAGGGAATATCCGATTGCCTCTCGGGGGATCAGGAAGGAATTTTTTCCCCTGCTGTAGCAAATTGGATCATGCTCTTCTGGGTTTTTTTTGCCTTCCTCTGGATCAACTGTGGGTATAGAATTGGGTATATGGGATTGTACGATATATGTTTATTTTATTTTTTTTTATTTATTTTTTTTACGGTTGAACTGGATGGACTTGTGTCTTTTTTCAACCTGACTAACTATGTAACTATGTATGTAACTATCAGAACACAAACAAAAGAAAAAAGGAGGGGGAAAAAGAAAAGGAAAAAAAATATTATACAAAATAATTAAGCATTTGTTCATACATAGAGGTCAAATCTTAATATATTAGTAAACAGTGCATATAATACATCAACATGTATTGAAAAAAATGATCTGTGAATGAGGGGGCCTTGGAAAAAAGGGGAAATGGGTGGGTAACACCCGTGTAGAGTAAATTAATCAATTTATTTGCACGCAGACTATTATTCAAGGTCTTTTATGATAAACCACAGCCGTCTGTCCAAACAACCAATTTTGAGAACCCCCTCTGGAAGGAGATGACTTTGGAGGACATAAAGGCTGTGGAGGAGCTGATGGAATTATGGGAGGAGGGTCACATTGACCCTGCTAATTTTGAAGAGGCTGCTCAATTGGATCCAATCTCTCCCTACCTGCCTTCCCTCTCCTCCTCCACATCATTTCCTAGTCCTTCCATGGTTCCCAGTCTGACTACAGCTAAATCCAAACCTAAAGACTATAAGCCCAGATCGAGGATGTTCCCTGCTTTGCAGGGAAATCCAAACATCTGGGCTTTTATAAAGCAGGTAATGAAGGAGATCCCCCTCCCCCTGGACGACCCATTGTCTCTAGAAATGGTTCGCTGACTGAAACGGCCAGCCAGTTAGTGGACGATTTCCTCAGACCCCATGTTGAGGGTCTGGCCTCTTATCTACAGGACACCACGGACCTTTTGCGGGCCCTTGATGGGATACATTTACCCAAGGGTTCCTGGTTGGTGGCCTTAGATGTTGAGGCCCTGTACAACTCTATACCCCATAAATTAGGGGTGCGAGTTGTCGAAGGCTTCCTCTCGGAGGGTTATGATGCCCCTCAGGCCTACAATCGCTTTTTCCTGGACCTCCTGGAGTTTATTCTCTCCAATAATATTTTTTTGTTTGCTGGATCCCACTACCTCCAGATACAGGGGGTGGCCATGGGGACCAAATGTGCCCCCTCCTATGCCAACTTGTATCTGGGGGGGTGGGAATGGGAGATCTTCTTCAGCAATCTTTTTCAGCCTTTTTTTGAACATATTCCGGTTTGGAGAAGGTTCATTGATGATATTTTTTTCATCTGGACCGGCTCCAAACATGATCTTCTATACTTTTTGGGAAAACTTGAAGTGAACACGTTCAATCTCAAGTTCACTTTTGAGATGGACCAAGTGAAATTGAACTTCCTGGACATTAACATCTTTATCCAGGAAGATGGCATCATTGGCACTTCCCTTTTCCGGAAGCCTTCCGCCTGCAACTCGTTGCTGCATGCGGAGAGCTCTCACCCCAAATCTTTGATTACAAGTATACCTTATGGGCAATACTTGAGAGCCCGTCGCAATTGCAGCAACAGCAACGAGTTTGAGGCTCAGGCCACGTTGCTTAGGATTCGCTTCCGGGAACGGGGCTACAGCAACAAGTGCCTTAAGAGGGCCTATATACGTGCTAAACAACATGAGAGAAAATCTCTCTTATTTGATCCTAAAACTATCAAATTGAATCCGGGGGTCCGGTTAATTACCAAATTTACAGGTCAACATGGACAAATCAGATCCATATTGAACAAATATTGGTATCTCCTTACCAGTGATGACTCGGTATGTAAGTACATCAAACCATAGCCTGAAATCACTTATAAAAGGGCCCGTTCGCTGCGGGATGATCTGGTACATAGCCACTATACATCTCGCCCTGTATTTTCTCATGGCCCGAGTGGCACTAGATCATGTCACAGATGCAGTTTCTGTAGGTATGTCCATTCCTCACAATCGGTGGTTCTTCCGAATGGGCGTACCTATAGACCTCGCTTTTCTGTGACATGTCAGTCAGTAGTCATTGTATACATTATGCAATGTGAATGCAATGTGTTCTACATAGGGAAAACCAAGAGACCCTTCTTTCATAGGATCCGTGATCACGTTGCTCTCATCAATAAGAAAAAGATGGAGACTCCCATCAGTCGCCACATAGGCCTTTATCATTCATTTGATGCATCTAAAATGCATTTCTTTGCTTTGGAACATATCCCCCCCCGGTGAGAGAGGTGGGGATTATGATAAGGTTCTCCTTCAAAGGGAGGCTAAATGGATCCATAATCTTTCAGCTTTGAAATCTCCAGGTTTGAATGACGCTTTCAGTTTCAAACCTTTTCTTTAATTTCAGTTTCCTTCTTCCCTTTCCTTCTTTATTTATCTATTTTTTTCAATATTGTAAACAATCTATTGTATTCATATTTTGTTTGATTTGAATCTTGTGTTCTCTCTCGTGCATTATATATATCAAATTTACAGTCATGGCCTGATTTGACGGACTTCGCTTCCCACAGACCCACATTATTCGCTACATTATTCATTGTTTTAATGTTGGTTCATGGTAACCTGCTTATCTATTTATACATTAACCAACAACTTTTCTCATTAAGGTCACTATGGAATACAAGGTATTTCCCAGATTTATTCATTACTTCTCATTCCATAGTATTTTTTTCTACTTTACCATTTATTACTAAAATAATTCCTGATCAGGACCACACGCTGAGACAGTGGGACTAATTGACTTTCCCGACCATACGGACGCCCGGGGAGCCCTCTCTTTACACAGGTGTGATGCCAATCGCCTGTTCAGTCTGAGCGCCCCACGCACTGCATGCATTCTAGTCTGGCACTCTTGTCACCAAGGACAGACTGTTTACCATTCTGGCATGGTTTTCCCATGCCCTCAGTCTTTTCTCTTACTGCCTTTGTCACCAGGAACAGTTTCCCTGATTTAAGATGGTGGTGCTTGCTTTGACGATGCGGCGCGCGGACGTTCTCACACACGTGATGCGCGCCGCTCACGTCCCAGACGCCGCTCTCTCATTGGGGCTGCCGGACATGTACAGCAGTGTGCTATGATACGTCCGCTTCCCGACGATGACATCAGACGCCGCCGGGATAGGTGAGTATAAGAGCGCGGTCTTTTCACCGCTGCCATTGTCAGGACCAATTCCCGCTGTAGGGAGAGGCTGCTACTTCACCATCTAGGTGTTGCATATTTCAACTTCTTATTGGGTAAGCCTCCTTTCATTCAGTTTCTTGTTGGTACAGTACATGCAATACTGCATTGACCAATTAGTGAACCTTTACCGACCCCGGGTTGTTTTGTTTATTTTTTAACATCATTGTCTGCTCTCTCTATTATCTTTCAGCATGTGAGATGATTTCATCCACGCTGTAAAGTTTACAATTGATGTCGAACTGTTTCTGAATCATCGTCTTTTTATTTAGAAAAAATTATTCTTACAGTGCAGACACTTATTACATGTTTTCCAGTGAGACATTCCATTTTTTTTTTTTGTGCCTATCCACCTATACATACTACTGTGTCCCATTATTATATGCTCTTTTTCCTTTATCCATCCCCCCACCCTCCTCCCCGCCCCTCCCTCCCAACTACATCCATCACCCCTACTACCTTATATCTGGTCACCTCGGTTCGTTTCCTCCACCATTGCCACTATTCACTCCTATTTATAGTGCAATTTTTCACATTTACGCCGTTCTTTCCCTCTCTTCTCCACCCTCCCCTCTTGCCGCCCCTAAAGATCCTACATCTGGAGTCTTTCCACCACCAACCGAGGTGGCGCGAGATCGACGTCCCCCAGCCATGGTCTCCATATGGTGTCAAATTTGCCCACTTCTCCCATTCGACTGTACATCAGTCGCTCTCTTAGGAGCACGGAATTTACACATGAGATCCACTGCTTCCCTGTGGGTACCTCTGGTGCCATCCAGTACTTTGCAATGAGTTTTCTGGCCATATACATTAATCTGGTCAGCATACAGTATGTTCCTCTTTGGAACATTTCTGTATCGATAGCTCCTAGCAAATACACAAGGGGATTTAGGGGGACAGGTACCTGGGCTAGTCTTGTGATAAACTGAGAGACTTCCTCCCAGTACCTATGGAGTTTTGGGCATTTCCATATTAAGTGTATAAAGTCCCCCCTATGTACTTTACATTTTGGGCACAGAGGTGAATCTCTTCCTCCCCACTTATATAGCTGCTCTGTTGTTCTATATGCTCTATGCAGGATAAATAGTTGTGATAATCTATGTGATGCCGATACCGATACCACAGGAATGGAGTTAAGTGCCATTTCCCACTGATTCCAATCTATATCCCCAATATCTTCTACCCATTTGCTTCGGCTTCTCAGAGAGGTGTGGTCCTGGACCGAGGACAGCAATTCCCCATATATTTTTGAGATTAATCCCTTCCGGGTATCTGCCCCAAGGACTTCCCTCAGCATGGATGATATTGACACTGTCATAGAGTGTGTAGTTTGTTGTATCTGTAGGGCATGGCGTATCTGAAGATATTGATAGAAACCCTTTGGACTCAACTGAAATTCCTGGCAAAGCTGTTCATAGGTCTTTAACTCCTTCCCATCATATAATTGTGCGAAGAACCAGATCCCCTTCTCTCTCCATGAGGTAAAACCCTGCAGTTCCTGTACCTCTGGGTATCTCTGATTGTACCATATCGGGGTAAAGGGCAACACACCTTTTATCTTCATGGCTTTTCGGGTCTCCGCCCATACTTTTTTAAGAAGGACACATATGGGTGCCGAGTCTGGTATACTCGGCAAATCCATTTCCATATGGGAGGCCGCTACCAATGTTGGAGCCGATGCGGTCACCATTTTACTTATCGGGTCTTCCCTCCCCTCCCGTCCCCATCCTGTCATCTGCTGGAGCTGTGAGGCCAAAAAATAAATTTTGAAGTGGGGTATTGCCAATCCTCCTCTGTCCTTCCCATACTGCAGGGTAGCTAAACTAATCCTGGCTGTTTTTTTTTTTCCAAATTAACTCCCGCATCAGTGTGTCAATCTTTTTAAACCACTTATTAGAAATCCACATGGGGGAGTTATGGAGTACATACAGTAACTGCGGGGCCCACACCATTTTTATTAAATTTGCTCGTCCTACCACTGACAGTGGAAGCTTACACCAACTGTTGCATTTCACTTTCTGTCTAGCCAACAGTGGGCCCAGATTTAACTGAATATACTCAGCCGGTTCCGGTGTTACTACCACTCCCAGGTATTTAAAACATTTTGCTATAACTATTTGTTCCGCCCCCTCGGGTAACTGATCCACCTCCTGATCTATAGGCATTAAAATTGACTTTGACCAGTTAATAGTGAACCCTGAAAAGCCTCCAAAGTCGTCGATTGTCCGCATCGCTGCTCGCAACGAGGCGGCAGAGTCGCCTAAATATATAAGCGCGTCGTCCGCATATAAGGATATTTTTTCTTCCCTCTGACCCCTACGGAATCCCACCACTTCCGAAGCATTACGGATCAGTATAGCCAGAGGTTCTACCGCCAGGGCAAACAGCAGTGGGGACAATGGGCACCCCTGATGGGTACCTCTATATAACTCAAATGGGGGGGATATATTATTGTTAATTCGGATTCTGGCTCTGGGTCTGGAATATAACACCTTTACCCACTTAATGAACCCGTCCCCCAGTCCAAATCTTTCCAGTATCTCCAGGAGGTAGGGCCACTCCACACTGTCAAACGCCTTTGCGGCGTCCAGTGACAGAATGGCCCTACCCCCCGGATTGTCCACCGGCATCTGCAAATTCATATATAATCGCCTAATATTATCCGCGGTGGAACGTGTGGGTATGAAGCCAGACTGGTCATAGTGGACCAGTCTGTCAATTACCTGGGATAGCCTTTTAGCCAAAATACCGGCCAGAAGCTTCACATCCGCATTCAATAAGGAGATTGGGCGGTATGAGTCCAACATAAACTTATCCTTCCCCGGTTTTGGAAGTACTATTATTGTTGCCTCCTGCATACTATCTGGCAGGAAGCCCACTTCCGCCGCCTCCGCCAGCGCCTCTAACAGAGGCAGTAGAAGTTCCCCCCCATAATGTACACCTCAGCCGGCAGCCCATCCGGACCTGGGGACTTGTGGTGTGGTGCCCCCTCCAGTGCCTCCGTCAATTCTTTCAATGTTATTGGGAAGTTTAACATTTCCCTGTCAACCTCAGAGAGCTGTGGAAATGGGCATGTTTGCAAAAACACAGCCAGGTTAGATGGAGTATAGCTAGTTTTAGAGGAATATAGATCCTTGTAGAACCTCTGGAAGTTATCTAATATATCATTACTAGACGTATGTATCTCCCCAGATTCTGTTTTTATAGCTGAGATATTAGCGGACTCCCGCTGCTCTCTCGCTATAAGGGCTAGGAGTCGACCAGTATTTTCCCCATCCTCAAAATAACTCTGTTGCTGAAAATAACTCCTTTTCTCTGCCGCGGTCAATAAAACCGAGTTATACATAGATTGCGCCTCCTTCCAGGAATCCTGGTTAGACTGAGATGGGTCAGCTATCAGAGCCTGTTCTCTCATTTTCATTTCTTCCCATACCCTGCTTTCCCATTCTCTCGCACGGGTTTTAATTCCCATTATCTCTCCAATTAGGCATCCCCTTACAAAAGCCTTAAGTGCGTCCCATACCATCGCTGCACTAGCCGATCCCCTGTTAAAGTCCAAGAATTCCCGTATTGCCCCCTTCATTTTATCCCGGGATGGGATCAGGGTTAGCCAGAAAGGGTTCAATTTCCACGGCAGGCGGTCCGACATAACCGTATCGTCCAGCCGTACCCAAAATGGGGAGTGATCCGATAGCGCACGTGGCTCATAGGCCGAATCCCTTACCCGCTGCATAAGTGCCTCATTCCCTAGTCCCATGTCAATACGTGAGAGTCCGTCATGTGTAGCGGAGTAGCATGAATAACTTCTGTCCTCTGCATGCCTCTCTCGCCAGACATCCCGGAGTCCCAGCTCCAAGAGCAGCGAGGCAAAGGCTGTCCTACCAGTCATCCGCCTCGCCACTCTTGGAGTCAAAGACATTCTATCCAGGGATATGTCAAACGTATTATTAAAATCCCCCAGCGCTAGTACCGGGACATCCGGGGACAGAGCCATAAATTGCGCCAAGCTTCTAAGAGGGGTTGCAGAAAATGGTGGAGGAACATAAACCGAGGCGATGATGCACACTAACCCGTTAAGCTTACACAGCAAAAAAACGTATCTACCTTCTCTGTCCACCCTCTGTTGAATGCATTTAGAAGGAGATATCCGTAGAGACCATTACACTTACTCCCCTGGAGTATGAAGTGTACATAGAGTGAAATTGTGTCGGGTATCTACGTGACTGCAGAAGGTGGACAGAGTCGGGGCGCATATGTGTTTCCTGTAAACAAATTATCTGGGGTTTCATTCTATCAAAATATTTAAACATTGCATTTCTTTTAGTCTTTTCCCCCAGACCCCTAACATTACAGGTCATTAAAACTATACCCTTATTATTCACATTAACCATTGTACTTACGAGAATAAAAGATTATCATATATCATCAATAAAGAAAAAAAAGGAAAAATAATAATAATTCCAAATTCATTTTACCCTTCTAAAATTAATCTGTCCTTTATGGAATACCAATAAAACTATGTTGTGCCTAAGTATACTTCAGAGTAAATTCCCTTGTTTCTGTGATGTGTATACAACGAACCTTGTGTTTGTGATGTTTGTGTTATTTTTTGTGGTATTTTCCCATATTCATTTGTGATGTAGCTCCCTCTCCCTCCCCTTCCTCCCCTTACCTCTCCCCCTATCCCTTCCCCCCCTTTTACCTCTACCCCCCCTTTCTTACCCTCCCTTCCCACCCCCCCTCCCTGCCCAGCTGGGCCTACCCTTGGGGTTTTGCCTATGACCTCTACTCTACACTCATCCCCTCTCAACTCCCCACTGTCATACATCTCTCTGTGCCCCTGCTCTAAGATTCTCACACCCCCCCCTAACTTTTTATTTTATTTATTTTTATATTTTTCCAGTGTTTTAATGTTTATACCCATTATTGTGTTAAATTTATCAAGACTCCCCCATTTCAGTCTAATTAGTGTTCTCCCTTCTCCTTCCCTTCCCCCCTCCTCCTCCCCTTCCCCTTAATAAGTGCTTTTACTGATGCTTTATTTGGTATTTCCCTTCTCTCCCCCCACCCGCTCCCTATCTGAAAACAAAAATAAATAAAACAAAGACAAGAACAAAAACAAAAAAGGGGGGGGGAGAAAGGGGAAAGCAACCCCCTCAGCGTCCTATTAGTCTCCCGTTTCTTGCCCTGCCGTCTTCTGTGAGGATTTCCCATTATCTTCCAGCCACCTCTCAACGCTCATTGGGGAGTTAAAAAAGCGTACGCCATTCAGCGCTGAGACCCGTAAGCGGGCAGGGTATAGAAGTGCATAGTCCAACTTATTTTCCTGAAGTGTGCGTTTGATCGGCATGAAGGCCGCCCGCCTCCTTTGAAGTTCTGGGGAGAAATCCTGATAAAATGAAACTCTTATCCCCTTATATTGGATTTCCCCCATTTCTCTGGCCTTCCGGAGTATGATCTCTTTGTCCCTGTAATTAAACATTTTTAAGATTAATGGTCTTGGTCTTGAGTGCTCACTTCCCTGGCGGAGTTTGAATGGAACTCGGTGGGAACGCTCAATGCCGAAAAAAGATGAGAAAGAGGTCGCCCCAAACGTTTCTTTAAACCACCCCTCCACTTCGTTCTGGCATGCCTATTATTCTGATGTTACTTCTCCTATTTTCTAGTTCGTCAATTTTAGAGGCCTGCATATCCATTTGTTTTTTCATCCCCGCAATGTCTTGACTGAGCGGGAATAACACATCTTCGACTGCGCTTAGCCTTTCCTCTAGGGCAGTGGTTCTTTTAACTGTTTCTTTCAGCTTGCTCCCCATTACCGCCAACTCCTCTTTTATTCCTTTCAACTGGGTATCCAAGCCAATTATTGATTTCCTACATGCATTAATTGCATGCAGAAGGTCTCTCATTGTGGGCTCTACCTCACTTTCTCCAGTGCCCTCCGCCATGTTCGGCTCTACTGTGTTGATGTTGCTTATTGCCGCTGCTACTGCAGTTGTAACATTCGCCTTCCCTGCCCCCTGCCCTTTGTTACTGGTTGTTTTTATATTTGATATTACTGCCTGATTCACAGGTATCAGTACCTGGCCACTACCTTGACTTTTCCTGGCCACCGAGGTTCCTGCTAGAGCTAGCTGTTGGGGTTTTGCTGGTGAGATAGTGTTTCGAGCAAATCGCTCCAGCTTTGCTGCTGCTGCTGCTGCCGCTGCTGCTGCCGCTGCCGCCTTTGCTTGACTCGCTTGGCTCTTTGCAGAGCGTGTGACCTGAGCTCCTTCCTGCAATATCTGCTGTTGGTTTGTCTACTCCTCTAATCCCTGTTTTCCGGGCATAGTGGACTGTCTCGCTACTGTCTCACTACTTCAGTTTTCAGGTTGCTGAGGGAGGTATTAACCCTTAGCCTTGTTAAGCCAACAGTACTGCTCAGGGGCCACTTCTGAGGCTAAACCCAGATATTAGCATTTGCTCATGACCCTCCCTAAATAGGGGTGGGAGAAAAAAAAATAAAAAATTCTCTCCACCACTAATCACTGACCACGGGAAAGCCACATTAAATTGCGAGGTATCTGTAGGGTATTACCCTCTCCTTTCCTCTTATGTTTTCCTGTTTTACAGATCCCCAGCAACGCCAGCTATATTAAGCTATACCGACACCAGTTAACCAATGAGAAAGAATAATTAAAGTGTTCAAATATGTCAATGAAGTAGGAAAAACTGTATAGCAGGTTCCAAGCTTGTTAATAATGTCCACACATATTCTGGTTATTACAGGCTATGCATACAATTCAAGTTTTCTTTTCCTTTCTTTAAGGAGAGGAGAAAAAAAAAAGAGTTCGCAGAAGCAGTTTCACCTTTCAAATACCATAGCTGTTAAGTTCCTGCAAAATAATCCGGTCGTACCGGGTAACCTCCCGTTCCACTGCCGCTGCTTTGGCCCGCTGCGCTATTCAAATCTCGCCTATTTGCCCCCATTTGTGGATGCTCAATCTCCCAAATTTTTCTCTTTATGTAACTGTGTGCTTCAGTACCTATCATAGTAATCATACGCTTATCTGCACAAACAGTTTTCAAACAAGTCAGTATTAGCATCTCCCATATTTCAAGCCTCACAGGTTCCTATTAACCCAAACCTATTCCCAAACGTAACCCTTTAACTACCCTAACTGCCAACAATGAAAATTGTACTGTGCAAAAGGTTTAGGGTACTTAAAGTGAGGGTGCTTAAATTTTTTTTGTTAAAGTAAAGATTTTATTTATCTATTAACAACCTATAAGATGCACAAAATGAAAAAAAACTAAATCAAATTAGTAATTGGTGTGTGCCCCCTATATACCTGTTTACCGAGCGCTGATCGTCACTCAGGTGACCCGCCGGCTCTCTCCTCTCTCGCATGACAGCTGCAGTGGGCGGGGCCACCCCTGTCCTCTTCCCCTCCTGACTGATGTCAGCGGGGGAGCCTCGGCCCCGCCCGCTGTAGCTGTCGGGCTAAGAGAGGAGAGAGCTAGCAGGTCACGTGAGCGCAGATCAGCACTCTGCAAACTGGTATACAGCTGCATTTTTTTTATGAAGCACAGTCACAGGGGGACATTACATGAATCAACCGAGAGGATAATGTAAATTTAACCCTGTGGGTTAACAACCACTTTAATTGCTGTTTTTAACTGTGCAGTGATTTAAGGCTCTGGATCTGTTAACCCCCCTGGCTTCTAGAATTCACTGGATGGTTCTGGAACTTAGAGGGTGGCAGAACAGAGGCTGCATCCTGAATATTTATGGAGAAGCCACCAAACCCTAAAAAGGGGAAAGGCTTAGTAGGTGGGAGAACAACCCATAAATAGTCAAAAGCCTGTTCGACTCGAACATTGCCTGTTCGCCCGTTCGCCGAACAGCGAACAATTTGGGATGTTCGCGGAAAATTCGAAAAGTCTATGGGAGAAGAATAAAGTGCTAATTATAAAGGCTTATATGCAAGTTATTGTCATAAAAAGTGTTTGGGGACCCGGGTCCTGCCCCAGGGGACATGTATCAATGCAAAAAAAAGTCTTTAAAACTGAAGTTTTTTCGGGAGCAGTGATTTTAATAATGCTTAAAGTGAAACAATAAAAGTGAAATATTCCTTTAAATTTCGTACCTGGGGGGTGTGTATAATATGCATGTAAAGTCGCACTTGTTTCCCGTGCTTAGAACTGTCCCTGCACAAAATGTAATTTCTGAAGGAAAAAAAGTAATTCAAAACTCACTCGCGG
The DNA here is from genome assembly GCA_029206835.1 of Rana muscosa. Taxonomy (NCBI): domain Eukaryota; kingdom Metazoa; phylum Chordata; class Amphibia; order Anura; family Ranidae; genus Rana; species Rana muscosa. Next base: position 368,580,940 of record CM055123.1, on the reverse strand, counting down.
CTATTAATGAATTGTCGGCTCCCGGCAATACATAGAAAAGTCATTGATAAAAAAAAAAAAGTGTGGGGGTCCCCCCAAATTCAATTACCAGGCCCTTCAGGTCTGGTATAGATATTAAGGGGAACCCCGCTGCAAATTAAAAAAAAAAAATGCGTGCGGTTCCCCCCAAATATCCATACCAGGCCCTTCAGGTCTGGCATGGATTTTAAGGGGAACTCCACACCAAATTAAAAAAAAATGGCGTGGAGTCCCACTAAAAATCCAGACCAGACCCTTATCCGAGCACGCAACCTGGCAGGCCGCAGGAAAAGGGGGGGATGAGAGAGCACCCCCCCTCCTGAACCAAACCAAGCCACATTCCCTCAACATGGGGAGGATATCCCCGTGTTGATGGGGACAAGGGCCTCATCCCCACAACCCTTGCCCGGTGGTTGTGGGGGTCTGCGGGCGGGGGGCTTATCGGAATCTGGAAGACCCCCTTTAACAAAGGGGACCCCCAGATCCCGGCCCCCCCTATGTGAATTGGTAAGGGGTACATTGTGCCCCTACCATTTCACAAAGAAAGTGTAAAAAAATGTAAAAAAAAAACACACAAACACCTTGAAAAATTCCTTTATTAAAAAAAAAAAAAAAAAAAAACATTCCAGCGATGAAATCCAGTGTCCCGCGTAGATCTGATGTCCAGCACTGTCCGTCATTGGCTGAGCCTGAGCGGGCCTGATGGGGAACTTGCTCCGCAGTCTATTAAATGTATAGACCCGCCCTTCTAAAGTTCCCCATCAGGTCTGCTCAGCCAATGACTAGGTGTAAGGCTAAGCGGACCAGATGTGTAACGTGAGAAGGGGCGGGTCTATTCATGTATAACACAGTGGAGGAAGTTCCCCATCAGGTCCGCTCAGGCCAATGACGTAGGCGGGGTCTGACATACGAGGGGGCGGACCTGATGGGGAACTTCCTCCACTGTGTAATAAATGAATAGACCCGCCCCTTCTCATGTTCTGCATCTGGTCCGCTTAGCCTTACACCTAGTCATTGGCTGAGTGGACCTGATGGGGAACTTTAGAAGGGGCGGGTCTATACATTTAATAGACTGCGGAGGAAGTTCCCCATCAGGTCCGCTCAGGCTCAGCCAATGACGGACAGCACTGGACATCGGATCGCCGCGGGACACTGGATTTCATCGCTGGAATGTTTTTTTTTTTTTTTTTTTTTTAATAAAGGACTTTTCCAAGGTGTTTGTGTGTTTTATTTTTTATTTTTTTACACTTTCTTCGTGAAATGGTAGGGGTACAATGTACCCCATTACCAATTCACATAGGGGGGGCGGGATATGGGGGTCCCCTTTGTTAAAGGGGTCTTCTAGATTCCGATAAGCCCCCTGCCCGCAGACCCCCACAACCACCGGGCAAGGGTTGTGGGGATGAGGCCCTTGTCCCCATCAACATGGGGACATCCTCCCCATGTTGAGGGCATGTGGCCTGGTACGGTTCAGGAGGGGGGGCGCTCTCTCGTCCCCCCCTCTTTTCCTGCGGCCTGCCAGGTTGCGTGCTCGGATAAGGGTCTGGTATGGATTTTTGGGGGTACTCCACGCCATTTTTTTTTTTATTTGGGATGGAGTTCCCCTTAAAATCCATGCCAGACCTGAAGGGCCTAGTATGGATATTTGGGGGGAACCGCACGCATTTTTTTTTTTTATTTGCCGCGGGGTTCCCCTTAATATCTATACCAGACCTGAAGGGCCTGGTAATTAAATTTGGGGGGACCCCCACTCTTCTTTTTTTTTTTTTTTTATCAATGACTTTTCTATGTATTGCCGGGAGCCGACAATTCATTAATAGCCGCAAGTGCCTTTTTTTCCTTCAGAAATGACATTTTGTGCAGGGACAGTTCTAAGCACGGGAAACAAGCGCAACTTTACATGCATATTATACACCCCCCCAGGTACGAAATTTAAAGGAAAATGTTACTTTTATTTTTTCATTTTAAGTATTATTAAAATCACTGCTCCCAAAAAAACGGCAGTTTTTAAAACTTTTTTTTGCATTGATACATGTCCCCTGGGGCAGGACCCGGGTCCCCGAACACTTTTTAGGACAATAACTTGCATATTAGCCTTTATAATTAGTACTTTAAATTTCGAACGTTCGAGTCCATTGTATTTAATAGGGTTCTAAAGTTCACGCAAACATTCTGTCTGTTTGCAGGTTCTGGTACGAACCGAACAGGGGGGTATTCGGCTCATCCCTACCTGGCTGTCAAGAAGCAGTCCAGGGTCCAGTTGCCTGGAGGGGACCCCTGTGCTGGGGGGCTCTGCCCCTGGGCAGAAGGAAAACCAGGAGAAAGTGAGAGCGACAGAGAGAAGGAGAAGCTGGAAGCATCACACCCTACTTCAGCCTCAGCTATGCTGAAGCTTTCCTGAACCAGGATCAAGCCCTGCATAGCAGTTTGTCTATGCAACAGCCTCATGGATCTCTGGAACCACAAAGAAACTGAATGAGTAACTTATATTTCACTTACCCCAAGCCTGTGTAGAGAGGGCATTAAGGCAGCAACACTTTACATGTCCAGGACCAGGGGACAGTTTAGAGCCAGCCCAAAGCAGCAAGAAGCACCCCCCACATCTCTCTAGCTTGGGATAGTAGTAGCAAGATTTTTTTTCAATTCTGCAAGTAGCAGCACCAGGTGGGCAGCATTGTTTAACCAGTTCTTAGCAGCCAGAGACATTAACGAGTCCTCAAGGGTTTATTCAAATTCTTCAATTTGGGCATCTCATGCATCCCTACTCCCTATCCAAGTTATCCCCTAATTAAACAAAACCAAAACACCTAGACTGTTTATTGAGCCTGTGAAGAAAGTGTGAAAATTCCAGTGGCCCCTGCATGTGTGGGGTAAAGACCCAACAAATTCAGCGGCTCCTACGGGGGTTAGAAATATATTTGCATATGCCATACCTGACCAATCACTGTGGAGGTGGATAATCACTGCAATAGCTGCCACTACTATAGTGATCCTCGCTGTCTTCTGGGTCCCATGCTGAATGGCTGCCCTGCTGCATACTAACTACAGGGGGTTGCTCACTCCGCACAGATGCCTCCAGAGAATAACATTAAGACCCCTTTCACACTGGGGCGGTTTGCAGGCGCTATTGCGCTAAAAATAGAGCCTGCAAACCGACCTGAAACAGCGGCTGCTGTTTCTCCAGTGTGGAAGCCTGAGGACTTTCACACTGGAGCAGTGCACTAGCAGGGCCGCTCCAAAAGTCCTGCTAGCCGCGTCTTTGGAGCGGTGAAGGAGCGGTGTGTTTACCGCTCCTCCACCGCTCCTTCCTATTGAAATCAATGGGAAACCGCGGCTATACCGCCGTCAATGCGCCTCTGCAGAGGCGCATTGCCGGCGGTATTAACCCTTTTTTGGCCGCTAGCGGGGGTAAAACCGCCCCGCTAGCGGCCGAATACCGCTGTGAAAATAAAATAGCGGCGCTTTACCACCACCGCCGCTACCCGCCCCAGTGTGAAAGGGGCCTAAGGGTATAATGTATGTTTGTCAATGAATACAAGGCATTCTCTTATTGGACGTCACTGCCTCTGCTCTCATAGAACGCTATGTATTTATTGAGAAAAAAGATATTGTTGATCCAGGGAACATTTGATTGCCTCCTATGGCTGTGGAAACAGGAAATAATTTTTCCCGTGTTGGACAACAGCAACAAAGCAAACGTACCCAAAATGGGGAGTGATCCGATAGCGCACGTGGCTCATAGGCCGAATCCCTTACCCGCTGCATAAGTGCCTCATTCCCTAGTCCCATGTCAATACGTGAGAGTCCGTCATGTGTAGCGGAGTAGCATGAATAACTTCTGTCCTCTGCATGCCTCTCTCGCCAGACATCCCGGAGTCCCAGCTCCAAGAGCAGCGAGGCAAAGGCTGTCCTACCAGTCATCCGCCTCGCCACTCTTGGAGTCAAAGACATTCTATCCAGGGATATGTCCAACGTATTATTAAAATCCCCCAGCGCTAGTACCGGGACATCTGGGGACAGAGCCATAAATTGCGCCAAGCTTCTAAGAGGGGTTGCAGAAAATGGTGGAGGAACATAAACCGAGGCGATGATGCACACTAACCCGTTAAGCTTACACAGCAAAAAAACGTATCTACCTTCTCTGTCCACCCTCTGTTGAATGCATTTCGAAGGAGATATCCGTAGAGACCATTACACTTACTCCCCTGGAGTATGAAGTGTACATAGAGTGAAATTGTGTCGGGTATCTACGTGACTGCAGAAGGTGGACAGAGTCGGGGCACATATGTGTTTCCTGTAAACAAATTATCTGGGGTTTCATTCTACCAAAATATTTAAACATTGCATTTCTTTTAGTCTTTTCCCCCAGACCCCTAACATTACAGGTCATTAAAACTATACCCTTATTATTCACATTAACCATTGTACTTACGAGAATAAAAGATTATCATATATCATCAATAAAGAAAAAAAAAGGAAAAATAATAATAATTCCAAATTCATTTTACCCTTCTAAAATTAATCAGTCCTTTATGGAATACCAATAAAACTATGTTGTGCCTAAGTATACTTCAGAGTAAATTCCCTTGTTTTTGTGATGTGTATACAACGAACCTTGTGTTTGTGATGTTTGTGTTATTTTTTGTGGTATTTTCCCATATTCATTTGTGATGTAGCTCCCTCTCCCTCCCCTTCCTCCCCTTACCTCTCCCCCTATCCCTTCCCCCCCTTTTACCTCTACCCCCCCTTTCTTACCCTCCCTTCCCACCCCCCTCCCTGCCCAGCTGGGCCTACCCTTGGGGTTTTGCCTATGACCTCTACTCTACACTCATCCCCTCTCAACTCCCCACTGTCATACATCTCTCTGTGCCCCTGCTCTAAGATTCTCACACCCCCCCTAACTTTTTATTTATTTATTTATTTTTATATTTTTCCAGTGTTTTAATGTTTATACCCATTATTGTGTTAAATTTATCAAGACTCCCCCATTTCAGTCTAATTAGTGTTCTCCCTTCTCCTTCCCTTCCCCCCTCCTCCTCCCCTTCCCCTTAATAAGTGCTTTTACTGATGATTTATTTGGTATTTCCCTTCTCTCCCCCCACCCGCTCCCTATCTGAAAACAAAAAAAAATAAAACAAAGACAAGAACAAAAACAAAAAAGGGGGGGGGAGAAAGGGGAAAGCAACCCCCTCAGCGTCCTATTAGTCTCCCGTTTCTTGCCCTGCCGTCTTCTGTGAGGATTTTCCGTTATCTTCCAGCCACCTCTCAACGCTCATTGGGGAGTCAAAAAAGCGTACGCCATTCAGCGCTGAGACCCGTAAGCGGGCAGGGTATAGAAGTGCATAGTCCAACTTATTTTCCTGAAGTGTGCGTTTGATCGGCATGAAGGCCGCCCGCCTCCTTTGAAGTTCTGGGGAGAAATCCTGATAAAATGAAACTCTTATCCCCTTATATTGGATTTCCCCCATTTCTCTGGCCTTCCGGAGTATGATCTCTTTGTCCCTGTAATTAAACATTTTTAAGATTAATGGTCTTGGTCTTGAGCGCTCACTTCCCTGGCAGAGTTTGAATGGAACTCGGTGGGAACGCTCAATGCCGAAAAAAGATGAGAAAGAGGTCGCCCCAAACGTTTCTTTAAACCACCCCTCCAGGAATGATATATTATTCTGATGTTACTTCTCCTATTTTCTAGTTCGTCAATTTTAGAGGCCTGCATATCCATTTGTTTTTTCATCCCCGCAATGTCTTGACTGAGCGGGAGTAACACATCTTCGACTGCGCTTAGCCTTTCCTCTAGGGCAGTGGTTCATTTAACTGTTTCTTTCAGCTTGCTCCCCATTACCGCCAACTCCTCTTTTATTCCTTTCAACTAGGTATCCAAGCCAATTATTGATTTCCTACATGCATTAATTGCATGCAGAAGGTCTCTCATTGTGGGCTCTACCTCACTTTCTCCAGTGCCCTCCGCCATGTTCGGCTCTACTGTGTTGATGTTGCTTATTGCCGCTGCTACTGCAGTTGTAACATTCGCCTTCCCTGCCCCCTGCCCTTTGTTACTGGTTGTTTTTATATTTGATATTACTGCCTGATTCGCAGGTATCAGTACCTGGCCACTACCTTGACTTTTCCTGGCCGCCGAGGTTCCTGCTAGAGCTAGCTGTTGGGGTTTTGCTGGTGAGATAGTGTTTCGAGCAAATCGCTCCAGCTTTGCTGCTGCTGCTGCTGCCGCTACTGCTGCCGCTGCCGCCTTTGCTTGACTCTTTGCAGAGCGTGTGACCTGAGCTCCTTCCTGCAATATCTGCTGTTGGTTTGTCTGCTCCTCTACTGTTTTCCGGGCATAGTGGACTGTCTCACTACTTCAGTTTTCAGGTTGCTGAGGGAGGTATTAACCCTTAGCCTTGTTAAGCCAACAGTACTGCTCAGGGGCCACTTCTGAGGCTAAACCCAGATATTAGCATTTGCTCATGACCCTCCCTAAATAGGGGTGGGAGAAAAAAAAAATTCTCTCCACCACAGGGTAATAACTAATCACTGACCACGGGAAAGCCACATTAAATTGCGAGGTATCTGTAGGGTATTACCCTCTCTTTTCCTCTTATGTTTTCCTGTTTTACAGATCCCCAGCAACGCCAGCTATATTAAGCTATACCGACACCAGTTAACCAATGAGAAAGAATAATTAAAGTGTTCAAATATGTCAATGAAGTAGGGAAAACTGTATAGCAGGTTCCAAGCTTGTTAATAATGTCCACACATATTCCGGTTATTACAGGCTATGCATACAATTCAAGTTTTCTTTTCCTTTCTTTAAGGAGAGGAGAAAAAAAAAAAGAGTTCGCAGAAGCAGTTTCACCTTTCAAATACCATAGCTGTTAAGTTCCTGCAAAATAATCCAGTCGTACAGGGTAACCTCCCGTTCCACTGCCGCTGCTTTGGCCCGCTGCGCTATTCAAATCTCGCCTATTTGCCCCCATTTACAGTTCATCAACAGTTTTAGGCAGTACATACCAGTAGGTGACCCCCGCTTGATGTTTCAGGTGTTTTCACTGTGTTTTCCAGGGCAGTCCCGGTTTCCTTACGAATCCCCTCCGTTACTACAGCGCGTGGCTTATGTTCCCGGGGTGCTAGACTCCTCTCCTCCTCCTCCTCCTCGACTCGTTCGCTTCTCTCGTTGTGCTGTGCCTCTCACCTCTTGCTCCTGCTTGCAATCTCGCGAGACTACGCGGCTCTGGAGCTCCCAGAGACTGGTCACCCCCACACAGCGCGTCAGCTGTCAGCGGTTACAATGAAGGAGGAGAGGATAGGGGGGTCGGGGTAGAGTCGTGCAGAGTAGCGCAGGTACAGAGGTAGCTACGGAAGTAGCGGAGATAACGGGGCTCCTTGTCCCATCATAATTGCACTAACTGGGCATGTTTTCAGTCCGAGGGAGGGGTATGGAGCGGAGGCTTCACACACTCACGAACTCAGACACTCTCACATCCTCCCACATTCGGCCACGCACCCCCCCGTCGAACTGTTTCTAAAGGAACTACTTGCTGTGCTTACCATTGACTGGGCTGGATACTACTCTGTTCCTCAACAAATCATATTGGCACTACATACATCATATTTGCCATACTTGTAGGTATATGATGTTCTTTTTTAATTAAGGTTTGACACCAATTTAAATACTTATATCATTAATAGTTATTTTCCCATCACCCTATTTTTAGGGTTCATTCCTCTTTATGCTCGGGATGTCTTCCTGTTGGTCTCATTGGTCTTCAGCGGCCGGTCCTGTTTTACTTTGAGGAAAACTTTTAGTGTACTCCTGTGACCTCCATATTACATATGTGACTCTGGGTCTGGTGGTGAGTTATATTCCGCTGTTCCGGCCTTGACTGTTAATACATTTACAACACATATTGTTTGTTTTCACTTAGCATAATTTATGAATTTTGTTGTTACTGATGATTTGTCATGTTCTCTATATCTCTCTATAAAGAACCTAGTCATGATATATTTATTGTTATTTGAAAGATGCAAATTCTATCTTTTAGTATGACCTACGTTTATTGTCAAACTCCTGAAGAAGCTCCCAGTGAGCGTAACTAGTAGAGTGACCTTCAACGATAGTTTGTCATATGCCTTGACCATTTTGTCATTTTTGGTCTGTTTGTAATTTGCATGTTTTCCTCGTTTTATTCTCTTCCCTAATAAACATTGTTAAATTTTATTCAATTTCTCTGTTTGAGCTACTTTCCATGAACACCGCTATAATCCCAGAGCATGTGGATGCTCAATCTCCCAAATTTTTCTCTTTATGTAACTGTGTGCTTCAGTACCTATCATAGTAATCATACGCTTATCTGCACAAACAGTTTTCAAACAAGTCAGTATTAGCATCTCCCATATTTCAAGCCTCACAGGTTCCTATTAACCCAAACCTATTCCCAAAGGTAACCCTTTAACTACCCTAACTGCCAACAATGAAAATTGTACTGTGCAAAAGGTTTAGGGTACTTAAAGTGAGGGTGCTTAAATTTTTTTTGTTAAAGTAAAGATTTTATTTATCTATTAACAACCTATAAGATGCACAAAATGAAAAAAAACTAAATCAAATTGGTAATTGGTGTGTGCCCCCTATATACCTGTTTACCGAGCGCTGATCGTCACTCAGGTGACCCGCCGGCTCTCTCCTCTCTCGCATGACAGCTGCAGTGGGCGGGGCCGCCCCTCTCCTCTTCCCCTCCTGACTGATGTCAGCGGGGGAGCCTCGGCCCCGCCCGCTGTAGCTGTCGGGCCAAGAGAGGAGAGAGCTAGCAGGTCACGTGAGCGCAGATCAGCACTCTGCAAACTGGTATACAGCTGCATTTTTTTTATGAAGCACAGTCACAGGGGGACATTACATGAATCAACCGAGAGGATAATGTAAATTTAACCCTGTGGGTTAACAACCACTTTAATTGCTGTTTTTAACTGTGCAGTGATTTAAGGCTCTGGATCTGTTAACCCCCCTGGCTTCTAGAATTCACTGGATGGTTCTGGAACTTAGAGGGTGGCAGAACAGAGGCTGCATCCTGAATATTTATGGAGAAGCCACCAAACCCTAAAAAGGGGAAAGGCTTAGTAGGTGGGAGAACAACCCATAAATAGTCAAAAGCCTGGCAGTAGGGATGAGCTTCGAGTTCGAGTCGAACTCATGTTCGACTCGAACATGAGTTCGAGTCGAACTCATGTTCGACTCGAACATTGCCTGTTCGCCCGTTCGCCGAACAGCGAACAATTTGGGATGTTCGCGGAAAATTCGAAAAGTCTATGGGAGAAGAATAAAGTGCTAATTATAAAGGCTTATATGCAAGTTATTGTCATAAAAAGTGTTTGGGGACCCGGGTCCTGCCCCAGGGGACATGTATCAATGCAAAAAAAAGTCTTTAAAACTGAAGTTTTTTCGGGAGCACTGATTTTAATAATGCTTAAAGTGAAACAATAAAAGTGAAATATTCCTTTAAATTTCGTACCTGGGGGGTGTGTATAATATGCATGTAAAGTCGCACTTGTTTCCCGTGCTTAGAACTGTCCCTGCACAAAATGTAATTTCTGAAGAAAAAAAAGTAATTCAAAACTCACTCGCGGCTATTAATGAATTGTCGGCTCCCGGCAATACATAGAAAAGTCATTGATAAAAAAAAAAAAAAAAGAAGAGTGGGGGTCCCCCCAAATTCAATTACCAGGCCCTTCAGGTCTGGTATAGATATTAAGGGGAACCCCGCCGCAAATTTTTTAAAAAAATGCGTGCGGTTCCCCCCAACTATCCATACCAGGCCCTTCAGGTCTGGCATGGATTTTAAGGGGAACTCCACCCCAAATTTAAAAAAAATGGCGTGGAGTCCCCCCAAAAATCCATACCAGACCCTTATCCGAGCACGCAACCTGGCAGGCCGCAGGAAAAGGGGGGGATGAGAGAGCACCCCCCCTCCTGAACCGAACCAAGCCACATGCCCTCAACATGGGGAGGATATCCCCGTAATGATGGGGACAAGGGCCTCATCCCCACAACCCTTGCCCGGTGGTTGTGGGGGTCTGCGGGCGGGGGGCTTATCGGAATCTGGAAGACCCCCTTTAACAAAGGGGACCCCCAGATCCCGGCCCCCCCTATGTGAATTGGTAAGGGGTACATTGTGCCCCTACCATTTCACAAAGAAAGTGTAAAAAAAATGTAAAAAAAAACACACAAACACCTTAAAAAATTCCTTTATTAAAAAAAAAAAAAAAAAAAAAAAACATTCCAGCGATGAAATCCAGTGTCCCGCGTAGATCTGATGTCCAGCACTGTCCATCATTGGCTGAGCCTGAGCGGGCCTGATGGGGAACTTGCTCCGCAGTCTAAATAAATGTATAGACCCGCCCTTCTAAAGTTCCCCATCAGGTCTGCTCAGCCAATGACTAGGTGTAAGGCTAAGCGGACCAGATGCGTAACGTGAGAAGGGGCGGGTCTATTCATGTATAACACAGTGGAGGAAGTTCCCCATCAGGTCCGCTCAGGCCAATGACGTAGGCGGGGTCTGACATACGAGGGGGCGGACCTGATGGGGAACTTCCTCCACTGTGTAATAAATGAATAGACCCGCCCCTTCTCATGTTCCGCATCTGGTCCGCTTAGCCTTACACCTAGTCATTGGCTGAGTGGACCTGATGGGGAACTTTAGAAGGGGCGGGTCTATACATTTAATAGACTGCGGAGGAAGTTCCCCATCAGGTCCGCTCAGGCTCAGCCAATGACGGACAGCACTGGACATCGGATCGCCGCGGGACACTGGATTTCATCGCTGGAATGTTTTTTTTTTTTTTTTTTTTTAATAAAGGACTTTTCCAAGGTGTTTGTGTGTTTTTTTTTTGTTTTTTTTTACACTTTCTTCGTGAAATGGTAGGGGTACAATGTACCCCATTACCAATTCACATAGGGGGGGCGGGATATGGGGGTCCCCTTTGTTAAAGGGGTCTTCTAGATTCCGATAAGCCCCCTGCCCACAGACCCCCACAACCACCGGGCAAGGGTTGTGGGGATGAGGCCCTTGTTCCTATCAACATGGGGACATCCTCCCCATGTTGAGGGCATGTGGCCTGGTACGGTTCAGGAGGGGGGGCGCTCTCTCATCCCCCCTCTTTTCCTGCGGCCTTCCAGGTTGCGTGCTCGGATAAGGGTCTGGTATGGATTTTTGGGGGTACTCCACGCCATTTTTTTTTTAATTTGGGATGGAGTTCCCCTTAAAATCCATGCCAGACCTGAAGGGCCTGGTATGGATATTTGGGGGGAACCGCACGCATTTTTTTTTTTATTTGCCGCGGGGTTCCCCTTAATATCTATACCAGACCTGAAGGGCCTGGTAATTAAATTTGGGGAGACCCCCACTCTTCTTTTCTTTTTTTTTTTTATCAATGACTTTTCTATGTATTGCCGGGAGCCGACAATTCATTAATAGCCGCAAGTGCCTTTTTTTCCTTCAGAAATGACATTTTGTGCAGGGACAGTTCTAAGCACGGGAAACAAGCGCGACTTTACATGCATATTATACACCCCCCCCCAGGTACGAAATTTAAAGGAAAATGTTGCTTTTATTTTTTCATTTTAAGTATTATTAAAATCACTGCTCCCAAAAAAACTGCAGTTTTTAAAACTTTTTTTTGCATTGATACATGTCCCCTGGGGCAGGACCCGGGTCCCCAAACACTTTTTAGGACAATAACTTGCATATTAGCCTTTATAATTAGTACTTTAGATTTCGAACGTTCGATTCCATTGTATTTAATAGGGTTCTAAAGTTCACGCAAACATTCTGTCTGTTCGCAGGTTCTGGTACGAACCGAACAGGGGGGTGTTTGGCTCATCCCTACCTGGCCGTCAAGAAGCAGTCCAGGGTCCAGTTGCCTGGAGGGGACCCCTGTGCTGGGGGGCTCTGCCCCTGGGCAGAAGGAAAACCAGGAGAAAGTGAGAGCGACAGAGAGAAGGAGAAGCTGGAAGCATCACACCCTACTTCAGCCTCAGCTATGCTGAAGCTTTCCTGAACCAAGATCAAGCCCTGCATAGCAGTTTGTCTATGCAACAGCCTCATGGATCTCTGGAACCACAAAGGAACTGAATGAGTAACTTATATTTCACTTACCCCAAGCCTGTGTAGAGAGGGCATTAAGGCAGCAACACTTTACATGTCCAGGACCAGGGGACAGTTTAGAGCCAGCCCAAAGCAGCAAGAAGCACCCCCCACATCTCTAGCTTGGGATAGTAGTAGCAAGATTTATTTTCAATTCTGCAAGTAGCAGCACCAGGTGGGCAGCATTGTTTAACCAGTTCTTAGCAGCCAGAGACATTAACGAGTCCTCAAGGGTTTATTCAAATTCTTCAATTTGGGCATCTCATGCATCCCTACTCCCTATCCAAGTTATCCCCTAATTAAACAAAACCAAAACACCTAGACCAGTGATGGCGAACCTTGGCACCCCAGATGTTTTGGAACTACTTCTCCCATGATGCTCAGCTACACTGCAGAGTGTATGAGCATTATGGGAAATGTAGTTCCAAAACATCTGGGGTGCCAAGGTTCGCCATCACTGACCTAGACTGTTTATTGAGCCTGTGAAGAAAGTGTGAAAATTCCAGTGGCCCCTGCATGTGTGGGGTAAAGACACAACAAATTCAACGGCTCCTACGGGGGTTAGAAATATATTTGCATATGCCATACCTGACCAATCACTGTGGAGGTGGATAATCACTGCAATAGCTGTCACTACTATAGTGATCCTCGCTGTCTTCTGGGTCCCATGCTGAATGGCTGCCCTGCTGCATACTAACTACAGGGGGTTGCTCACTCCGCACAGACGCCTCCAGAGAATAACATTAAGACCCCTTTCACACTGGGGCGGTTTGCAGGCGCTATTGCGCTAAAAATAGAGCCTGCAAACCGACCTGAAACAGCGGCTGCTGTTTCTCCAGTGTGGAAGCCTGAGGACTTTCACACTGGAGCAGTGCACTAGCAGGACCGCTCCAAAAGTCCTGCTAGCCGCATCTTTGGAGCGGTGAAGGAGCGGTGTGTTTACCGCTCCTCCACCGCTCCTTCCTATTGAAATCAATGGGAAACCGCGGCTATACCGCCGTCAATGCGCCTCTGCAGAGGCGCATTGCCGGCGGTATTAACCCTTTTTTGGCCGCTAGCGGGGGTAAAACCGCCCCGCTAGCGGCCAAATACCGCTGTGAAAATAAAATAGCGGCGCTTTACCACCACCGCCGCTACCGCCCCAGTGTGAAAGGGGCCTAAGGGTATAATGTATGTTTGTCAATGAATACAAGGCATTCTCTTATTGGACGTCACTGCCTCTGCTCTCATAGAACGCTATGTATTTATTGAGAAAAAAGATATTGTTGATCCAGGGAACATTTGATTGCCTCCTATGGCTGTGGAAACAGGAAATAATTTTTCCCGTGTTGGACAACAGCAACAAAGCAATCGCACACAACACTTCTAATCTTATGCATTACGTTGCAGATCATCTATTAGTGCAAATCACTGTAGTCATCTAATAAATAGATCAGTCAAGTATTTTGGACACTCTTCTGCATCTCAAGTTGCTGACAATCCTATAAAGCAACCATGTGCCACCGCATACCAGATCACCAATTTCTCTCTCAAGACTCTTCTCGAGAGTCATGCTACGAGACCCTCAAAGGCTAAACTTTTGTATAGTTTGAATATATCTGCTACTCCATTTTCTTATAACTCAGGTACCACTTACAGGCACCTCAGGTACAATTCATCGTTTACAGCAACAGTGAAGTAAAACCTGTGGTGACAAGAGAACAGATACATCAGAACTTGTAATGTACATATGACGTGTAGTAAACTTAATAACACAACCCTTGTGAAATTGATGACTGTCCAGGGAGCTTGAGGTCCGCATTCAAGTTAGCATCCTGCCTATGCAAGAATTTGAGCTGGTAATCACATGGTTAAGACCACTATTGTTGGACTGTGCCAAAGATATAAAACGGTTCACATCTGCAAACCGAACAAAGGCCTTCATCTAACATGGAAGATATTAATGCAAATTTATGGATAAGTCCTGACCTCATCAAACTTGCTTTATCCAAAAGATTGCAGGAATTTCCTAAAATAACCAACAGAGACAACCAGAAGTTCCAGAAACTGTGAGTTTCTGGAGTGGTCTTCTTTTTGAATTAGAACAAACCCATACTTAACAGGCCTCAGCTACTTAGACACTGTGCATGGTATGAACCCATTGGTTGCAAAATTGCAAAGAAGGTGGGCAACATCATTTGCTTAGAGCAGGGATCTCAAACTGGTGGCCCTCCAGCTGTTGTGAAACTACAAATCCCATCATGCCTCTGCCTGTGGGAGTCATGTTTGTAACTGTCAGCCTTGCAATGCCTCATGGGACTTGTAGTTTCACAACAGCTGGAGGGCCACCAGTTTGAGACCACTGGCTTAGAGGCTCATCACTATCCCCCTTCAGTCCCCATTGGCCATTTTTTTTTTAGTCATTCTCTATTAACAAGGGGGGAAGAGCAGACAGCAGAAAAAATTAAGCATACAATCGTACACCCATGGGCTGCTCGCTTTTCCCCAGAGTGAAGTTTTAAAGCACCTATCACACTGTATGAAATGGATTATTGTTGCCCCAGGTGGTGTACCACATCCCATTTGAAATGGCAATGGTAAGAAAATGTGAAAAATTAAGACTTTACTGGTACCGAGGGTGAAATAAGTATAAAAATGACTAATTCCTTTATTTACATCTTACATATAACCACATATTTAAAAAAACAACAGTAGGGATGCAAATCCCAGTCTAAAGGTTACATATTCATAGCTTATACAGTATCAATTGCATAGTTTAAAGAAAAACAAACAAAAGCTCAACAATTCGCAAAGTGCTTCTTCAGGACCTGTTTTTGCGTTCATAGAAGCGTAACCTATAGATTGCTCAAGAATCAAAAGAGTAGCGGCAATCACTGGCAGGCTGCAGGCGCAACCAATAGAGTGTGCTTGCATTGACTCAAACCATTTTTTTTTAAATACGAAAAGATGCAGCGCGTGAAGAGAACCAGCTGGGAAATGTCATCATAACCAGAAGAAGTACAACAGTACAATCTACTTGGATTTCAAAGGACCCGAGTCAATATTGAGATGAAAATAAGATGCCCATTAAACCAAAGCTTCCCATGTAAGTTCTTCAGCTGATGAAATTTCCCAGCTGGTGCTCTTCTCTCCCTGCGACTTTTCGTATTTTAATTATTGATAGAGTCAATGCACACTCCATTGGTTGCGCCTGCAGATCACCAGCTACTCTTTTGATTCTTGAGGAATTCATAGCTTACTCTTCTATGAATGTAAGAAAGAGGTCCTAAAGAAGAACTTTGAGAAACGTTGACCTTGTGTTTGTTTTGCTGTAAACTATGCAAGATTGATACTGTATGAACTATGAAGATGTAACCTTTAGACTGGGATAATGTGGTTATATGTAAGATGTAAATAAAGTAATTCGTAATTTTTATACTTACGTCATCCTTGCTACCAGTAAAGCCATTCTTTTTTTTACATTTTTTTACCCATCCCACTGTCTCAAGTAACCACCTTTCCATGCCAGGTTTTCCTTCCACTAGAGCTGGAGCAAAAAAAAAAGTTCTCTCAAATCAGCCAGTGCCTGAAGGCAAGCTTGGCCTCTGCAATCGGTGGATGTCCAATGATGACATCAGCTCAGACTTAGCACAAACCAATGGGGCCCAAGTACACTTATTTATAGTCTGGTCAGAAGTGATCTTCATGGAAGACTTGCAGCTAAAAATCTTTGTGATGGATATGTCCAAATCTGAAATATTTGATTGTAACAGAAGGTGGTTTGTCCCCTGAAGCCCTGGAGAGTTGCACAAGGAAGGCAATAGTAAAAAGCACTGCTCACAGTGAAGCCGCACCAGGATAAAACAACAGGACCTGAACAAGACTGCCAGGCATTATATTTTTTACTGATGACACTTGGTCAGCAGGATTCAGCTCTTGGTGGACATATCTCTGTATCTGCCACAGCTCTTGGACCAGGAACCTGCTATATTATTGTATAGGCACTACGCCTTCTGGGTCTTCCCTGTGTTCCCTGGTGCGGCTTATGCAAGGCAACACTACCATTTTGGGCCAGCACTATGGTCCAGGTTCTAGTTTTAGCCCTCTGGTGAAGCTTTTGCAAAGCAACACTACCAATTCAGGCACGTTTTGAACTTTGGGAAGTTATCCCCATCAAATAGACAATAGTCTCACTGCACCTGTGCCGTGTGGTCAGTGCTGGGGACTTTCTACGCCCTCTGTGGGCCAAACCGCCCATCGGGACCAGACCATCTGGACTGAGGGACCACTGCTGTCGCCTGCCAGTCTGACCTTCCAGGGAATAACTTCATCAAATCAGAACCACAGTGCTTTTTGTACCTCTTATTATTTTTAATTTTCTATTTTTTGCTACTACCAAGTAACACGTACGCACCCAATACATAGGATATCATTCATCACTAAAAGGTGCAGCACCCTACCCCTGAAGAAGAGGCTATACAATCAAAAGGCCTTGAAACGTTGGGTATCTGTCCCACCCTTGAGACAGAGCCGGGTCCTGTACTATATTATTTTTTCCCTTTTTTTGTGTAATTTATGATATCTGTTCCCATGCGTTGTGATTTTTCCTTTTTTACCATGTACACATTAGTCACTTGGATATGTGTTGTGCGTAGGAAGTAGCAGCCCTTCATTTATATTTTTGTATTCAATTTTTCCAAATAAATAAGTCTTTATGACAATTACTATTGTACTTCGTTACTTACAATAGAGGTTTTCAACAGTCACCCTTAAAAGTCCCACTGAGGAACCGCCCTCTTCGGAGTGCACTCTTTTTCTGTATGTATTTAAGGATGTGGGTAGACTGACCTCTTCATATCCGTGCATCTGAGACACCGCTCTTTGCAATTAGTAAAAAGCATGTCAGAGGTTCTGTGCCGGTTCGCGGTAATTTCCTGCATGAGAAGTTTGGGATTTGGTTTAGAATTAATTGCTTCCTCAATGCAAAAAAGTACAGGCATGCAATACCATCAAAGAGGCATCTAATCAGTCCCCAAACATACAACCAAAATCATAAAGAACTGTCAATGTATCACACATGTTCACCCAGAAAAACACAGTATATTTTCCATATTGAGTCGTTATTTCATTCCATTCATTCAGATCTCAGTGAAAGACATCAGTCTAATGATATCTGAATTGAGCAAATTTGAATTACAAGTTCTTGTACTGCCTGAATATCAGCATTCAGATCAGTCATATCAACAACAAAGAATCACGTTGAATATAATGTAAATCTCCCCAATGGGGCACATATGGCAAAAAAAGGTAAAAATAAAACTGACATGGGTTATAACCCTCCCTAAAGCCGCGTACACACGACCGGTTTTCTCGGCAAGAAACGACAAGAAAACTGTTGGGAGAGCTTTCTTGCCGAGAAAACCATTTGTGTGTATGCTTTCTCGTCGAGAAAACTGGCCAAAATCTCGACGAGAAAAAAGAAGACCTGCGGTCTTTTTTCTCGTCGGAGTCTCATTTTTTCTCGCCGTGATTCTCGTCAGAGTGTTTTTGGACGAGAAAACCGTTCGTGTGTATGCTTTTCCGAGTCTTCAAAAACCGTGCATGGTCAGACTCAAGTATGAGACGGGAGCGCACCTTCTTGTAAAACTAGTGTTCGTAATGGAGATAGCACATTCGAACTGAAAGCACGAAGACTGAAAAGCTTGAATCGTCTCTCACTAAACTTTTACTAACACGCAGTAACACGAGATCAGCAAAAGCAGCCCAAGGGGTGGCGCCATGAGAATTGAACTTCCCCTTTATACTGCCGTCGTACGTGTTGTATGTCACAGCGCTTTTAGACCGACGAGATTTTGGATTGACAGTGTGTATGCAAGGAAAGCTGGACAAGAATCTCGTCAAGCTTCACAAGAAACCCGTCGAGAAAAACAACATTTTTTTTGCGACGAGAATCTCGGCCGTGTGTACGAGGCTTTACTCTATCCATAATGAGAAAAAAAGTCCCTATAGTTCTACTTTAATTCATGATATAGGTAGTCATAATTCATTTAATTCAATGATAATGTGCACAATGCAAATGTTTTTGCATATGCATATTCAGGTGAATAAAAAAACTGTCTTCAATGAAAAGAAGAAAAGGTGTCCTGAATGGAATGGCTTGCCCCCCACAGAGTCCTGATCCCAACATTGATCAACTTAACGTGGGTATGTCTAGGATTACAAGAAGAGACATAAGCAACTGAGACAGCCTAAATCCATTATTGACTGTGGTTAATACTCCTAGATGTTTGGAATAATGTATTCATACCAATACACTACACATGTTCACCCAGAAAAACACAGTACATGTTTCCATATTTTTGGGTCATTATAATTTTCCATTCATTTAAATTTGATTAAAAGACATCAGTTCAATGCTAACTTAATTGGACAAATGTGGCTCACAAGTCTTTGAATTGCCTAAATATGATTACTTAGAGCAGTCATATAAAAAAATAATCATTTAATACACTAAACTAGGCAATCAATAAAGAACCAGCTAATTCACAAATCTAGGTAATTCATATATCTCAATGATAATATGCAGAATGGAACATTTTTGCATATGCATATTTGGGTAAATCAAAATTTTTATTTGGGAATTAAATGGTCATCTTTGCAAATATAACTTGTACCAAATAATTGGTCATCTCTGCAAACATAGCATTTTACAAGTAGTTGGCTTGATAAAAAAATACTTGACACTTTTCTTTTGGTTCACAAGATATTGGACACAAAAACACACAAATAGCTATGGCTGGTACCCCTTATATCCCTAAGCTCTCATAGCTGCATTTCCATTACATGATGTGTACAATACACTAATGGCTGACCACCCACTGCCTTCGCCTAACTCTTGGGGATTTCAGCATCAAGATTTTCCTACCAATAATCTACCTTCCCTACCCCAATCCAGTAGCAAAGTCTCATCCTTTTCATGACATTCCCTGTAGCATTAAACAAATGAATTGCCCAAAATAGGAGCTAGACCTTGTTTGCAATGGTTTCAACACGAGTACAAAGCTGGTATGGGAGCCATCACTGCTGGAGACCATGAGAGACATTGATCCTCCCTATGAAGTGGAGGCAGTTTCAAGCCTAGTACACACGGGCGGGAATGTCGTCGGGAAAAAAAACTTCAGTTTTTCCGACGAGATTCCCGGCAAGCTTGCCTTGCTCGCCGAGTGTACACACGGCCATTCAAAAGAACCGTTGTTCTTTTGAATGGCAAGAACGCGGTGACGTCATCAACTACGACGAGCATGCGCTCGTCACATTCAATGCCGTCGCCGCGATCTTGCTACACCCTACACTACCCTTGTAAGCTACTGCGCATGCGTCGAAGTCTCATCGAGCATGCGCGGGCTTACCTGGGGACAGGTAATCATACAAGCCTCGTACACATGCACGGTTTTCTCAGCAGGAAATACTGCCGAGTATCCCGACAAGGAAAATAGAGAGCAGGTTCTCTATTTTTTCTCGTCGAGATTCCCGGCAGTTTTCCCGACGAGAAACCATACACACGAACGGTTTTCTCTGCAACAAGCTCTCCCAGCAGCTTTTTTGCAAAGAAAAACGGCCGTGTGTACGAGGCTTCAGTTTCAAAACTCTTTGAGATTGCTTCAGTAAAACCCTGCACTGAAATACTCTGACTTTCTGAATTGATTCACTATACACAAAACTTTATTGTAGATGGAACACACATCTGATCAGCCTATCAATTATTGAGGAGGTCCATTTTTCTATCTCAGAAGACTGGACATCAGGACTTGATGGGCCAAATGTCCCATTCTTCCTTTTTATTTCATATGACAAACCAGAATAGAAAGACAGCATGAAATACTGGCGTTGTACAGTACCTGTTTGTGTTCGATTGTCCTGATGTGGGAGTTCCAGTCACTGTAATGCTCCCCAATCTGACTCCAGAGTTTTTATTGGTGTCTCATATTTTACTGACCATTGTTGGCTACATCTGGTGAGTTAATAACTGATAACATTGACAAACAAGATGGCAAGAAGATGGCAACCTTTGGAAGGCAATATAAATGTTACTGGTTTAGACAGGGGGTTAGACTAGAGCAGGGATATGCAATTAGCGGACCTTCAGCTGTTGCCAAACTACAAGTCCCATGAGGCATAGCGAGACTCTGACAGCATCAAGCATGACACCCAGAGACAGAGGCATGATGGGACTTGTAGTTTGGCAACAGCTGGAGGTCCGCTAATTGCATATCCCTGGACTAGAGGTTACTAAGCCAATAAATTTGCATATTGATGATAAAGTGTAAACAAGAATTTACTGCATATCATGGGTAGAAAAAAAATCAAGACAGACACTTCAAATTATTTACAGTATGTCCATGCACAGAATATCCCTTTTTGAGTGAAACTAGCACCTGACTTTGTAGGCACACCAGCCCTTGAGGTAGACAAGCAGCGGTTCTTTTCAGGCTAGTAATCCTTAAATATTCAATCAAGTGGAAGCATGAATAACAGTTAAAATAATAATTTAGGAAAATATGCAGGTCAAGTTGGGGACACTTATAGCACGGCCCCCTAGAGGACTGCTTAGAATTACCAGCTCATCTGCACAGTCATGAACTGGTGAACATTCCAACCCACCTGACACTCTGGGTTCAGACATCCTTGTTTCACTGTGGAGTAATAATAAGACAACTCAGTGTATTTAGGTTCTATGGATATTTTACTTGCACCATGAATAGGAAACGTTGCTACAAAGAGGAAGTAGTAGATCTACTGAGTTTTAAGCAACAGTGCCAACTCAGCAGAAGAACCCCTCTAAAAGACAAGACAAGTAATAACAATGACAATAATATATATTTGTGTACACTTCCCTAAAAGATAACGTTACTCCTTAGATGGATATTTCAGTGTAGCGGGGTGTTCAATTTAAGGGAAGTCTCTGAGTGGTAATTAGGCTCAGACACCTTGATTGTTAGTGGCTATGGACCAATTTTTGTCATCAGGGGATAATGCTGGTGATGAGTTCCCTGTGGCCTGTGGCTGGCGCTGCCATTCTGGGCCGGGGTTGAACCACGAGCGTAGTGCTGTGCCTTTTGTGTCCCCTCTCGGCAGCTGTACTGTGGGGCGGGGAACCTGCTGTGCATGCCGGGAGAGGATATAAGAGGGACAGACATCTCCTGATCGGGGTCCACCCCCAGGCACCTTCAGCCTGGGAGTGCGTGTGGCTCATCTCCGGGTGCCCTAGGCCCGGAGGCTGTGTTCCTGTTCCATCTCAGGCACCTTTAGCCTGGGATGAGGTACTACCCTGCTGTCCTGATCGCCTGGGTATGAAGACCCAGGGGATGCGGAGAAGGCCCGGGGGCCCAGCATCTTTGGCTGGGGTCCGCTAAGGATTGAGGAGTCCAGGGTGCCGCCTTGTGAGGGGACCCACACCCTAGGAGAAGGGAGGATCCATTCCGAAAGACCGATGCGGGAGTCACGGTGAAGGAAGGGTCTGTTGACTCTCTGGGGGGACATCTTCTCCTTGATAGGGGCCATGTTCTAAGGAGGAAGAGATTAAGGTTCACCAGGTCAGTGGCAGTGGCCTAGTTCACCAGGTCAGTGGCAGTGACCTTATTCACCAGGTCTGTGGCAGAGACCAACCTCACTGTCTGTGGCAGAGACTGTGCGCCTAAAACTGTTTTCAGAAAACCGAACAGTCAAGAGTTTGAGCTACGTTTGTGCCTGGACCTCCTCCACACCTTAAGCTGTCCTGTTTCCTTGCTCCAACCTTTCCTCTATCCAAGAGAATGTTTATTGCAAAGTGAGAATAAATATTGAGTTGGACTTTCAGCTGGTGTGGACAATTACGTTACTGGGGAAGTCAAGGACTTACCTCTACACATGGTAGAGGTGAGAATCATTCTCAGGAGGACTTTGACCCTGGCTGCAGACAAGACCCAAAAATAACACCGCTCTTTACACAGGAGGGTACGGGCTGATAGCGTGGTGTGCCTCTCTCCCCCTGCGAGGAGCCGAGTTGAAATGCAGGAGGGGGATAGGTGGGTGCGCTAGATCAGCAACTGCCTATAATGCCACAATGTAAAAGATGGATCCTAGCCAGCCTATAATGCTATCCTAAGAAGGGAGAACAGGTCTAAAAGTGATAATATAGGGGCCCTTGTATCAGTAATGGTAATAAAGTCCATGTTGCAGATCTGATGTTCTTCACCGGCTTGTTGGAGCTCATTAACTGTAGTTCGATTAGCTATATAGAAATATGAAGGTATTGGGACTTTTAAGGTGCAACAACTACACAATATTCAATATAAAAAATATAATTTTATTACAAAAAATATATGAAAAATCATATGTACAAATATACATGAACCATCAAAATAAACATAATAGAGTTTCCAAAGTGCATACAGACAAAATTCTCTACATGTTTCGCCATTTTGTAGGCTTCCTCAGGAGTTTGTCATGCAAATACTGGAAACAAAGAAAGAAAAATAAATACATAATAATATTTACTCAAAATTACAAAACAGAATATTATTAAGAAAAAAAGGATAACTGAAAACCATAACCAGCCCAATGGTTGCTCAAAAGTTCATCTCAAAATTGGATCTATTTATTCAAGGTATATGACCTTATTCATATCAGTTGTTAGTACATTACCTGTAAATTTTGATGGTACAATCTAAAATGAAGAATGACCAGATAGCCAATGTGCTATTCCACACGGGGGCGCCCGTAAGGAGGGGATCATATGGTGTATCATAGAGGGGGAGAAATACTGGCACAAATAACCACCCGGATATTACTAGCACAGGAACAGAGGGCCATCTGGGGGAAATTACAGAGAAAAATCGAATGAAGTCAAATAACAATCTATATATAAGAGTAAAGGCGTCTCCATCTAATTATACGGCACATACCCCATCAGTATTTACCTGTTTATGGCTGTTGATAGTAAAAAATATTAGAATAGGCAAAAAGGGGGGGGGGCAGTATCTCCAAAGTACTCCAATCAGTGTCCACTCTAAAGGAAAAAGAATTAATGGAAATTACTATAAATATATAATAATCCCCTCTAGTTGGTAATCAAAATTTTAATTTTTTAGCCATATACTTGCTAGCTGATATATACCTGGTTAATCCAATTGGATAAAGTGTGTCCACATTAGGGCATCTCTGCCGAAAAACTTGTTTTACAAAACCGATCAATCAGTTTACTGAAAAAAAATATATAAAATATAAAAACCATTTTAGATTAAAGACCAAGTAAACCAGACAACAGGATAAAAACCAATGTTGCCCGTAAAGAGATCTAGTGCCTAAGTAATTTACCTTTGACTGATATCTAAGAACGTCTTCTCCCCAGAATGTTGGTCATGCTACTGATTTGCAAGGCTGCAATCCGGACTATATACCCCCCCTCCCCCTTCCCATTGGACGCACAATGGCGCCAAATCAATGGGCGGAGCGGGCACGTCAGTTCCGACATCCGCCCATCGTCAGATCCGACCCGGAAGTGACAATTCCACCACTGAAAAACCGGAGATGTCCGCCGGAAGCGCCACCCCACTCATCAGGAGAAAACATCCTGACGAGCTGGACGTAGTTTGATTAGGTGTATTCGGAACAGTAAATATCTTGTAATGAGGAAGGCTAAAGGTGTCTAAGCACAGTGTTCAAGTAAATGCAGTAAAGTATTCCTGGGATAAAGATGTCTGTGCAAAGTGTCTCAAAGTAACAGACAATCAGATTTTTCCTGGATCAACTTTACCTATAAATGTGAGTACCCAGTTATATTATGTACATTTAGGAAACAATTCAGGCCTTTTTTAAAGCAATCTACTGAGCTGGCCAGAACAACCTCTGGAGGGAGTCTATTCCACATTTTCACAGGTCTTACTGTGAAGAAACCTTTCCGTATTTGGAGATTAAATCTTTTTTCCTCTAGACGTAAAGAGTGCACTCTTGTCCTCTGTGATGACCTTAAAGTGAATAACTCAACACCAAGTTCACTATATGGACCACTTATGTATTTGTACATGTTGATCATATCCCCACCTAATCTCTTCTTCTCAAGAGGGAATAGATTCAGTTCCTCTAATCTTTCCTCATAACTAAGCTCCTCCATACCTCTTATCAGTTTGGTTGCCCTTCTCTGTACTTTCTCCAGTTCCCCGATATCCTTTTTGAGAACTGGTGCCCAAAACTGAACTGCATATTCCAGAGGAAGTCTCACTAATGATTTATACAGGGGAATAATGATATCTCTCTCTCTCTGGAGTCTATACCTCTCTTAATACAAGAAAGGACTTTGCTCGCTTTGGAAACCGCAGCTTGGCATTGCATGCTATTTTTAGGCTTATGATCTACCAAAGCCCCCAGTCCTTCTCCACTATGGATTCCCCCAGTTGTACTCCCCCTAGTATGTATGATGCATGCATATTCCTAGCCCCCGAATACATAACTTTACATTTATCAACATTAAACCTCATTTGCCACTTAGTTGCCCAATTAGTGCGTTGAGGTCAGCTTGTGAATTGGAGACATCCTGTTATTCCACTGCATAGCTTGGTGTCATCTGCAAAGACAGAAATGGTACTTTTAATCCCAGACCCTATATCATTTATAAAGGTAATAAAAAGTAAGGGTCCTAACACTGAACCTTTGAGTACACCACTGATAACCTTAGACCATTCCGAGTAAGAATCATTAACCACTACTCTCTAAATTCAATTTGTAAATAGATAAACTGGCAAAAAAAAAAAAAAAGATCTTTTTAAGCCTTACACATTGATTACCTTACACATTGGTCGTGTGTAGGGAACTTTGTCAAACGTGTTCCACAGGGTTCTTATTAGTGATGAGCCGAACACCCCCGGGTTCGGTTCGCACCAGAACCCGCGAACGGACCGAAAGTTCGAACGAACATTAGAACCCTATTAAATACAATGGATGCGAACGTTCGAATTCTAAAGTGCTAATTATAACAACTATTATGCATGTTATTGTCATAAATAGGGTTTGGGAACCCGGGTTCTGCACCAGGGGACATGTATCAATGCAAAAAGAAGTTTTAAAAACGGTCGTTTTTCGGGAGCAGTCATTTTAATGATGCATAAAGTGAAAAAAAAAAGTCAAATATTCCTTTAAATATCGTACCTGGGGGGTGTCTAAAGTATGCCTGTGAAGTGCCACGTGTTTCCCGTGTTTAGAACTGTCCCTGCACAAAATGACACTTCTAAATGAAAAAAAAGCCATTTAAAACTGCTTGCGGCTTTAATGTAATGTCTGGTCCCGGTAATATGGATGAAATTCTTTAAGAAAAATGGCATAGCTACCCCATGACCCCCCCCCCCCTACCCCAGCCCATTACCAGCCCCTTTGGGTCTTGTATGGATATTAAGGGGAACCCCGCACATAAAATAAAAAAGGCCCTATATACTCTGAACAGCCGTATACAGGCGGTGCATACAAGACAGGGACTGTAGGTTTGTTCTTATGTAGAATCTGTTTGTAATTTTGAACAGGTACATTGTTGAAGTGTAGCTCCAGCCCAAAAATCTATTTTTAAACTTTTTGGGAAACATAGGTAAGGGTTATCACCCCTGTAACATTTGTTTTGCTGTCTGTGCCCCTGTTCAGAACATTTCACCTCACTTTCCGTCCCAATGACAACTGTTTTTGAAATGTGGTGTTTTTCTTGAAACAAGGATTGCTGATAAAGCATCAGTACAGATGAGACCCCTTTCTCCCATATTTATTCTTACAGGAGAGAATTTTCCTTTCTAGGGGTAGATTTCCTCTCACTTCCTGTTGTCTTCTTTCGTTTGCAAGTAGGAGTCGTTTGTAAGTTGGATGTTTGAAAGTAGGGACCTGCCGTATATACTCTGCAGAAATAGGCCCCTTAGTTGTTGGTGTTGGCACAACACTGTAAGCACTCAGTTACTCTTGGTTGGTGCTGGAACGCCCTGCTGTCAACTATTATATCAGGAATTTTAATTACATATAATTGTTGAACAGTGGTAGTAAAAATTGGGGCTTTGATGGTGGTGCTGGTGCCACAACACTGTAAGCCCTGACAGTTACTCTTGGTGGGTGCAGCAATGGGCCCTGCTGTGAATTATTAGATCAAGAATTGTAATTACATGCCCCTTTTGAACAGGGGCTGAAAAATTGGGCCTTTCGTGGTGGTGGTGGTGGTGGCGTTGCCACAAGACTGTAAGCCCTCAGAGTTACTCTTGGTGGGTGCAGCAATGGACCCTGCTGTGAATTATTAGATCAAGAATTGTAATTGCATGCCCCTGTTGAACAGGGGCTGAAAAATTGGGCCTTAGGCACTGGTGGCACAACACTACAACCCCTCACAGATACTGTACTTGGAGCACAGCAATGAGCCCTGTTGCAAAGTATTGCTTCAAAAATTGTAATGACACGCCCCTGTTAAACAGGGGCTGAAAAATTGGGCCTTAGGCACTGGTGCCACAACACTCCAACCCCTCACAGATACTGTACTTGGAGCACAGCAATGAGCCCTATGGCAAATTATTGCTAAAAAAATTGTAATTACACGCCCCTGTAAAACAGGGGCTGAAAAATTGGGCCTTAGCCACTGGTGGCGGCACCCATAAACAAAAATGATCTTCCAAGCTATCATCATCAATCGTATCATTGAGGACTCGGAGGAGGAGGATAGCCAGTCAACATAACAGCACAGGCACTCAGCATCAGCATCAGTCTTGAAGGGATGTGACATGTTAAAATCAATTAGTCTGTTATATCAGCATCAGGTGTGTGGTAGCTGGTGGTGATCCAAGACTGGTTCATCTTGATGAAAGTCAGTCGATCAACCGAGTCGGTGGACAGGCGCACCCTGTGATCCGTGACAAATCCTCCAGCAGCACTGAATGTGCGTTCCGAAAGAACGCTGGATGCAGGACAGGCCAGTAGCTCAATTGCATACTGTGCAAGCTCTGGCCAGTGATCCATCCTCAAGACCCAGTAAGCCAGAGGATTTTCGGTGGGGAAGGTGTCCAAGTCTGACCTTGCCCCTAGATATTCCTGCACCATGTTTATCAGACGCTGGCGATGGTTGCTGGAACCGATCATACTTTGGGGCTGCGGACTAAAGAATTGTCTGAACGCATCGGTCAGACGGCCACCTTCCCCACCGCTCCTTCTTTGACTGGCCGAAGCCTCAGCAACTCGTTGTCCAGGACCAGGAGTTTGTAACCTCCCAGTCTCTGGGAACGCGTTGCACAGACCTTTCTGCAAGGCCTCCCGGAGTTGTCTCATCCTCTGCTCCCTCTGCGACGGTAACATAAGGTCCGCAACCTTACCCTTGTACCGTGGATCAAGGAGAGTGGCCAGCCAGTAATGGTCCCTCTCCTTGATCCGAAGAATACGAGGATCCTTCCGCAGACTTTGCAGGATCAGGGAGGCCATGCAGCGTAGGTTTGCTGAGGCATTCGCTCCGGAGTCCTCTGGGTCACTAAGGACGACATGATCCGCAGCCACCTCCTCCCAGCCACGTACAAGTCCACTGGTTTCTTGGGACTGTAAATCATCCCTAAAAGACTGCTGCTGATGATGCTGAGTGCCAGCCTCCACCTCCATGCTGACACAATCCTCCTCCTCCTCCTCCTCCTCCTCCTCCTCCTCTTCCTGTGCGATGGGTGGGACAGAAGGAACACTGTCTGGGTAAAGGGGGCCTTGAGAGGCAAGGAAGTCCTCCTCTTCCTGCCTCTGTTCTGCCTCAAGTGCCCTGTCCATTATTCCACGCAGCGTGTGCTCCAACAGGTGGACAAGAGGTACAGTGTCACTGATGCATGCACTGTCACTGCTCACCATCCTCGTGGCCTCCTCAAATGGTGCCAGGACAGTGCATGCATCCCTGATCATGCCCCACTGGCGTGGAGAAAAAAAACCAAGCTCCCCTGACCCTGTCCTGGTGCCGTAGTCGCACAGGTACTCATTGATGGCCCTCTGCTGCGTGTGCAGCCGCTGCAGCATGGCCAACGTTGAGTTCCACCTGGTGGGCATGTCACATATAAGGCGGTTCTTGGGCAGGTTCAACTCCTTTTGCAGCTCAGCCAGGCGAGCACTGGCATTATAAGATCTGCGGAAATGCACACAGACTTTCCTGGCCTGCCTCAGGACATCCTGTAAGCCCGGGTACCTGCCCAAGAACCGCTGCACCACCAGGTTAAGGACGTGAGCCACACAGGGCACATGGGTCAGTTGTCCCTGTCGGAGGGCGGAGAGGAGGTTGGTGCCATTGTCGCAAACCACCATTCCTGGCTTAAGCTGGCGTGGCGTCAACCACCTCTCGGCCTGGCCCTGCAGAGCAGACAGGACCTCTGCCCCAGTGTGGCTTCTGTCCCCCAAACACACCAGCGCAAGCACGGCATGGCATCTTTTTGCCTGCGTACTTGCGTAGCCCCGTGAACGGCTACGGAGCACCGCTGGTTCATAGGACAAACCACAGGAAGAGGCCATGGAGGAAGAAGAAGAGGAGGGGGTGGAGGAGAGAGGTGTGTCACAACCAGTAGTAGCATTTTGGAGGCGTGGCGGTGGGACAACCTCCAACACTACTGCACCTTGTCCTGCATCCTTCCCAGCTGCCAAAAGAGTGACCCAATGGGCCGTGAAAGAAAGGTAACGTCCCTGTCCATGCCTGCTGGACCATGAGTCAGCGGTAATATGCACCTTACCGCTGACCGCCCTGTCCAGCGAGGCCAAGACATTGCCTTCCACATGCCGGTAGAGAGCCGGAATAGCCTTCCGTGAGAAAAAGTGGCGTTTGGGAACCTGCCACTGAGGAACCGCACATTGCACAAACTCACGGAAGGGGGCCGAGTCTACCAACTGAAAAGGCAGCAGTTGAAGCGCTAGCAATTTAGCCAAGCTAGCATTCAACCGCTGGGCATGTGGATGGCTGGGAGTGAACTTCTTTCGACGGTCCAGCAGCTGGGGCAGGGAAATTTGCCTGCTAGAATCGGACGTCGGTGTACTGCTAGCAGAGTGGCCGCAAGCACTTGGCTGTGACACACCTAATTCTACACCTTCATTCCTCTCAGTGCATGTTTCAGAGAGGACTGAAGTTATAGTGGGGTTGGAGATCCCAGCTGATGCGGTGCAAGGAGAGGTCCGCTTTGTTCTTTGGTGTGGGTCTTTGAGGTAGGCTTGCCAACGAGCTGCATGGCAGGTCAACATATGTCTGGTCAGGCATGTGGTACCCAAGCGGCTGATGTTTTGGCCACGCGATATACGCTTGAGACATATGTTGCAAACAGCAGCTGTGCGATCTGATGCACTAGCCTCAAAAAAGGCCCACACCAAAGAACTTTTTGAATGACGGGCAGAGGCAGCGCCCTGCACAGGCGGAGCTCTGCGGTGTGATTCCGTCGGTGTACTGCCCTTACGCTGGCCACCAAAGGGCATCCTGCCTCGTTGGAGATGTGCCTCCTCCTCATCCTCCTCCTCCTCCTCTCTCCTATTAGGCACCCACGTGGAGTCAGTGACCTCATCATCACCTCCCTCCTCATCACTGGAGCCAATCTGGCAGTATGCTGCAGCTGCTGGAACATGACTGCCAGATTGGTGTCCTTCTTGAGCATCCCCTCTGTCTGCTCTCACGCTACTGCCTTCCTCTAGCTGGGTTTCATCATCAGACCCTTCGAAACGCTGGGCATCCTCCTGGAGCATGTACCCAACACTGTGCTGAAACAGTTCGGGGGACTCCTCAGGAGGAGGACATGGTGGGTCTAGGGAAGGAGTGACTGATGATGAGTCTGACATTGATACCAGGGAAGAGGACGCTTTGGCAGCTGCTTTTCCAGTACCCTGAGCCTGGGTGAGAGAGGATGAGGAGGAGGAGGAGGGCTTGGTCATCCACTCTACCAAGTCTTCGGCATGATGTGGCTCAACATGTCCAGCTGCCGAAAAGAAGGACAAGCGTGTCCCATGGCCATGTGCTGATGACAATGCACCGCGTCCACGACCAGCACTGTTGCCCCCAGACACAGAGCCTGCTTGCCCTCTTTTATTGCCTCCTGACTGTCTGCCTCTCCTTGTTTGCCTTCCAGACATTCTAATAGATGGCCTGCAGGGAGATGGGAAAAAAGCAATAAGGGCTACCTTCAGGTGTCCTTCTCTGTCCCTTGAAACAAGGACTTTGACAGTGAAAGAAACTGACACACTCTCCCTACCTACAGTTTTCTGTCCCTAGAAAAAATGTTTTTTTAAGCACAATTTAGCACAAGGAGAATTCACTCACTGTCCTTCCAGGTCCCTGGAAACAAGGACTTTGACAGTGAAAGAAACTGACACACTCTCCCTACCTACAGTTTTCTGTCCCTAGAAAAAATGTTTTTTTTAAGCACAATTTAGCACAAGGAGAATTCACTCACTGTCCTTCCAGGTCCCTGGAAACAAGGACTTTGACAGTGAAAGAAACTGACACACTCTCCCTACCTACAGTTTTCTGTCCCTAGAAAAAATGTTTTTTTTAAGCACAATTTAGCACAAGGAGAATTCACTCACTGTCCTTCCAGGTCCCTGGAAACAAGGACTTTGACAGTGAAAGAAACTGACACACTCTCCCTACCTACAGTTTTCTGTCCCTAGAAAAAATGTTTTTTTTAAGCACAATTTAGCACAAGGAGAATTCACTCACTGTCCTTCCAGGTCCCTGGAAACAAGGACTTTGACAGTGAAAGAAACTGACACACTCTCCCTACCTACAGTTTTCTGTCCCTAGAAAAAATGTTTTTTTTAAGCACAATTTAGCACAAGGAGAATTCACTCACTGTCCTTCCAGGTCCCTGGAAACAAGGACTTTGACAGTGAAAGAAACTGACACACTCTCCCTACCTACAGTTGTCTGTCCCTAGAAAAAATGTTTTTTTTAAGCACAATTTAGCACAAGGAGAATTCACTCACTGTCCTTCCAGGTCCCTGGAAACAAGGACTTTGACAGTGAAAGAAACTGACACACTCTCCCTACCTACAGTTTTCTGTCCCTAGAAAAAATGTTTTTTTAAGCACAATTTAGCACAAGGAGAATTCACTCACTGTCCTTCCAGGTCCCTGGAAACAAGGACTTTGACAGTGAAAGAAACTGACACACTCTCCCTACCTACAGTTTTCTGTCCCTAGAAAAAATGTTTTTTTTAAGCACAATTTAGCACAAGGAGAATTCACTCACTGTCCTTCCAGGTCCCTGGAAACAAGGACTTTGACAGTGAAAGAAACTGACACACTCTCCCTACCTACAGTTTTCTGTCCCTAGAAAAAATGTTTTTTTTAAGCACAATTTAGCACAAGGAGAATTCACTCACTGTCCTTCCAGGTCCCTGGAAACAAGGACTTTGACAGTGAAAGAAACTGACACACTCTCCCTACCTACAGTTTTCTGTCCCTAGAAAAAATGTTTTTTTTAAGCACAATTTAGCACAAGGAGAATTCACTCACTGTCCTTCCAGGTCCCTGGAAACAAGGACTTTGACAGTGAAAGAAACTGACACACTCTCCCTACCTACAGTTTTCTGTCCCTAGAAAAAATGTTTTTTTTAAGCACAATTTAGCACAAGGAGAATTCACTCACTGTCCTTCCAGGTCCCTGGAAACAAGGACTTTGACAGTGAAAGAAACTGACACACTCTCCCTACCTACAGTTTTCTGTCCCTAGAAAAAATGTTTTTTTTAAGCACAATTTAGCACAAGGAGAATTCACTCACTGTCCTTACAGGTCCCTGGAAACAAGGACTTTGACAGTGAAAGAAACTGACACACTCTCCCTACCTACAGTTTTCTGTCCCTAGAAAAAATGTTTTTTTTAAGCACAATTTAGCACAAGGAGAATTCACTCACTGTCCTTCCAGGTCCCTGGAAACAAGGACTTTGACAGTGAAAGAAACTGACACACTCTCCCTACCTACAGTTTTCTGTCCCTAGAAAAAATGTTTTTTTTAAGCACAATTTAGCACAAGGAGAATTCACTCACTGTCCTTCCAGGTCCCTGGAAACAAGGACTTTGACAGTGAAAGAAACTGACACACTCTCCCTACCTACAGTTTTCTGTCCCTAGAAAAAATGTTTTTTTTAAGCACAATTTAGCACAAGGAGAATTCACTCACTGTCCTTCCAGGTCCCTGGAAACAAGGACTTTGACAGTGAAAGAAACTGACACACTCTCCCTACCTACAGTTTTCTGTCCCTAGAAAAAATGTTTTTTTTAAGCACAATTTAGCACAAGGAGAATTCACTCACTGTCCTTCCAGGTCCCTGGAAACAAGGACTTTGACAGTGAAAGAAACTGACACACTCTCCCTACCTACAGTTTTCTGTCCCTAGAAAAAATGTTTTTTTTAAGCACAATTTAGCACAAGGAGAATTCACTCACTGTCCTTCCAGGTCCCTGGAAACAAGGACTTTGACAGTGAAAGAAACTGACACACTCTCCCTACCTACAGTTTTCTGTCCCTAGAAAAAATGTTTTTTTTAAGCACAATTTAGCACAAGGAGAATTCACTCACTGTCCTTCCAGGTCCCTGGAAACAAGGACTTTGACAGTGAAAGAAACTGACACACTCTCCCTACCTACAGTTTTCTGTCCCTAGAAAAAATGTTTTTTTTAAGCACAATTTAGCACAAGGAGAATTCACTCACTGTCCTTCCAGGTCCCTGGAAACAAGGACTTTGACAGTGAAAGAAACTGACACACTCTCCCTACCTACAGTTTTCTGTCCCTAGAAAAAATTTTTTTTTAAGCACAATTTAGCACAAGGAGAATTCACTCACTGTCCTTCCAGGTCCCTGGAAACAAGGACTTTGACAGTGAAAGAAACTGACACACTCTCCCTACCTACAGTTTTCTGTCCCTAGAAAAAATGTTTTTTTTAAGCACAATTTAGCACAAGGAGAATTCACTCACTGTCCTTCCAGGTCCCTGGAAACAAGGACTTTGACAGTGAAAGAAACTGACACACTCTCCCTACCTACAGTTTTCTGTCCCTAGAAAAAATGTTTTTTTTAAGCACAATATAGCACAAGCACAAAACACACTGACACTCTCCCTACCTATCCTTCTCTTTCCCTAAACTAAAGGAATCCAGGTTAAGCAAGAAAGAAATAAAAGTCACTGTCCCTGCCTATGCTGCTCTATCCCTGCTCCGGAACACACTACACTAGGCCGCCGTGCTGGCGGCCTTTTATAGTGTGGGGCGTGTACTAAACACCCTCAGCAATAATTGGCCACAGGCATCCTGCCTGTGGCCAATCATTGCTCTCCTCGCTGCCGGCGCTGTGATTGGCCAAGCATGCGGGGTCACAGTGCATGCTTGGCCAATCACAGCGCCTGGATGACACTGCGATGGCGTAGTGCATTGTGGGCCGTTCGCGTCACTCGAATTTGGCGCGAACGGCCCAAATCGTTCGATCTTCGTCGAACGATCGAACAGCCGATGTTCGAGTCAAACTTATGTTCGACTCGAACACGAAGCTCATCCCTAGTTCTTATCAGGTGAAACAGTTACAACATGCATACTTATTGGTAATGTCCCATGTGTAAAAGCTTTCCCATTGACTAGTTTTAAAGGGGTTGTAAAGGTTCGTTTTTTATTTTCTAAATATGTTCCTTTAAGCTAGTACATTGTTGGTTCACTTACCTTTTCCTTTGATTTACCTTCTAAATGTTTTTTTTCTTTGTCTGAATTTCTCACTTCCTGTTTCTCCTCACTAAACTTCACACCATCATCCGAGTGGTGTGGAGTCAGCCAGAACAGCTTACTGAACAGCTTACTGAGGAGGAACAGGAAGTGAGAAACTCAGACAAAGAAAACAAAGAAAAAAAATATTTAGAAGGTAAATCAAAGGAAAAGGTAAGTGAACCAACAATGCACTAGCTTAAAGGAACCTATTTAGAAAATAAAAAACGAACCTTTACAACCCCTTTAAGGCAGGAGCAATAATATCCAAGTACCTTTTTATAGACTTCTAAAGTTAGTCCATCAGGGTCTGGTGCTTTACCAGTGCCAATTTACTGTTTTTTTCATCTCATCTGGTTTTCTCTGACCAGCATCCGCATTTAAGGCTATGAACAGTTGAGGGAACTCCTAGTGTCATTAATAAAATATCACCCCTGTGAATAACATTAAGTATATATGCATTCTCATAGAACAGAAGAAGTTATGAGACACCTCTGGATTAGGAGGTATGCCAGGAGTGGCTAGACCACTGTAACTATGGCTTGCAGAGATGGATAAAAAAAAATGTTACTGGAGGCACAAAAAAATAACATTAGTGTTAGATTGCTGAATTTGGGTTAAGACAACATTAATTTGTGTGGGGCATCCATACCTCTAACATTGAAAGAAAGAAAAAAAAACAACACAGATTTTAGTTGCCATCTTTCAACT
This sequence comes from Rana muscosa, assembly GCA_029206835.1. Classification (NCBI taxonomy): domain Eukaryota; kingdom Metazoa; phylum Chordata; class Amphibia; order Anura; family Ranidae; genus Rana; species Rana muscosa. The sequence goes on along the minus strand of CM055123.1, from coordinate 368,546,373 downwards.
AATACATACGAGCAAAGTGTGACCTCTAGTCATATACTATATGTGCATACATGTGTAGCACTACCCCCGTAGGAGCTGCTGGTTTAAATTTTAGGCTTTGCACGTTACCTCTATGTTCGTTGTCAGGGGAAGAAAGTCTGTAGAAACTTCAATGTCCACACAAGATGTAAAACCTTCAACTGTTGGGTTTTATTTTTGCTGCAGTGACTTGTAGAGAAAGTTGAAGGTATGAGAAGAGAGGGGAAGGTTCAGGCATCCGTTGCAGAACACACAAAAATGTCTAAAGTCATTCACCACTCTCACTCTTGAGTGGGTATTGCTCACCCGGATAGACCCCTCTCACCTGGCCTAGCAGCCGGGATGATGCACGAACCAGTATAAGAACAGTCTCTGCCACAGACCGTTTGAGAACAATTATGGATAGCCAGGAATCCTCTGCCACAAGATTTCAGTCCCGAACCTCCAGCCGCGCAGTAAAAGAACTTTCAAGCCGATCTGGCACACCGCTGGGCTTTTAAGGTAGTGGATCCCCTCTTAACAAGGTCACCAGGCCTATCCCGAGACATTAGTACTTTGCTGGTCTCCTCCAGGGCAGGTCCCCCCCCCCCCGGTTTCCTTCGTTAAGCAGCTTCCTCCCACTTGGTGGACAGCTTGGGATCCCCTTTAGGATTGTAGGCCCCAGTCATCATAATTGGGCTTACTCGCTAGAGATGCAGCCTCAGGCTGAGAACACACACACATACCTCACGCCAGGAGGGCCACGAGGCAAAGAAGAGCCACGCACAATGGCGTCTGCCCCTTAAGAATCCCTCCCCAGCATGCACAGCGGGGCACCACTCCCACTGAACCGCTGCCGAGAAGGGACACCCAATACACCATGGTCTGCCTGCGTTCCAACATGGACCTTAGGTGGTATCGCCACCTTCAGGCAACAGGGCAAAATGCTATCAGGCACCACCATAGCCCGGACAGAGGCAATTTTAATATAATTACACAAGTCTGAGCCCAATCATCAGGGGCAGGGCACTACACCTGTAAGTGAAAAAATAACTGTTGAGGGTTGATAACTGTCATAAAGGTTACCCAACATTGAAGCTATAATAAAGAACATGAAGAACAATAAACCATAAATTAGAAACCAGATGTATGCACCTTAAAATTCAAATGAAGTATTACTTGAATAGGAATAACCCATGTATATAGGTAATTTGGCCTAACAGGGGCCATAGAGAAGTACATTTTGGGACTGAGATGTGATCTCTACATTTGCCTTGGAACCTAAAGTAACATTGCAAATACGGAGTGGAGACAAAGTAAAATCTCAAGATTAATACAATACATTTTGAAATATTTTAGTGTATCTAGCGGCTTACCATAGTAACAGTGAGAGTCACATTACAGATAGCAAACTATCCAATACTGTAGTAAAAAGGTTAGATATGCTAAACCTTGGAGGAGGACAGTTAGCATTAAGTGTTCATGAGGAGTTCTATGGGAATTCATGGCCTGTGGAATGATTAAAAGAAACATCCAGTGTTAGGAGAAAGTTCCAAGGTGAAATAACTCCTAGGAAAGTAGGCACATAGGATCCACAGATGTGTTTCTGCCTTGGAATACTCCAGAACTAGTGCAAAAGTTAATGGAGAACACTCTCTAACTGTACTGTCTTCTTCAGGGTACAGACATTTGAATGAGTACTTGAATGCATTCCTGCAGTACCAGCCAGCTTCTGTACTGTGTTCCTCGAGGTCAGATCCCCTGTGGACTTCCTTCAACTGCATTCAGGAGTTCTGAATGTGGGTCCCCTGGCTCTAATTGGAGCTGGGACTCAGATGGCCCTTATAAGCTTCAGCTATGTGCCCAGAGGGCACAGCCCTCAGGCTGGGTCTTCTCCCAAACGACAGTGAGCCTGCTGTTCTTGGCCCCAGACTATACATATACACACTTCAGCCTGTTGCTGATGATTCTTCCTGCCAGGGATTGGCTGAGGCTTTATGAATATACAAGTGAGGGTTAGCTTCTTCCATCCACTAAATTCTAGAAACTAGGAGAATTCAGGAGAAAGTAGTCGAGCCTGCAACCAGCAGAACCCAGAACAGCCAACTGGCTACAGTGGAGCCAAAAACGAAATTTGCCTCAAACTGTCAGGAACCTAGCTAAGAGGGTGCTACGTTGGATATACAGTAAGATTAACAAGAGGGGTAGCTGGTACTGTACCTATCAGACGGAGCAAGGAGGCCTCTGGTGGGATGTTGTTTTGTGCAAACCTAGTCCATAATATGTTCATAAGCAGTGAAGAATTGCACTTTCATTTTATCGGTAACATATAGGTATGCTGGATAGGCCATAGAATAAATGAAGCCTTATTTTGCATAATTTGCGTTTAACTTCAATAAATGTTGCCTGTTTGTTCCTGTTGCTTTTTATTGAAGTCCCTATTTACCCACCTTATTCAGCTATCTGTGCAGGCTTCTTCAATTTCTTTTCCCACAAATCCTATAGTCTCCCACAGGCCCTTGGGCTCCTGAACACACTCAGGGAATATAAACTTTCTTAGTTCCCACCCTCATCAGTTCAGAGAGACGACACCTGATAAGACAAAGGTGACTGGACAAGAGATCTGTCGACAGGTGTCTGGTTCTCCACCGTTTTATCTATGTGCAGCCGATTCGGAGCACAATAGCACTCACCTTCGGGAGAAGTCACAGCCTCTGCAGAGGACACTTATTCAATTGTCTCTAGTGTGTTTAGCTCCCAATAGGGAAGTCATGCTTCTATAGATCTAGCTTCAAACTGCCGCTCTTTTAAGACCAATCCCTCTGTTCTGGTATAACCTCAGTTGTCCTTTTTTGGTGTGATGTGTACATCTCACAAAATGTTATATTTTACTACAAAAGGTGTTATGCTGCTCTAAATGTTTTATTCACCCTCTATATTACTGCACCTGTTATTTTGAAAAAAACTATATACATGAAAATAGAGGTCAAAAAAGCAATTGTGTGGGATAGGCAATCATTTTTTCTGCATATTATATCTTTGTGGTCTGTGTCAGCGGGGCCATGACAAAGATATATTCTTTGCCCACTTACTGTGTACTAAACAGTGTCCTTTATTATTATTTCAGAAAGTTTGGAGGTAAGCTATAGCTTAGATATCCAGATTAGGGACTCTTCATGCCACTTGCCTGGTAAACAACTACAGGGAACCCCCTAGCAAGTCACCTAAACTAGCAGCAGAGACAATCTACAGGCATTGCCATAAGGTAAAAGCAAGCAGTTGTTTGTACTTTAATGTTCCTTTAGAGTTTCTCTTAAGCCTCGTACACACGGCCGGTTTTCTCGTCAAGAAACGACAAGAAAACTGCCGGGAGAGCTTTCTTGCCGAGAAAACCGGCCATGTGTACGAGGCTTTCAGGTTTCTCTTCAGGAAAACTGGCCAGAATCTCGACGAGAAAAATAGAGAACTTGCTCTCTATTTTCTCGTCGGGATTCTCGTCGGCCTGTTTCCCGACGAGAAACCCGAGAGTGTGTACACTTACCTGTCGCCGTGGAAACCCGCACATGCTCGAAATGACTTTGACGCATGCAAGGTAGCTTCCTAGGCATAGGTAGGGTGTAGCAAGATGGCGGCGACGGCATCGAATGTGACGAGCGCACGCTCGTCATAGTCAATGACGTCACCGCGTTCGTGCCATTCAAAAGAACGGCGGTTCATTTGAATCGTACGTGTGTACACTCGGCCGGGACAAGATTCTTGTTCAAGAATCTCGGCAGGAAAAACAACGTGTTTTTTCCTGACGAGATTCTCGGCCGTGTGTACGAGGCTTTAGTGTCTCATAGATAGACTGAACTGTGCTGCCACCCAGTGAGGAAACTGCTTCTAGGCATCTCCTGATATTGTAATGGCTGCATTGTCTGGTATTTTTTGTTCTGTGCTTATTTTATACCCCTTTTTCCATCTTTTTTGCATTATCATTCATCATATTGTATCCTACACTTATTCAGTAAACCTCAAGTTGCACATTGCTGTTTGTCTTTTCATTTAGCTGATACCTCTATTTCTAAATTAGTGTTCCATAGAGAAGTCTGGCAAGATTAAAATGAGTTCTTATAGATTATAGTGTTCTTCTGGCTAGCCTCTCACAAAGTCAGGACATTTACTTTACAGTTCAGTTATCTGGCTAGAAGTTACAGTATAGCCTGCAGCAAAAAATTTATAAAAGATAAGCATAGGGCTTACTCCTGCGCTGTCCCTGGTCCCTGCACAGTGGATAACTCGTGGGGAGATGGCCGCCTCCCAGGTGGTTGCCACGGTGGGAGTGGTGGCCTGGCGTGGGAGGAGTCGTCATGACCAGTCAGTTAGAGCAGCTGGAGACCACCTCACGATAGATCCCAGCAGGATCGGCAGAGCGTGGGAGAAGGTCCAAAAAGCAGGGCCCCTCATACCAGCGGAGGGGTGAAGAGTCCTGCGTGGAAGGCGCCGGAGGGGGCAGCGGGCAGACTTCTGCAGTCAGCACATCCGTAACAGACCCTCAGCGGCAAGATGATCCCCTGGATTCCTCGCCATCCGAGGGCGAGCTTTCTGGCTCTGAAGATGGGATCGTTCTGCTGCGATCGGCGATGGGGATTCCGGATCTGTAGCTGTGGGATCAGGTCCTGGTCAGCCTGGTAAGTCCATGTCTAATTCCATATCTTCTTTACACCTTCTTTTGTCTTCTATGTCGGGGGTTAGGGTGCGTCAGGGCCCCAGAGTTGGTACGGGTTACCTATACAGCTACAGTGGGCAGGGCAATTCTGCAGCTGTCCTTGATCTTGTGATTTCAGGAATCCTATCTTCTCCTCCCTACTCTTACTCTATGGACACTTCATTACTTTCTCATTCTGTTCACTTTGGTGACATGATTCACAATATTTTTATATTGTGGTGATGGGTTTACTCTATATTACATTCTTTCTATTTATACCATTATGGTAACAAACCACTTAACGTATATACTTGAGTATAAGCCGACCCGAATATAAGCTGAGGCCCCTAATTTACCACAAAAAACTGGGAAAAGCCGAAGGTGAGAAATGCAGCAGCTACTGTAAGTGGAAAAGAGGGTCAACAATGCCCATCTGCAGCGGCATACCTCACTGTGTCCATTGCATACATCCCTGTGTCCTGTGCATGCCTACCTGTGCAGATCTGCCTACCTCACTGTGTCCGGTGTACCTCCCTGTGTCCATTGCAGCCTACCTGTGTCCTGTGCATGCCTCCGTGTGCCGATCTGCAGCCTACCGTATGCCGTTTTGCATCCACCGATCAGCGTGTCATAAAAACATACGGCGGCCATTCCAGTATTCAAAAGCAGCGCCTCCTCCTCGTCTGTGATAGGCGGAACACTCAATTTCCCAGCATTCAGTGTTCCGCCTATCACGGACATCCGCTCATCCTCATAACACGGACGAGGATGAGAGGATGTTCGTGATAGGCTGAACACTGACTGCTGGGAAATTGAGTGTTCCGCCTATCACAGACGAGGAGGCGCGGCTTTTGAACACTGGAATGGCCGCCGTCTGTCTGCATGACATGCTGATCCGGAAGGCAGATGGTGGCGACTCGAGTATAAGCCGAGGGGGGCACTTTCAGCCTAAAAAAAGGGCTGAAAATCTCGGCTTATACTCGAGTATATACGATACTCTATTGTATACAATATAGAAACCCCATCTACAGCTATATCAAGATTCTTTCATACGAACACACTTTTTGGGGGGACTGCGTGTGTGCTCCTGGTTCTTGCTTGGGTCCTTTCCTCAGCTCCCGTGCTGGACATATTTATCTGGTCGCAGTATCAGTTCTTATGTGAGTATTTTCAGTTATGGCCATCTATCTGTTTATCACTATCCCAACCCCCCCCCCCCCCAGTTGATAGTTATATCAAACTATAATGGCGATTTTTATCCCCCTTTTAGTATATCGATGCACTTGCTCCTGATGAGTAGATAGAAGTCCATGAAACATCATCAAGCTTATTTTGATGCATCCACTTCATATTTATGATTCTAGATGGTTTTATTGCTTTACCAACCCTGATATAATGTGAATGTCTACTCCATTTGGGGGACTGTGATGTACAATATTTATTCTCTGTGTCATGTTGGTTATAATTCACAATATGTATGTTGTTATTTTGTATTTTATATGCCAATATGCCATTATGCATTTATATGGGTTGATCCATGCCCTATTTTGGTCTATTAATAAATATAATTATTTACATATACATATGGATTTGTCTGGCTCTACCCCACGCACCTCATTCAAAGTCCCACCCTTCCCCTTTCTTTTTTTGCATAGCAATTAGGGATGGAGGCGCAAACCCTCTCTTGCGTCTCATCTAAAGTCCCAAATATTCCCTTTTTTTCTTGATCTTGTGGCCGAGCTGCGTTTGTTAGTGCAATGTTTTGATGCGGCCTCGGCTTCCGGCTGAACGCCGGTGGCGGCGTGGGTTTCAGATCCATTGAGGGCCAGCTGGGTGGTGGTCCAGGCTCAGGCTGTTTTGGTTCCTGAATAGGTGCCTGGAGGGACGACGGGGGACACAGCGGCTCCGGGGATGGCTGCAAGAAAAACTTGGCGTACTCGCCGAGGGACCCTAGTAAGACCACAGACACGGTTCGCATGGCCGATGCAGCCAAATGCGAGAATTATGTCTGTTATGAGGGTCTTTTGGGTGCGCATCTCAAACCTGAGGTGTGGGACAAGATTTGGCAGGGGGATTATGTGTAAATTTTCACACTGTTGTGTCTTGAGAAGTTTACCTGGATAGGATTAAACTGGAAAAATCCAAGAAGGATGTGGAGAAACGTCGCTACCATTTGATTCCGCGGATGTTTAGTAACTGGCTCCAGGCATTCACCATTTTTGCTAGCGTGATCAGGGAAAAATCTCCTGAGAACTGTTCCTCCCCTTTTTTGTTATCTGGATGCCATTAGCGAGGACCAGAGGGTTTATGGGGGCGTGGCTTGGCTGCGTTATAACGAAGAGTGTCGCCAACGTACGGCTATTCATCCCTCGATACGTTGGGATCATAAGGACATCAGTTTATGGATAAAACTTATGTCCTCGCCTCGGGCCTCCACTTAGTTTTTTTCCAGCGGGGGCCGGGGAGTCCAACTGCCCCCGGACAACTGGCCGAAAAATGGCGGGAACAGTGCTGGCAGTTCAATAGGGTTCTTGCAGATTCGGCACCGGCTGTAAATATAAACATGAATGCTCTCACTGTGGGGAGGCTCACCCACTGTCTTGCTGTTTCAAGGCCAGCAGGGCTGTCCCAGTGATGTTGCGGCAAAAAGGCAAGACTCTGGTGAGGGTGGACAGGATGGCCCCTTTTCTAAGTAAATATCCAGACCAGCCTGCAGCCCAGTTATTGCAGGCAAGTTTCATCGAAGGTTTTCTAATCCCTTGCTCCCTTTCTCAGATCCCTTCCATCGCAGACAATTTACGGACGGCTCTTTTACACTCTGCAGTGGTTTCGGTGAAATTCTCTAAGGAGGTGTTATTGGGCTTGATATGCGGCCCTTTTCCTCACCCCCCGTTGGACAACTTGGTGGTCTCTCCTTTGGGTGTCGTTCTTAAGAAGGAGCCCAATAAATTTTGGTTAATGATGCTATTGACCCAGAGGGATGTGTGGTGTCTTACACCTCGTTTGATGCTGCAGTTTCGTGGGTGCGATGCTGCGGTAAGGGTGCTCGCATGGCTAAGACTGACATTGAGTCGGCTATTCGCTTGTTGCCGGTTCACCTGTGCAGTTTTCACCTGTTGGCCTTCCTGTGGGCTGCTCCATATCTTGCGCCTTTTTTGAGACCTTTAGCTCTTTCCTGGAATGGGTGGTTCGCGACGTGGCGGGTGTCAATTCAGTTATTCATTGCTTGGATGGCTTTTTGTGCATTGGCCCTCCCTCATCGAATTTATGTGAGATTCTCTAGGTTATGATTTGGCACCTTGCTGAGCGTTTGGGATTCCTGGGGATAGTAATTGTTTTTCACGTTATGGAGTGTTGTCTGCCTGATGACAAGTTGCTTTCTCTCAAGGAAGAGGTCCGTTTGGTGTGTGGCAAACATAAAATCCAGCTCCAGGAGTTACAGTCTCTCCTCGGCAAGCTGAATTTTGCTTGGCACATTATTCCAATGGAGAGAGTATCGGCAGCTACGGCTGGGGTACGTTCGCCTAGACATTTTGTTTGGTTAAATAGGAAGCATAGGGCTGACCTGTGAGTGTGGCAAGTTTTATTGGAAACTTTCAATGGTCGGTCACTATGGATGGAGGGGCCGGTCAGCAGTTATGATCTTGACCTCTTTACTGTTGCCGCCGGGTCTACTGGCTATGGAGATTTCTTAGGGGGTCAGTGGAGTGCAGAGCGCTGGCTTGCCGAATGGCGGGAGGCAGGCTTCCTAAAAAATTTGGTGCTTCTGGAACTTTCGGTTGTGGTCGCCGTAGCAATCTGGGTGGAATCTTTTCATAAGAAAAAGGTCTGTCTCCACTGTGACAACCTGTGGGTGGTTCTGGTCATCAACTCACTGTCAGGGTCCTCCCCTCCTGTAATCTGCCTTCTACAACATCTTGTTTTGTGTTGTCTTCAGCTAAATATGTTTCTTTACGCTGTTCATCTTGAACAAGTGTGAAGAATACATTGGCTGATGCTCTCTCTCTCGTTTCCAGTTGGACAGGTTCCGGGAGTTGGCGCCGGGCGTGGAGCAACATGGAACTCCTAGTCCTCCTTGGCTGTGGCGGATTGCGTTGGAGTCACCTCCGCTTTGATTTGAGGTTCCTTGAGTAAGTCAACGTGGTCTTCATACAATAAGGTCTGGCGAGAATGGGGGGAGCTTCTTCAGTGAGCAAGGGTGGATATGGGCAGCTCTGAGGTGAAACATCTATTTTGTCTGTCAAAGTTTTGTTGACGGCGTGACTATCTCCGCCATGAACTGCAAATTTGCCGGGCTGGCCTTCTTATTTAAATTGCAGGGTAGGCTCTTAGGGTAGGTGAGTTGGTCAGTAAGTCCAAGGATGCTCAAGGGGGCTTGTCAGTGGCAGAAGTCCGCTGTGATGGCTCTTCAGTGGTCCTTTTTATCCGCCGATCTAAGACGGATCAAGCGGGCAGGGGGGGCGCATTTGCAATTGCTGAGGGTTCATGGATCTCCCATCTGCCAAGTTTCTGCGGTAGTGCAGCCCTGTCCACTTTCCAGTTTGTGTCAGTGGTTCGGCATGGTGGTAAAACGCAGGTGGGAGTTGGACCGGTTTAGACTTTATGTCCATCCTCATTTGATTTAAGCATAACCGAGTTTATTTTTTTGGGGCGTCTTATTGTTATTCATATTATGTGTTTAAATATGTGTTTTGGTTAAAGTTTTCGTGTTATGTGTTATGTTTATGTATTTCCTTTCAGATCATGCTTGCCTCGTTTGGATTTTGGGTCACTCCTTCGTTCATTGGGGGGCCAAGAGGGCTGACGTCAGACCTAATGGCCGTCAGCTGGGTTTCCCTGGGTCCAAGGCCAGCATCAAGTGGATAGGTGTTTCAGGAATGTTGTGAAAGGGTGGTCCCGGAGGTCCATAGGGTTTCACCATGGGACAGGTCTTGCACGCTGGTGGCAATGATCTGGGTGTCCGTTCCAGCCGACACCTCATTTGGGATCTCAAGTTTGATGTCTTGCGGGTGCAGTTGGATTTTCCTAAAACAGTGGTAGTTTGGCCAGACATTGTAGGCCGCACGTCTTGGCATTTTTCCAGGTCTGTGGAAAAATTGAACATGGCCATGGCCAGGGTGAAGATCAATAAGGAAGTTGTCAGGTTCGTAGCACGCAATGGCGTATTGATGGTTAGGCATAGGGAGCTGGAGGTGGATACGTAGCGGTATCTACGCAGCGATGGGGTTCTTCTTAATGTAGTGGGAATGGATCTGTGGTCTCTGGGATTACAAGATGGGATTCAGAGGGCATTGCTTTTTGGCTTCACACTTTGCGCTGTGGCGGTTGGGGTCTTTGGAGGCATTTTAAAATAACCTGCTGTGATGATGTTATAATGGACCTATCTAAGGTATGGAGTCCCTGGTGGAATGCCAGTTATGGTGGATTTAACTGGTAATTACAATGGTGGTATCTGCAGAATGTGGTTCGTCCCTGAGCCGGTGTTATGCGGCTGTGGACCGTGGATGTAGTACGCAGATGCAAAGTTATAATTTGATATTTGTTGGCAAAATCCCCAAATACCTGAATTTCACAATCCTCCATTTTCTTCATATCGTAAAGGTAGAACCATACACAGTAGATTGGTTAGATCTGACCAATCTCGACAAAAAACACAGAATTTATTTTTTTGCCACCACAAAATCAATAAAATTGAAATAAAGGGATAATATACATGCCAATCCTCTTATGTGATATATGTTATAAAATATCCTTGTGGCTATTTATACATTGGTGATGTTACTGATGTAACACAAAAAGTCAAGGACAGAATTGCCAGACACAAGTATTCAGTTAGGGCTCTTTCACACGGGACGGATCCGTGAAGATCCGCCCCGTGAAGCTCCGCTTGCTCAGCGGGGATCGCTCCGTTGATCCCCGCTGAGCCGGCGGATGACTGGGCGGTCCCCGCACACTGTGCAGGGACCGCCCTGTCAGAGCGCCGCTCTCCCCTATGGGGGGTTGGGATGACGACGGACCGTAGAGCCTGTTGTCATCCGATCCGCTCCGCCGACGGATGGAAAAATAGGGTTTTCCTCCGTCACACTTTGGCGGAGCGGAGCAGGTCGGATGTCAGCGGACATGTCACCGCTGACATCCGTGGCTCCATAGGGCTACATGGAGCATCCGTTCAGGTCCGCCTAAAAAACTGACAGGCGGACCTGAACGGACCGTCCGTGTGAAAGGGGCCTAAGGGATAAACTTACAAAACTACCATTGGCCAGACATTATGTTGAAATGGGACACACCGTGTCACAAGTGAAATATATGGTCATTGATGCAGTTCCCCAAAGTTGACAGGGGGGGTGGGGATAATCGAGAAATAACTCTAAAAAGATTGGAAGTACATAAATAGATTGGATACTTTACAACCTAGAGGTTTAAACTCGGACTTTGACTTGCATTTATTTCTATAGATCCCTAAAATACTAACTGGGAGGAGATATTTGTTTATTTAGATATATTTTTTGAGCTTTATAAATATCTTTGGAATAAATTATTACAAAATCAATAATCTAGGTTCATTGTGGTATCTCATACCCTCTAAATATGGATTGTAAATAGAATGTATCATTTATGAGTAATAATATTAATATTTTGGGGATTGATTTGTATGTATATTTATATTTCAATATTAGGTTAAATGGAGCTTTTGCTGTGTGATTTGGAGGGTGACTACATCTCATTGAGCCATCTCTCTGGAATTTAGGATGAAGTAGTTTTGACAATTTGTATTGATTAATTAGTTAATTGATGCCTAATAGATTTCTGGTGTGAAATGTAACAATATAAAGTTATGTAATGCCGCGTACACGCGATCGGAAATTCCGACAAGAAAACCGTGGATTTTTTTCCGATGGAATGTTGGCCCAAACTTGTGTTGCATTCACACGGTCACACAAAATTCCGACCGTCAAGAACGCGGTGACGTACAACACTACAACGAGCCGAGAAAAATTAAGTTCAATGATTCTGAGCATGCGTCGAATTGATTCCGAGCATGCGTAGGATGTTTGTGCGTCGGAATTGCATACAGACAATCGGAATTTTGAGAACTAGCTCTCAAATTTTTGTTGTTAGAAATTCCGACAGAAAAAGTCAGATGGAGCCTACACACAGTCGGAATTTCCGACCAAAAGCTCACATCAAACTTTTCTTGTCGGAAATTCTGATCGTGTGTACGCGGCATTAGAGTAATATCATTATACATCTTGTTCCCACCAGAAGAGGAGCGTAAGCTTTATAGCCCGAAACTGTCATTTGGAACGATATGATTGATATGTAATTTATTACATGTGAAATCTTTACAATAAATTTTAAGTGCAGCAATCCCTGGACTTTTTCTTTATATATGGCATTTGGGAAGGCTTGATAGCTAGCACTAGGACATACACCGTATTCCGTCTACCACATCTGAGAAATTATTGATCACTTAAAAAAAAAAAAAAATTATATATATATATATATTTTTTTTTTTTTTAATTAATTTATTTATTATTTGGACAATTCAATTTTTTCTTTGATTTTGTGTCATTTCTATTTCCTATTAATGTATTGTGACATTGTTAGTAATCAAACACAAGCATTCAATAAGAACAGAGAGGCTGTATCTTTTTTCTTTATGCCATCAGTTGGTCTAATTTTCTGGCTTTTCTTTCTTTTCTTCCTCATAAGGGGGAGGTTGCTCAGGTTGATTGGTGGGATTCATGGTGGTGCTTGGTGTTGAGGAAGGAATGGACACCACATAATCATTCTGAATCATAAACATCTGAAATAAAAGATATAACAGATGAGCATTTTTGTAGTTTCTTAGTCATCCAATTCAAATAAAATATACAGGATATGAGAGGCCACAGAGAACTTTTTATGTTGTGAACCGTCTGCTAACTTGAAAAATTGACAGTGTAAACTTGGTGGTCTCTTTAGAAGGTACACCTAGCTCATACTGGGGAGGACCCCTTTTGCTTATAGGACAGTATGAGTTTTTTGCAGAATGGATTTAACAAGGTGATGGGAAAGCACATAAAGCCTATGCTAACTTAGCAGGACATTCATTTTAAGATAAGACCATCCCTGCACATGCCATAGTCCACATTCATCCTGCAAACCTTCAATTCCATCTCAAAAGTCCACCTGTGGCCCCATTCTATACATTTTATCACTCTCCTATCCTATAACCCCCCCCCCCCTGAAACTATTTACTTTTTTTTGAAAGACAGTGATAATTACTGTATATATTGGTGTATAACATGCACTTTTTTCCCCTGAGAATAGAGGGTAAACTGTGCCTGCGTATTATACGCCAAAAATGTATATGTTTTTTACCAACGGGGTGCAGGGATTGGGCAGTTCGCCCCGGTGCCACCCATGGGAGGGGGGGGGTCAGGCTGGCTGACTTGCCTCTTCTTGCCCTGGAACAGCGCTGCCAGCATACTTTAAAGTTAAGAAAACATTACTGCCAGTCCTTTCTCATACACCACTCCTCCTGTGTCACCCTCAATGTAAATGGAAGCCTCTAAATACCTCAATTAACGCCTCTCTTTCTGGTCGCACTTCTCCTCCGGCTCTGCCTCCTCGAGTGTAAATTTTGATTGGAGGAGGAGAGCAGTCATGTGACCATCAATGAAACAGCAGAGGAGAGCAGTCACAAGACTGGGTCCACGAAAGAGCGGCATGAATCGAGGTATTTAGAAGCTTCGATTTACCACAGTGACACTGGAGGAGCAGTGTATGAGAAGGGGCTGACAGGCATGTTTTCTCAACTTCAGAGTATGCTGGCAGTGCTGTCCTAGAAGACTGGGGGGCTTTATAATAAAAGGGGGATGTGTACCGTGCAGGGAAAGGGGGCTGTGTACCGTGCAGGGAAAGGGGGCTGTGTACTGTGCAGGGAAAGGGGGCTGTGTACCGTGCAGGTAAAGGGGGCTTTGTACCGTGCAGGGAAAGGGGGCTGTGTACTGTGTAGGGAAAGGGGGCTGTGTACCGTGTAGGGAAAGGGGGCTGTGTACCGTGTAGGGAAAGGGGGCTGTGTACCGTGTAGGGAAAGGGGGCTGTGTACCGTGCAGGGAAAGGGGGCTGTGTACCGTGCAGGGAAAGGGGGCTGTGTACCGTGCAGGGAAAGGGGGCTGTGTACCGTGCAGGGAAAGGGGGCTGTGTACCGTGCAGGGAAAGAGGGCTGTGTACCGTGCAGGGAAAGGGGGCTGTGTAGAATGCAGGGAAAGGGGGCTGTGTACCGTGAAGGGAAAGGGAGCTGTGTACCGTGCAGGGAAAGAGAGCTGTGTACCGTGCAGGGAAAGGGGGCTGTGTACTGTGCAGGGAAAGGAGGCTGTGGAAAGTTTTTTTCCTTAAACCTCCCTCTTAAAGATAGGGTGCGTGTTATACGCCTGTGCGTGTTATACACCGATAAATACAGTAAATCCAACATGAATTTTCTTTAATGCTGGTTGCTCTCCTAAACATTTATATGACCATATCCCAAAAGTCTTTTGCCTAGAAGGGCTAGGGAGGGAGGGTTACAGAACTTTTATTGAAAGTATCCTTTCAGGGTACTTATGCCAAATTGTGATGCTTTGATCTGGATCCAGGTCCGGTACTGGTCCAGTTCATTGCTGGCAGATAAGCACTTATAATCAGAAGTATTTATCGCATAACCGGACTATGGAAAACGTAAGCATTTATTAACCCAACATTTCATATTCCTGATATGTGTCTGCTGTACCATGTATGAGAAAGTATCCTGTTCTCTTTGTATTGCTTTATTTATGTGAAATCCCTGCTGTTCACTGGGAAGCTCAGTGTGCTGCTGCTTCTCCTCCCCCCAGCTCTTATGCAGCTGAGAACAGAGGGAATGTGATCACTTAAAAAAAAAAAAAATGGCAAAAAAGCTATTTATCATGTTCTTTTTATATCTATACAAAAATACATACATAAGTACAGTGGAACCTCGGATTGCGAGTAACGCAGTTAACGAGCATTTTGCAATACGAGCAATTTATTTTTTTAAATCCTGACTCGGTTTGCGAGTGTTGTCTCGCAAAACGAGCAGGATTGAAGCCTCTGCGGTGTGCAGTATCGCATTTGGCCAGAGATGCAGGGGCGCCGGAGCCGTTCTGAGCCGTTTGGAAATACCTTTCCATGGGTTTACAACGGTTTCCGAGTATTTCCGAGTCTCTCCGCTGCCCCCCCCCACTTCTGGCCACATGCTATATTGCATGCAGTAGAAGTCAATTTGAAACAAATTATTTTCATTTCCATTGACTTCTATGGGGAAACTCGCTTTGATATGCGAGTGCTTTGGATTATGAGCATTCTCCTGGATTGGATTCTGCTCGTAATCCAAGCTTCCACTGTAGTACATAAGTATTCACAGCCTTTGCCATGAGACTCAAAATTTAGCTCAGATGCATCCTGTTTCCATTGATCATCCAAGATTTTTCTACAACTTGATTGGAGTCCACATGTAATAAATTAAGTTGATTGGACATGATTTGGAAAGGCACACACCTGTCTATTTAAGGTCTACCAATGAACAATTGACTTGGATTCCACAACTTTGAGGCTAAGTTGGGGGCTGTGATAAACATTTTTCCTTAAACTTCCCTCTTAAAATTGGGGTGTGTGTTATACGCCGATGAAACCGGTATTTACCCCACAGCAGATGACAGTTGCAAAATGAATTCACCTTATTTCTGCACGTAAAAAATAGAACCCCTTTAAAATGATTGTAGTTTGGCCTTTACAGATCACAAGGCCTCTTGCTATGATCTTACCGGAGGGGCAGTTACTGGAATTTCTTTCACAGCCCGACACCCAAATACCGATATAGAGACGGACACGCAGAAGATCAGCAGGTTCATCACAAGAATGAATGAGATAACAGTAAATCCACTAGACTGTAAAAGATTTAAAGAGAACCAATGCAGAATAGTTAGATAATCAGAATATGTTGATAACATACAAACAAGACATTGTAATATAGTTGAACATTTGCAATAGATTCAATTACTAGCAAAAACTACTAAGCTGGAAAGCTGGGGATTTAACAAACAACGATGAAGTGAAAGAAGTTACAAAATACACCCCTATTTTGCACTCTTAAAATTATACAATTAAATCCACAATCCAAAAACGACTTAAATAAATGACACTTTCAAGTGTTGATATGCAGCGGGTAAAATAAGTATTGAACACTTGCTCTTGACATGAAATTTTCACCACATGTCGGTAACCAGGGCCGGTGCTACCACTAGGCAAACTAGGCAGCCGCCTAGGACGCACTGCTGCCTAGGGGCGCCCGGCCTTCTCTCTGTAACAACCAACTAAGTCTCAGCATCAGCAGGCAGCCGCCTCTCCATTTGTACATAGAGTCTTAGAGGCGCACTGGCAGTGGAGGACTGTGTCTGTGTCCCAACTCCCGAATGAAAGGAAGCAAGCAAACATTTATTGATGGGCACCAGTAGGCTGCATTGATGGGTGCCGGTAAGGCTGCATTGATAGGCGCTGGTGGGGCTGAATTGATGGGCGATGATGAGGCTGTATTGATGGGCGCTGGTGAGGCTGCATTGATGGGCGCTGGTGAGGCCTGCATTTGATGGGCGCTGGTGAGGCTGCATTAATGGGCGCTGGTGAGGCTGCATTAATGGGCGCTGGTGAGGCTGCATTGATGGGCGCTGGTAGGCTGCATTTGATGGGTGCTGGTGGGCTGCATTTGATGGGTGCTTCATTAAAAAGGTGGGGTATACATGGGCAGGACAAAAGGAGGTGGAATCAGGGTGGAGCCAAGGGGGGTGTGACAAAATTAGGTTTCGCCTAGGGTGTCAAAAATCCTTGCACCAGCCCTGTCGGTAACAACCAATGCAATCCATACATACAAAGAAACCAAAACAAATAAGTTCAGAAATGAAGTTATGTGTAATAAAATGGAATGACACCGGGAAAAAGTATTGAACACATGAAGAAAGAAGCTGAAATCTATCAGTAATTAGAAAGTAATTCTGGCCCTTGTTAGTGCAAATTAAAGTGATCGTAAAGTCTTATTTATTTTTCTATTATAATAACAAACATATTATACTTACCTGCTCTGTGCAGTAGTTTTGCACAGGGCAGCCTGGATCCTCCTCTTCTCGGGGTCCCTGGCTGGAGCTCCTGGCCCCTCCCTCCTAATGAGTGCTGCCCCCACAGCAAGCAGCTTGCTATGAGGGCACCCGAACTGAGCTGCAGCTCCACTAATCCATTCAGACACAAAGCCACGGTTTGGCCTCACCCACTCTCTCTCTCCTGATTGGATAACAGAGTTTGGTTGACAGCAGCAGGGGCCAATGGCGCCTCTGCTGTATCTCAACAAATCAGGAGGTAGAATCCCGGACGGCGAGACACTCATGGACATCGCTGCATAGAGATGGGATCAGGTGAGTATTAGGGGGGCTGAGGGAGGCTGAGGGGGGCTGCTGCACACAGAAGACATTTTATCATAGAATGCATTAAGATAAAAAAACCTTCTGCCTTTACAACCACTTTAATATCAGCTGGTTCAGGCTCAACTAATGGGCTATAAAATTATGTCTCATTACCAAGGTAAGGTTCTGAATGTTCCAGTGAGCACTGTTGGGGCCATTATCTGGAAGTGGAAAGAACATAATTTCACCATAAACCAGACATTACCAGGTGCTCCTCGCAAGATTTCTGACAGAGGAGTGAAAAGAATTATCAGAAGAGTTGTCCAATAGCCAAGGAGGACTTTTGAGAGCTTTAGAAAGACCTGGTATTACCAGGTATAATTGTTTCAAAGAAAAAAATGAGTAATGCACTCAATTGCCATGGCCTGTATGCATGCTCACCACGTAAGACTCCATTGCTGGAGAAAAAGCATGTTGAAGCTCGTTTAAAGTTTGCTGCACAACATTTAGACAAGCCTGTAAAATACTGGGAGAATATAATCTGGTCAGATAAGACCAAAATTTAACTCTTTGGATGCCATAATACACACCATGTTTAGAGGTCAAATGGCACTGCACATCAACCCAAAAACACCCCCATACCAACAGTGAAGTTTGGAGGTGGGAACATCATGGTGTGGGGCTGTTTTTCAGCATATGGTACTGGCAAACTTCATGTCATTGAAGGAAGGATGAATTGAAAAATGTACCAAGACATTCTTGATAAAAATCTGCTGCCATCTACCAGGATGATGAAGATGAATCCAGGGTGGACATTTCAGAAAGACAATGATCCCAAACACAAAGCCAAGGAAACGCTCAATTTGTTTCAAAGAAAGAAAATAAAGCTGATAGAATGGCCCAGCCAATCGCCTGACTTGAATCCAATAGAAAATGTATGGAAAGAACTACAGATCAGAGTTCATAGAAGAGGCCCACAGAACTTTCAAGATCTGAAGACTATTTGTGTGGAAGAATAGGCCAAAGTCACACCAGAGCAATGCATGTGACTCGTTTCTCCATACAGGAAGCGTCTTGAAGCTGTCATTACCAACAAAGGATTTTGTATAAAGTATTAAATACATTTCATTTAGCATGTTTAATATTTTTTACTTTTCGATATCTAAGAGCTAATTCTTAGCCTCACTTCCAACGTGCAAAGTGTTCCACCACCTCCCAAAAGACATACACTCACCGCAATGCCATGCCTATCTGATAACAGATCGACTTATAGCACATAAAGATGTAGAATCCCCTATGATCCAACTGGATAGCCTTCCACTCAAATATAAAAAGGCAATGCTCCAATGGTATAGTATGATAAAATCACCAATTTTATTATAGATAAAAACGACTCACAAAAAATTGGTTAAAAAGAGCATATAACAGAGAACACTGGTCAGCCTAATAAAAAATATTGCGCAGAATCGCCACAATTCGAGCATCCAGCTCACATCAGCGTCCTCTCACCACACTGTTCTGGTCCTGAGGCTACTTCCAGTACACGCTATGCCGTGTCCCAACGTGTTTCTTCATTTCAGACTTTGTCCAGGGAAGGAGAGTGCCCACAGTACGGCAGAGGGTAGTACATGCCAGAGTGTGGAGGGTATGACAATTGTCAATATGTGCAAGAAAGGAATGTCGGGAGTATGACATGGGAAAGATTGTGCAGAAAAAAAGATTGGAGGGTATGATAGAACAAACAAAAAACTGTCAACCTTTTGACTCACAAATGGTGAGTCAGGCATAAAGCTTGCCACCACTCTTCCAAACTGAGAAAATAGATCAGATCCAGTTGTTAAAGGAGTTGTAAACCTTCATGTTTTTTCACCTTAATGCATCCTATGCATTAAGGTGAAAAAAAACTCTGACGATTACCGGCCCCCCCAGCCCCCAGTTTTACTTACCTGAGCCCTGGAAAGTCCTGCGTCGAAAACGCGCTGGATCTCGACCCGGGCTTCTCGGCTCTTCATTGGATAGATTTATAGCAGCGCAGCCATTGGCTCCCGCTGCTGTCAATCAAATCCAATGACGCGGGCGCCGGGGCCGAGTCCTGCACTCGGCGGCTATGGACGCCGAATGCAGGACTCGGGAGCGCGACTGTAAGGTGACCCCCTTGGGAGAGCGCTTCCTAGAGGGGGTTATTTGAAGCAGGGAGGAGCTGAGAGAGCCACTAAGGGACCTCAGAAGACGGCGTTCGGGGCCACTCTGTGCAAAACGAACTGCACAGTGGAGGTAAGTATAACATGTTTGTTATTTAAAAAAATCAATTTGAATCTATAGTGTCACTTAAAGTGATCTGCTTGCAGAGAGACGGCACAGACAGCAGGGGAGCTGAAGATCTCAAGCCCACCCCCCAATCCTTGCCTCCCCCTCTTCCCTGCTCAGCTGAGAGCAAGAGAGAGGAGAAAGGCTGTTAACCCTGTGTTTGCTGTCGTTAACAGCTAGACATATAGGCAAGAAAAGCAACTTTCCCTGACTATATGCAGGTTCTGCCTATATAGTGTGTTCACTACAGGCAGAGAGGACATGTGACCTGTCTGCCAGGTTGTGGTAGCCAGTCCACACGCTGTACGTCAGGTCCAATCTGGCAGGGATCTGCAGCAGTTTTCTATATTAATAACTGGCATGATCCCTTTGTTTTTTTTAAATGCAGAAGCCACACCAGCTTCTATTTCACTATAAAATAGAAATTTGCACGAGTGCCGCAAAGAGACCTGAAACAAGAAGCATGGTGAGCAGAGTCACTGTTGGTAGGAAGGAGCAGGAGGAGCTGAGATACAGGATCACTACTAAGAGCAGAGAGCAGGAGGAGCAGAGCTGCTAAGTCACTGCTAGGATGGGGGGCAGGTTGACCTCAGATATTTAGGCCGCGTACACACGACCGGTTTTCTCGGCAAAAAACGACAAGAAAACTGCCGGGAGAGTTTTCTTGCCGAGAAAAACGTCTGTGTGTACGTGGGTTTCAGTTTTCTCGTCGAGAAAACTGCCCAGATTCCCCGACGAGAAAAAAGATGACCTGCGGTCTTTTTTCTCGTTGAGAATCTCGTCGGCCTGTTTCTCGACGAGAAACCCGAGCGTGTGTACACTTACCTGTCGCCGTGGAAACCCGCGCATGCTCGAAATGACTTTGACGCATGCGCGGTAGCTTCCTAGGCATAGGGTGTAGCAAGATGGCGGCGACGGCATCGAATGTGACGAGCGCACGCTCGTCGTAGTCGATGACGTCACTGCGTGTGCATGCCATTCAAAAGAACGACGGTTCTTTTGAATCGTACGTGTGTACACTCGGCCGGGACAAGTTTCTTGTCAAGATTCTCGTTTGGGTTGGAGAATCAGGGAAAGCTGATCTGCTGAGTCACTGTTGGGTTAGGGAAGCATGTGGAGCTCAGAGACCAGGTGACTGTTTGTAGGCAGAAGTATGGTGAGCTTAGATGTGAGTCACTGTTGGAAGGGTAAGCAAGGTGAGCTTAACTGAAGAGAAAACAAGGAGAGAGGCGCCTCTGGGTGCAGACGTTTTAAAAAAAACTTTAATAGACATAATAAGTCAAACTCACATTTAGGCAGAGAGTGACAGGCATAGCAGTAGGGATATGTTTATGTCAGAAGTGACGATCCTGATTCCTCGACCATCATGATCCTCCAACACTGTGGTGTAATCAGAGAGGTGTCCACCGATGGATGGTAATGCCGGCTTCCCGGGAGACCAACTCAAAGCGAGGCGTGGGGCGCACGGGACGGCGAGCTGCAGGGAATAACGTCACTAGTAATGGACGCGTTTCGTGAGCATGCGCGCTGCAATGTACTGGCAAGCCGCCCTTCTTTTCTCAACTTGAGCATAACTGAAGAGTCATTGCTCATTGGGGGAACAGGGATAACATAGCTGCTGAGAAGAGGTGAGCTGAGATGCCAAAAGAACAACTTCAATACTTCGCCTGACAATTTTGAGGATTAACTGCTCCACTGTGCCTTTATCTACAGAGATCTATGAGGGCTGTTCTAGCTTGTTTAGAAAATTTAACTACTTTAATATCCATAGCCTTAACACAGTTATACTTTGAAACCCATCTCAACTCACAATGTTCCCCTCACTCTCTGTCAGGTAAGGAATAATGGGTCACAGACAGATAATTCCCCACCTTCTCCGAAAAATTATTGGAGTTAGATTTTAAACGAAATCAGCAAATTTGTGTAACAGTGGATATGACACAGCCTGCTTTTCAACCCCATGCTTATATCACATCAAATATTGCCCAGAATAGTGTGACATAATTGCTAGGAATTTTAACCGTTCTGCTATTTAATTGATCTCTCTCCTTTCACCAGCCAATAAAGACACAACCCCCGCCAGGCTGCTTTAAAATGTCAGATGGTCTGCAATGGAACACAGGGAGACAAAATAAAGGATTACTACTAGTAACTATATGCACCACTGTATTATAACATAGCCTTAGTTTACTGAGCAGTAATACGTGTTTATATTTGACTTTCAATGCTTTATGTCATTTTCAGCGTTCATTGCTGACAATAACAATGCCTGTGACAAATAATGATCATTATAGTTTAATTAACTGAGCCTATAGAATGATTCAATGGGGTTCACACCTCTATGTAATCCTGCCCACATTACCACTTACCCCATGCTCATCACCAGAGCAGCTATAAGCCCCCTTATCACACTTTACAACGGAGAAGTCGATAATGTTTAAGATGATTGTGATCATACTGCAAATTGATGTTATGATGTTCAAAGTGAGAGCACCTTTGATCTGCATAGAATAACAAGAGGAGACAATTACAAAAAAAATACATAATAAATATTAATATTTATAAGAGGATCACCAATATAATTAAATATTCATTTTTATTTTTCTATCAAAATCCAGTTACCATGTGATACAAGAGCCTAATCAATTAAAAGAAAACCTCCTCCCTGCTTCCATTGATTTAGGAAAATACTTCTTTATTTGTGTCTCACACACTCCTCTTCTAGAGAATCATAGACACGATCGGATTTTCCGATGGGAATTGTGTTTTGATAGACTGTTGGCAGAAAATCTGACCGTTTGTACACTCCATCGGACAATTGTTGTCGGAATTTCCATCAACAAATGTTAGATAGCATGCTTTAAAATTTTCCGACAACAAATGTGTCTTGTCGGATTTTCCGATCGTGTGTACACAAATCCGTCGGAAAAAAATCCAAAGTACAAACACGCATGCTCAGAAGCAATGCTCACCATAACACAACATTAGCAGAAGTTGCCCAAAGGGTGGCGCTAAAGAGCTGGAAATACACACAGAGTTTCGTGTTTGTTGGACGACAATTCTTTGCCGTTTGTATGCAAGACAAGTTCAGGGTCAACACCCTTCGGACAAAAGTCCTACGCTTTGTCCGCGGAAAATCCGATCGCGTGTACGAGGCTTTACACTGCTGCTCACAGAGGCCAGCTGATGATTAACAAACTAAGTATGCTGATAGTCACACCCCCCTCCCCCCCCAACTTCATCTCATCCCACTGTTGTACATGGCGGCACAGCCTACACAAGACTGACAATGCTGCTCCGAATTCAGGAGCAGTGCAGCAGTGTCATCACCCCATCACAGGACATTGCATGAGGGGAAAAGGCACTGATGATTACATGATGCAGTGTATATATATACAGGTGCATCTCATAAAATTAAAATATCATCAAAAAGTTAATTTATTTCAGTAATTCAATTCAAGAAGTGAAACTCATATTATATATATATATATATACTGTATATATACTAAGCGCCAATGAATAGTGTTAAATTATGGATGCAATAAAAACCAGCTGCAGTGAAAAACTTCCCAGGTAGCAAGCGTGAATAAGAAAAATAATTAAACAGTGCTAGAAATATTGGTTTACACATTAGTAAATAATATAATAAACTAATAGTAAACAGTGATGTTCACAAGTGCTCATGCTCAAATATACAGCCGCGCTCCTTGCTGCTCAGACTGGGTGCATGGTTGTTGGTGCCAGACAGGCTGGTATTTCAAAAACTGTTGAGCTACTGGGATTTTCACATACAACCATCTCTATGGTTTACAGAGAATGATCCGAAAAAGAGAAAATATCCCGTCAGCGGCAGTTGTGTGGATGAAAATACCTTGTTGATGTCAGAGGTCAGAGGAGAATAGGCAGACTGGTTGGACTTGGAAGGTTTCCAACACCTTGTTGAAGGCCAAAAAGGGAGTATAGCCTCAAATAGGAATTGATAATAGATTATAGCAACGTACCATCATCCAAATTAGAAGTGGAAAAGCGGGAGGGTGGGGGCAAGGGAAAAGTTGCTGAGGCTAAACCTAAAGCAACCCACCCGGTTGATGAAGGACTATCTCGGTACTTGATGGAACACAAAAGACATTGTTATGTTAAAAAGTTTATTACAATTAAAATTACAAACAGACAGTTATACGCATTAGAGATTGGTCGAGGTATCAACTAGTTTCACGGGGTGTACCGCTTCTTCAGGAGAGCCAATCTATAGAATAGGAAATACAATAAAATACATGTAAAATAGTTCAGCAGTAAATTGTATAAGAGCTCTTACTTTCCTTATGCATTATACAATTTACTGCTGAACTATTTTACATGTATTTTATTGTATTACCTATTCTATAGATTGGCTCTCCTGAAGAAGCGGTACACCCCGCAAAACTAGTTGAGACCCCGACCAATCTCTGATGCGTATAACTGTCTGTTTGTTATGTTAAAAAGTTTATTAAATTAAAATTACAATGTCTATTGTGTTCCATCAAGTACCGAGATAGTCCTTCATCAACCGGGTGGGTTGCTTTAGGTTTGGCCTCAGCAACTATTCCCTTGCCCCCACCCTTCTGCTCTTCCACCTTGTTGAAGGCAAAAGGGGGTACAACCTGGTACTAGCAAGGTGTACCTAATAAAGTGGCCGGTGAGTGTATATATATATATAGTATATACTTATAAATTCTGTTTCGGATTGAGTTAAATTTGAAAGAAGTTATTTCTGTCCAGATGTGATGTAAAATGTAAAAGTTCACAGTGATTTTCAGAAACAACTTACCTTGCAGATAGAGAGCTTCTTGTGAGCTGAAATGGACAAAGATCCGGCAATGATGTACTGTCAAAAAAATTGATATTGCAAGACATTAAAACACAATAATTTGTATTTATGAAAGTATTTAAAAAAACATGTTGTTAAATTACTTTACTTATGTTCAAATCCATATAGTCTCTAGAGCAAGGGTCTCCAAACTTTCTAAACAAAGGGCCAGTTTACTGTCCTTCAGACTTTAGGGGGGCCGGACCATCGGAGGTACAAAATGTCCCTGCATCAGTGGGAGTAAACAATTCCCCATTATTGGTATCAGTGGGAGGAATTGTGCCACATTACTGGTGTCATTTATAGGACTTGTGTCCCATTGTTGCTGTCATTGGGAGAAATTGAGCCCCATCATTGGGAGGAATTGTGCCCCATCATTGGTGTCATTGGGAAAAATTAGGCCCCATCTTTGGTGTCATTGGAAGAAATTGAGCCCCGACATTGGTAGGAACTGTGCCCCATCATTGATGTAATTGGTAGGAAATGTGTCCTTCATTGGTGTCAGTGAATAAAATAGTGCCCCAAGAGCTGGATAAAAGCCAGCAAAGGGCCACATCTGGCCCCAGGGCCGCAGTTTGGAGACAACTGGTCTAGAGCATTAGTGCTCAACCTGCAGCCTCAAGACCACATCCGGCCCTTTGGTGATGGTCATGTGGCCCTTGCACCCCAGCATTCAGTTGTGAGATTGTCTCCAATCTCCAGCCTTACCTGTAGCATAGCCTGTATGTCATGGGTGGGCAAATAGTTTTCTCCAGGGGCGACATGAGAAATTTGGATTGCGGTAGGGGCTGAACTTAATTCTGCTCAATAAAGTATCCCAGATATATGGGTGCACATAACTAGACACAATACCCCCCTTAAAATAAATATAAAATACAAATCTACTGTACATAGGGAGCCAACCTTATGTAATATGATAAGCTAGCACCTCCTTAGGTCAAACATGCATAGAGTCAGCAAAGCAGCCTGTCTAAGGGAACCCCATGAGGGTATTTATATATTCCCTCCACTGTTATATATGACCCCGGTGTGTGTGATGTCATTTCTGCAGCAAGGTGGAAATTAAGTCGACTACCGGGAGCGTAGACTCTCACCTTCACCTGTGGGATGGAGAATAGGACCTGGAAACATCTCCCCACATGCTCTCACCCGCATCATATCATTGTTGCCCACTTCCCATGGTCCACCGAAGTGGTTTGAAGGAAAGTGCTGCCCCTCCTTAACAACCAAAGCCACTTGGAAAGGGGAGATGTGCCATCACCACGATCTTGGTGACCGGCGGATCAAAAAGGGCAGAAGCACAGCTGCTATCTTGTTGACTGGCCAGCCTGGATCCTGGGAACCCACACTTCTCCCTCAGACTCATGGAGCAGTGTCACGCAAAAAAAAAAATGCAGTTGTATATGTTGTATTACGTGCATGGCGTACATTTGTTTACATTTAATTTCTAATTTCTGATTGACCTTACGCTTAACAGGCACAGCCAAAGGGCCGGATGTGTCCCAGGGGCCAGAAAATGTCCAGGTCTGCTGTAAGTACCACACATCTACAGGGATTGGCTAAATTTTATTGCAAGGATGTTGCATGGATTTTTTCATAAGGTCAACCATGTCAACTCACCCTAAAAGCCAGGGAGTTTCCCCATTTTCCCCCCTCTCACCCAGTCACCCTACATAATGTAGAAATCTCCCATGATCCTTTTCATTCACCAGAAACCTTGATGGCCATAACTGTCAGGTGACCCTACTGTGCAGGACAGTCCTGGTATGTCCATATGTGTAAAAAGTAGAACATATGTATTACCCCTGTCGAGTACTGTTGAGTACTGATCTGAAAAGATTGATAACATATTCATTTATAGTAGTATTTCTTATAAAATATTCTGAATATATTTCTCTGGTTTGTCCTTTGTATGTAAAGGTGACCCTGTACTTCCCGTAGAACCACTCTTATTATGTATGCTTGGTGCAATTCTCAGTATGTTATTATGCACATAGTACCACTTCTTCGGAGGGAGGCTTAAAGTAAGTGGCTTGAGCAGATAGGGTTACATTCTATGCGGATTAGAGTCTGCCCATTGATTATGGAGAAATCCTGCACTGTCTCCAGAGATTGGTCCATGTGGGGAGCAATCCCAGGAAAATAGGCAGGAACCTCTGAGGCAACAACTGTGAGTGACACAGTCACAGGCAGGAGTGACTTGGATTATCTCACACTGAAGATATTCAGGTATGAGGCTTCTTCTCATTGGAGAGGGAAGTAAAGCCATGACACCCCTTAATTAGTATACAGGAGTTTAAATTGTTTGGGCCTTTACCAAGCATATGTGCTGAAGAAGTATAAAGTGTCTCTGTAAATGTTGGAAGTTACGCTATTGGAAATGTACAGGGAAGAATTTATTTTGTTAAATATGCAGTCCCAGCCTGGACGGTTGTTATTTCTTTATGGGGGGTTTCTTCAATTACAAACCTGCGTGCGGTGACAAAGCGTCTGATGCAGGCAAAGAGTGTGGACTTGATAGTGGGGCCTTACCCAAAATTCCTACTGTTCCACACTTAGAAAATTGTGAACCTTGGGGAGACCCATGCACAAGATTAAAGTAATAATAATATACTTATTGCCCGAAGTTAAGGATGCTGTGCAGTAATGCCCCGTACACACGGTCGGGATTTCCGACAGGAAAAGGTCCGTCGAAAATCCCAACGGGAAAATAGAGAACCAGCTCTCTATCTTTTGCCGGCCGTTTTTGGCCTTTTTCCCATTGGAAAAAGTCAGATGGAGCATACACAAGGTCGGGATTCCCGACCAAAAGCTCTCATCGGACTTTTTCCAACGGGAAAACCGATCGTGTGTACGGGGCATTAGGGTTTAATGGCCCTTCTGTATTTTCTCTATGAGTGTGTCCCTCTACGTAACAATTTCACTTGTCCTGATGCCACAGTCGGTGCCACTTAAAAAAGAAACAGATTTGTTTTGGTTGTTATGTTGTTACTACTATGACGAGGTGAGAATCTTGTATCAGGTGGTTTCTTTCGTCCTAATATTGAATTATCTTCTCAGTGGAAGCCACGTTGTGGTATTCCAATGTTTAGGTCAAAACCTAAAGCAGTATCCTACTGTATAAAATACAAGCAAGGAATACAACCAGTCTCCTTTTAGCTCATACATGTAGGAACTTGTCATACTCAACATTTGTTCATTTTACCCTTTTAATTACTCTGGACATAATATGAATTGATGTAAACATGGTCTAGAAGAAATCTGCAACCATGGCTCTTTTGGCCAGCCACAGCTGGTTATATGGTCCACCTCAGCTGATCAAAAGAGGAAAATTTTGATCTTGCATTGCCAGAAGCCTCGTACACACGGCCGAGATTCTCGTCGAAAAAAACATGTCGTTTTTTTTGACGAGATTCTTGGACAAGAAACTTGTCCCGGCCGAGTGTACAGACGCTCGATTCAAAGAACCCGCGGTTCTTTGAATGGAGCGTACGCGGTGACGTCATCGACTACGACGAGCATGCGCTCGTCACATTCGATGCCGTCGCCGCCATCTTGGTATACCCTACCTATGCCTAGGAAGCTACCGCGCATGCGTCAAATTCATTTCGAACATGCGCGGGCTTCCCGGAGGACAGGTAAGTGTACACACACTCACTTTTCTCGTCGAGAAACATGCCGACGAGAATCTCGACGTGAAACTAGAGAGCAGGTTCTCTATTTTCTCATCGAGATTACTTGTCGGTTTTCTTGACGAGAAACCATACACACAAACGAATTTCTCGGCAAGACATCTCTGCCAGCAAGTTTCTTGCTGGTTCTTGCCGAGAAACTCGGTCGTGTGTACGAGGCCAGAGAGTTAGAGAACGCTACAGCAGTGCCCAACCCTGTTTTACATCGACTTCGTCTGACATTGATGTATTATATCTTTATAGAAAGCTCATTGGGTGCTCTCTCTAATCTGTGCCATATACAGTAGACTCTGCAGGATGTTGGTGCACTAAAATATTAAGCCCTAAGCCTTCCTTCCTATACTGTAAAAGATTGGATTACATCTTTAGACACCGAAAGGTCTTGCCATTCTATGCCCAGTTTTAAGCAGCTAGCCTCTGACCTTATCAGTGGTGCAATTTTTCCTAATCACTTTCTCATCAGTACTAATAGCTACACTTTGAAATCCTTTATTTAAAAAAAAATTACAATTTGTTTCTAGGAAACCCTAATTTTCACTATTTTTTTCTTTACCAAATCTAGTGGATTGTAAAATCAAATTATAAGTTGTGTGGCCAGGGTTACTGAAGTGAAGTACAAGGGCTTGCAAATGGAGAACATTAATGGCACAGTCCACCATGCAATAATCTCCTCATCAGCACACTTGACAATGTCCATTGTCACCAGTATTACAGAGTAAAGGCCCATACACACGATCTGACTTTTTGACAACAAACCTCTGATGGACCTGTTTTTGCGGAAAATCCGACCGTGTGTACGCTCCATCGGACAAACTTTTTTAGTTTCCATCGGACAAATGTTCGCTGTGCAAACAGACAAACTTTCCGGCAACAAAAGGCCGATGGTGCAAAATCCGATCGTGTGTACACAAGTCCATCAGACTTAAGTCCAAAGTACAAACACGCATGCTCAGAACCAATGCTAAAGCTCAACCAGCAATAGCAGAAGTTGCCCAAAGGGTGGCACTAAAGAGCAGAAAAACCACGTAGTACGTCAATTACGTCACTACATTCGTGTTTGTTGGCTGAAAAAGTCCTGCCGTGTGTATGCATACCAAGTTCACGGCCAACGCCCTTCAGACAGAAATCCACGGAAAAATTGGTTGGAAGTCCGATTGTGTGTATGAGGCTTAAGGCTTTTTTTGGGCAAAAACCATATCTAGAATTAACACTGCCTTAAATATTACAAAATACATTACCTGTTGCCAAAATTCGCTCTCTCTCCTAAAGGAAAGCTGGTGAGTGATGTCTGCCTTGTTGAATTTATTGTGACTTTTATCTATCAATGCTGAAAAAATATTCCTGCTTAGATTATCATGCATAGTAAGTCATGCATCATAAAGATGAATAAAGCACCTGGACCAGATGTCTTACACCCATGTTTCCTCAAAGAGTTGAGCTCTAATTTTTTGGAGATTCTTTAATAACTGGTGTAGTACCACTGGATGGGCATGAGGCCAAAGTGGTGCCTATATTTAAAAAGGGATCAAAGTCTTTAACAAGTAACTACATACCAGTCACTTTAACTTCTGTAGTCTGGAAGATAGTTGAGAGTTTAATAAAAAGATCACGTAGAATAATTTTTGCTAGAAAACAATATTTTAAGCAATAGACAGCATGGATGCATTAAAGTCCAAAGTTGTCAAACAAATCTGATTTCTTTTTACGAGGAAATAAGCAAAACTTAGACAAAGGAGTGGCTGTCGATATAGTATACAGTATTTGGATTTTGTTCCCCACACACACAGATAATGTGTAAGGGAAAGTCTACAGGCTTGGAAAGATCAGTTTGTAAAATGGATAGAAAACTGGCTAAAAGACCCAATTCAGAGAGTAGTGGGTAATGATTCTTACTCTGAATTGTCTAAGGTTATTAGTGGTGTACCCCAAGGTTCAGTGTTGGGACCCTTACTTTTTAATATACACTATATTTTTGAAAGTATTGGGACGCCTGCCTTTACACGCACATTAACTTTAATGGCATCCCAGTCTTAGTCTGTAGGGTTCAATATTGAGTTGGCCCACCCTTTGCAGCTTTAACAGCTTCAACTCTTGTGTCATGTATGCGGTCTCTGATCTTCTCGTGTGCCATGTCCGTGGTCTCTGATCATCTCATATGTCATGTATGCAGTCTCTGATCATCTCATGTGTCATATATGCAGTCTCTGATCATCTCATGTGCCATGTATGCAGTCTGACACGTCTGCTCTCCTCCCTTTCATGTTCCTGAGCCAGGAGCAACATTTACAGTTTCCCCGGCTATCATTGCGATCTACACTGCATTACATTCATGACAGAATGCATAGTAACATTGATGATGTAACATTAGCAGGCAAATAAAATGTATGCCATTTGGGGCTGGGGGTTTGAACTGTGGAGGAGAGAGGGTGGCAGGAGGAGGGTTGGGGGGGGGGTGCACCTTCGCCTAAGTAGACAAAAATCCTTGCACCAGCCCTGAGTGAGACTATGAGTACTTAGCCGTGATTGGAGAAAGTGATCATCAATTTGTCCATTTAGAGCTCTGATGCCTCGTACACACAACCGTTTTTTCAGATGGGAAAACTGCTATGAGAGCTTTTGGCTGGAAATCCCGGCCGTGTGTATGCTCCATCGCAGTTTTTCCGCCGGGAATCCCGGCCGTGTGTATGCTCCATCGCAGTTTTTCCGCCGGGAAAACTGCCTGAAAAAAAAAGAGAGCAGGATCTCTTTTTTCCCGCCAGGAAAAAATTCCAGCGGGAAAACCGTTCGTCTGTATGCGTTTCCGAGGGGGGGAAAAAATGTGCATGCTCGGAAACAATTCAACGCATGCTCGGAAGCATAGAACTTCATTTTGTCGGCTCGTCGTAGTCTTTTACGTCACCGCGATCTTGGCAGTCAAAAGTTCACCGGACTTTTGTCTGAGCGTGTGTATGCAAGGCAGGCTTGAGAGGACATTTGTCAGGAAAACCATTGTTTTTTTATCCAACGGGAAAACCGGTCGTGTGTACACAGCATGAGAGTGCTAATTGGTGAAGCCTTGCACCTGACCAGTGGTCAGGTGCAAGGCTTCATCCTATTTGGGCCCTAGAATGCACTGTGAAGCATGCAGTGCATTGTGGGGTGCTTGGTGAGCGAACATCCCACCGAGCACTTCACTAATTCGGGTGTTCGCTGGACGCACGAACAGGCGATGTTCGGGCCAAACTTTTGCTTGCCTCAAACTGTTCGCCCACCTCTAATCAGAACCCCTGGCTATAGCTGACGGTGCTGATCAAGTGGAAATTTTCCAACAGACTGAATTGTACAGTTCATCGGTAGAGCGACATCTGTACAAGCGTTCTGCCCATACATAGATTGAATTATGGCTGGTCCCTGCTGAACTGACCAAATTTCAACTCATTTATGACCAGCCTAAGACAATAATATTCTTTTTGTGCGCATAA
The DNA here is from genome assembly GCA_029206835.1 of Rana muscosa. Lineage (NCBI taxonomy): Eukaryota > Metazoa > Chordata > Amphibia > Anura > Ranidae > Rana > Rana muscosa. The sequence continues at coordinate 368,514,952 of CM055123.1, read as the reverse complement.
AAAAAATTAAATAAAAAAGGTTTATAAAAAAAATATTGAAATAATGGTTTGTCCTGAGGTGTCACTTTTCCCCAGCTTCGGAACTCCACACCCACAGTTCCGGAGCAGGCGAAAAGTGACATTTTTAGTGAGCACTTTCAGGAAAAGGCTTGACACCTTTTCCTGAAAGTTAAAAGAGACCACAAGAAGGGGGAGCGGAGGAGGAGAAGAGGATCAAAGCCTGCCCTCTCTGCTATGTACGGGCCATTACTGCTAGAAGTTGAGATACGTGTGACAGCTCCAGGCCACACAAAGTCTGTGGGGGGTCACTGATGTAAGGGGGGAGTGAATACACTAAAGTATGGGGGGACACTGACATAAAGGGTCCCCCTTTATATCAGTAACCCCCTTACCTTAGTGTATTCACTCTGCGGACTCTTATGTAAGGTGATCTCTGGTCATCATAGTCCCCCCTTACATCAGAGTTCCCAGTGTTCCCCCTTAAATCAGAGTCCTCAGAGTTCCCCTTTGTGTCAGAGTGTGCAGAGTTTCCCGCTTACAGTGCAAGGGAAAACATTGTAGACTGTGATGTAAAGGGGAACACTGTGGACTCTGTTGTAAAGAGGGGGCTCTGGTCACCAGAGACCACCTTACATCAGAGTCCCCTTTACAACAGAGTCTGCAGTGTTCCCCTTTACATCAGGGTCCACATTGTTGCCCTTTACATCACTGCTTTATATATTGAAAAAAAGTATCAAAATCCTGCTTATTTGAAGTGGGGGGGGGGGGTGCAGGGGTGCCCTTCATAGTTTCTTGCACTGGGGCCCTGAAGGTTCTAGTTAGGCCTCTGGTTTATTGTATGAATATAACCTACAAGCCAGAAAATATGTCCGAAGAACTTGCTTTCCTTTCAAGAGCCTTGTTTGACATCAGACTCTTGCTGAGATTGTGATGCATGGTTTACCATGCATCACAATCTCAGCTAGAGTTTCCAACACGAAATAAAATACACAGAGAATTCTCATTATTTGTAAATTTGTAGTTTTAGTACTTACAAAGATTGGTCCCCAGAACAGAATTCCGCTGAGAAGTGAAGGTGGGGTCATAAGAAAACATAGAGAAATGCCAAAAATAATTTCTATGATGGACGTTACAATCAGCACAATCTGTAAATAAAATAAAAAAATGGTTGGGATTCCAGGTAAGGTCATCAAATCGAATTGCCAATTGCATTGGTATATTTATTACCTATGTTGTTCCATATATTGAGCCTACTAGGAGCTGTTTACATTTGGGTTACGGTTCAAGATTATAAACTCAACCTAGCAGGAGGAAAGTTCAAAACTAACTTAATGCCTTGTACACACGATCGGAATTTCTGATGAAAAAAGTCTGATGGACTTGTTTCATCAGAAATTCCGATCGTGTATGGGCCCCATCGGACTTTTTTCCATCGGTGTTTAGAAATAAAACATGTTTTAAATTTTTCCGATGGAAAAAAAATTGATAGGAAATTCCTATCGTCTGTGTGGAACTCCGACAGAGAAAAAACCCACACATGCTCAGAATCAAGTCAACGCATGCTCGGAAGCATTGAACTTCATTTTTCTCAGCTCGTCTGAGTGTTTTACATCAGCTCGTTTTGGACGGTCGGAATTTAGTCTGACAGTGTGTATGCAAGACAGCTTGAATGGAATTCCGATGAAAAATTCCATCGGATTTTAGACCATGCCCATGTGTACAGGGCATAAGAATGTAGCATTGTATTTACTGAGTGGTGGTTGCTTGGAATGTAATTCCAGCAGAGGTACAGTAGTGAGTCAATAAACAGTATGCAAATTCAAACGTGCGTGTTTATAAACATAGGTCTATACCCAAGCCAAAAATAAAAACATAAATTAATTTATAAAAATTAAAAATAAACAAAAGGCACAGACTTGATGGGCCTCCATTTGTTTATGTTTCTACAGTTCTTAAATTGTACCCAAAGATACAGTACGGTCCATTAAAAAATGATATTTAAAGTAGTATGCATATTAGGTAACATCTTAAAGCTCCCCCACTGCCCAATCCTTTTAAAATGTGGGAACAAACAGTTCCTTTACTGTCCACTCAGCATCACCGTCTCCAGGTTGCATACCTGTGCTTCTTTGAATGTCTGGATAGGTTGAGTGCACCACCTACAGTAAGTGCCTCACATGCACATGGCTCTAGAGATTGCACAGGCTCAGGGAGTTTGCCACCTGGGCTGTTTCTGTGGACTCATGAGATTTGTCTATAGCCCCAGTCAGAAGTACGCATGCAAAAGTGGCTCCATGGGTCCCTGTAAGTAGATGGAGCCACCTAAAAAGGGAAGAATGGGTAATGAAAACCAAAGCAACCACAGGTCTGCATAGAAAAGCACACAGCTAACTGGGTAAATGCTGATGTCTGTAACACTATATTATATTTGCATGTGAAGATTTAATAACACTTTAACTGGTTTGTTGAGCCAATCCTGGTTGCTTGTATGTCTCCGGTGCTTCAAAAAAATGAAGGGAAATTAGAAAATTTGAGTCCTCAAAAAACACACAGGAGGGTGCAAACACCTTATGCATTACCATAGACAGTTTAAATCCATCAAGACAAATGGATGCTCACAAAAGGATAACAGCAAGTATAAAACTGATGTGCTTCAGCCAAACGTGCTGTAACCCATCCAAGGACCATCACTCCTCAGAGTGAAACCAACCTGGTAATCAGTGGCCATTTAAATGGTCTTGGATTTGTGGTCATCCTCCAAAAGGGGCAGGCATATGAGTGGAGTCATTCCCATTACTATGTGTAGCTCTAAAAAGGCCTTAAGCTATGTGCTCATACAAAACCAAATAAAAAAATAATAAAAAAACACAATTACCAAACTAATAAATACAAATTAAATACATTAGGATATACGGTTGAATAAATGTGTTGAGATTTTTTGTTTGTTTTTTTATATATTTTTTAAATTTGGTTTTGTGTGGGCACATAGTTTAAACGCTTCAATACCGGGTACTTTCACCCCCTTCCTGCCCAGACCAATTTTCAGCTTTCAGCACTGTCACATTTTGAATGACAATTGCACGGTCATGCAACACTGTACCCATATGTAATGTTAATTTTTTTTCCCCCCACAAATAGAGATTTCTTTTGGTGGTATTTGATCACCACTGGGGTTTTTGTATTTTTTGATAAACAAATAAAAAAAAAAAAATTATAAAATGTTGTAAATAAGTGCGTTTTCTCCTTCACTGACGGGTACTGATGAGGTGGCACTGATAAGGTGGAACTGATGGGCTCTGATGAGGAGGCACTAATATGCAGCACTGATGGACACTGATAGGTGACACTGATGGACACTGATAGGTGGCACTGATGGGCACTGAGATGCAGCACTGATATGCAGCACTAATGAGGAGGCACGGACAGGCATTACTGATATGCATTGATTGGCATCTGTGATGGGCATTGACAGGCATCACTGACGGGCACTGATTGCCATTAGTAATGGGCACTGATTGGCATTTTTATATTCACTGATTGGCATCTGTTGTGGGCATCTCTGATGGGGGCTGTGCTGCTAATCAACGTGCTGATTATCAGCACAGGCGACCAACCCCAGTCAGGAGAGCCGCTGATCGTCTTTCGTCTACTAAGGAAAGCCGATTACCGGCACTTCCTGGTTATCGCTGTGATCAGCTGTGATTTGTCACAGCTGATCACATGGTAAAGAGCCTACGTCATAGTCTCTTTACCATGATCGGAGATGCGGTGTGTCAGAGTTACACACCACATGACCGATCGCCGCTCTGCTTGCCTCCGGGGGCAAGCACAAACGCCTTATCCCGCTGGATGTCAAATGACGCTTGGTCAGGATAACTGTTTTCCTGCCCAGCCGTCATTCTGCTATAGGCCGGGCAGGATGTGGTTAAGGCCTTTTTATTGGTTGTTGGGCTACACAAGGTAATGGGTATGAATCCGCCCATATGCCTGCCCCTTTTGTAGGATGACCATTTATCCAAGACCATTTAAAGTGGAAGTAAACCCTCCTATCATTTTCAGGCAAGGAAGCTGCCATCTTGGCCTCTGTTTAATCTTCAACTGCCATGATGCTGCACATGTGATCAGTTATGACACCAGCCATTGGATGGTTTGATAGTTTGGTTGAGAGCACAACCAATGTGACAGTTGGCTTTCCCGGCATGCCGGGAATGTAACTGCTTTTTGAAACTGTTAAATCGATGGGTTTACTTCCGCTTTAAATGGCCACTGATTACCAGGTTGGTTTAGCTCTGAGGAAGGGGGTTTGTCCCCCGAAACGCATCAGACATCCAGTTGTTTTGGTTCTAGAAGGGGTTACTTTATGTTCACCTGCATCACATTTTTGCTTGCTATTTTTATCCACTTGTGAGTATCTATTTGTCTTGGTGGATTTAATAAACTTGTCTATGGTAATGCACAAGGTGTTTTTGCCCTCTTGTGATTTTTGCAGTTTAATCAAGATTTCATAGTCTGAGGAGAGCTGCACCCCAATGAGTTATTGTGCATTGAAGCATTGTGAAATACAAAAAAAAAAGGATTTAGCGTGGAGAGTTTTTGGAGAATGTTTTTATTTTCAAGTCCTTGATGGAACAGTAACAGGTGGAGAAACTTGATGAGGTGACAACTGTCTACGAGAGGATTCCCCTCATTTTGGAGAGATTTCCTTTCACTTCTATGAGACAAAAAGTAAAGGGAAATCTCCATAATGGTATACAGATGGAAAAAAAAAAACTTGACAGGGGTTTAAACACTTCCCAAATCTTTTGAAAATGTAAAAAAGAAATAAAAATATATCCATCTTTGAGTGGCTAGGGTGCCTTCATGCCTGACATGATCTTCTCAATTTGACCCAAGAATGTAAGTGTGCAATAAAGCCTTGTCCTAAGAAAGGGAAATGATAGGATATTGGTTCTAAAATTATTTTCCAATATGTTAAAACATCTCTTTGCGAACTAATAATTACCACACCTATACATGGCCAAACCATTTAAAGAAACTCTTGAACCTGTTCATCTTGTTGTGTTTTTGGCTTATCTCTAAATACACTTAAGCCTCGTACACACGGACGGTTTTCTCATCAAGAAACTACAAGAAAACTGCCGGGAGAGCTTTCTTGCTGAGAAAACCGGCCGTGTGTACGAGGCTTTCAGGTTTCTCATCAAGAAAACTGGCCAGAATCTCAACGAGAAAAATAGAGAACCTGCTCTCTATTTTCTCGTCCGTCGGCCTGTTTCCCGACGAGAAACCCGAGAGTGTGTATGCTTATCAGTCGCCGTGGAAACCCGCGCATGCTCGAAATGACTTTGATGCATGCGGGGTAGCTTCCTAGGCATAGGTAGGGTGTAGCAAGATGGTGGCGGCAGCATCGAGTGTGACGAGCGCACGCTCGTCGTAGTCGATGACGTCACCACGTTCGTTCCCTTCAAAAGAACGGCGGTTCTTTTGAATCGAGCGTGTGTACACTCGGCCGGGACAAGATTCTTGTCAAGAATCTCGTCAGAAAAAACGACGTGTTTTTTCCTGACGAGATTCTCGGCCCTGTGTATGAGGATTTAGTCTTTTACTAACCTGGAAGGTGAAGTTATTGATTACACTTACCCCTAGAGCATATGGTTTTCCTTTAAGAAATGTCTTGTGTAGGGCAGCCAGCCTTGTATCCTGGGGCGTGGAAGGAAATGTGGCAGGGGGCATGGCAGGGGGCCCTGCATACCCTGGTGGTAAAGGTTGGACGGTCCACTGCTGACTGTTATTTTGGAAGATTATCTGTGGTGGAGGCATTGAGACATTCCACATTTGAGCTCCCGGATACCCGTTAGGTCCAGCCGGTACAGGATTCATGTTCCATTGAAAGTTGACAGGTATGGCATTTGGTTGCGCAGGATTGGGAGGAAGAATGGTGGGTTGTATGACATTATAACCAGGCACATCGCCCTCTTTTTCTGAGGCTGACATCATGAAACCTTACTGAAACAGAAGTAAAAATATAAGCAAATTAAGAAAACAAATAGACACAGGGCACAGGTTCACTTCTCTATACCCTCGGCAAGTCAATTTGGCTGCTGAGAGCAGAGAGGAATATCAATTACTTTCATGTATGGAGAGGCATGTGACTACTCTCACTTGACATTCCTGTGCATGCTGAGTGGCCACTCAGGCTCTCAATGCTGTAACAAGGGGCTACAGAGAAAGTCCTTTATGAGTTCCAACTAGGACTTGGGTCTCCAATTGGGTTTTCTTCTTCTCAAGTGACCAGACATGCGAAGGAGCAAAGGAAAGGTATGTATACATTTCTACATGAGCAAAGCACAGGTTCATTTAAGAGATAGGAATGGGGAAAGCAGACTTAAAAGGTCTAAATTTTGCTTGGTCTTTAGATCATTACAGAGAATTCCAAAAAAAAAAAAAACTTCAATATGGGGTTGCCTCCAGTTGCACAGGGGGACACTTAAAGTCTATCCATCTAATCACAGCAATGCCAGGTGCTATTGTCATTCCGTGTGGTTGCAGTTTTGGATTACAATCAATTATTCCATTGCATTTGGTATTTTTTAAGAAATTTGTGAATCGGAGAAGTTAATAATAAAAATGAATAAAATCAAACTAAGATCATTGCATAGTATTTTAAATATAATAAATACATTTACGTCTCCTGGTAAATGGCCAGATTAAAAAAAAACTTACCAGCATAACATACATGTTAGATTTCCTTGTCAAAAATATTTATTGATTACACAATAATAAGTATATACATTGGTTATTTATGGTTAGATTTTAAACAGAAAATATGTTGCAGGAATGTTAGACCATTGCACATCAATGACGCCACTATAATCCAAGTTCATTCCATGGGCAACCACAACCGCCACACAAGCAGTCCCCGCTTTAGGACCACTCTGATGCATTTCACCCCCCCCCAATAGGGCTGAATCATAGAGCCCTATTGGCAGGGGAGGGCTGGCGGCCTTAGGCCTGGGGGGCAAGTCCAGTCAAGTGGCCCATTGAACCGCTGAATCAGCTCACCATCCATGGCCCACCTGGTTTTTCAATGCAGCCTCACCAGTGCCCATCAGTGCAGCCAACTCCAGTGCCCATCAATGCAGCCTGATCACTGGGGCAGGTTACATGGGGTGTATGGGGGGAGATGGGTGGTCAGCTAGGGGTGTCAGGGTCTCTCACCTCAGCGATCTCAGCTCAGCAGGTCCTTGCACGCCACGGTTTCCAGGGGGGTAACTCTCCTGATCCTGGGGTCAAGTTGCAGCCAGCGCCCAGCCCTGCAGCCCTGCGTCCCGACTCCCTGGCACGCCCTGCCTCTGCCTGCTTCCAAGAATCTGGTCCCAGGGAGTTGTAGTTTCCTCTGCGCTGCTGTCTTTTACACCCACCAGAAGCTTGAGTGTGGACTACAACTCCCGGAATGCAACAGCTAGTGGTCGGCCGCCATGGCCATGCCCCCGGCCCGACTTCCTAGACCTGAATAAAAAAGAAAATGGTAGCGGGCAGCGGCTGCGGCCATTTTGAACATAAGTTAGGGCGGCCTGGGAGGCAATTGCCACCCTGCCCCCTGGCCCAGCCCTCCCCTGCCTATTGGGTGAAATGGGCAGTCCTAGGACGTGGAATGCTATTATGGCTAAGGTGGTTGTTCCCTAGAATAAAAGAGTGGACTACTCTGTCAATCCTAGGCCCCTGGTGTTCAGATGGCAGCAGGAGCATGTAACATGTGTAACCTGTAAAAAAATATGCTCTCTAATATCTATGTAATGCTTAGTGCAAAGATAAATGGGAACATCTGCTACTACCACGGTCAACTAAGTATAAAGATTAGAAATTCAGTGAAAAATTTAATAAAGGCCATCACATTGTTAATTGTCAAGCTTTATTTGAAGCCCAAGTCAACTGAATTGACGTGATAATAAAAAATACACTCAAAGATCCATAATTTTTCAGCATTAAATATAAATTAAAGGGCAGTCCACCCAAAAGTGATATGTTAGATACAAGTAGAGCCTGATAGGATGAGTCAGCCCCTGCCTTCTTCTAAGTCTTGGATACTCCAACAGTGAGATCCCCATGCTGTGACTCCTGACTCTGTTCTTGTTCATCTGGGCATTTTGGGTTGCATTGTTGAATATAATTTCCTTTTTAAAGTAAAGCCTCATACACACGATCGGACTTCCAGCTAACTTTTCCGTGGATTTTTGTCCGAATGGGCGTTGGCCCTGAACTTGTTCTGCATACACACGGCAGAACATTTTCAGCCAACTGTCACCAAATCACGTGGTTTTTCAGCTCTTTACCGCCACCCTTTGGGCAACTTCTGCTATTGTTGTCTGATCTTAAGCATTGGCTCTGAGCATGCGTGTTTGTACTTTGGACTTTAATCCGATGGACTTGTGTACACACGATAGGATTATCCTCCATCGGACATTTGTTGCCGGAAAGTTTGAGAGCATGCACAGCGAACATTTGTCTGTTGAAAAACCAAAAACAATTGTCCGATGGAGCATACACACGGTCAGATTGTCGGATAAAACACGTCCGTCGGACCGTTGTTGTCAAAAAGTCAGATCGTGTGTATAGGCCTTTAGAGTCACATTAAACCTATTGAAGATAACAACATAGGAGCTTTTATTCCAAAACTAGATATGAAAATTTAGAGTTTTCATTCCCCTGGAATTTCACCAAACATCAAGAGAGTTCAGTGAAATGCATCAGATCATTGGGGTATAGAAAATGATGGTAATTTTTGGTCGCTTTTAAGGTTGTAAATGGGCTTTAAATGGCTCTTGAGGGTTACAGAAGTTGCTTTCGGCTGTCTTTGGCTATCCTTGACCTGTTTCCCCTCATTAGCCAAATTATGTTCACAGAGAAGAAGAAGAAAAAAAAAATATGATAGTGACCAGGCCCGGACTGGCCATAGGGCACACCGGGCACTTGCCCGGTGGGCCGTCGCGGGCCGCATGTTCTTGTGGGGCCAAGGCAGCTGAGCTGCTCCTTGAGCCCCCGCCGCTCGCCCGGCCTCTCCGAGGCTGGCTGGTCGGCTGTCCGGCTGGCTGTCTGGCCGGCCGCCATTACATTTCGGCCCTCGGGCTGGGGGCGGAGACTACAGGTCACGTTACCCGTGACCATGAAGAGGGAGGAGATCTACATGAGACGCAGCCGCCGGCCGGTGTTCAAGTGAGTGTGTCTCAGTCTCCATGCGTGCGCCTGGATAGGAGAAGCCGCTGCAGACACAGTAGAAGAATCCATCTCTTTATTTTTCTCCCACAGCCTCTGAATTCCTGCTTCTCACTCTCTCCCTTCTGCTGCCCCCTAGTGCACATAGGCGCCCACCATGCTCTCAGGTGCACCCCCTGCTTTCAGGCTCTCCCACTGCACTCCAGCCCCCCCCCCCCAGTGATCTCCAACCCCCCCCCCCGTGCTCTCCAGCCCCTGTACACTCTGGTCCCCCCAGAGCTCTCCAGCCCCTCCCAGTGCTCATCAGCCCCCCTGTACTCTCCAGCCCCCAGTGCTCTCTAGCCCCCCCGTTCTCTCAGGCCCCCCTGTGCTCTCAGGCCCCCCTGTGCTCTCAGACCCCCCAGTGCTCTCCAGCCCCCTCCCTGTGCCCTCAGGCCCCCCAGTGCTCATCAGCCCCCCTGTACTCTACCCCCATTGCTCTCCAGCCCCCCCAGTGCTCATCAGACCCCCTGTACTCTCTGGCCCCCCAGTGCTCTCCAGCCCTCCATGCTCTCCCGCCCCCCCAGTGGTCTCAGCCCCCCCAGTGCTCTCCAGCCCTCCATAACCTATAGCCCCCCCCAGTGGTCTCCACCCCCCCCAGTGCTCTCCAGCCCTCCCCCAGTTCTCTCAGCCCCCCCCCCCCCCAGTGCTCTCCAGCCCTCCGTGCTCTCCAGCCCCTCCCAGTGCTCTCACGCCCCCCTGTGCTCATCAACCCCTGTACTCTCCACCCCCCCCCAGTGCTCATCAGCCCCCTGTACTCTCTGGTCTCCCCGGTGCTCTCCAGCCCTCTGTGCTCTCAGGCCCCCCAGTGCTCTCCAGCCCCCCCCCCGCCAGTGCTCTCCAGCCCTCCCCCAGTGCTCTCAGGCCCCCCTAGTGCTCTCCAGCCCTCTGTGCTCTCCAGCCCCACCCAGTGCTCTCAGGCGCCCCCGTGTTCATCAACCCCTGTACTCTCCGTCCCCCCTAATGCTCTCCAGCCCCTCCCAGTGCTCTCAGCCCCCCCTGTGCTGTGCCCATCAGCACCCCTGTACTCTCTGGCCCCCCAGTGCTCTCCAGCCCTCTGTGCTATCCAGCCCAGCCCTAGTGCTCTCCAGCCCTCCCCCAGTGTTCTCAGGCCCCCCCAGGCCTCTGTGATCTCCAGACCCTCCCAGTGCTCTCAGGCCCCCTGTGCTCATCAACCCTTGTACTCTCCGGCCCCCCTAATGCTCTCCAGCCCCTCCCAGTGCTCTCCAGCCCCTCCCAGTGCTCTCAGGCTGCCCCTGTGCTCTCCGCCTCCCCAGTGCTCTCAAGCCCCCCATGCTCTCCAGCCCCCTGTGCTCTTCACCTCCCTGTGCTGTTCGCCTTCCATGTTCTCTGCCCCTGCTTGTGCTCTCCAGCCCCCCGTGGTCTCCGCCCCCTCAGTGCTCTCCGACCCCCCCAGTGCTCTCCAGCCCCTCTGTGCTCTCCACCCCCACTGTGCTCTTCGCCTCCCATGTTCTCTGCCACCGCTTGTGCTCTCCAGCCCCCATGTGCTCTCCAGCTCCCCCTAGTGCTCTCCACCTCCATGCTCTTCACCCCCTGTGCTCTCTGGCCCCCTTAGTGCTCTCCACACTACCCTGTGTTCTCCAACCCCCCCCCCCCCACATTCTCCGCCCCCCCCCCCTGCTCTCCGTGCTAAATTAGCCATGGGCTGCTCAGTCTAAAATGCCCGGGCCTAATTTTTGTCCCAGTCTGGGCCTGATAGTGACAATACAGAAAAAAAAACACTAGAACAAGAAAAAACACAAATAAAAAAGAACACATTAACACATTATAAATAAATTCAATAAATAAATAAAACATTGTAGAACTTTTATATTCAAATAAATTTTGCCTGCATACTGTAGCTCAATATGCAAAATCTGTGATACATTTTGGGACAAAATCACTCCACTCATTCCTAATTAAAACGATTTCAACAAACCCTTATGCCGCGTACACACGATCATTTTTCACGTCGTGAAAAATTACATTTTTTTTTCAACAAGAAAAACGACCGTGGTCTCTTTGTCATTTTTCCCGACGTGAAAAACGGCATTAAAAACGACGAGAAAAATTAGAACATGCTCTAATTTTTCTCGTCGTTTTTCCCGTAATTTTTTTCCGCGGCTGTTTTCCCATAGGGAAACACTGCCGCGGAGCCCACAGACGGTCGTTTTTCTCGAAAAGAGAAAAAATTACGTGAAAACGACCGTGTGTGGGGAACAAGCCGTTCCCTCGTTTTTAATGTCATTATTCACGGCGGTTTTTTAACCGCCGTGAATAATGATCGTGTGTACGCGGCATTAAAGTGGAGTTCCACCCTAATTTTAGAAAAAAATTAATTGAAAAAAAAAATGTTTTTTATACTCACCAGAAAGGGCGGTTGCTATGCGGAAGTAGCTCTTCTGCCTCTTCATCCACCGCGGTGGTCTTCTTCCTCGTCCTCCGTCGCGGTGTCTTCTGGTGAATGGGGCGCGCTGCCTTGTGGGAACTGTGTGTATCCCAGGAGGCGGTCGCCCATTCACAAAGCGCATGCGCAGTAGGAAACGGGCAGCGAAGCCGTAAGGCTTCACTGCCTGTTTCCCTTAGTCAGGATGGAGGCGCCAGGACCGAGCGATCGCCGTTGGGGGCCCATCATCGCAGGCGCCTAGGACAGGTAAGTGTCCTTATTAAAAGTCAGCAGCTACAGTGTTAGTAGCTGCTGACTTTTAAAAAAAAAAATTGCGGGTGGAACTCCTCTTTAACTTAGAATGAATCCTGACAATGACTGTTCTATTAGATATATGCTTTTACAACTTATACTTGACATATGTCTATCCAGGGCTTTTTTATCAGTGAAAAGCTAAAGGTACTCTTTTTTTTTCCCCTCATGTCACCCATTTTCCCTGCCCTAAATCCACCGCCGAGCACTGTCCCTTGTCTCTACCCCCCACCCTCCTATCACTGGATCCCCTCAGCAACAATAGACCCACCTTAGCAACAACAGATCTGTCCCAGCAACAACAATAGACCTGCCAACAACCAGCAACAATAGACCTGCGCCAAAACAGTAGTTCCTTCACCAGCAACGATAGATAGGGTTGCCACCTTTTCTTCAAGTCAAACCCGAACACTTTAGCGGCGCACATATTTTTTTTTTATAATATAAACTATTCATATATTTTGCTATTAAATAACATTTCTAATCATATGAAGTTAATAAAAAGAGTCCCCCTTTACATCAGAGTCCACAGAGTTCCCCTTTTACATCTGAACTCGGAGAGTTCCCTTTCACTGTAAGGGGGGACTCTGCAGACTCTGATGTTAGAGAAAACTATTGTGCCTCTAACCTAAGGGATCCTCTGGGAACACTGATTTAAGGGGGAACACTGAGAACTCTGATGTACAGAGAAGACTCTGATATAATTATTATTATTATTACTATTATACAGCGCCAACAGTTTACGCAGCGCTTTACAATATAAAAGGGAGACAATACAGTTATGCCGCGTACACACGATCATTATTCACGGCGGTTTAAAAACCGCCGTGAATAATGACATTTTAAACGAGGGAACAGCTTGTTCCCCACACACGGTCATTTTTCTCGTCATTTTTTAAAATGACGAGAAAAACGATCGTCTATGGGCTCCGCGGCAGTGTTTCCCTATGGGAAACACTGCCGCGGAAGAAATGTCAGGAAAAACGACGAGAAAAATTAGAACATGCAAAAAGCCCACAGACGATCGTTTTTCTCGTCCAAAGGAAAAAATTTCATTTTTCCCGACGGGAAAAATGATCGTGTGTACGCGGCATTATAATACAATAAAATACAAGAGGATTAAGAGGGCCCTGCTCAGAAGAGCTTACAATCTAATAGGGTGGGGCAGGTGGTACAAAATGTTGTAACTGTGGGGAATGAGCTGATGGAAGTGGTAAAAGATTAGTTGGAGACGTGATAGGCTTCCCTGAAGAGATGAGTTTTCAGGGATTGCCTGAAGGTAGCAAGAGTAGGGGATAGCCGGACAGGTTGAGATAGCGAGTTCCAGAGGATGGGAGAGGCTCTGGAGAAATCCTGGAGATGAGCATGGGAGGAGACGACGAGAGAGCTTGAGAGTAGGAGGTCTTGAGAAGAGTGGAGAGGACGTTTTGCGTGATGTTTGGAGACAAGATTGGTGATGTAGATCGGGACAGAGTTGTGGATGTAAGGGGGAAGATGAGCAGATCGAGCCCTCTCTCCTCTCCCATCTGTATGTGTGTTTGAGCGAGGGGGGGTTGTTAGTGCTGGCTTTGGGCAGTGTAATAAAGTGTAACAGACACTCTCAGCTTAAACAACTGCCGCAGCAACCCTGCTGGGAAGCCATAGTCCAGTCTAAATAATGTGTCCGGGTTTCAGGCAGTCTGAAACCCGGACGCATGATTCCAAACCCGAACTGTCCGGGTGAATCCTGGACAGGTGGCAACCCTAACGATAGACCTCCTCACAACAGTAGATTCCCTATGGCAACAATCGACCTTCTCCATCTACAATAGACCCCCTCACAACAGTAGATTCTCTATAGCAACAATAGACACCCAGCAGTGAGCATAAATAGACCTTCTAGCATGCCCAAGCACCCCTTGCCAGTATATACATTCAGTGCTGGAAGGGCTGGAACTGCGTACCACCATGTTCTCGCTGAAAAAAAAGCCCTGTGCCTATCAACCACAACTAGGTGAGCATATCAATTTTTTTTTGTCTCATAATTCCACCAAATTTTTGAATCTCTTTGCCAGCCTGTTACAGAAGACAACAGAAGATGTGGACAACTTGGCTCTCAGACACATATCACAAAAAAAATAACTTGGAAAGTTCAAGATGAATTCTACCTGTCTGCGCCTGATGGTTGTTAGTCTGAAGCTCCTCGTCGCTTTAATGCTCTGCCAATCTTCTACGGTGGAATAAATCAATGATTCACGTGACGATGACTCTTGCCTACATGTGACTGCATAGTATTGGAGAGAAAAAATAAAACACTGTAGAAGGCAGCAACCTTTAGAATGCAATTTAGTTATTGTCTATAGAGAGATTAGAGATAACCTTGTCACAAGATATTCTATATCTCTGGGAATCCTGGAATGAAAAGTCCATACAGATGGTATAATCAGCCCTGGGTTCGCTTTGAGCAGGGTTTGGCCAACTTCAAAAAAGTTTAAATGCTGAAATCGAACCTCACTGAAATCAATAGGAACCCAATCTGCCCATTTTCTGAGCTAAAAGACAAAGGCGTGTCAAAAAATAGCCGTTATTTTTTCAAATGCTTAAAGCGGAGTTCCACCCAAATTTGGAACTTCCGCTAAATCCGCTCCTCGCCCCCTTACATGCCACATTTGGCATGTCATTTTTTTGGGGGGGGGAGTGGGGGCTTCTGTAGGAGTGGGACTTCCTGTCCCACTTCCTCCTTCCGCCCGGGGACCGCTTAGGCGATACGTCATATCGCCTTTTGGCGGCCCCTCCCTGTAGGCGATCACCTGGGACGTGACAGGTCCCAGGCGATCGCCTGTCCACTCAGAGAGTGCTGCGCCGTTCGCGCATGCGCAGTGAGTGCCCGGCCGTGAAGCCGAAAGCTGTCAAGGCTGGGTGCCCACACTATGAATGGAGGCGCCGGTGGAGAAGGGGGGAGAGGAGCAGAGCTCCGGGCGGCGCGGCGCTGGACAGTGGAACAGGTAAGTATATGTTTATTAAAAGCCAGCAGCTACACTTTTTGTAGCTGCTGACTTTTAATAAACATAAAAAAAGTCTGGAACTCCCCTTTAAAGTGAAACATTAAAAATGTCTGGGGTGCACTAATCCTGCCTATGAAGGGACACATCTCTGTGACGTACACAAAGTGCTGCAGTAGCATTGACATTTACTAAGAAAAAAGTGTTTTAAATTGCCAGTAAACGACATTCACTTATCAAAGAAGAGGCACTATACTTACATATTTGGCAGTCTGTGTACTGAAAACCGCTTATCCGCAGCTCCCCAGCCGCTTTAGGCATTTGACACTTCCAGTGGGTCCAATACCTGCTCCCTATGCTGCTCGCTATGGTTCCTCCTGCTGGCTCATACTTCCTGAAGTGCCGTGCAGAAGAAACAACAACATGCAGTGGGGGAGCAGGTATTCAACACACTGGGAGTTTGAAAAAACGTCAGTGGCCAGCAATGGCGTTGCATCCATAGAGGGCGCAGGAGCGTTGCCCCCCCCCCTCTCCTGCACCCATCAATCTCCAACAGATAGATTCATGCATTGCATGAATCTATCTATTGTCGCTGCTGCCGCCCCCTATTCAGGTGTCCGGCCCCTTGTCGGGCGCCGGGCATCTGAATTACAGCGGCGAGGGTGTTTTCGGAAGTGCCTGATTACAGCCGTCGGCTCTAATAGGCATCCTTATTAGAGCCGTGGGCTCTAATATTATAGGGCTTCCAAATTGGTAAGAAGTGGGCACACTGGCGGCAATTGATGGAGCACACTGGCAGCAATTGATGGTTACAGTAGCTGTGTTTGATGGCACAGTGGCGACAATTCATGGATACAGTGGCTGCGTTTGATAGGCACTGTGGCAGCGTTTAATGGGCACAGTGGTGGCAATTTATGGGTACAGTGGCTGCGTTTGATGGCAGAGTGGCTGCGTTTGATGGCACAGTGGCTGCGTTTGATGGCACAGTGGCTGCGTTTGATGACACAGTGGCTGCGTTTGATGGCACAGTGGCTGCGTTTGATGGCACAGTGGCTGCGTTTGAGGGGCACAGTGGCTGCGTTTGATGGCACAGTGGCTGTGTTTGATGGGTACAGTAGCTGCGTTTGACAGGCACAGTGGCTGCGTTTGATGGCACAGTGGCTGCGTTTGATGGGCACAGTGGCTGCGTTTGATGGGCACAGTGGCTGTGTTTGATGGGTACAGTAGCTGCGTTTGATGGGCACAGTGGCTGCGTTTGATGGGCACAGTGGCTGCGTTTGATGGACACAGTGGCTGCGTTTGATGGGCACAGTGGCGGCAATTGATGGGCACATTAGCTGCGTTTGATGGGCACAGTGAGGCTGCAATTTATGGGGGGGGGGTTTCAGTTTGTTTGCGCCCCCCAAAAAAAATTTGACCACCAGCCGCCACTGGTGGTCATGTAGCAGTGATGTGGCAGCGGCCCACCAGAAATGTAAGTATAATGTGATACACATTGTGCTATAAAAAATAATATTATTCAAAAACCTTAATTTTAATTTTAATTTTTAATTTTGCCTTTAGAACTGCCTTAATTCTTTGTGACATAGATTCAACAAGGTGTTGGAAATATTCCTCAAATTTTGGTCCATATTGATGTACTGTAGCACACTCTAACTAGTGTGCTAGATGCAAATAGGTTAGTTGTTAGAGTAGGTAAATTGGCTTGGTTAAGAGTCAGGCTTGGGTTGTGAATCTGGGTCAGGGTTTAGTGACTCAGGGAGGCTGGATGACTCATCTGACAGCTCTTCTGGTGCCTTCTCTTGTTTTCTGGAACCTTGGATAAGGTTCTAGATGTAGTGGGTTGAAGCTAGGAGGGACTGTCATACATATTTATGAGGGCCACATCCAATTCCCAGCAAATGGGCTTGCAGGGGTCAGATTCACCTTATAAACAGGCATTCAACATGCCATGTGGAAGATGGAGATGGAGTGCTCAGAAAGGTGTCAGAAGCTGTAAGAGAAGTCCGGCTAACAGACGTGCATCTGCGCACAAGCACGGGCACACCAGTGTGTGCACAAAGAGGGACTTGTATTGGCACATGCGCGGACGCGCACGGGCGCACGCCAATGCGCGCACACACGTGCACGTATGGGCGCCAAGTAAGCCTATTTAAACTGAACACTGACACATGAACTTTGCTGAGTGGTCTTTCAGCTAGTGCCTGTTTACCTGATCTGTTCCAGCTTCCTGTGTCTTGATCCGGCTTCACCTGAACCTTCTCCTTGACTTCCACCTGCCTATCTGATCCCGGCTTGTGTTTGACTCCGCTTCTGCCTGATGTTCCTGTACCTTGCTGCCCGTCTGTGTACCAAACCCGGCCTGTGTCCCATCTCTGCCTCTCGTCTCGGTACCTGCTCTGTCCAGCTGTTGATGACCTCCTGGCTACGTCTCCATCTGCTGGCACAGCGATACAGAGCTCCGGTTCGCAGAGCCTGCCCAGTGCTCTTCAGCCACCTGGTTCCTGCCAAAGCCCAGCCAGCGCCACCCACTACATCAGCCCTCACTCCCTGTCATCACTACCAGGGGTGTCGGACAGGAGGTGCAAGAGAAGCCCCCTCTCCAGCTCGATCTCCACCAGGTACGTGACAGAGGCCATTCGCAGGGCGCCCCCTAGTCTGGGGGTGACCTCAGGTCTGGGGCTGGAAAAATTCCCCCAAAACACACAGAAGCCCTTCTTGGATGCACAAGAACAAGGAGGGAGGACAGCGGGAGCAGGTCAGCACGTCTGGGAGATCTCCTGAGAGTCAGCCGAATGGGCTGGTGAGTGTTTAGTCTGAAAGGACTGTGGAGAAGTAGCCTGAAAGGCTAGTGAAAGAGGCAGCTGCAGCCAGTCGGGTTGGCGGTGCCTGAAGAAGTGGTGCTGGGATTAGTGACCACAGATGGGAAAGTGTGAGCTGTTTCACCCTAACTGCTATTCAAGTATAGGGGCTGCGATTCCCTGCCTGTAATGCGCCTTTACTACAAAATTACTACAGGGTGACATGGCTGGGTTCTGCAAGCAAGTGTATGCTGGAAGAAGAAGTGGAGCTGTACATAGGACTGTATATAGGAAGAGTTGTCCCTGAAGTTGTTTGAAGTCAAGTGGGCATCCCATAATTTCCAATCCCCATCCAAGTTTATATCCCTCAATAAATATGATAAGAAACAAAGTCACGGACTGTTCTCTGTCTCTGGAGTGCCTGTGGAAATTCGGCATGCTTGGCTGTGCAGGGTGGGGGATCCCATTCTAATTGTGTACATTGAAATTCTAGCATTATGCAGTTGCTGCAAATTGGTCGGCTGAACATCAGTGATGCCAATCTCCCATTCCACCACATCCCAAAGGTGCTCTATTGGATGAGATCTGGTGACTGTGGAGGCCATTGGAGTACAGTGACCTCATTGTATGTTCAAGAAACCAGTGGTGAGATGATTGGAGCTTTGTGATATGGTGCATTATCCTGCTGGAAGGAGCCATCAGAAGATGGGTACACTGTAGTCATAAAGGGATGGACATGGTCAGCAACAATACTCAGGTAGGCCGTGGTATTTAAACGATGCTCAATTGTTACCAATGGGCCCAACGTGTGCCAAGAAAATATCCCCCACACCATAACACCACCACCACCAGCCTGGACTGTTGATACAAGGCAGGATGGATCAATGCTTTCATGTTGTTTACGCCAAATTCTGACCCCACCATCTGAATGTCACAGATGAAATCAAGACTCATCAGACCAGGCAATGTTTTTCCAATCTTCTATTGTCCAATTCTGGTGAGCCTGTCCGAATTGTAGCCTCAGTTTCCTGTTCTTAGCTGACAGTGGCACCCGGTGTGGTCTTCTGCTGCTGTAGCCCATCTGCTTCAAGGTTCAGTGTGTTGTGCGTTCAAAGATGGTATTCTGCATACCTTGGTTGTAGTGAGTGGTTATTTGAGTTACTGTTGCCTTTCTATCATCTCAAACCAGTCAGCCTATTCTCCTCTGACCTCTGACATCAACAAGGCATTTTTGCCCATACAACTGCCGCTCACTGGATATTTTCTCTTTTTAGTACCATCTGTAAACCCTAGATATGGTTATGTGTGAAAATACCAGAAGATCAGCAGTTTTTGAAATGCTCAGACCAGCCCGAATGGCACCAACAACCACGCCACATTCAAAGTCACTAAAATCCCCTTTCTTCCCCACTCTGATGCTCGGTTTGAACTTCAGAAAGTCATCTTCACCATGTCTTGATGCCTAAATGCATTGAGTTGCTGCCATGTGATTGGCTAATTAGCAATTTGTGTTACCAAGCAATTGAACAGGTGTACCTAATAAAGTGTCCGGTGGGTGTATAGCGATAAGCCATAACCCCCTTTTGCCACCAAAACAGCCCTGATCCATTGAGGCATAGATTCCACTAGACCTCTAAAGCTATGCTGTGGTATCTGGCACCAAGTCTTCAGTAGCAGATCCTTTAAGTCCTGTGAATATCAAGGTGGGGCTTTCATGGATTGGACCTGTTTTTCCAGCACATCCCACAAATGCCCGATTGGATTAAGATATAGGTAATTTGGAGGCCAAATCAACACCTCAAACTTGTTGTGTTCCTCAAACCATTCTTGAACCATTTTTACAGTGTGGCAGAGCACATTATCTTGCTCCATGAAGGAGTGTAATTGGTCAACAGCAATATTTAGATAGCAGGTACATGCAACGCTGTATCCTGGCCTAGGCCAACAAGGCCCAGGCCTAGGGTAGCACTTTGCAGGGGGGCAGCACGGAAAGAGTCCCGCTAGCTTGCGCTAGACTGTTAGTGTAGCGCCAGTATTATGGGGAGGACTGGGCTAAGAGGCAAATAAGTCTAGCGCCCCAAAAAGCGGCCGCACTGCTTCCGGTATGCGGGTGGCCGGGCATTCCGCAACTGTGGGGCAGAGGTGGGGGACTCGAGTCACATGACTTGACTCGAGTCAGACACGAGTCACCTGTTTGAGGACTTGCGACTTGCTTGACAGAATTCAATAAATGACTTGACTTGACTTTGACTTGTCACTAATGACTTGCTACTTGACTTTGACTTGGGCTATATGACTTGCAATGACTTGGCATCACTAACACTAACCGCAAGCCGCCGTCTGCCTACCTGATCAGCGTGTCATGCAGACAGATGGCGGCCATTGCAGTGTTCAAAAGCCGCGCCTCCTCGTCTGTGATAGGCGGAACACTCAATTTCACAGCAGGCAGTGTTCAGCCTATCAGGGACATCCTCTTATCCTCGTCTGTGTTATGAGGATGAGCGGATGTCCGTGATAGGCAGAACACTGAATGCTGGGAAATTGAGTGTTCCGCCTATCACAGACGAGGAGGAGGCGCGGCTTTTGAATACTGGAATGGCCGCCGGGATCTCGCCGATCAGGTACACGGCTGACGGGTACAGTGAGACACGGGCACAGTGAGACACTGGGCACAGTGAGGCATTGGGCACAGTGAAGCACGGGCACAGTGAGACATGGGCACAGTGAGACACGGGCACAGTGAGGCATTGGGCACAGTGAAGCATGGGCACAGTGAGACACGGGCACAGTGAGGCATAGGCACAGTGAGACATGGGCACAGTGAGGCACGGGCACAGTGAGGCACGGGCACAGTGAAGCACGGACACAGTGAAGCACGGACACAGTGAAGCGCGGGCACAGTGAAGCGTGGGCACAGTGAGGCATGGGAACAGTAAAGCATGGGCACAGTGAGGCATGGGCACAGTGAAGCATGGACACAGTGAAGCATGGGCACCGTGAAGCGCGGGCACAGTGAAGCATGGGCACAGTGAAGCATGGGCACAGTAAAGCATGGGCACAGTGAAGCATGGACACAGTGAGGCATGGGCACAGTGAGTCATGGGCACAGTGAGGCATGGGCACATAACCAATATTATTTATTGTTATCCCTCCTATTATTTTTATACATTAACCACTTCTCTACTGTGCACGAAAACCCCCTTCCTGCCCAAGCCATTTTTCAGCTTTCAGTGCTGTCACACTTTGAATGACAATTGCGCGGTCGTGCGACGTGGCTTCCAAACGAAATTTGCGTCCTTTTTTTCCCACAAATAGAGCTTTCTTTTGGTGGTATTTGATCACCTCTGCGGTTTTTATTTTTTGCGCTATAAACAAAAGAAGAGCATCCAGTTTGGAAAAAAAACACTATTTTTTAATTTTTGCTATAATAAATACCCATTTTTTTTTTTTTTAAATAAAATTTTCCTCAGTTTAGGCCGATACGTATTCTTCTACATATTTTTGGTAAAAAAAAAATCGCAATAAGCGCGTATTGATTGGTTTGCGCAAAAGTTATAGCGTGTACAAAATAGGGGATAGATTTATAGCATTTTTATTTTTTTATTTTTTTATCAGTAATGGCGGCGATCTGCGATTTTTTATTGTGACTGCGATATTGCGGCGGACACATCGGACACTTGACACATTTTTGGGACCATTCACGTTTATACAGCGATCCCTGCTATAAAAATGCATTGATTACTGTATAAATGTGATTGGCAGGGAAGGGGTTAACCACTAGGGGGCGGGAAGGGGTTAAATATGTTTCCTCAATGTGTTCTTACTGTGGGGGGAGGGGACTGACTGGGGGAGGTGACCGATGGTTGTCCCTATGTACAAGGGACACACCATCGGTCCCCTCTCCCTCACAGGACGTGGATCTCTGTGTTTACACACAGAGATCCACTTTCCTGCTCGTTTCCCGGGCAATCGCGGGTGCCCGGCGGCAATCGCGGCCGCCAGGCACGCGCATCGGGGCCTTGGGAACGCGGCGGCAAGCGCGCGCCTCCTAGCTCGTTTTAAAGGGAGGACGTCATATGACGTCCTCCCAGAACGAGAGTATCCTCCGCCCGCCGTCAATTGACAGTGGGCGGGGGACAAGTGGTTATGGGGTAGATCAGTATTTTGACTTGATTTGTGACTTGACCAAAATAAATGACTTGACTTGACTTGCTTGACTTCTAGCAGGGACTCGACTTGACTTGCTTGCTTTTCACCACAGTAACTTGGGACTTGCTTGAGACTTGAAGGTTAAGACTTGAGACTTGCTTATGACTTGCACATGTGTGACTTACTCCCATGTCTGCTGTGGGGGGGGGGGGGTGTGGGGGTGTCACTGCTTCTAATTTTGACTGCCCTATCATCCTGGACCACAAACCTTCCTCACTGTGGTATATGTTTTCTTCTGCACCATTGGCATGGTTATATCTTCTTAGTCCTCTCCATAAAATTATCAGAAATTTGTGCTTAAATTAGAGCTATAGGCAACACTTTTTTAAATCTCTGGATAGAGTAAGGGAAGTTTATAGCCCCTGTCAGTTTATTTTTTACCATCCCTGTCCCAATGCAAAGATTTCCCTTCACTTCCTGCCCCATAGCCAAACAGGAAGTGAGAGGAAATCTATGCAAATGAAGGGAATCCATTGCCCCCCCCCCCCCCGGCCCTCAGAAATAGTGTCCCCACTCGAAAATTTCAGGGCTGGTCTTAAACATAAAAAGGGGTGTGGCCTTGATACGAAGGGGGGGGTCATATTTAAATTAGGGGGTGAACGAGTTTAGTCAGGCCTAGGGCAGCACAAAACCTATGTAGCGGCCTCACCCCCTTCTCCCTTCTCAGTTAAATGGCTGGCTTGTCTAGGGGTATGTGGGAGAAGGGTGAGGTTCACTACAGCCTATGTCCTCTAATGTGCAGAGGTGAAAGCCAACACTTATTTTACCTTCCTGTGTTCTGGATGGAGCCTCTGCTTCTCCTGTGGAGGTTTGACTGCCAGTAATAGAGCCCCACACCATAAAAAGTCCAACACTTCTTTATTCTTCTTGACAAGTGAACAGCATCAGTTGAACTTTTAAATGAACAGACAGGGGTGTGGATACGAGCAGGTCCAGGCACAGTGAACTCTCCTATTCCTTCTAGTGCAAATAGGCTTGGCGCACGGTCTCTGCCACCGACCGTGAGGTTGGCCGCTGCCACCGACCGGGTGAACTGTTGAGGCCCCTGCCACAGGCCTGGGAGCAGGTCTCTGCCACCGACCTAAGTTGATTAAGTGGACCGCTGCCACCGGCCGTGAAACATGAACTACCTTCCTTTTGTAGTTGGCCCTTGTTAGGGAAAGACATCCATCCGGACGGTCTCCGGAGACCCACCCAGCTGCACCAGCTCTACGGGAAGGTCACCTCTCCGATCCCTTACGCCCTGGATTCAGGCACCCGACACCAGGGGCACCTTAGGACGATCCATCCCTCGCGGGACATAGTGGAAGGTACTGGGCCCCAGGCCTTCGGTTAAGTACCTCACCCCAGACTGAAGGTGTCTGGGATGGAACACAAACTCCACGTGTCCAGGCCAAAGGCGCCTGGACACCGATCACGGACAGCAGCCTTCAGGCTGAAGGTGCCTGGGACTCGGACCTCGTGTGAAGATGTCCGCCCCCTTTTATCTCCTCTCCCAGCAAGCACAGCAGGTTACCCGCCAGCTGCTGCGAGAGGTCACAAAAGGTACGGCACTGCAGTGGTGGTTCAACCCCGGCCCAAAGCGACAGCGCCACCTACTGAGCCGCAGGGAACTGAGCACCCCTGATGTCTTCACACGAATGAAAACAGCCCTACTCTACCAATTAGTGCATCTGGGTCATACTACCACCCAGATGCTGCCCCTAAATAGTACATACCCGCTACACCTAAATACACTACTGTTGCTGCCTCATATACCCCACGACTTTCAGATGCCATTGTAATTAATTTTGTTCACTTAATCTGCCAGTGGTCAAAAAGTTGTGGCTGATAGGTGTATGTTTTAGAGAACAAATGTTGTTAGAAATGATTAGAATTTCATAAAACAAAGCATGAAGAATGTACTGCCTTTTTTTCTTTATCATTCCCATTAGTGACCGCATGACAGGTAAAATGGAATCAGGTTCATGTTTTTGTGTAACTTCTGTACCGTCTTCCATATGTTCCAATCAGTCATACGACATTACTTTATAATGCTGCACATGACATGTGGTATAATACAATAATTGATAAGGCAGGGTTGTAAAATTTGTGCTATAGCTGTGACCAAGGCGTAGGCGTCACTGGGCAAAAGTCCAGGAAATTATAGTCATATGCTTGGAGAGCAATGTACAGAGTTTTCAGTGCAGATACATGTATTAAAAATATTCATAACACCACAAATAAAAAAACTAAGAAATGTGGCACATTCTGCTCTGGGGTATCGATGGTTGTAGGGTTGCCACCTTTTCTTTAAGTCAAACCCAAACACTTTAGCGACACGCGTATTTTTACAAGTAGAGGAGAGCTGCTCCTATGACAGGGGGGGTTTGTGCTTATCGATTATCAGCGCAGCCCCCCCGAGGATGCCCACACTGGACCACCAGGGATGCCACTGGACCACCAGGGATACCACCAGGGATGCCCACCACCAGGTATGCCTCCCTAGACCATCAGGGATGCCATTCTGTGCCCCTAATGGATGCCAATCAGTGCCCACAATGGATGCCAATCAGTGCCCACAATGGGCATCACTGATTGGCAGGCATTATTGTTTGGCACTGATTGGCATCCATTAGTAACACATTACAGTACAGTGCCACCTATCAGTGCCCATCCATGCCACCTATCAGTGCCCATCCATGCCCATCCGTGCCACCTATCAGTGCCCATCCATGCCGCCTATCGGTGCCCATCCGTGCCGCCTATTGGTGCCCATCCGTGCCGCCTATCGGTGCCCATCCATGCCGCCTATCTGTGCCCATCCGTGCCGCCTACCGCTGCCCATCCGTGCCGCCTACCGGTGCCCATCCATGCCGCCTACCGGTGCCCATCCGTGCCGCCTATCGGTGCCCATCCGTGCCACCTATCGGTGCCCATCAGTGCCGCCTTATCAGTGCCCGTCAGTGCAGCCCCATCAGTGCCCATCAGTGAAGGAGAAAACTTAATTATTTACAAAGTCTTTTTTTTTTTAAATTAGCAGAAAAAAATAAAAAATCGCAGAGGTGATCAAATACCACCAAAATAAAGCTCTATTTGTGGGAACAAAATGATAAAAATTTAGTTTGGGTACAGTGTAGCATGACAGCGCAATTGTCATTCAAAGTGCGACAGCGCTGAAAGCTGAAAATTGGTCTGGGCAGGAAGCTGTATAAGTGCCCAGTATGGAAGTGGTTAATAACAAGAGTCCCCCTTTACATGCGAGTCCACAGAGTTCTCCTTTTACAGGTGATACTCAAAAAATTTGAATAACGTGCAAAAGTCCATTTCATTCACACTGGACTTCAAGCATCTTGCAGTGTGTGCCTCTCCATTCTTCCTCCATACTCTGATTCCTTGGTTTCCAAATGAGATGCAAAATTTGCTCTCATCAGAAAAGAGGACTTTGGACCACTGAGCAACAGACCAGGTCTGTTTTTCTTTAGCCCAGGTAAGACGCTTCTGACGTTGTTTTCTGTTCAGGAGTGGCTTGACAAGAGGAATACGACATTTGAAGCCCCTGTCAGGATCTGTCTGTGTGTGGTGGCTCTTGATGCACTGACTCCAGCCTCAGTCCACTCCTTGTGAAAGTCCCCAACACTTTTGAATGGCCATTTCCTGACAATCCTCTCCAGGCTGCGGTCATCCCTGCTGCTTGTGCACCTTTTTCTTCCAAACTTTTCCCTTCCACAAAACTTTCTATTAATGTGCTTTAATACAGCACTTTGAGAACATCCAACTTCTTTTGCAATTACCTTTTCAGGCTTTCCCTCCTTATGGAGGGTGTCAATGATGGTTTTCTGCACAACTGTCAGGTCGGCAGTCTTTCCCATGATTGTGATTCCTACTGAACCAGACTGAGAGACCATTTAAAGGCTCAGGAACACTTTGCAGGTGTTATGGCTTAATTAGCTGATTAGAGTGGGACACTTTGAGCCTAGAATATTGCAAATTTTCACAATATTCTAATTTTCTGAGATTGTGGATTTGGGGTTTTCATGAGCTGTAAGTCATAATCATCACAATTATGACAAATCACGGCTTGAACTATCTTGCTTTGCATGTAACGAGTCTATCTCATATATTAGTTTTCACCTTTTAAGTTGCATTAGTGAAATAAATGAACTTTGCACGATATTCAAATTTTTCGAGTATCACCTGTATATCTGAACTCGCAGAGTTCCCTTTCACTGTAAGGGGGGACTCTGCAGACTCTAATGTAAGGGAGAACTCTGGGGCCTCTAACATAAGGGATCCTCTGGGAACCCTGATCTAAGGGGGAACTCTGATGTACGGAGAAGACTCTGATATAAGGGGGAAGACGAGCAGATCGAGCCCTCTCTCCTCTCCCTTCTGTATCTTTGGGGTGGGGGCATTATTAGTGCTTGCTTTGGGCAGTGTGAAAAAGTGTAACAAACACTCTCAGCTTAGACAACTGCAGCCAGAAACCCGGGTGGGAAGCCATAATCCAGTCTACATCATGTGTCCGGGTTTCAGGCAGCCTGAAACCCGGACGCATGATTCCAAGCCCAAACTGTCCTGGTGAATCCTGGACAGGTGGCAACCCTAGGCAGTTGTGATGAGTGAAGATGCTTTAGTAAAAGGAATTTCTTCATTTATTTAATTCTCCCATACATACTATATTTCAGGGTTGGTCAATTGGTGGGTGCTGAACAGGTTAAAAATGTGAAGTGTGGTGGATCCATACCCTTAATACCAGAAATCCATACGGCTTTAATGACAGGATGGACATAAATCTTTTCTTAACATAATTATATTGTTTTGTTACATTCGTCAGATTAATGGCAGAACAAGTTTTATTTATTTGTTCATAACGTGTCCTGTTCTTTTTTCTCCATGTGTTTTTAATTGATTTATTTGTTTCTAATCAGAATGAACCCACCCTTTTTGAGGGCTTGTTTTGTTATAAATATCAGATTTTAACCCGTTCCCGACCGGCCGCCGGAGGTATACTGCTGCAGATTGGCTCCACTGGGCGAGCTGTCGCAGCTGTACGTTGGCCCTTTGAGATTCTGTAGGAGGCGCGCACGCCCACCCGCAGCGTTTGCCCCAAGCCGATGTAAGTGCCCGGCGGGCGGGATGACCACCGGGCACCCGCGATCGCTCGTGACAGATCGAGAACCGGGATCTGTGTGTGTAAACACACAAATCCCAGTTCTCTCAGGGGAGAGGAGACAGTTTGTGTGTTCATGTTAAGTATGAACACCGATCTCTCTCCTCCCCTAGTCAGTCCCATCCCCCCCTATGTTAGAACACACCAAGGGAACACAGTCAACCCCCCCCCCCAGTGTTAACCCCTTCCCTGCCAGTGACATTTATATAGTAATCAGTGCATTTTTATAGCACTGATCGCTGTATAATTGTCACTGGTCCCAAAAATGTGTCAAAAGTGTCCAATTTGTCCGCCACAATATCACAGTTCCAATAAAAAATCACAGATCGCCGCCATTACTAGTAAAAAATAAAAATAATAATAAAAATGCCATAAATCTATCCCCTATTTTGTAGACGCTATAACTTTTGCGCGAACCAATCAATATACACTTATTGCAATTTTTTTACCCAAAAAATTTAGAAGAATACATATTGGCCTAAACTGAGGAAAAAAAATTGTTTTTTGGAAAAAAAAATTGGGATATTTTTAATAGCAAAAAGTAAAAGATATTGTATTTTTTTTCAAAATTGACGCTCTTCTTTTGTTTATAGCGCAAAAAATAAAAACCGCAGAGGTGATGAAATACCACCAAAAGAAAGCTATATTTGTGGGAAAAAAAGGACGTCAATTTTATTTGGGTGCAGCGTTGCAACGACCGCGCAATTGTCAGTTGAAACGACGCAGTGCCGTATCGCAAAAAATAGCCTGTTCATTGAGCAGCCAAATCTTCCGGGGCTGAAGTGGTTAAATCAAATTTGTATGCTTTGATTAAGGCTTCATAGCTGAAACGTGTCAGCATATAGCCTGTACCCGGTATATCCATGTAACTAATAAACTACTTTTTTTCACCGACATCCGAGTTGCCAGCCTTCCTGATTCAAGTATTGCACCTGTGGGGCCTGAACACCCTGGCTAGAGCACCGGATCACAGTTTGTGGACTCTTATATTGGCAGTGGAGCTGGGGTAACATTTTGTTTCTTACAATACTATTGAGTCAATACTTTGTAGGACCACCTTTCGCTGCAATTACAGCTGCAAATCTTTTTAGGTATGTCTCTACCATCTAGAGAATGACATTTTTGCCCATTCTTCTTTACAAAATAGCTCAAGCTCTGTCAGATTGCATGGAGAGCGTCTGTGAACAGTAATTTTCAAGTCTTGCCACAGATTCTCAATTGGATTTAGGTCTGGACTTTGACTGGGCCATTCTAACACATGAATATGCTTTAAACTAAACCATTCCATTGTAGCTTTGGCTGTATGTTTAGGGTCGTTGTCCTGCTGGAAGGTGAGCCTCTGGTTCCACCCCAGTCTCAAGTCTTTTGCAGACTCTAACAGGTTTTCTTCTAAGATTGCTTTTGGCTCCATCCATCTTCCCATGAACTCTGACCAGCTTCTCTGTACCTGCTGAAGAAAAGCATCCCCATAACATGATTCTGCCACCACCATGTTTCATGGTGGGGATGGTGTGTTCAGGGTGATGTGCAGTGTTAATTTTGCACCACACATAGCGTTTTTAAAGGCCAGATTTGTGGAGTGCATGACTAATACTTGTATGTTTAGGGTCGTTGTCCTGCTGGAAGGTAAACTACCACCCCAGTCTCATGTCTTTTGCAGACACTAACAGGTTTTCTTCTAAGATTGCCCTGTATTTGGCTCCATCCATCTTCCCATCAACTCTGACCAGCTTCCCTGTCCCTGCTGAAGAAAAGCATCCCCACAACATAATGATGCCACCACCATGTTTCACGGTGGGGATGGTGTGTTCAGGGTGATGTGCAGTGTTAGTTTTCTGCCACACGCAGCATATTGCTTTTAGGACAAAAAGATACATTTTGGTCTCATCTGACCAGAGCACCTTCCACATGTTTGCTGAGTGCTCCACATAGTTTCTCGCAAACTGCAAATGGGACTTCTTATGGCTTTCTTTCAACAATGGCTTTCTTCTTGCCACTTTTACATAAAGGCAAGATTTATGAAGTGCGGGACTAATCCTGTGGACAGATTCTCCCACCTGGGCCTCATGGCTGCTTCTCTGATTAATGCTCTCCTTGCCTGGCCTATCAGTTTAGGTGGATGGCCATGTCTTGGTAGGTTTGCAGTTGTGCCATACTCTTTCCATTTTCAGATGATGGATTGAACAGTGTTCTGTGAGATGTTCAAAGCTTGGGATATTTTTTTTATAACCTCAACCTGTTTCAAACTTCTCCACAACGTTATTCCTGACCTGTTTGGTGTGTTCCTTGGCCTTCATGATGCTGTTTGTTCACTAATGTATTCTAACAAACCTCTGAGGGCTTCATAGAACAGCTGTATTTATACTGAGATTAAATTACACACAGGTGGACTATAGGGATGAGCCAAACACCCCCCGGTTCAGTTTGCAGCAGAACCTACGAACGGGCCGAAAGTTTGCGCAAACTTTAGAACCCTATTAAATACAATGGACTCGAATGTTCGAAATCATAAGTGCTAATTATAAAGGCTAATATGCAAGTTAATGTCCTAAAAAGGGTTTGGGGACCCGGGTCCTGCCCCAGGGGACATGTATCAATGCAAAAAAAAGTTTTAAAAGCGTCAGTTTTTTCAGGAGCAGTGATTTTAATGATGCTTAAAGTGAAAAAAAAAGTGAAATATTCCTTTAAATATCGCACCTGGGGGGTATCTAAGTATGCCTGTGAAGTGGCACGTGTTTCCCGTGTTTAGAAACGGTCCCTGCACAAAATGACATTTCTAAAGGAAAAAAAGTCATTTAAAACTGCTTGCGGCTTTAATTTAATGTCTGGTCCCGGCAATATGGATTAAAATCATTGAGAAAAATGGCATGGGTCTGGCTGCCTCTGTTCTGCCTCAAGTGCCCTGTCCAATATTCCATGCAGCGTGTGCACCAACAGGTGGACAAGAGGGACAGTGTCACTGATGCATGCACTGTCACTGCTCACCTTCCTCATGGTCTCCTCAAATGGTGCCAGGACAGTGCATGCATTCCTGATCATGGCCCACTGGCGTGGGGAAAAAAATCCAAGCTCCCCTGACCCTGTCCTGGTGTCATATTGCAACAGATACTCATTGATGGCCCTCTGCTGCGTGTGCAGCCGCTGCAGCATGGCCAACGTAGAGTTCCACCTGGTGGGCATGTCACAGATTAGGCGGTTCTTGGGCAGGTTGGATTCCTTTTGCAGGTCAGCCAGCCGAGCGCTGGCATTATATGACCAGCGGAAATGCCCACACAGTTTCCTGGCCTGCTACAGGACCTCCTGTAAGCCCAGGTACCTGCCCAAGAACCGCTGCACCACCAAGTTAAGGACGTGAGCCAAACATGGCACATGGGTCAGTTGTCCCTGTCGGAGGGCGGAGAGGAGGTTGGTGCCATTGTCGCAAACCACCTTTCTTGGCTTAAGCTGGCGTGGCATCAACTAGACTTGTGCACAACGGAAAAATTTGTTTAGTTTTGGTTCGTTTCTTTTCGGTCCTGTTGATTCGTAATCGTTCGTAATTTTGCTAGACGGGATTTTCCGTGTTCGGACTAATTAGTATTTTCGCAAGCGACATTTTTCGTTGAATCGGAATGATTCGTATTAATGTAAGCCTTATTTTTCGTTGATTTATAATTCGTACTTTCGGTAGAGTACATTGTTTTTCGTTGATTCTGGACACAACTCCTACTTTCGTAACTTTTTTGGGGTTCGTTGATTCGTAATTTTCCGTGTCTCTCTCACAACGACGCTGCCTATTATACCTACTGTGCGTCAAATGGATTTGTACTTTTTTAATACATAGCGGTTATTTGTAACTTTTCGAAATCTCGTATTTTTTACATTCGTTTTTTACATGCGGCTATAGCCTCCGCCCCTGTACACCATTTTGAGAGGGAGTTCAGCATGGTGAGGGAGAAGCAGAGAGCAGAGCAGAGCGTTATTGTGCTTCGAATGGATTCGTACATTCGTAACTTTTTTCATAACGAATTATGCCGAAGACATTCGGGCATTCGCTATTTGCGATATAATTTATTTTGGATTCGGTTTTATTCGTAATTGCTTTGTTCGGAAATTCGAATGCTTCCGAATGTCCGAAAGTTGCTAAATTCGGACAAATTTTGATTCGTTACGAAACGAATTGCACAAGCCTAGCGTCAACCACCTCTGAGCCTGCCCCTGCAGAGCTGACAGAATCTCTGCCCCAGTGTGGCTCCTGTCCCCCAAGCATACCAGCTCAAGCACCGTATGGCATCTTTTTGCCTGCGTACTTGCGTAGTCCCTTGAACGCCTACGGAGCACCGCTGGTTCCAAGGACAAAGGACAGGTAGAGGCCATGAAGGAAGAAGAGGAGGGGGTGGAGGAGAGAGGTGTGTCAGAATCACCAGTAGTAACATTTTGGAGGCGTGGTGGCGGAACAACCTCCAATACTACTGCACCTTGTCCTGCATCCTTCCCAGCTGCCAGCAGAGTCACCCAATGCGCCGTGAAAGATAGATAACGTCCCTGTCCATGCCTGCTGGACCATGAGTCAGCGGTAAAATGCACCTTACCTCTGACCGCCCTGTCCAGCGAGGCCAAGACATTGCCTTCCACATGCCGGTAGAGAGCCGGAATCGCCTTTCGTGAGAAAAAGTGGCGTTTGGGAACCTGCCACTGAGGAACCGCACATTCCACAAACTCACGGAAGGGGACAGAGTCTACCAACTGAAAAGGCAGCAGTTTGAAGTGCTACAAATTTAGCCAAGCTAGCATTCAACCGCTGGGCATGTGGATGGCTGGGAGCAAACTTCTTTTGGTGGTGCAGCAGCTGGGGCAGGGAAATTTGCCTGGTACAATCGGACGTCGGTGTGCCGATAGCAGATTGCCCGCAAGTACTTGGCTGTGACACACCTAATTCTACACCTTCATTCCTCTCAGTGCAGGTTTCAGAGAGGACTGAAGGTATAGTGGGGTTGGAGATCCCAGCTGATGAGGAGCAAGGAGAGGTCCGCCTTGGTCTTTGGTGTGGGTCTTTTAGGTACGCTTGCCAACGAACTGCATGGCAGGTCGACATATGTCTGTTTAAGCACATGGTGCCCAAGTGGCTGATGTTTTGGCCACGCGAGATACGCTTCAGACATATGTTGCAAATGGCAATAGTGCAATCTGCTGCACACATCTGAAAAAAGGCCCACACCAAAGAACTTTTGGAATAACGCGCAGAGACAGCAGCGCCCTGCACTTGAAGCTCTGCGGTGTGATGCAGTCGGTGTGCTGCCCTTAAGCTGGCCCCTGGAGGGCATCCTGCCTCGTTGGAGATGTGCCTCCTCCTCCTCCTCCTCTCTCCTATCAGGCACCCACGTGGAGTCAGTGACCTCATCATCCCCTCCCTCCTCATCACTGGAGCAAATCTGGCAGTATGCTGCAGCTGGGGAAACATGACTGCCAGATAGCTGCCCTTGTTGGGCACCGCCTCTCTCTGGGCTCACGTTACTACCGCCTCTCTCTGGGCTCACGTTACTGCCTTCCTCATGCTGGGTTCCATCATCGGAGCCTTCAAAACGCTGGGCATCCTCCTGGAGCATGTACCCAACACGGTCTTCAAACAGTTCGGGGGACTCCTCAGGAGGATATGGTGGGGCTAGGGAAGGAGTGACTGATGCCATTGAGCCGAGGGAAGAGGCCGTTTTGGCAGCTGCTTTGCCAGACAAAGTACCCTGAGCCTGGGTGAGAGAGGATGAGGAGGATGAGGACGGCTTGGTCATCCACTCTACCAAGTCTTGGGCATGTTGCGGCTCAACATGGCCAGCTGCCGAAAAGGACAAGCGTGTCCCATGGCCACGTGCTGATGAGGATGCACAGTGTCCACGACCAGCACTGTTGCCTCTAGACACAGAACCTGCTTGCCCTCTTTTATTGCCTCGTGACTGTCTGCCTCTCCTTGTTTGCCTTCCAGACATACTAATGGCCTGCAGTGAGATGTAGCTGCACAAAGGTGGGATTTATATATATATATTAGGGCTGTGGAAATTAACTATTAATTCCTCGATTAATCGATTAATTGCTTTGATCGATCAAAATTCTTTTGATCAATCAAAATTCTTTGGGCTTGCCATGTCCATCTGAAGGGCTCCTTTGCTGTGCCTTCATATCTGCATGCCGGCGGCACCTTACTATCTGCCACACGCAAGGGCTGTTACACTTCCCTCTATCACTTCCCTCTATCAACCTGGGATTCTACAGCCATCCACTGGGAGTTGTGATAGTTCCCTTCATTGGACATCTACATGCCGACGGACTGATGTTAGCCCCTCCTCATCTGGATTCAGCAATGGTATCATTGTACACATTTTTATACCAGTATCATACTTGGCTACATGTTTTTATGATGGCTTTTGCTACCGTTTGATATTACTCGCACCATTTTTACAGTTTATGTAGCTACATCGATTTTATCTCCAGTGCAATATTTCTTTTGTTACCTACTTGAAGACTATAACATTTTTAATGCTATTCCCATCGAGCGCTGCCTTTGTGTGTTTTTTGTATCCTGCTATCGATTTTTCCAGTGGTTGGTAGCTGCACTGGGAATCGGCCTGCAAGGAGATCAGCTAAAACTAGTTGGATATCTATGTGCGTTATAATTAATCGAAATTAGTCGATTAATCGATTTAAAAAAATTGATTAATCGAACACAAAAATTGTAATCAGTAACAACCCTAATATATATATATAATTATATATATATATATATATATATATATTGTGAGGGGGTCAACTCAGCAGCGGGTGTGTGTGACCCCCTGGATGGGTTCACCACACAAAAACAGGCACAGCAGACAGTGGTAGGAGAAAACAAAAGGGTGTGGTTTTATTTAAACTATATACAGACAAAAAAATACAGCAAAAACAAAAGAAACAGGAAAATAAATCCTGGTCAACTTGACCGCTCACTACACACGTTGGTGTCCCTAACTAACAACTGGGTACAGCCTTGTGCTGTCCCAGTCCCTAGCTCCCTGCTTTTTTGAAGTTCTTAGCAATAACCACACAGGCTTTGGCTCACCGCACAGATATCACACTCCCCAGACTATCCACACAGTTCTGGTTCCAGGTTGGAGCATCTCCCTTAGCATGCTGGGAGTTCTTGTAGAGGCCCTAACGAGCCCACTTGTATCAGCTGGGCTCATTAACTCTTCCCCTGCAAGACTCCCAGCACTCCCCCTAGTGGTATAAACTGGCATAAAGCCTGAATCTAGGACATATATATCTCCCATCCTGGATGCAACCTGGTGACTTTACCTGCCTGCTGTTACAATATATATATATATATATATATATATATATATATATATATATATATAGTATCTGTACTGATTATAATGCAGCTATCAGAATCAACTGCCTGCTGTGGTATTAGTATGAGAAAAGCAGCAATTGTCTTCAGTTAGTTTTAGGTGAACACTGTGCAGAGGACACAGTACACTAACTGAAAATACTTGCAGCTCTCTGCCTGTGGTTTTATTATGAGAACACCACAAATTGTATTCAGGTTTCTTTAAGTGAACGCTGTGCAAAGGACAGAAGTACTGCAGTACACTAAATTAAATGAATGCAGCTCCCTGCCTGTGGTTTTATTATGAGAACAGCACTAATTGTATTCAGGTAAGCTTTAGGTGAACGCTATGCAAAGCACACAGTACACTAAGTGAAACACTGCAGCTAGCACAATCACCTGCCTGCCTGTCACAGTATAGAGAATAACAGGAACGGATCTAGCTAAACTGAATACAGTGTATAAATATATATACAACACCTAGGATGCATATATATCCTCTACACACTGTAACTGCAGCTAACTGACTCGCCTGCCTGCTCTATCTAACTCAATATAAATGACACTGTCTCTCTCTCTCTGTAAGCTCTCTCTTTAACCAACACTGCAACACACTACACAAGGCCGCCACGGAGGCGACCTTACATAGGGTGGGACGTGTACTAAACCCCCTGAGACATAATTGACCAAAGCCACCCTGGCTTTGGCCAATTATGGCTCTCCATTTTTGCGCGCTGTGATTGGCCAAAGCATGCGGGTCATAGTGCATGCTTGGCCAATTATCAGCCAGCAACATCCGAACAGCCAATGTTCGAGTCGAACATGGGTTTGACTCAAACACGAAGCTCATCCCTAGTGGACTATTGGTATTAGTATTTACTAATTAGGTGACTTCTGAAGGCAATTGGTTCCACTGGATTTTAGTTGGGGTATCAGAGTAAAGGGGGCTGAATACAAATGCACGCCACACTTTTCAGATATTTATTTGTAAAAAAAATTGAAAACCATTTATCATTTTCCTTCCACTTCCCAATTATATGCCACTTTGTGTTGGTCTATCACATAAAATTCCAATAAAATACATTTACGTTTTTGTTTGTAACATGGCAATATGTGGACAATTTCAAGAGGTGTGAATACTTTTTCAAGGCACTGTATTGCCAAAAGTATTGGGCTACTCCTCAAAATCATTTGGTGGAGGGGGGATTATGGTGTGGGGTTGTTTTTTCAGGGGTTGGGCTTGGCCCCTAATGCCTCGTCCACACGACCGGTTTTCCTGGCAGGAAAACTGCCATGACAGCTTTTCAGCAGGAAAAACGGCCGTGTGTATGCTCCATGGCAGTTTTCCTGGCAGTAAAACTGCGGGAAAATAATGTGAACTTGTTGTCTATTTTCCTGCCAGGAAAAATACCGGCCCAGAAAAACGGTCATCTGTATGGTTTCCTGTGGGGAAAAATACCACGCCTGCTCGTAAACAATTTGACGCATGCACGAAAGCATAGAACGTCATTTTGTCGGCTCGTTGTAGTCTTTGACCTCACTGCGTTCTTGAAATTCAAAAGTTCAGCGGTATTTGGCCTGAACGTGTGTATGCAAGGCTGGCTTTCAAAGAAATCCGGCAGGAAAAATGTCAGTTTTTTTCCTGCCGGGAAAAAAGGTTGTGTGTACAAGGTGTAATGGATCGGTTCTGGTCTAATCCTAGAAACTATTTTCTTGTTCCGCCGCTGTCCCAAATCTGTGCTGGAGTGTATAGGCCTATTTGCTAGCTTTGAAAGAAAATATGCTACTCAGTGCTTTAGCATAAATTTTTTATTTCTCCAGACCTGGTCTTGGTCTCAGCCCTTTTTAAAGGCAAATCTTACACAGACAACGTCACAGGCATGTACATATAATTAGTTCTGTTCATATATGGAGCTTCTTCTTGTGACGTCAGTTTCTTCCTCTTGCCAGAGTGTCCCGGAATACTCTTTTCTCCTTTTTAGTCTTGCTCGGAGGGGGGAGGAGTAAAGATAGCCATGTGATGATGTAATGGACTTCTGTTCTTTTCCTTTATTCTGAGCTGAATATCTCTGCTATATTTCTTAATCAAGGAAATCACTTTTTGTCTTATTTTATAAACACTAAAAGATACACATATAATGTTTCAAACTTGTACCCTTAACATATACAAACCCTCTGGTTCCCAATATTAAGATCAATGAGCTTCTTTTTGTACAGAAATACCTCAAAATGTATTTCTGTTCCTAACAGATGGTTCTAGTAAGAGGACCCTAGTCTTCCTGAATTGCTGAGATAGCTGAAAATAGGCTGTCAGAAACAGAAAATCAAGAAAATAAACATTTAACCCTTGCTAAGCTTCTCAAACTATAATGGATAATAGATAGGGATAAAACGTATTATAAATAAAATATTCATTTTATATACTCCATCACAAAGGCATTAGTTCCAGTAAAGGGAACTCTTAAGGCATCAGCATACCAAGACATTTTGGACAATTTAATGCTCCCAACATTGTGGGAACAGTTTGGGGATTGCCCCTTCCTGTTTCAACCATTACTTTTGGCAATATAGTGTATATAATATGTCCATCTAAAACAGAGGCAATATCAAGGCTTTTGGATGTGTACACAATGTAGGCTTTTACAGTTAACTAATATGCATAATAAATAGTAAATGAACATATATTCTTATAGTAAGATGTCTGTTGAAATGAAAGGGTCTGTGACAGGGTCCCATTTGCCTTGGCTTTGTAAGGGTTAAAACAAACTCTTCCCACATTCTTCTGCTCCTCCTGGGGACCACAATAAACATATTCAGGATGGTGAGAGGGAGGAAACAACCATTTCCTGAAGCCCTCTGCAGAGTGTGAATCTCAAAGTGCTCAGCTCTGAGCACTTTTGGGTTCAGAGCTGTCCAGGTAAACAGATGATCGAGCACAGTCCGTGCGCAACTGGCTGGAGAAGAGGGCAGGAGGGACATTAGAGGATCCTGATTTTATTGCTATCACAAGGGGGCTAACAAGGATAGCAATTAAGTCAGGGCAAGCAGGCTCAGGGCTAATTATTAAAGGTGATCTAAGTGGCTGTAAATGTGCCCAATTACTTTTATGAGGTAACATTCCCTTCCAGGCAAGACCCCCCTCTGGGTATCCAGGACCACAATAAACATACTGTATCAGAATGGTGAGAAGGAGAAGATCGGGAAAAAAATAACTCCATGATTTTCTATGCAGAGAGTACATTTTTTTCAGCAGGCTGAAAACAAATTAGTAACGGTGATCTAAATGGGTCTGAAGGTGCCCCAATCTATTTTATGGGACTCACAAGGTAACATTCTCTACCACCACATCTCCGTCTGGGTCCCCATGACCACAATAAACAGATTCAGGATGGCGAGAGGGAGAAGATAAAGAAACAGCCATTCCCTGTTGTCCTCTGCAGAGTGTGAACCTGGAAGTGCTCAGCTCTTAGCACATCTGGGTTCAGTGCTATTTGGGGAAACAGATAATCAAGCAAAATCCATGTACGATTGACTGCAGAGCACAGGAGAAACCCCATTAGGGGTCCTGAATTTAATGCTATCACAAGGGGGGTAATAAGCCCTTTATGCGATAGCATTGGGCAGGTGTAGAGGCAGCATAGTGTAGAGGGCTCTGCTTTTTTTTTTGATTGGCCCATTAACATTTTATTGCTTAAATTAATCAAAAAAATAATACGGGATAACTCAAAATCACCAGATAAGTTACTTCTTAGTGCACAACACTGAGATAATGAACAATAATAATAATAATATCCCTGTTTACACAGACACCATCAACCATATAAGAAATATGTATATACAGTATATGTGTGTGTATGTTTTGTTTTGTAGGTTTTATTGTTCCATTTATAACTTAGCGAATCAGTGATTTTACTTTTTTATGTTTGGTGTACTTATTCTGTAGTGCACCCTATAGAATCAGAAGACACTAAGTAACATTATAAGGGTGTGCATTGTACACGACAAACAAGAACATCTACAGTATGTACGAAAGCTGTCTAGGCTTGTGTCTGGGCCCAGAATCCAATCATACCCTTGAAATGTATCCCTGCAGTTTTTATTTTTTTATTATTTAGTAAATCAGCCAAAACAAGTCTTTTAGAAAACGAAATAAATATAGTTATTTCTATTTATTGATTTGAACATTCAGTAACTAGCAAAGTTTGTTATTACGTTGAACCCAAAATGTTCCCATCTTTAGTATGTACAACTTTTTTTAAATGTTGACCAATGTAAACATAAACAGAACTTTTTTAAATGTTAGCCAATGTAACCATGATGGTGACAGTTTTGAAAACAATACAAATAAATAATTGTTATTTCATTTTTAAATGTAGCGTGTTTTATTGAGGGGAATAAACTTGGATGGGGATAATGGTATTATGGGATGCCCATTTAACCCTAGCAAACTTTTTTAGGGACACTTAACTATACACAGTCTCTATGTACAATCTCTATATACACTACTCTTCTGCCTCCTGCACAAAACTTGCTTGCAGAACAAAATCACAGATCCAGTTGGCACACTGTTTGGATGGGATCTGATCCAGCAATTGTCCTTTACAGGCAGGGACCATGGGCCCCTTTTTGGTGTATAGAAAAAGTCCCAGTATCCAGCTATCCTCCTGTGACTACTGAACCAGTCACCACCTCTTCAGGCAGCTGCCCCTTCCACTAGACATCTTGGCTAATATTCCCACAGTCATTCCAGACTGTCACTGTCAGAGAACGTACCTTGCCGGGCGTGTTGGTGGTCGCTTTGGTGTGCGTTCGCGCGCGCCGATGCGCGCTGATGTTGGGCATGTTCCTGTCCGCGCTGGTGCACTTCCCAGACTGCGGGGGCGCGCGCCTGTGCGTGATGGTGTGCCTGTGCGCGCGGGTGCATGTGTGCGCATTGCGTGCGCGCACATGTGCGCGCATTGCGTGCGCGCATGCGCCATTGCGCACGCTGATGCGCCGATGCGCCTAAGCGCCATTGCGCGCGCCGATGCACGCCGGTTTGCCCATTTAAACTCCTGGAACACTTCAGACCGGTGCTGTCTGATCTACAGTCCCCTGTGTATCCTGCTCCTGTTAATTGCCTGAAACCTGATCTTCTGACCACCCGGCTTGTTACTGGACTTTTCCTGCTATCCGCCTGCACCCGACCTCAGCCTGTCTTTGACCCTGAACTTGCCTACCCCGCTGTACCATACTGCCTGAACGTTGCCGAACCCTGCTTGTCTTGACCACTCTCTCTGCACCTGCCCAGCTGCCTGCCTGCAGCCAGCCTGGCTCAGCTACTCTCCTGAACCCAGGATCCGGAGCTGCCTTCCAGTAACCACTCTCAGGCTCTCTTACCCTTCCGCACTCCCGTGCCTCCTGTGTGCACTACCAGGGGCCCGCGAGTCGGATCCATACGGGGGACCTTCCTCTGCTCTAACGGACTCGCTGATCAGGTACGTACAACCCTGACAGTCACACTCACCAGCCACCTGGCTGTCTTCTCCCTGGGGAATCTCCTGGATGTGTTCACTGGCTCCCACTGTCCTCACACCGGCTCCCATGCATCGAGGAAGAATTCCTCTGTATATTGTAGAGGATCGCACTGGCACCCGAGCCCCAGACCCGAGGTCAATCCCCCCCCAGACTAGTGGGATACCCTCAAGGGCCTCCAACAGCCTCCTCAGCACTCCATCTCCAACTTTAGGGATGAGCTTTGAGTTCGAGTCGAACTCATGTTCGACTCGAACATTGCCTGTTCGCATGTTCGCCGAACAGCGAACAATTTGGGGTGTTTGTGGCAAATTCGAAAAGCCGCGGAACACCATGTAAAAGTCTATGGGAGAAATCTAAAGTGCTAATTTTAAAGGCTTATATGCAATTTATTAACATAAAAAGTGTTTGGGGACCCGGGTCCTGTCCCAGGGGACATGTATCAATGCAAAAAAAAGTTTTAAAAACGGCTGTTTTTTCGGAAGCAGTGATTTTAATAATGCTTAAAGCAATGAAGCGTGAAGCAATAAAAGTGAAATATTCCTTTAAATTTTGTACCTAGGGTGTGTGTATAATATGCCTGTAAAGTCGCGCTTGTTTCCCGTGCTTAGAACTGTCCCTGCACAAAGTGTCATTTCTGAAGGAAAAAAAGTCATTTAAAACTCACTTGCGGCTATAATGAATTGTCGGGCTCCCGGCTAGGGATGAGCTTCGTGTTCGAGTCGAACATACGTTCGACTCGAACATCGGCTGTTCGATCGTTCGACGAAGATCGAACGATTTGGGCCGTTCGCGCCAAATTCGAGTGACGCGAACGGCCCACAATGCACTACGCCATCGCAGTGTCATCCAGGCGCTGTGATTGGCCAAGCATGCACTGTGACCCCGCATG
Organism: Rana muscosa; assembly: GCA_029206835.1. Lineage (NCBI taxonomy): Eukaryota > Metazoa > Chordata > Amphibia > Anura > Ranidae > Rana > Rana muscosa. Next base: position 368,474,120 of record CM055123.1, on the reverse strand, counting down.
CTTGGCCAATCACAGCGCCGGCAGCGAGGAGAGCAATGATTGGCCACAGGCAGGATGCCTGTGGCCAATTATTGCTGAGGGTGTTTAGTACACGCCCCACACTATAAAAGGCCGCCAGCACGGCGGCCTAGTGTAGTGTGTTCCGGAGCAGGGATAGAGCAGCATAGGCAGGGACAGTGACTGTTATTTCTTTCTTGCTTAACCTGGATTCCTTTAGTTTAGGGAAAGAGAAGGATAGGTAGGGAGAGTGTCAGTGTGTTTTGTGCTTGTGCTATAGTGTGCTTAAAAAAAACATTTATTCTAGGGACAGAAAACTGTAGGTAGGGACAGTGTCAGTTTCTTTCACTCTGCAAGTCCTTGTTTCCAGGGACCTGGAAGGACAGTGAGTGAATTGTCCTTGTGCTATATTGTGCTTAAAAAAACATTTATTCTAGGGACAGAAAACTGTAGGTAGGGAGAGTGTCAGTTTCTTTCACTCTGCAAGTCCTTGTTTCCAGGGACCTGTAAGGACAGTGAGTGAATTGTCCTTGTGCTATATTGTGATTAAAAAAAACATTTTTTCTAGGGACAGAAAACTGTAGGTAGGGAGAGTGTTTTTTTTCTTTCACTCTGCAAGTCCTTGTTTCCAGGGACCTGTAAGGACAGTGAGTGAATTGTCCTTGTGCTATATTGTGCTTAAAAAAAAACATTTTTTCTAGGGACAGAAAACTGTAGGTAGGGAGAGTGTTTATTTTCTTTCACTCTGCAAGTCCTTGTTTCCAGGGACCTCTAAGGACAGTGAGTGAATTGTCCTTGTGCTATATTGTGCTTAAAAAAAACATTTATTCTAGGGACAGAAAACTGTAGGTAGGGAGAGTGTCAGTTTATTTCACTCTGCAAGTCCTTGTTTCCAGGGACCTGGAAGGACAGTGAGTGAATTGTCCTTATGCTATATTGTGATTAAAAAAAACATTTTTTCTAGGGACAGAAAACTGTAGGTAGGGAGAGTGTTTTTTTCTTTCACTCTGCAAGTCCTTGTTTCCAGGGACCTGTAAGGACAGTGAGTGAATTGTCCTTGTGCTATATTGTGCTTAAAAAAAACATTTATTCTAGGGACAGAAAACTGTAGGTAGGGAGAGTGTCAGTTTATTTCACTCTGCAAGTCCTTGTTTCCAGGGACCTGGAAGGACAGTGAGTGAATTGTCCTTGTGCTATATTGTGATTAAAAAAAACATTTTTTCTAGGGACAGAAAACTGTAGGTAGGGAGAGTGTTTTTTTTCTTTCACTCTGCAAGTCCTTGTTTCCAGGGACCTGGAAGGACAGTGAGTGAATTCTCCTTGTGCTATATTGTGCTTAAAAAAAACATTTATTCTAGGGACAGAAAACTGTAGGTAGGGAGAGTGTCAGTTTATTTCACTCTGCAAGTCCTTGTTTCCAGGGACCTGTAAGGACAGTGAGTGAATTGTCCTTGTGCTATATTGTGATTAAAAAAAACATTTTTTCTAGGGACAGAAAACTGTAGGTAGGGAGAGTGTTTTTTTTCTTTCACTCTGCAAGTCCTTGTTTCCAGGGACCTGTAAGGACAGTGAGTGAATTGTCCTTGTGCTATATTGTGCTTAAAAAAAAACATTTATTCTAGGGACAGAAAACTGTAGGTAGGGAGAGTGTCAGTTTATTTCACTCTGCAAGTCCTTGTTTCCAGGGACCTGTAAGGACAGTGAGTGAATTGTCCTTGTGCTATATTGTGATTAAAAAAAACATTTTTTCTAGGGACAGAAAACTGTAGGTAGGGAGAGTGTTTTTTTTCTTTCACTCTGCAAGTCCTTGTTTCCAGGGACCTGTAAGGACAGTGAGTGAATTGTCCTTGTGCTATATTGTGCTTAAAAAAAAACATTTTTTCTAGGGACAGAAAACTGTAGGTAGGGAGAGTGTTTATTTTCTTTCACTCTGCAAGTCCTTGTTTCCAGGGACCTCTAAGGACAGTGAGTGAATTGTCCTTGTGCTATATTGTGCTTAAAAAAAACATTTATTCTAGGGACAGAAAACTGTAGGTAGGGAGAGTGTCAGTTTATTTCACTCTGCAAGTCCTTGTTTCCAGGGACCTGGAAGGACAGTGAGTGAATTGTCCTTGTGCTATATTGTGATTAAAAAAAACATTTTTTCTAGGGACAGAAAACTGTAGGTAGGGAGAGTGTTTTTTTCTTTCACTCTGCAAGTCCTTGTTTCCAGGGACCTGTAAGGACAGTGAGTGAATTGTCCTTGTGCTATATTGTGCTTAAAAAAAACATTTATTCTAGGGACAAAAAACTGTAGGTAGGGAGAGTGTCAGTTTATTTCACTCTGCAAGTCCTTGTTTCCAGGGACCTGGAAGGACAGTGAGTGAATTGTCCTTGTGCTATATTGTGATTAAAAAAAACATTTTTTCTAGGGACAGAAAACTGTAGGTAGGGAGAGTGTTTTTTTTCTTTCACTCTGCAAGTCCTTGTTTCCAGGGACCTGGAAGGACAGTGAGTGAATTCTCCTTGTGCTATATTGTGCTTAAAAAAAACATTTATTCTAGGGACAGAAAACTGTAGGTAGGGAGAGTGTCAGTTTATTTCACTCTGCAAGTCCTTGTTTCCAGGGACCTGTAAGGACAGTGAGTGAATTGTCCTTGTGCTATATTGTGATTAAAAAAAACATTTTTTCTAGGGACAGAAAACTGTAGGTAGGGAGAGTGTTTTTTTTCTTTCACTCTGCAAGTCCTTGTTTCCAGGGACCTGTAAGGACAGTGAGTGAATTGTCCTTGTGCTATATTGTGCTTAAAAAAAAACATTTTTTCTAGGGACAGAAAACTGTAGGTAGGGAGAGTGTTTATTTTCTTTCACTCTGCAAGTCCTTGTTTCCAGGGACCTCTAAGGACAGTGAGTGAATTGTCCTTGTGCTATATTGTGCTTAAAAAAAACATTTATTCTAGGGACAGAAAACTGTAGGTAGGGAGAGTGTCAGTTTATTTCACTCTGCAAGTCCTTGTTTCCAGGGACCTGGAAGGACAGTGAGTGAATTGTCCTTGTGCTATATTGTGATTAAAAAAAACATTTTTTCTAGGGACAGAAAACTGTAGGTAGGGAGAGTGTTTTTTTCTTTCACTCTGCAAGTCCTTGTTTCCAGGGACCTGTAAGGACAGTGAGTGAATTGTCCTTGTGCTATATTGTGCTTAAAAAAAACATTTATTCTAGGGACAGAAAACTGTAGGTAGGGAGAGTGTCAGTTTATTTCACTCTGCAAGTCCTTGTTTCCAGGGACCTGGAAGGACAGTGAGTGAATTGTCCTTGTGCTATATTGTGATTAAAAAAAACATTTTTTCTAGGGACAGAAAACTGTAGGTAGGGAGAGTGTTTTTTTTCTTTCACTCTGCAAGTCCTTGTTTCCAGGGACCTGGAAGGACAGTGAGTGAATTCTCCTTGTGCTATATTGTGCTTAAAAAAAAACATTTATTCTAGGGACAGAAAACTGTAGGTAGGGAGAGTGTCAGTTTATTTCACTCTGCAAGTCCTTGTTTCCAGGGACCTGTAAGGACAGTGAGTGAATTGTCCTTGTGCTATATTGTGATTAAAAAAAACATTTTTTCTAGGGACAGAAAACTGTAGGTAGGGAGAGTGTTTTTTTTCTTTCACTCTGCAAGTCCTTGTTTCCAGGGACCTGTAAGGACAGTGAGTGAATTGTCCTTGTGCTATATTGTGCTTAAAAAAAAACATTTTTTCTAGGGACAGAAAACTGTAGGTAGGGAGAGTGTTTATTTTCTTTCACTCTGCAAGTCCTTGTTTCCAGGGACCTCTAAGGACAGTGAGTGAATTGTCCTTGTGCTATATTGTGCTTAAAAAAAACATTTATTCTAGGGACAGAAAACTGTAGGTAGGGAGAGTGTCAGTTTATTTCACTCTGCAAGTCCTTGTTTCCAGGGACCTGGAAGGACAGTGAGTGAATTGTCCTTGTGCTATATTGTGATTAAAAAAAACATTTTTTCTAGGGACAGAAAACTGTAGGTAGGGAGAGTGTTTTTTTCTTTCACTCTGCAAGTCCTTGTTTCCAGGGACCTGTAAGGACAGTGAGTGAATTGTCCTTGTGCTATATTGTGCTTAAAAAAAACATTTATTCTAGGGACAGAAAACTGTAGGTAGGGAGAGTGTCAGTTTATTTCACTCTGCAAGTCCTTGTTTCCAGGGACCTGGAAGGACAGTGAGTGAATTGTCCTTGTGCTATATTGTGATTAAAAAAAACATTTTTTCTAGGGACAGAAAACTGTAGGTAGGGAGAGTGTTTTTTTTCTTTCACTCTGCAAGTCCTTGTTTCCAGGGACCTGGAAGGACAGTGAGTGAATTCTCCTTGTGCTATATTGTGCTTAAAAAAAACATTTATTCTAGGGACAGAAAACTGTAGGTAGGGAGAGTGTCAGTTTATTTCACTCTGCAAGTCCTTGTTTCCAGGGACCTGTAAGGACAGTGAGTGAATTGTCCTTGTGCTATATTGTGATTAAAAAAAACATTTTTTCTAGGGACAGAAAACTGTAGGTAGGGAGAGTGTTTTTTTTCTTTCACTCTGCAAGTCCTTGTTTCCAGGGACCTGTAAGGACAGTGAGTGAATTGTCCTTGTGCTATATTGTGCTTAAAAAAAAACATTTATTCTAGGGACAGAAAACTGTAGGTAGGGAGAGTGTCAGTTTATTTCACTCTGCAAGTCCTTGTTTCCAGGGACCTGGAAGGACAGTGAGTGAATTGTCCTTGTGCTATATTGTGATTAAAAAAAACATTTTTTCTAGGGACAGAAAACTGTAGGTAGGGAGAGTGTTTTTTTCTTTCACTCTGCAAGTCCTTGTTTCCAGGGACCTGTAAGGACAGTGAGTGAATTGTCCTTGTGCTATATTGTGCTTAAAAAAAACATTTATTCTAGGGACAGAAAACTGTAGGTAGGGAGAGTGTCAGTTTATTTCACTCTGCAAGTCCTTGTTTCCAGGGACCTGGAAGGACAGTGAGTGAATTGTCCTTGTGCTATATTGTGATTAAAAAAAACATTTTTTCTAGGGACAGAAAACTGTAGGTAGGGAGAGTGTTTTTTTTCTTTCACTCTGCAAGTCCTTGTTTCCAGGGACCTGGAAGGACAGTGAGTGAATTCTCCTTGTGCTATATTGTGCTTAAAAAAAACATTTATTCTAGGGACAGAAAACTGTAGGTAGGGAGAGTGTCAGTTTATTTCACTCTGCAAGTCCTTGTTTCCAGGGACCTGTAAGGACAGTGAGTGAATTGTCCTTGTGCTATATTGTGATTAAAAAAAACATTTTTTCTAGGGACAGAAAACTGTAGGTAGGGAGAGTGTTTTTTTTCTTTCACTCTGCAAGTCCTTGTTTCCAGGGACCTGTAAGGACAGTGAGTGAATTGTCCTTGTGCTATATTGTGCTTAAAAAAAAACATTTATTCTAGGGACAGAAAACTGTAGGTAGGGAGAGTGTCAGTTTATTTCACTCTGCAAGTCCTTGTTTCCAGGGACCTGTAAGGACAGTGAGTGAATTGTCCTTGTGCTATATTGTGATTAAAAAAAACATTTTTTCTAGGGACAGAAAACTGTAGGTAGGGAGAGTGTTTTTTTTCTTTCACTTTGCAAGTCCTTGTTTCCAGGGACCTGTAAGGACAGTGAGTGAATTGTCCTTGTGCTATAGTGTGCTTAAAAAAAACATTTATTCTAGGGACAGAAAACTGTAGGTAGGGACAGTGTCAGTTTCTTTCACTCTGCAAGTCCTTGTTTCCAGGGACCTGGAAGGACAGTGAGTGAATTGTCCTTGTGCTATATTGTGATTAAAAAAAACATTTTTTCTAGGGACAGAAAACTGTAGGTAGGGAGAGTGTTTTTTTTCTTTCACTCTGCAAGTCCTTGTTTCCAGGGACCTGTAAGGACAGTGAGTGAATTGTCCTTGTGCTATATTGTGCTTAAAAAAAAACATTTATTCTAGGGACAGAAAACTGTAGGTAGGGAGAGTGTCAGTTTATTTCACTCTGCAAGTCCTTGTTTCCAGGGACCTGTAAGGACAGTGAGTGAATTGTCCTTGTGCTATATTGTGATTAAAAAAAACATTTTTTCTAGGGACAGAAAACTGTAGGTAGGGAGAGTGTTTTTTTTCTTTCACTCTGCAAGTCCTTGTTTCCAGGGACCTGTAAGGACAGTGAGTGAATTGTCCTTGTGCTATATTGTGCTTAAAAAAAAACATTTTTTCTAGGGACAGAAAACTGTAGGTAGGGAGAGTGTTTATTTTCTTTCACTCTGCAAGTCCTTGTTTCCAGGGACCTCTAAGGACAGTGAGTGAATTGTCCTTGTGCTATATTGTGCTTAAAAAAAACATTTATTCTAGGGACAGAAAACTGTAGGTAGGGAGAGTGTCAGTTTATTTCACTCTGCAAGTCCTTGTTTCCAGGGACCTGGAAGGACAGTGAGTGAATTGTCCTTGTGCTATATTGTGATTAAAAAAAACATTTTTTCTAGGGACAGAAAACTGTAGGTAGGGAGAGTGTTTTTTTCTTTCACTCTGCAAGTCCTTGTTTCCAGGGACCTGTAAGGACAGTGAGTGAATTGTCCTTGTGCTATATTGTGCTTAAAAAAAACATTTATTCTAGGGACAAAAAACTGTAGGTAGGGAGAGTGTCAGTTTATTTCACTCTGCAAGTCCTTGTTTCCAGGGACCTGGAAGGACAGTGAGTGAATTGTCCTTGTGCTATATTGTGATTAAAAAAAACATTTTTTCTAGGGACAGAAAACTGTAGGTAGGGAGAGTGTTTTTTTTCTTTCACTCTGCAAGTCCTTGTTTCCAGGGACCTGGAAGGACAGTGAGTGAATTCTCCTTGTGCTATATTGTGCTTAAAAAAAACATTTATTCTAGGGACAGAAAACTGTAGGTAGGGAGAGTGTCAGTTTATTTCACTCTGCAAGTCCTTGTTTCCAGGGACCTGTAAGGACAGTGAGTGAATTGTCCTTGTGCTATATTGTGATTAAAAAAAAACATTTTTTCTAGGGACAGAAAACTGTAGGTAGGGAGAGTGTTTTTTTTCTTTCACTCTGCAAGTCCTTGTTTCCAGGGACCTGTAAGGACAGTGAGTGAATTGTCCTTGTGCTATATTGTGCTTAAAAAAAAACATTTTTTCTAGGGACAGAAAACTGTAGGTAGGGAGAGTGTTTATTTTCTTTCACTCTGCAAGTCCTTGTTTCCAGGGACCTCTAAGGACAGTGAGTGAATTGTCCTTGTGCTATATTGTGCTTAAAAAAAACATTTATTCTAGGGACAGAAAACTGTAGGTAGGGAGAGTGTCAGTTTATTTCACTCTGCAAGTCCTTGTTTCCAGGGACCTGGAAGGACAGTGAGTGAATTGTCCTTGTGCTATATTGTGATTAAAAAAAACATTTTTTCTAGGGACAGAAAACTGTAGGTAGGGAGAGTGTTTTTTTCTTTCACTCTGCAAGTCCTTGTTTCCAGGGACCTGTAAGGACAGTGAGTGAATTGTCCTTGTGCTATATTGTGCTTAAAAAAAACATTTATTCTAGGGACAGAAAACTGTAGGTAGGGAGAGTGTCAGTTTATTTCACTCTGCAAGTCCTTGTTTCCAGGGACCTGGAAGGACAGTGAGTGAATTGTCCTTGTGCTATATTGTGATTAAAAAAAACATTTTTTCTAGGGACAGAAAACTGTAGGTAGGGAGAGTGTTTTTTTTCTTTCACTCTGCAAGTCCTTGTTTCCAGGGACCTGGAAGGACAGTGAGTGAATTCTCCTTGTGCTATATTGTGCTTAAAAAAAAACATTTATTCTAGGGACAGAAAACTGTAGGTAGGGAGAGTGTCAGTTTATTTCACTCTGCAAGTCCTTGTTTCCAGGGACCTGTAAGGACAGTGAGTGAATTGTCCTTGTGCTATATTGTGATTAAAAAAAACATTTTTTCTAGGGACAGAAAACTGTAGGTAGGGAGAGTGTTTTTTTTCTTTCACTCTGCAAGTCCTTGTTTCCAGGGACCTGTAAGGACAGTGAGTGAATTGTCCTTGTGCTATATTGTGCTTAAAAAAAAAACATTTTTTCTAGGGACAGAAAACTGTAGGTAGGGAGAGTGTTTATTTTCTTTCACTCTGCAAGTCCTTGTTTCCAGGGACCTCTAAGGACAGTGAGTGAATTGTCCTTGTGCTATATTGTGCTTAAAAAAAACATTTATTCTAGGGACAGAAAACTGTAGGTAGGGAGAGTGTCAGTTTATTTCACTCTGCAAGTCCTTGTTTCCAGGGACCTGGAAGGACAGTGAGTGAATTGTCCTTGTGCTATATTGTGATTAAAAAAAACATTTTTTCTAGGGACAGAAAACTGTAGGTAGGGAGAGTGTTTTTTTCTTTCACTCTGCAAGTCCTTGTTTCCAGGGACCTGTAAGGACAGTGAGTGAATTGTCCTTGTGCTATATTGTGCTTAAAAAAAACATTTATTCTAGGGACAGAAAACTGTAGGTAGGGAGAGTGTCAGTTTATTTCACTCTGCAAGTCCTTGTTTCCAGGGACCTGGAAGGACAGTGAGTGAATTGTCCTTGTGCTATATTGTGATTAAAAAAAACATTTTTTCTAGGGACAGAAAACTGTAGGTAGGGAGAGTGTTTTTTTTCTTTCACTCTGCAAGTCCTTGTTTCCAGGGACCTGGAAGGACAGTGAGTGAATTCTCCTTGTGCTATATTGTGCTTAAAAAAAACATTTATTCTAGGGACAGAAAACTGTAGGTAGGGAGAGTGTCAGTTTATTTCACTCTGCAAGTCCTTGTTTCCAGGGACCTGTAAGGACAGTGAGTGAATTGTCCTTGTGCTATATTGTGATTAAAAAAAACATTTTTTCTAGGGACAGAAAACTGTAGGTAGGGAGAGTGTTTTTTTTCTTTCACTCTGCAAGTCCTTGTTTCCAGGGACCTGTAAGGACAGTGAGTGAATTGTCCTTGTGCTATATTGTGCTTAAAAAAAAACATTTATTCTAGGGACAGAAAACTGTAGGTAGGGAGAGTGTCAGTTTATTTCACTCTGCAAGTCCTTGTTTCCAGGGACCTGGAAGGACAGTGAGTGAATTGTCCTTGTGCTATATTGTGATTAAAAAAAACATTTTTTCTAGGGACAGAAAACTGTAGGTAGGGAGAGTGTTTTTTTCTTTCACTCTGCAAGTCCTTGTTTCCAGGGACCTGTAAGGACAGTGAGTGAATTGTCCTTGTGCTATATTGTGCTTAAAAAAAACATTTATTCTAGGGACAGAAAACTGTAGGTAGGGAGAGTGTCAGTTTATTTCACTCTGCAAGTCCTTGTTTCCAGGGACCTGGAAGGACAGTGAGTGAATTGTCCTTGTGCTATATTGTGATTAAAAAAAACATTTTTTCTAGGGACAGAAAACTGTAGGTAGGGAGAGTGTTTTTTTTCTTTCACTCTGCAAGTCCTTGTTTCCAGGGACCTGGAAGGACAGTGAGTGAATTCTCCTTGTGCTATATTGTGCTTAAAAAAAACATTTATTCTAGGGACAGAAAACTGTAGGTAGGGAGAGTGTCAGTTTATTTCACTCTGCAAGTCCTTGTTTCCAGGGACCTGTAAGGACAGTGAGTGAATTGTCCTTGTGCTATATTGTGATTAAAAAAAACATTTTTTCTAGGGACAGAAAACTGTAGGTAGGGAGAGTGTTTTTTTTCTTTCACTCTGCAAGTCCTTGTTTCCAGGGACCTGTAAGGACAGTGAGTGAATTGTCCTTGTGCTATATTGTGCTTAAAAAAAAACATTTATTCTAGGGACAGAAAACTGTAGGTAGGGAGAGTGTCAGTTTATTTCACTCTGCAAGTCCTTGTTTCCAGGGACCTGTAAGGACAGTGAGTGAATTGTCCTTGTGCTATATTGTGATTAAAAAAAACATTTTTTCTAGGGACAGAAAACTGTAGGTAGGGAGAGTGTTTTTTTTCTTTCACTTTGCAAGTCCTTGTTTCCAGGGACCTGTAAGGACAGTGAGTGAATTGTCCTTGTGCTATAGTGTGCTTAAAAAAAACATTTATTCTAGGGACAGAAAACTGTAGGTAGGGACAGTGTCAGTTTCTTTCACTCTGCAAGTCCTTGTTTCCAGGGACCTGGAAGGACAGTGAGTGAATTGTCCTTGTGCTATATTGTGATTAAAAAAAACATTTTTTCTAGGGACAGAAAACTGTAGGTAGGGAGAGTGTTTTTTTTCTTTCACTCTGCAAGTCCTTGTTTCCAGGGACCTGTAAGGACAGTGAGTGAATTGTCCTTGTGCTATATTGTGCTTAAAAAAAAACATTTATTCTAGGGACAGAAAACTGTAGGTAGGGAGAGTGTCAGTTTATTTCACTCTGCAAGTCCTTGTTTCCAGGGACCTGTAAGGACAGTGAGTGAATTGTCCTTGTGCTATATTGTGATTAAAAAAAACATTTTTTCTAGGGACAGAAAACTGTAGGTAGGGAGAGTGTTTTTTTTCTTTCACTCTGCAAGTCCTTGTTTCCAGGGACCTGTAAGGACAGTGAGTGAATTGTCCTTGTGCTATAGTGTGCTTAAAAAAAACATTTATTCTAGGGACAGAAAACTGTAGGTAGGGACAGTGTCAGTTTCTTTCACTCTGCAAGTCCTTGTTTCCAGGGACCTGGAAGGACAGTGAGTGAATTGTCCTTGTGCTATATTGTGATTAAAAAAAACATTTTTTCTAGGGACAGAAAACTGTAGGTAGGGAGAGTGTTTTTTTTCTTTCACTCTGCAAGTCCTTGTTTCCAGGGACCTGTAAGGACTGTGAGTGAATTGTCCTTGTGCTATATTGTGCTTAAAAAAAACATTTATTCTAGGGACAGAAAACTGTAGGTAGGGAGAGTGTCAGTTTATTTCACTCTGCAAGTCCTTGTTTCCAGGGACCTGTAAGGACAGTGAGTGAATTGTCCTTGTGCTATATTGTGATTAAAAAAAACATTTTTTCTAGGGACAGAAAACTGTAGGTAGGGAGAGTGTTTTTTTTCTTTCACTCTGCAAGTCCTTGTTTCCAGGGACCTGTAAGGACAGTGAGTGAATTGTCCTTGTGCTATATTGTGCTTAAAAAAAATATTTTTTCTAGGGACAGAAAACTGTAGGTAGGGAGAGTGTCAGTTTCTTTCACTGTGAAAGTCCTTGTTTCAAGGGACAGAGAAGGACACCTGAAGGTAGCCCTTATTGCTTTTTTCCCATCTCCCTGCAGGCCATCTATTAGAATGTCTGGAAGGCAAACAAGGAGAGGCAGACAGTCAGGAGGCAATAAAAGAGGGCAAGCAGGCTCTGTGTCTGGGGGCAACAGTGCTGGTCGTGGACGCGGTGCATTGTCATCAGCACATGGCCATGGGACACGCTTGTCCTTCTTTTCGGCAGCTGGACATGTTGAGCCACATCATGCCGAAGACTTGGTAGAGTGGATGACCAAGCCCTCCTCCTCCTCCTCATCCTCTCTCACCCAGGCTCAGGGTACTGGAAAAGCAGCTGCCAAAGCGTCGTCTTCCCTGGTATCAATGTCAGACAAATCATCAGTCACTCCTTCCCTAGACCCACCATGTCCTCCTCCTGAGGAGTCCCCCGAACTGTTTCAGCACAGTGTTGGGTACATGCTCCAGGAGGATGCCCAGCGTTTCGAAGGGTCTGATGATGAAACCCAGCTAGAGGAAGGCAGTAGCGTGAGAGCAGACAGAGGGGATGCTCAAGAAGGACACCAATCTGGCAGTCATGTTCCAGCAGCTGCAGCATACTGCCAGATTGGCTCCAGTGATGAGGAGGGAGGGGATGATGAGGTCACTGACTCCACGTGGGTGCCTAATAGGAGAGAGGAGGAGGAGGAGGATGAGGAGGAGGCACATCTCCAACGAGGCAGGATGCCCTTTGGTGGACAGCGTAAGGGCAGTACACCGACGGAATCACACCGCAGAGCTCCGCCTGTGCAGGGCGCTGCCTCTGCCCGTCATTCAAAAAGTTCTTTGGTGTGGGCCTTTTTTGAGGCTAGTGCATCAGATCGCACAGCTGCTGTTTGCAACATATGTCTCAAGCGTATATCGCGTGGCCAAAACATCAGCCGCTTGGGTACCACATGCCTGACCAGACATATGTTGACCTGCCATGCAGCTCGTTGGCAAGCCTACCTCAAAGACCCACACCAAAGAACAAAGCGGACCTCTCCTTGCACCGCATCAGCTGGGATCTCCAACCCCACTATAACTTCAGTCCTCTCTGAAACCTGCACTGAGAGGAATGAAGGTGTAGAATTAGGTGTGTCACAGCCAAGTACTTGCGGCCACTCTGCTAGCAGTACACCGACGTCCGATTCTAGCAGGCAAATTTCCCTGCCCCAGCTGCTGGACCGTCGAAAGAAGTTCACTCCCAGCCATCCACATGCCCAGCGGTTGAATGCTAGCTTGGCTAAATTGCTAGCGCTTCAACTGCTGCCTTTTCAGTTGGTAGACTCGGCCCCCTTCCGTGAGTTTGTGCAATGTGCAGTTCCTCAGTGGCAGGTTCCCAAACGCCACTTTTTCTCACGGAAGGCTATTCCGGCTCTCTACCGGCATGTGGAAGGCAATGTCTTGGCCTCGCTGGACAGGGCGGTCAGCGGTAAGGTGCATATTACCGCTGACTCATGGTCCAGCAGGCATGGACAGGGACGTTACCTTTCTTTCACGGCCCATTGGGTCACTCTTTTGGCAGCTGGGAAGGATTCAGGACAAGGTGCAGTAGTGTTGGAGGTTGTCCCACCGCCACGCCTCCAAAATGCTACTACTGGTTGTGACACACCTCTCTCCTCCACCCCCTCCTCTTCTTCTTCCTCCATGGCCTCTTCCTGTGGTTTGTCCTATGAACCAGCGGTGCTCCGTAGCCGTTCACGGGGCTACGCAAGTACGCAGGCAAAAAGATGCCATGCCGTGCTTGCGCTGGTGTGTTTGGGGGACAGAAGCCACACTGGGGCAGAGGTCCTGTCTGCTCTGCAGGGCCAGGCCGAGAGGTGGTTGACGCCACGCCAGCTTAAGCCAGGAATGGTGGTTTGCGACAATGGCACCAACCTCCTCTCCGCCCTCCGACAGGGACAACTGACCCATGTGCCCTGTGTGGCTCACGTCCTTAACCTGGTGGTGCAGCGGTTCTTGGGCAGGTACCCGGGCTTACAGGATGTCCTGAGGCAGGCCAGGAAAGTCTGTGTGCATTTCCGCAGATCTTATAATGCCAGTGCTCGCCTGGCTGAGCTGCAAAAGAAGTTGAACCTGCCCAAGAACCGCCTTATATGTGACATGCCCACCAGGTGGAACTCAACGTTGGCCATGCTGCAGCGGCTGCACACGCAGCAGAGGGCCATCAATGAGTACCTGTGCGACTACGGCACCAGGACAGGGTCAGGGGAGCTTGGTTTTTTTTCTCCACGCCAGTGGGGCATGATCAGGGATGCATGCACTGTCCTGGCACCATTTGAGGAGGCCACGAGGATGGTGAGCAGTGACAGTGCATGCATCAGTGACACTGTACCTCTTGTCCACCTGTTGGAGCACACGCTGCGTGGAATAATGGACAGGGCACTTGAGGCAGAACAGAGGCAGGAAGAGGAGGACTTCCTTGCCTCTCAAGGCCCCCTTTACCCAGACAGTGTTCCTTCTGTCCCACCCATCGCACAGGAAGAGGAGGAGGAGGAGGAGGAGGAGGAGGAGGATTGTGTCAGCATGGAGGTGGAGGCTGGCACTCAGCATCATCAGCAGCAGTCTTTTAGGGATGATTTACAGTCCCAAGAAACCAGTGGACTTGTACGTGGCTGGGAGGAGGTGGCTGCGGATCATGTCGTCCTTAGTGACCCAGAGGACTCCGGAGCGAATGCCTCAGCAAACCTACGCTGCATGGCCTCCCTGATCCTGCAAAGTCTGCGGAAGGATCCTCGTATTCTTCGGATCAAGGAGAGGGACCATTACTGGCTGGCCACTCTCCTTGATCCACGGTACAAGGGTAAGGTTGCGGACCTTATGTTACCGTCGCAGAGGGAGCAGAGGATGAGACAACTCCGGGAGGCCTTGCAGAAAGGTCTGTGCAACGCGTTCCCAGAGACTGGGAGGTTGCAAACTCCTGGTCCTGGACAACGAGTTGCTGAGGCTTCGGCCAGTCAAAGAAGGAGCGGTGGGGAAGGTGGCCGTCTGACCGATGCGTTCAGACAATTCTTTAGTCCGCAGCCCCAAAGTATGATCGGTTCCAGCAACCATCGCCAGCGTCTGATAAACATGGTGCAGGAATATCTAGGGGCAAGGTCAGACTTGGACACCTTCCCCACCGAAAATCCTCTGGCTTACTGGGTCTTGAGGATGGATCACTGGCCAGAGCTTGCACAGTATGCAATTGAGCTACTGGCCTGTCCTGCATCCAGCGTTCTTTCGGAACGCACATTCAGTGCTGCTGGAGGATTTGTCACGGATCACAGGGTGCGCCTGTCCACCGACTCGGTTGATCGACTGACTTTCATCAAGATGAACCAGTCTTGGATCACCACCAGCTACCACACACCTGATGTTGATATAACAGACTAATTGATTTTAACATGTCACATCCCTTCAAGACTGATGCTGATGCTGAGTGCCTGTGCTGTTATGTTGACTGGCTATCCTCCTCCTCCGAGTCCTCAATGATACGATTGATGATGATAGCTTGTAAGATCATTTTTGTTTATGGGTGCCGCCACCAGTGCCTAACGCCCAATTTTTCAGCCCCTGTTTAACAGGGGCGTGTAATTACAATTTTTGAAGCAATACTTTGCAACAGGGCTCATTGCTGTGCTCCAAGTACAGTATCTGTGAGGAGTTGCAGTGTTGTGCCACCAGTGCCTAAGGCCCAATTTTTCAGCCCCTGTTTAACAGGGGCGTGTCATTACAATTTTTGAAGCAATACTTTGCAACAGGGCTCATTGCTGTGCTCCAAGTACAGTATCTGTGAGGAGTTGCAGTGTTGTGCCACCAGTGCCTAAGGCCCAATTTTTCAGCCCCTGTTTAACAGGGGCGTGTCATTACAATTTTTGAAGCAATACTTTGCAACAGGGCTCATTGCTGTGCTCCAAGTACAGTATCTGTGAGGGGTTGCAGTGTTGTGCCACCAGTGCCTAAGGCCCAATTTTTCAGCCCCTGTTCAACAGGGGCATGTAATTACAATTCTTGATCTAATAATTCACAGCAGGGCCCATTGCTGCACCCACCAAGAGTAACTGTCAGGGCTTACAGTGTTGTGGCACCAGCACCACCATCAAAGGCCCAATTTTTACTACCACTGTTCAACAATTATATGTAATTAAAATTCCTGATATAATAGTTGACAGCAGGGTGTTCCAGCACCAACCAAGAGTAACTGTGAGTGCTTACAGTGTTGTGCCAACACCAACAACTAAGGGGCCTATTTCTGCAGAGTATATACGGCAGGTCCCTACTTTCAAACATCCAACTTACAAACGACTCCTACTTGCAAACGCAAGAAGACAACAGGAAGTGAGAGGAAATCTACCACTAGGAAGGAAAATTCTCTCCTGTAAGAATAAATATGGGAGAAAGGTGTCTCCTCTGTACTGATGCTTTATCAGCAATCCTTGTTTCAAGAAAAAGACCACATTTCAAAAAGAGTTGTCATTGGGACGGAAAGTGAGGTGAAATGTTCTGAACAGGGGCACAGACAGCAAAACAAATGTTACAGGGGTGATAACCCTTACCTATGTTTTCCAAAAAGTTTAAAAATAGATTTTTGGTCTGGAGCTACACTTCAACAATGTACCTGTTCAAAATTACAAACAGACTCTACATAAGAACAAACCTACAGTCCCTGTCTTGTATGCACCGCCTGTATAGGGCTGTTCAGAGTATATAGGGCCTTTTTTATTTTATGTGCGGGGTTCCCCTTAATATCCATACAAGACCCAAAGGGGCTGGTAATGGGCTGGGGTAGGGGGGGGGGGTCATGGGGTAGCTATGCCATTTTTCTTAAAGAATTTCATCCATATTACCGGGACCAGACATTACATTAAAGCCGCAAGCAGTTTTAAATGGCTTTTTTTTCCTTTAGAAGTGTCATTTTGTGCAGGGACAGTTCTAAACACGGGAAACACGTGGCACTTCACAGGCATACTTTAGACACCCCCCAGGTACGATATTTAAAGGAATATTTGACTTTTTTTTTTCACTTTATGCATCATTAAAATGACTGCTCCCGAAAAACGACCGTTTTTAAAACTTCTTTTTGCATTGATACATGTCCCCTGGTGCAGAACCCGGGTTCCCAAACCCTTTTTAGGACAATAACATGCATAATAGTTGTTATAATTAGCACTTTAGAATTCGAACGTTCGCATCCATTGTATTTAATAGGGTTCTAATGTTCGTTCGAACTTTCGGTCCGTTCGCGGGTTCTGGTGCGAACCGAACCCGGGGGTGTTCGGCTCATCACTACTCCCGGCAATACATAGAAAAGTCATTGATAAAAAATAAAAAAAAGTTCTCTTTTTGTCGGAAGTCCAATGGACCGTAGATAAATTCCGATGGAGGCTACACACGGCCAAACTTTCTGTCTGACTTTTTTTCTCGGAAAGTCCTGCCGTGTGTACAAGGCATTACAGTTTGTCTTCATTATAAAGCAGTGTAGCCTGTGCCATGATAACATGCTGTAGAGAAGGGCTATTGTTCTCTATGTGGGAGTAGTGGTCTCTCTGAAGAAGACCAACACACATATCTGATGAAGTCAGACCTCTAGATTTGCAAAAAGCAAAGCTCATCCTCCGTGCTGGTCGGAAAGCTCTAAAGAGGGGGGGTGGAGTTGGGACTCTACAGAGAGGCCTCAGGCCACTGCTTCCCCACTAGGGATGAGCCGAACACCCCCCGGTTCGGTTCGCACAAGAACCTGCGAACGGACCGAAAGCTTGCGTGAACTTTAGAACCCTATTAAATACAATGGACTCGAACGTTTAAAATCAAAAGTGCTAATTATAACGGCTAATATGGAAGTTATTGTCCTAAAAAGGGTTTGGGGACCCGGGTCCTGCCCCAGGGGACATGTATCAATGCAAAAAGAAGTTTTAAAACCGGCCGTTTTTTCGAGAGCAGTGATTTTAATGATGCTTAACCACTTCAATACAGGGCTTTTTATACCACTTCCATACCGGGCCTATTCTGGCACTTCTCTCCTACATGTTTTAAAATTACATATGTTTTTTTAGCAGACACCCTAGGGAATAAAATGACGGTCATTGCAACTTTTTATCTTGCACGGTAATTGCGCAGTAATTTTTCAAACGCCTTTTTTTGGGGAAAAAAAATGGTTTCATGAATTAAAAAATAACAAAACAGTAAAGTTAGCCCAATTTTTTTGTAAAATATGAAAGATGATGTTACGCCGAGTAAATAGATACCTAACATGTCACGCTTTAAAATTGTGCACATTCATGGAATGGTGGCAAACTTTGGTACTTAAAAATCTCCATAGGTGACGCTTTGAACATTTTTACAGGTTAGAATTGTTGCTCTCGCGCTAACGCACGCGGCGATACCTCACATGTGTGGTTTGAACGGCATTTACATATGTGGGCGGGACTTACGTGTGCGTTCGCTTCTGAGCAAGAGCTACCGGGGACAGGGGTGTTTTAATTTTTTTTTTATTATTTCTTTTTTCACTTTACTTAATTTTTTTTATTTTTACACTTTTTCTTTACATTTTTTTTTTTTTTATCGCTTTTATTCCTATTACAAGGAATGTAAACATCCCTTGTAATAGGAATGGTGTGTGACAGGTCCTCTTTATGGAGAGATGCGGGGTCAATAAGACCCCACATCTCTCCTCCAGGCTGGAAAGCATGAGATTGTGAAAAAAAATTCACCGATCTCATGCTTACTAGCCGCAATCGCGGCTTTGTTTACTTCTGGGAACCCGGGTGTGACGTCATCACATCGCGCCCGGGCCTCCGATGGTCATAGAGATGACTGGTGACAATCTGGTCACCAGTCATCTCTATGCTCTTCATGTGACAAGACACCGGTGCCGGACGACTCTTTCTCCGGGCCCCCGATGGCACGGGAGTGCCCTCTTTTATTGCCTCGTGACTGTTTGCCTCTCCTTGTTTGCCTTCCAGACATACTAATGGCATGCAGTGAGATGTAGCTGCACAAAGGTGGGATGTGTATATATATTTCTGGACTGATAATGCAGCTATCAGAATCAACTGCCTGCTGTGGTATTAGTATGGAAAAAGCAGCAATTGTCTTCAGTTAGTTTTAGGTGAAAACTGTGCAGAGGCCACAGTACACTAACTGAAAATACTTGCAGCTCTCTGCCTGTGGTTTTATTATGAGAACACCACTATTAGTCACTAACTGTATTCAGGTAAGCTTTAGGTGAACGCTATGCAAAGCACACATTACACTAAGTGAAACACTGACTGCAGCTAGCACAATCACCTGCCTGCCTGTCACAGTATAGAGAATAACAGCAATGGATCTAGCTAAACTGAATACAGTGTATAAATATATATACAACACCTAGGATGCATATATATCCTCTACACACTGTAACAGCAGCTAACTGACTCGCCTGCCTGCTCTATCTAACTCAAAGTAAATGACACTATCTATCTCTCTCTCTCTGTCTTTAACCACTGCCGCAACACACTACACAAGGCCGCCATGGGGCGTGTACTAAACCCCCTGAGACATAATTGGCCAAAGCCACCCTGGCTTTGGCCAATTATGGCTCTTTTTTTCCCGCGCTGTGATTAGCCAAAGCATGCGGGTCATAGTGCATGCTTGGCCAATCATCAGCCAGCAATGCACTGCGATGCCGCAGTGAATTATGGGCCGTGACGCGCCACTCGAATTTGGCGTGAACGGCCCATAATGCTTGCAATTCGGCGAACAGCCGAACAGACGATGTTCGAGTCGAACATGGGTTCGACTAGAACACAAAGCTCATCCCTATTCCCCACAGAGAGCAACGGTCCTTCTCTACAGCATGCTGGTAGTAGACAGGCTTTTCTGTCTGGCTGTAGCTGCTTTAGAAAGAAAACTGCACTTGAAACTATATTTAAGTGGTTTATTGAAGTTTACAGATAACAGGTAAAGCCAATGTGTTTAGAGGGAAATGCCTTCCCATTCATTAGGGTTGCAATGGTGGATGTGATTGGAACAGACCAGGAACTGAGATGCGGATAATATATAATATTATGCGGATAATAATGAGGCCCACTAGAACCTGTCAAATTGCAGAATAACGACATAGTGACATCTCCCATAGTGACAAATTCCAAAGGGAGCATACCAGTGACACCTTCAAGTCCCCACATTCAGTTCCAAGTCAGATAGATCATTCAGCACTCAAAAGAACATCCCGCCGGTAGAAAACAGTGGCTCTGTGGGAGAGTTTCGTCTGTCAGTCCTGTCTGTGTTGATGAGGGAATCAAGCTAATTTCTTTCAGGTTGTAGGATAGGAATTTGCTCCATCTATGGTTACACAAAGCCACAGGTCTTCTTTGTGCACCATTATAACCATCTATCCAGCAGTGTCCTAACATCATCCCAACAATTACGTCATCAGTTGATAAGTAGTATGTCAGGCACCTGCACAGCACCTTTTTTTGCCCTCCCCTGCCTCGCTCTATCAGCACTGAAGTCACATTAGCTGAGTGAGGGAGAAAAACATTGGAATAATAGTCAATGTAGCGGTACCCTTGTAGGGGCTGCTGAGTGATTGTGGTCCACCTGTCACCTGTCCAGCCAGGCACTCACTTCCAGTCACTCCAAAGCAATGAACAAGTTCATCAGCTTTGTTTTTGTGTTTTATTGAGGTATTAGAACTTGGATGGGGGTTAAGGAACACATGGGATGCCCAGGAAAAAGATTCTTGCAAGGTTTGGGACAATTTAGATACTCTCCGAACTTTTTGCGATGTTTGGTTATTCTGTTGCGAACCGAACCGGGGGGGGGGGGGGGTTCGACCCATCTTTACCTGGTAATCAGGGATGAGCTCGGTGTTCGAGTCGAACATACGTTCGACTCGAACATCGGCTGTTCGATCGTTCGACGAAGATCGAACGATTTGGGCCGTTCGCGCCTAATTCGAGTGACGCGAACGGCCCACAATGCACTACGCCATCGCAGTGTCATCCAGGCGCTGTGATTGGCCAAGCATGCACTGTGACCCCGCATGCTTGGCCAATCACAGCGCCGGCAGCAAGGAGAGCAATGATTGGCCACAGGCAGGATGCCTGTGGCCAATTATTGCTGAGGGTGTTTAGTACACGCCCCACACTATAAAAGGCCGCCAGCACGGCGGCCTAGTGTAGTGTGTTCCGGAGCAGGGAAAGAGAAGCATAGGCAGGGACAGTGACATATTTTTTTCTTGCTTAACCTGGATTCCTTTAGTTTAGGGAAAGAGAAGGATAGGTAGGGAGAGTGTCAGTGTGTTTTACTGTGCGAATCCTTGTTTCTAGGGACAGGGAAGGACAGTGAGGGAAATTCTCCTTGTGCTATAGTGTGCTAAAGCATTGATCATCAACCATCTTTAAAAAAATCATTTTTTCTAGGGACAGAAAACTATAGGTAGGGAGAGTGTCAGTGTGTTTTACTGTGCGAATCCTTGTTTCTAGGGACAGGGAAGGACAGTGAGGGAAATTCTCCTTGTGCTATACTGTGCTAAAGCATTGATCATCAACCATCTTTAAAAAAACATTTTTTCTAGGGACAGAAAACTATAGGTAGTGTGAGGGGGTTAGCTCGGCAGCGGGTGTGTGTGACCCCCGGGATGGGCTCCCCACACAAAAACAGGCCCAGCAAACGGAGGTTGTGGTTTTCAAAATCAAAAAAGGTGCGGTTTATTTTCTATTTACAGTGACAAAACACAGCAAAGCCAAAAGAAACATAAACAAAATAAATCCTGGTCAACTTGACCTCTGACTAAACATACAGGTTTCCTAACTAACAACTGGGATCAGCCTAGTGCTGTCCTAGTCCCTAAGTCCCTGGTTTTAAATGTCCAAGCAAATAGCCACACAGGCTTTGTCTCACCGCACAGGGGTTCACTCTCCCTAGACAGTCCACACAGGTCTGGGTCCAGGCATGAGCTAACATCTAATGAAGCTGGGAGTTCTTATAGAGGCCTAAATGAGCTGACAAGCTTCAGCTGGTCTCATCAACTCCCTGTCTGCACGACGCCCCACACTCTCCCTAGAGGTATGAGTCATCCATGAGCCCACTAGCCTTAGCTGGGCTTATACAACTCTCCACCTAGTTGTATAAGTCGGCGTAAAGCCTGAATCTGGGCGAAATATATCTACCCCCCTGGATGCAACCAGGTGACTTTACCTTCCTGCTGTCACAGTAGGGAGAGTGTCAGTTTCTTTCACTGTGATAATCCTTGTTTCTAGGGACAGGGAAGGACAGTGAGGGAAATTCTCCTTGTGCTATACTGTGCTAAAGCATTGATCATCAACCATCTTTAAAAAAACATTTTTTCTAGGGACAGAAAACTATAGGTAGGGAGAGTGTCAGTTTCTTTCACTGTGATAATCCTTGTTTCTAGGGACAGGGAAGGACAGTGAGGGAAATTCTCCTTGTGCTATACTGTGCTAAAGCATTGATCATCAACCATCTTTAAAAAAACATTTTTTCTAGGGACAGAAAACTATAGGTAGGGAGAGTGTCAGTTTCTTTCACTGTGATAATCCTTGTTTCTAGGGACAGGGAAGGACAGTGAGGGAAATTCTCCTTGTGCTATACTGTGCTAAAGCATTGATCATCAACCATCTTTAAAAAAACATTTTTTCTAGGGACAGAAAACTATAGGTAGGGAGAGTGTCATTTTCTTTCACTGTGATAATCCTTGTTTCTAGGGACAGGGAAGGACAGTGAGGGAAATTCTCCTTGTGCTATACTGTGCTAAAGCATTGATCATCAACCATCTTTAAAAAAACATTTTTTCTAGGGACAGAAAACTATAGGTAGGGAGAGTGTCAGTTTCTTTCACTGTGATAATCCTTGTTTCTAGGGACAGGGAAGGACAGTGAGGGAAATTCTCCTTGTGCTATACTGTGCTAAAGCATTGATCATCAACCATCTTTAAAAAAACATTTTTTCTAGGGACAGAAAACTATAGGTAGGGAGAGTGTCATTTTCTTTCACTGTGATAATCCTTGTTTCTAGGGACAGGGAAGGACAGTGAGGGAAATTCTCCTTGTGCTATACTGTGCTAAAGCATTGATCATCAACCATCTTTAAAAAAACATTTTTTCAAGGGACAGAAAACTATAGGTAGGGAGAGTGTCAGTTTCTTTCACTGTGATAATCCTTGTTTCTAGGGACAGGGAAGGACAGTGAGGGAAATTCTCCTTGTGCTATACTGTGCTAAAGCATTGATCATCAACCATCTTTAAAAAAACATTTTTTCTAGGGACAGAAAACTATAGGTAGGGAGAGTGTCATTTTCTTTCACTGTGATAATCCTTGTTTCTAGGGACAGGGAAGGACAGTGAGGGAAATTCTCCTTGTGCTATACTGTGCTAAAGCATTCCTCATCAACCATCTTTGAAATCCTTGTTTTTTGGACAGTCAGGGAAATTGTCGTTGTGCTATTCTGTGCGAAAGCAATCATCCTCAACCATATTTAGAAATCCTTAAGTAAAGGGACAGAGAAGGACACCTGAAGGTAGCCCTTATTGCTTTTTTCCCATCTCCCTGCAGGCCATCTATTAGAATGTCTGGAAGGCAAACAAGGAGAGGCAGACAGTCAGGAGGCAATAAAAGAGGGCAAGCAGGCTCTGTGTCTGGGGGCAACAGTGCTGGTCGTGGACGCGGTGCATTGTCATCAGCACATGGCCATGGGACACGCTTGTCCTTCTTTTCGGCAGCTGGACATGTTGAGCCACATCATGCCGAAGACTTGGTAGAGTGGATGACCAAGCCCTCCTCCTCCTCCTCATCCTCTCTCACCCAGGCTCAGGGTACTGGCAAAGCAGCTGCCAAAGCGTCCTCTTCCCTGGTATCAATTTCAGACTCATCATCAGTCACTCCTTCCCTAGACCCACCATGTCCTCCTCCTGAGGAGTCCCCCGAACTGTTTGAGCACAGTGTTGGGTACATGCTCCAGGATGCCCAGCGTTTCGAAGGGTCTGATGATGAAACCCAGCTACAGGAAGGCAGTAGCGTGAGAGCAGACAGAGGGGATGCTCAAGAAGGACACCAATCTGGCAGTCATGTTCCAGCAGCTGCAGCATACTGCCAGATTGGCTCCAGTGATGAGGAGGGAGGGGATGATGAGGTCACTGACTCCACGTGGGTGCCTAATAGGAGAGAGGAGGAGGAGGAGGATGAGGAGGAGGCACATCTCCAACGAGGCAGGATGCCCTTTGGTGGCCAGCGTATGGGCAGTACACCGACGGAATCACACCGCAGAGCTCCGCCTGTGCAGGGCGCTGCCTCTGCCCGTCATTCAAAAAGTTCTTTGATGTGGGCCTTTTTTGAGGCTAGTGCATCAGATCGCACAGCTGCTGTTTGCAACATATGTCTCAAGCGTATATCGGGTGGCCAAAACATCAGCCGCTTGGGTACCACATGCCTGACCAGACATATGTTGACCTGCCATGCAGCTCGTTGGCAAGCCTACCTCAAAGACCCACACCAAAGAACAAAGCGGACCTCTCCTTGCACCGCATCAGCTGGGATCTCCAACCCCACTATAACTTCAGTCCTCTCTGAAACCTGCACTGAGAGGAATGAAGGTGTAGAATTAGGTGTGTCACAGCCAAGTACTTGCGGCCACTCTGCTAGCAGTACACCGACGTCCGATTCTAGCAGGCAAATTTCCCTGCCCCAGCTGCTGGACCGTCGAAAGAAGTTCACTCCCAGCCATCCACATGCCCAGCGGTTGAATGCTAGCTTGGCTAAATTGCTAGCGCTTCAACTGCTGCCTTTTCAGTTGGTAGACTCGGCCCCCTTCCGTGAGTTTGTGCAATGTGCGGTTCCTCAGTGGCAGGTTCCCAAACGCCACTTTTTCTCACGGAAGGCTATTCTGGCTCTCTACCGGCATGTGGAAGGCAATGTCTTGGCCTCGCTGGACAGGGCGGTCAGCGGTAAGGTGCATATTACCGCTGACTCATGGTCCAGCAGGCATGGACAGGGACGTTACCTTTCTTTCACGGCCCATTGGGTCACTCTTTTGGCAGCTGGGAAGGATGCAGGACAAGGTGCAGTAGTGTTGGAGGTTGTTCCACCGCCACGCCTCCAAAATGCTACTACTGGTTGTGACACACCTCTCTCCTCCACCCCCTCCTCTTCTTCTTCCTCCATGGCCTCTTCCTGTGCTTTGTCCTCTGAACCAGCGGTGCTCCGTAGCCGTTCAAGGGGCTACGCAAGTACGCAGGCAAAAAGATGCCACGCCGTGCTTGCGCTGGTGTGTTTGGGGGACAGAAGCCACACTGGGGCAGAGGTCCTGTCTGCTCTGCAGGGCCAGGCCGAGAGGTGGTTGACGCTACGCCAGCTTAAGCCAGGAATGGTGGTTTGCGACAATGGCACCAACCTCCTCTCCGCCCTCCGACAGGGACAACTGACCCATGTGCCCTGTGTGGCTCACGTCCTTAACCTGGTGGTGCAGCGGTTCTTGGGCAGGCTTACAGGATGTCCTGAGGCAGGCCAGGAAAGTCTGTGTGCATTTCCGCAGATCTTATAATGCCAGTGCTCGCCTGGCTGAGCTGCAAAAGGAGTTGAACCTGCCCAAGAACCGCCTTATATGTGACATGCCCACCAGGTGGAACTCAACGTTGGCCATGCTGCAGCGGCTGCACACGCAGCAGAGGGCCATCAATGAGTACCTGTGCGACTACGGCACCAGGACAGGGTCAGGGGAGCTTGGTTTTTTTTCTCCACGCCAGTGGGGCATGATCAGGGATGCATGCACTGTCCTGGCACCATTTGAGGAGGCCACGAGGATGGTGAGCAGTGACAGTGCATGCATCAGTGACACTGTACCTCTTGTCCACCTGTTGGAGCACACGCTGCGTGGAATAATGGACAGGGCACTTGAGGCAGAACAGAGGCAGGAAGAGGAGGACTTCCTTGCCTCTCAAGGCCCCCTTTACCCAGACAGTGTTCCTTCTGTCCCACCCATCGCACAGGAAGAGGAGGAGGAGGAGGAGGAGGAGGAGGATTGTGTCAGCATGGAGGTGGAGGCTGGCACTCAGCATCATCAGCAGCAGTCTTTTAGGGATGATTTACAGTCCCAAGAAACCAGTGGACTTGTACGTGGCTGGGAGGAGGTGGCTGCGGATCATGTCGTCCTTAGTGACCCAGAGGATTCCGGAACGAATGCCTCAGCAAACCTACGCTGCATGGCCTCCCTGATCCTGCAAAGTCTGTGGAAGGATCCTCGTATTCTTCGGATCAAGGAGAGGGACCATTACTGGCTGGCCACTCTCCTTGATCCACGGTACAAGGGTAAGGTTGCGGACCTTATGTTACCGTCGCAGAGGGAGCAGAGGATGAGACAACTCCGGGAGGCCTTGCAGAAAGGTCTGTGCAACGCGTTCCCAGAGACTGGGAGGTTACAAACTCCTGGTCCTGGACAACGAGTTGCTGAGGCTTCGGCCAGTCAAAGAAGGAGCGGTGGGGAAGGTGGCCGTCTGACCGATGCGTTCAGACAATTCTTTAGTCCGCAGCCCCAAAGTATGATCGGTTCCAGCAACCATCGCCAGCGTCTGATAAACATGGTGCAGGAATATCTAGGGGCAAGGTCAGACTTGGACACCTTCCCCACCGAAAATCCTCTGGCTTACTGGGTCTTGAGGATGGATCACTGGCCAGAGCTTGCACAGTATGCAATTGAGCTACTGGCCTGTCCTGCATCCAGCGTTCTTTGAGAACGCACATTCAGTGCTGCTGGAGGATTTGTCACGGATCACAGGGTGCGCCTGTCCACCGACTCGGTTGATCGACTGACTTTCATCAAGATGAACCAGTCTTGGATCACCACCAGCTACCACACACCTGATGCTGATATAACAGACTAATTGATTTTAACATGTCACATCCCTTCAAGACTGATGCTGATGCTGAGTGCCTGTGCTGTTATGTTGACTGGCTATCCTCCTCCTCCGAGTCCTCAATGATACGATTGATGATGATAGCTTGGAAGATCATTTTTGTTTATGGGTGCCGCCACCAGTGGCTAAGGCCCAATTTTTCAGCCCCTGTTTAACAGGGGCGTGTAATTACAATTTTTGAAGCAATAATTTGCCATAAGGCTCATTGCTGTGCTCCAAGTACAGTATCTGTGAGGGGTTGGAGTGTTGTGGCACCAGTGCCTAAGGCCCAATTTTTCAGCCCCTGTTTAACAGGGGCGTGTCATTACAATTTTTGAAGCAATACTTTGCAACAGGGCTCATTGCTGTGCTCCAAGTACAGTATCTGTGAGGGGTTGGAGTGTTGTGCCACCAGTGCCTAAGGCCCAATTTTTCAGCCCCTGTTTAACAGGGGCGTGTCATTACAATTTTTGAAGCAATACTTTGCAACAGGGCTCATTGCTGTGCTCCAAGTACAGTATCTGTGAGGGGTTGTAGTGTTGTGCCACCAGTGCCTAAGGCCCAATTTTTCAGCCCCTGTTCAACAGGGGCATGTAATTACAATTCTTGATCTAATAATTCACAGCAGGGCCCATTGCTGCACCCACCAAGAGTAACTCTGAGGGCTTACAGTGTTGTAGCAACGCCACCACCACCACCACCACGAAAGGCCCAATTTTTCAGCCCCTGTTCAAAAGGGGCATGTAATTACAATTCTTGATCTAATAATTCACAGCAGGGCCCATTCCTGCACCCACCAAGAGTAACTCTGAGGGCTTACAGTGTTGTGGCAACACCACCACCACCACCACCACCACGAAAGGCCCAATTTTTCAGGCCCTGTTCAACAGGGGCATGCAATTACAATTCTTGATCTAATAATTCACAGCAGGGCCCATTGCTGCACCCACCAAGAGTAATTGTCAGGGCTTACAGTGTTGTGGCACCAGCACCACCATCAAAGGCCCAATTTTTACTACCACTGTTCAACAATTATATGTAATTAAAATTCCTGATATCATAGTTGACAGTTAACATTTCACCTCACTTTCCGTCCCAATGACAACTGTTTTTGAAATGTGGTGTTTTTCTTGAAACAAGGATTGGTGATAAAGCATCAGTACAGAGGAGACACCTTTCTCCCATATTAATTCTTACAGGAGAGAATTTTCCTTCCAAGGGGTAGATTCCCTCTCACTTCCTGTTGTCTTCTTGCGTTTGCAAGTAGGAGTCGTTTGTAAGTTGGATGTTTGAAAGTAGGGACCTGCCGTATATACTCTGCAGAAATAGGCCCCTTAGTTGTTGGTGTTGGCACAACACTGTAAGCACTCACAGTTACTCTTGGTAACTCTTGGTTCCATCACCAACCAAGAGTAACTGTGAGTGCTTACAGTGTTGTGCCAACACCAACAACTAAGGGGCCTATTTCTGCAGAGTATATACGGCAGGTCCCTACTTTCAAACATCCAACTTACAAACGACTCCTACTTGCAAACGCAAGAAGACAACAGGAAGTGAGAGGGAATCTACCCCTTGGAAGGAAAATTCTCTCCTGTAAGAATTAATATGGGAGAAAGGTGTCTCCTCTGTACTGATGCTTTATCACCAATCCTTGTTTCAAGAAAAACACCACATTTCAAAAACAGTTGTCATTGGGACGGAAAGTGAGGTGAAATGTTCTGAACAGGGGCACAGACAGCAAAACAAATGTTACAGGGGTGATAACCCTTACCTATGTTTTCCAAAAAGTTTAAAAATAGATTTTTGGGCTGGCGCTACACTTAAACAATGTACCTGTTCAAAATTACAAACAGATTCTACATAAGAACAAACCTACAGTCCCTGTCTTGTATGCACCGCCTGTATACGGCTGTTCAGAGTATATAGGGCCTTTTTTATTTTATGTGCGGGGTTCCCCTTAATATCCATACAAGACCCAAAGGGGCTGGTAATGGGCTGGGGTAGGGGGGGGGGGGGGGTCATGGGGTAGCTATGCCATTTTTCTTAAAGATTTTCATCCATATTACCGGGACCAGACATTACATTAAAGCCGCAAGCAGTTTTAAATGGCTTTTTTTTCCTTTAGAAGTGTCATTTTGTGCAGGGACAGTTCTAAACACGGGAAACACGTGGCACTTCACAGGCATACTTTAGACACCCCCCAGGTACGATATTTAAAGGAATATTTGACTTTTTTTTTTCACTTTATGCATCATTAAAATGACTGCTCCCGAAAAACGACCGTTTTTAAAACTTCTTTTTGCATTGATACATGTCCCCTGGTGCAGAACCCGGGTTCCCAAACCCTTTTTAGGACAATAACATGCATAATAGTCGTTATAATTAGCACTTTAGAATTCGAACGTTCGCATCCATTGTATTTAATAGGGTTCTAATGTTCGTACGAACTTTTGGTCCGTTCGCGGGTTCTGGTGCGAACCGAACCCGGGGGTGTTCGGCTCATCACTACTGGTAATATTAGGTTCTCTGCTCTTTTTCTGGCCTTAGGCAGAAACTCATTCCCACTGCCCACTGACACCACCACAATACCTTGGCTGGGAACTCCCAGCAGTCACACAATTGGCAGACCAAAGTAAAAAGGTAACACAGCAAATCAGTAGTTCAGTGTCAACATATGGAAATCAGTGCAAAAAAATACAATGCAATGAACCCTGGTACTTTTATACTATACTCCGAGTGTACTGCAGTACCCAGTGCATAAACAGTGACCATAGGCGTGCGCACAGGGTATGCCAGGTGTGCCCAGGCACACCCTAATCACCCTGTGCAGAACAGATTCCCCCTACTGACCTGGCTCCCCCTCCTTCCCCCCCACAGCACTGCCGGCTTCCCCCCTCTCCCACCGGTTGTTGCTGTGGATGTTTTAGGATGAGTGGGGGAAGGGGCCAGTAAATATGCCATTTACCGGCCCCTTCCCTTTCTGAATGAACATTGTGAGTGATCGGTAGGGTGTGTTTGAGCTTTGGGGTGCACACCCTAATACCAAAGGCTGCGCACACCTATGCAAGTGACTGTGAAGGACTAACAATAGATACAGTGCCTTGAAAAGGTATTATACCCCTTGAAATTTTGCTTATTTTGTCATGTTGCAACCAAAAATGTAAATGTATTTTTATTGGGATTTTCTGTGATAGACCAACACAAAGTGGCACATAATTGTGAAGTGGAAGGAAAATGATAAATGGTTTTCAACATTTTTTTACAAATAAGTATGTGAAAAGTGTGGCGTGCATTTGTATTCAGCCCCTCTGAGTCAATACTTTGTAGAACCTCCTTTCCCTGCAATTATAGCTGCAAGACTTTTTGGGGATGTCTCTACCAGCTTTGCACATCTGCTCATTCTTCTTTGAAAAATACCTCAAGCTCTGTCAGATTGGTTGGAGAGCGTCTGTAAACAGTAAGGCCTCATGCCCACTGACGTTTTTACAGCTGCGTTTTTTAGAGCTTAAAAACGCCTGTCCATGTTATTGTAAATAATTATTTTTTTATTTTTATTTTTTTTTGGAAAAAAAAAACGTCGGAGCTAAAAACCGACCGCGCGTTAGTGCGTGTTTTTGCGCGTTAGTGCGCGTTTTTGCGCGTTTTTTGACGCTAGCGTTTTTTTCTGCCTAATTCTGACGCTGAGGAACGCACTGGTCCTGGGTTTTTTTTACAGCTTAAAAACGTCTATGCTATTTGCAGCTCAAAAACGTCTAGGTGGGCATGAAGCTATAGACTAACATGGACAGGCGTTTTTAAGCTGTAAAAAACGCTCAAAAACGCGGCTGTAAAAACGTCCGTGGGCATGAGGCCTAAATTTCAATTCTTGCTAAAGATTTAGGTCTGGACTTTAACTTGGCCATTCTAACACGTGAATATGCTTTGATCTAAACCATTCCATTGGAGCTCTGGCTGTATGTTTAGGGTCGTTGTCCTCCTGGAAGGTGAACCTCCGCCCCGGTCTCATGTCTTTTACAGACTCTAATGCCCTGTACACACGATCAGATTTCCGATGGAATAAAATCCGATGGATTTTTCCATCGGAATTCCGATCAAGCTGACTTTCATCAGTCTTGCCTACACACCATCAGTCAAAATTCCGACCGTCCAAAACGCCGTGACGTAAAACACTCCGACAAGCCGAGAAAAATGAAGTGCTTCTGAGCATGCGTCGACTTGATTCTGAGCATGCGTGGGTTTTTTCTCCGATGGTGTTCCACACAGACGATCGTAATTTGCTATCGTTTTTCTTTTTCACACACGATCGGCTTGTCCGATGAAAAAAGTCCATCGGTCTTTTTTCATCAGAAAAAAACGATCGTGTGTACGCGGCATAACAGGTTTTCTTCTAAGATTGCCATGAATTTGGCTCCATCCATCTTCCCATCAACTCTGACCAGCTTCCCTGTCCCTGCTGAACAAAAGCATCCCCACCACATGATGCTGCCACCACTATGTTTCACGGTGGGGGATGGTGTGTTCAGGGTGATGTGCAGTGTTAGTTTTCAGCCACACATAGCGTTTTGCTTTTTTAAGGCCAAAAAGTAAAATTTTGGTCTCATCTGACCATGTTTGGTGTGTCACCCCACATGGCTTCTCGTAAACTGCAAACGGGACTTCTTATGGCTTTCTTTCAACAATGGCTTTCTTTCAACAATGGCTTTCTTTCAACAATGGCTTTCTTCTTGCCACTCTTCCATAAAGGCCAGATTTGTGGAGTGCACGACTAATAGTTGTCCTGTGGACAGATTCTCCCACCTGAGCTGTGGATCTCTGCAGCTCCTCCAGAGTTACCATGGGTGTCTTGGCTGCTTCTCTGACTAATGCTTTTCTTGCCAGCCTGTCAGTTTAGGTGGACGGCCATGTCTTGGTAGGTTTGCAGTTGTGCCATATTCTTTCCATTTTCTAATGATGATTGAACAATGCTCCGTAAGATGTTTTTTTTTTAACTTAACCCTGCTTTAAACTTCTCTATAACTTTATCCCTGACCTGTCTGGTGTGTTCCTTGGCCTTCATGATGCTGTTTGTTCACTAAGGTTCTCTAAACAACCTCCGAGGACTTCACAAAACAGCTGTATTTATACTGAGATTAAATTACACAAAGGTGTACTCTATTTACTAATTAGGTGACTTCTGAAGCCAGTTGGTTCCACTAGATTTTAGTTAGGATAACAGAGTAAAGGGGGCTGAATACAAATGCACACCACACTTTTCAGATATTTATTTGTAAAAAAAAATGAAAACCATTTATAATTTTCCTTCCACTTCGCAATTATGTGCCACTTTGTGTTGGTCTATCACATAAAATCCCATACCCTCATTTACTAAGCTCTGAAGCAACTGCTCTTGCAGAGTGCACAGTCTATTGTTTTTAGTAAATCAACCCCTTTGTTTTTCTGAGTCCCTTTTTTAACATGTTTACAAATGTAGTGGCCTCATCTGGCTTCCTTTGGTGGATAGAATCGGCACCATGTGGCCCCTCGTCTGCCCTCGTCCACGTTCCCTCTCGGTGGGGGTTTTCTGTGCATACAGGTAAAACTCAAAAAATTTGAATATCGTGCAAAAGTTCATTTATTTCACTAATGCAACTTAAAAGGTAAAACTAATATATAAGATAGACTCATTACATGCAAAGCAAGATAGTTCAAGCTGTGATTTGTCATAATTGTGATGATTATGGCTTACAGCTCATGAAAACCCCAAATCCACAATCTCAGAAAATTAGAATATTACATGCAATCAATAAAACAAAGATTGTACATAGAACAATATCAGACCTCTGAAAAGTATAATGCCGCGTACACACGATCATTTTTCCCGTCTGGAAAAATTACATTTTTTCCTTTGGACGAGAAAAACGATCGTCTGTGGGCTTTTTGCTGTTTTTCCCGACGGGAAAAACGGCATTAATCACGACGAGAAAAATTAGAACATGCTCTAATTTTTCTCATCGTGATTCCTGTCATCCTGCCTACACACGGTCGTATTTCTCGTCAAGAGAAAAAATGACGGGAAAAACGTCCGTGTGTGGGGGAACAAGCCGTTCCCTTGTTTTTCTTGTCGTGATTCACAGCGGTGTTTTCACCGCCGTGAACCACGATCGTGTGTACGTGGCATAAGAATGCATATGTACTCAGTACTTGGTTTGGGCCCCTTTTGCAGCAATTACTGCCTCAATGCGGCGTGGCATGGAAGCTATCAGCCTGTGGCACTGCTGAGGTGTTATGGAAGACCAGGATGCTTCAATAGCGGCCTTCAGCTCTTCTGCATTGTTCAGTCTCATGTCTCTCATCTTTCTCTTGGCAATGCCCCATAGATTCTCTATGGGGTTCAGGTCAGACGAGTTTGCTGGCCAATCAAGCACAGTAATCCCACGGTCATTGAACCAGGTTTTGGTGCTTTTGGCAGTGTGGGCAGGTGCCAAGTCCTGCTGGAAAATTTCAACATCCCCATAGAGCTTGTCTGCGGAAGGAAGAATTAAGTGCTTCAAAATATTCTGGTGGACGGCTGTGTTGACCCTGGACTTAATGAAGCACAGTGGACCAACACCAGAAGATGACATGGCTCCCCAAATCAACACAGACTGTGGAAACTTCACACTGGACTTCAAGCATCTTGTAGTGTGTGCCTCTCCATTCTTCCTCCATACTCCGAGTCCTTGGTTTCCAAATGAGATGAAAAATTTGCTCTCATAAGAAAAGAGGACTTTGGACCACTGAGCAACAGACCAGGTCTGTTTTTCTTTAGCCCAGGTAAGATGCTTCTGACGTTGTTTGTTGTTCAGGAGTGGCGGCTTGACAAGAGGAATACGACATTTGAAGCCCATGTCCAGGATCCGTCTGTGTGTGGTGGCTCTTGATTAGGGATGAGCTTTGAGTTTGAGTCAAACTCATGTTCGACTCGAACATTGCCTGTTCGCCCGTTCGCTGAACAGCAAACAATTTGGGGTGTTCGTGGCAAATTCGAAAAGCTGTGGAGCACCCTGTAAAGGTCTATGGGAGAAATCTAAAGTGCTAATTTTAAAGGCTTATATGCAAGTTATTGTCATAAAAAGTGTTTGGGGACCCCGGTCCTGCCCCAGGGGACATGTATCAATGCAAAAAAAAGTTTTAAAAACGGCTGTTTTTTCGGAAGCAGTGATTTTAATAATGCTTAAAGCAATGAAGCGTGAAGCAATAAAAGTGAAATATTCCTTTAAATTTTGTACCTAGGGTGTGTGTATAATATGCCTGTAAAGTCGCGCTTGTTTCCCGTGCTTAGAACTGTCCCTGCACAAAGTGTCATTTCTGAAGGAAAAAAAGTCATTTAAAACTCACTTGCGGCTATAATGAATTGTCGGGCTCCCGGCAATACATAGAAAAGTCATTGATAAAAAATAAAAAAAAGTTCTCTTTTTGTCGGAAGTCCAATGGACCGTAGATAAATTCCGATGGAGGCTACACACGGCCGAACTTTCTGTCTGACTTTTTTTCTCGGAAAGTCCTGCCGTGTGTACAAGGCATTACAGTTTGTCTTCATTATAAAGCAGTGTAGCCTGTGCCATGATAACATGCTGTAGAGAAGGGCTATTGTTCTCTATGTGGGAGTAGTGGTCTCTCTGAAGAAGACCAACACACATATCTGATGAAGTCAGACCTCTAGATTTGCAAAAAGCAAAGCTCATCCTCCCTGCTGGTCGGAAAGCTCTAAAGAGGGGGGGTGGAGTTGGGACTCTACAGAGAGGCCTCAGGCCACTGCTTCCCCACTAGGGATGAGCCGAACACCCCCCGGTTCGGTTCGCACAAGAACCTGCGAACGGACCGAAAGCTTGCGTGAACTTTAGAACCCTATTAAATACAATGGACTCGAACGTTTAAAATCAAAAGTGCTAATTATAACGGCTAATATGGAAGTTATTGTCCTAAAAAGGGTTTGGGGACCCGGGTCCTGCCCCAGGGGACATGTATCAATGCAAAAAGAAGTTTTAAAACCGGCCGTTTTTTCGAGAGCAGTGATTTTAATGATGCTTAACCACTTCAATACAGGGCTTTTTATACCACTTCCATACCGGGCCTATTCTGGCACTTCTCTCCTACATGTTTTAAAATTACATATGTTTTTTTAGCAGACACCCTAGGGAATAAAATGACGGTCATTGCAACTTTTTATCTTGCACGGTAATTGCGCAGTAATTTTTCAAACGCCTTTTTTTGGGGAAAAAAAATGGTTTCATGAATTAAAAAATAACAAAACAGTAAAGTTAGCCCAATTTTTTTGTAAAATATGAAAGATGATGTTACGCCGAGTAAATAGATACCTAACATGTCACGCTTTAAAATTGTGCACATTCATGGAATGGTGGCAAACTTTGGTACTTAAAAATCTCCATAGGTGACGCTTTGAACATTTTTACAGGTTAGAATTGTTGCTCTCGCGCTAACGCACGCGGCGATACCTCACATGTGTGGTTTGAACGGCATTTACATATGTGGGCGGGACTTACGTGTGCGTTCGCTTCTGAGCAAGAGCTACCGGGGACAGGGGTGTTTTAATTTTTTTTTTATTATTTCTTTTTTCACTTTACTTAATTTTTTTTATTTTTACACTTTTTCTTTACATTTTTTTTTTTTTATCACTTTTATTCCTATTACAAGGAATGTAAACATCCCTTGTAATAGGAATGGTGTGTGACAGGTCCTCTTTATGGAGAGATGCGGGGTCAATAAGACCCCACATCTCTCCTCCAGGCTGGAAAGCATGAGATTGTGAAAAAAAATTCACCGATCTCATGCTTACTAGCCGCAATCGCGGCTTTGTTTACTTCTGGGAACCCGGGTGTGACGTCATCACATCGCGCCCGGGCCTCCGATGGTCATAGAAATGACTGGTGACAATCTGGTCACCAGTCATCTCTATGCTCTTCATGTGACAAGACACCGGCGCCGGACGACTCTTTCTCCGGGCCCCCGATGGCACGGGAGTGCCCTCTTTTATTGCCTCGTGACTGTTTGCCTCTCCTTGTTTGCCTTCCAGACATACTAATGGCATGCAGTGAGATGTAGCTGCACAAAGGTGGGATGTGTATATATATTTCTGGACTGATAATGCAGCTATCAGAATCAACTGCCTGCTGTGGTATTAGTATGGAAAAAGCAGCAATTGTCTTCAGTTAGTTTTAGGTGAAAACTGTGCAGAGGCCACAGTACACTAACTGAAAATACTTGCAGCTCTCTGCCTGTGGTTTTATTATGAGAACACCACTATTAGTCACTAACTGTATTCAGGTAAGCTTTAGGTGAACGCTATGCAAAGCACACATTACACTAAGTGAAACACTGACTGCAGCTAGCACAATCACCTGCCTGCCTGTCACAGTATAGAGAATAACAGCAATGGATCTAGCTAAACTGAATACAGTGTATAAATATATATACAACACCTAGGATGCATATATATCCTCTACACACTGTAACAGCAGCTAACTGACTCGCCTGCCTGCTCTATCTAACTCAAAGTAAATGACACTATCTATCTCTCTCTCTCTGTCTTTAACCACTGCCGCAACACACTACACAAGGCCGCCATGGGGCGTGTACTAAACCCCCTGAGACATAATTGGCCAAAGCTACCCTGGCTTTGGCCAATTATGGCTCTTTTTTTCCCGCGCTGTGATTAGCCAAAGCATGCGGGTCATAGTGCATGCTTGGCCAATCATCAGCCAGCAATGCACTGCGATGCCGCAGTGAATTATGGGCCGTGACGCGCCACTCGAATTTGGCGTGAACGGCCCATAATGCTTGCAATTCGGCGAACAGCCGAACAGACGATGTTCGAGTCGAACATGGGTTCGACTAGAACACAAAGCTCATCCCTATTCCCCACAGAGAGCAACGGTCCTTCTCTACAGCATGCTGGTAGTAGACAGGCTTTTCTGTCTGGCTGTAGCTGCTTTAGAAAGAAAACTGCACTTGAAACTATATTTAAGTGGTTTATTGAAGTTTACAGATAACAGGTAAAGCCAATGTGTTTAGAGGGAAATGCCTTCCCATTCATTAGGGTTGCAATGGTGGATGTGATTGGAACAGACCTGGAACTGAGATGCGGATAATATATAATATTATGCGGATAATAATGAGGCCCACTAGAACCTGTCAAATTGCAGAATAACGACATAGTGACATCTCCCATAGTGACAAATTCCAAAGGGAGCATACCAGTGACACCTTCAAGTCCCCACATTCAGTTCCAAGTCAGATAGATCATTCAGCACTCAAAAGAACATCCCGCCGGTAGAAAACAGTGGCTCTGTGGGAGAGTTTCGTCTGTCAGTCCTGTCTGTGTTGATGAGGGAATCAAGCTAATTTCTTTCAGGTTGTAGGATAGGAATTTGCTCCATCTATGGTTACACAAAGCCACAGGTCTTCTTTGTGCACCATTATAACCATCTATCCAGCAGTGTCCTAACATCATCCCAACAATTACGTCATCAGTTGATAAGTAGTATGTCAGGCACCTGCACAGCACCTTTTTTTGCCCTCCCCTGCCTCGCTCTATCAGCACTGAAGTCACATTAGCTGAGTGAGGGAGAAAAACATTGGAATAATAGTCAATGTAGCGGTACCCTTGTAGGGGCTGCTGAGTGATTGTGGTCCACCTGTCACCTGTCCAGCCAGGCACTCACTTCCAGTCACTCCAAAGCAATGAACAAGTTCATCAGCTTTGTTTTTGTGTTTTATTGAGGTATTAGAACTTGGATGGGGGTTAAGGAACACATGGGATGCCCAGGAAAAAGATTCTTGCAAGGTTTGGGACAATTTAGATACTCTCCGAACTTTTTGCGATGTTTGGTTATTCTGTTGCGAACCGAACCGGGGGGGGGGGGTTCGACCCATCTTTACCTGGTAATCAGGGATGAGCTCGGTGTTCGAGTCGAACATACGTTCGACTCGAACATCGGCTGTTCGATCGTTCGACGAAGATCGAACGATTTGGGCCGTTCGCGCCTAATTCGAGTGACGCGAACGGCCCACAATGCACTACGCCATCGCAGTGTCATCCAGGCGCTGTGATTGGCCAAGCATGCACTGTGACCCCGCATGCTTGGCCAATCACAGCGCCGGCAGCAAGGAGAGCAATGATTGGCCACAGGCAGGATGCCTGTGGCCAATTATTGCTGAGGGTGTTTAGTACACGCCCCACACTATAAAAGGCCGCCAGCACGGCGGCCTAGTGTAGTGTGTTCCGGAGCAGGGAAAGAGAAGCATAGGCAGGGACAGTGACATTTTTTTTTCTTGCTTAACCTGGATTCCTTTAGTTTAGGGAAAGAGAAGGATAGGTAGGGAGAGTGTCAGTGTGTTTTACTGTGCGAATCCTTGTTTCTAGGGACAGGGAAGGACAGTGAGGGAAATTCTCCTTGTGCTATAGTGTGCTAAAGCATTGATCATCAACCATCTTTAAAAAAATCATTTTTTCTAGGGACAGAAAACTATAGGTAGGGAGAGTGTCAGTGTGTTTTACTGTGCGAATCCTTGTTTCTAGGGACAGGGAAGGACAGTGAGGGAAATTCTCCTTGTGCTATACTGTGCTAAAGCATTGATCATCAACCATCTTTAAAAAAACATTTTTTCTAGGGACAGAAAACTATAGGTAGTGTGAGGGGGTTAGCTCGGCAGCGGGTGTGTGTGACCCCCGGGATGGGCTCCCCACACAAAAACAGGCCCAGCAAACGGAGGTTGTGGTTTTCAAAATCAAAAAAGGTGCGGTTTATTTTCTATTTACAGTGACAAAACACAGCAAAGCCAAAAGAAACATAAACAAAATAAATCCTGGTCAACTTGACCTCTGACTAAACATACAGGTTTCCTAACTAACAACTGGGATCAGCCTAGTGCTGTCCTAGTCCCTAAGTCCCTGGTTTTAAATGTCCAAGCAAATAGCCACACAGGCTTTGTCTCACCGCACAGGGGTTCACTCTCCCTAGACAGTCCACACAGGTCTGGGTCCAGGCATGAGCTAACATCTAATGAAGCTGGGAGTTCTTATAGAGGCCTAAATGAGCTGACAAGCTTCAGCTGGTCTCATCAACTCCCTGTCTGCACGACGCCCCACACTCTCCCTAGAGGTATGAGTCATCCATGAGCCCACTAGCCTTAGCTGGGCTTATACAACTCTCCACCTAGTTGTATAAGTCGGCGTAAAGCCTGAATCTGGGCGAAATATATCTACCCCCCTGGATGCAACCAGGTGACTTTACCTTCCTGCTGTCACAGTAGGGAGAGTGTCAGTTTCTTTCACTGTGATAATCCTTGTTTCTAGGGACAGGGAAGGACAGTGAGGGAAATTCTCCTTGTGCTATACTGTGCTAAAGCATTGATCATCAACCATCTTTAAAAAAACATTTTTTCTAGGGACAGAAAACTATAGGTAGGGAGAGTGTCAGTTTCTTTCACTGTGATAATCCTTGTTTCTAGGGACAGGGAAGGACAGTGAGGGAAATTCTCCTTGTGCTATACTGTGCTAAAGCATTGATCATCAACCATCTTTAAAAAAACATTTTTTCTAGGGACAGAAAACTATAGGTAGGGAGAGTGTCAGTTTCTTTCACTGTGATAATCCTTGTTTCTAGGGACAGGGAAGGACAGTGAGGGAAATTCTCCTTGTGCTATACTGTGCTAAAGCATTGATCATCAACCATCTTTAAAAAAACATTTTTTCTAGGGACAGAAAACTATAGGTAGGGAGAGTGTCATTTTCTTTCACTGTGATAATCCTTGTTTCTAGGGACAGGGAAGGACAGTGAGGGAAATTCTCCTTGTGCTATACTGTGCTAAAGCATTCCTCATCAACCATCTTTGAAATCCTTGTTTTTTGGACAGTCAGGGAAATTGTCGTTGTGCTATTCTGTGCGAAAGCAATCATCCTCAACCATATTTAGAAATCCTTAAGTAAAGGGACAGAGAAGGACACCTGAAGGTAGCCCTTATTGCTTTTTTCCCATCTCCCTGCAGGCCATCTATTAGAATGTCTGGAAGGCAAACAAGGAGAGGCAGACAGTCAGGAGGCAATAAAAGAGGGCAAGCAGGCTCTGTGTCTGGGGGCAACAGTGCTGGTCGTGGACGCGGTGCATTGTCATCAGCACATGGCCATGGGACACGCTTGTCCTTCTTTTCGGCAGCTGGACATGTTGAGCCACATCATGCCGAAGACTTGGTAGAGTGGATGACCAAGCCCTCCTCCTCCTCCTCATCCTCTCTCACCCAGGCTCAGGGTACTGGCAAAGCAGCTGCCAAAGCGTCCTCTTCCCTGGTATCAATTTCAGACTCATCATCAGTCACTCCTTCCCTAGACCCACCATGTCCTCCTCCTGAGGAGTCCCCCGAACTGTTTGAGCACAGTGTTGGGTACATGCTCCAGGATGCCCAGCGTTTCGAAGGGTGTGATGATGAAACCCAGCTACAGGAAGGCAGTAGCGTGAGAGCAGACAGAGGGGATGCTCAAGAAGGACACCAATCTGGCAGTCATGTTCCAGCAGCTGCAGCATACTGCCAGATTGGCTCCAGTGATGAGGAGGGAGGGGATGATGAGGTCACTGACTCCACGTGGGTGCCTAATAGGAGAGAGGAGGAGGAGGAGGATGAGGAGGAGGCACATCTCCAACGAGGCAGGATGCCCTTTGGTGGCCAGCGTAAGGGCAGTACACCGACGGAATCACACCGCAGAGCTCCGCCTGTGCAGGGCGCTGCCTCTGCCCGTCATTCAAAAAGTTCTTTGATGTGGGCCTTTTTTGAGGCTAGTGCATCAGATCGCACAGCTGCTGTTTGCAACATATGTCTCAAGCGTATATCGGGTGGCCAAAACATCAGCCGCTTGGGTACCACATGCCTGACCAGACATA
Organism: Rana muscosa; assembly: GCA_029206835.1. Taxonomy (NCBI): domain Eukaryota; kingdom Metazoa; phylum Chordata; class Amphibia; order Anura; family Ranidae; genus Rana; species Rana muscosa. Next base: position 368,434,157 of record CM055123.1, on the reverse strand, counting down.
TGTTGACCTGCCATGCAGCTCGTTGGCAAGCCTACCTCAAAGACCCACACCAAAGAACAAAGCGGACCTCTCCTTGCACCGCATCAGCTGGGATCTCCAACCCCACTATAACTTCAGTCCTCTCTGAAACCTGCACTGAGAGGAATGAAGGTGTAGAATTAGGTGTGTCACAGCCAAGTACTTGCGGCCACTCTGCTAGCAGTACACCGACGTCCGATTCTAGCAGGCAAATTTCCCTGCCCCAGCTGCTGGACCGTCGAAAGAAGTTCACTCCCAGCCATCCACATGCCCAGCGGTTGAATGCTAGCTTGGCTAAATTGCTAGCGCTTCAACTGCTGCCTTTTCAGTTGGTAGACTCGGCCCCCTTCCGTGAGTTTGTGCAATGTGCGGTTCCTCAGTGGCAGGTTCCCAAACGCCACTTTTTCTCACGGAAGGCTATTCTGGCTCTCTACCGGCATGTGGAAGGCAATGTCTTGGCCTCGCTGAACAGGGCGGTCAGCGGTAAGGTGCATATTACCGCTGACTCATGGTCCAGCAGGCATGGACAGGGACGTTACCTTTCTTTCACGGCCCATTGGGTCACTCTTTTGGCAGCTGGGAAGGATGCAGGACAAGGTGCAGTAGTGTTGGAGGTTGTTCCACCGCCACGCCTCCAAAATGCTACTACTGGTTTGACACACCTCTCTCCTCCACCCCCTCCTCTTCTTCTTCCTCCATGGCCTCTTCCTGTGCTTTGTCCTCTGAACCAGCGGTGCTCCGTAGCCGTTCAAGGGGCTACGCAAGTACGCAGGCAAAAAGATGCCATGCCGTGCTTGCGCTGGTGTGTTTGGGGGACAGAAGCCACACTGGGGCAGAGGTCCTGTCTGCTCTGCAGGGCCAGGCCGAGAGGTGGTTGACGCTACGCCAGCTTAAGCCAGGAATGGTGGTTTGCGACAATGGCACCAACCTCCTCTCCGCCCTCCGACAGGGACAACTGACCCATGTGCCCTGTGTGGCTCACGTCCTTAACCTGGTGGTGCAGCGGTTCTTGGGCAGGCTTACAGGATGTCCTGAGGCAGGCCAGGAAAGTCTGTGTGCATTTCCGCAGATCTTATAATGCCAGTGCTCGCCTGGCTGAGCTGCAAAAGGAGTTGAACCTGCCCAAGAACCGCCTTATATGTGACATGCCCACCAGGTGGAACTCAACGTTGGCCATGCTGCAGCGGCTGCACACGCAGCAGAGGGCCATCAATGAGTACCTGTGCGACTAAGGCACCAGGACAGGGTCAGGGGAGCTTGGTTTTTTTTCTCCACGCCAGTGGGGCATGATCAGGGATGCATGCACTGTCCTGGCACCATTTGAGGAGGCCACGAGGATGGTGAGCAGTGACAGTGCATGCATCAGTGACACTGTACCTCTTGTCCACCTGTTGGAGCACACGCTGCGTGGAATAATGGACAGGGCACTTGAGGCAGAACAGAGGCAGGAAGAGGAGGACTTCCTTGCCTCTCAAGGCCCCCTTTACCCAGACAGTGTTCCTTCTGTCCCACCCATCGCACAGGAAGAGGAGGAGGAGGAGGAGGATTGTGTCAGCATGGAGGTGGAGGCTGGCACTCAGCATCATCAGCAGCAGTCTTTTAGGGATGATTTACAGTCCCAAGAAACCAGTGGACTTGTACGTGGCTGGGAGGAGGTGGCTGCGGATCATGTCGTCCTTAGTGACCCAGAGGATTCCGGAACGAATGCCTCAGCAAACCTACGCTGCATGGCCTCCCTGATCCTGCAAAGTCTGTGGAAGGATCCTCGTATTCTTCGGATCAAGGAGAGGGACCATTACTGGCTGGCCACTCTCCTTGATCCACGGTACAAGGGTAAGGTTGCGGACCTTATGTTACCGTCGCAGAGGGAGCAGAGGATGAGACAACTCCGGGAGGCCTTGCAGAAAGGTCTGTGCAACGCGTTCCCAGAGACTGGGAGGTTACAAACTCCTGGTCCTGGACAACGAGTTGCTGAGGCTTCGGCCAGTCAAAGAAGGAGCGGTGGGGAAGGTGGCCGTCTGACCGATGCGTTCAGACAATTCTTTAGTCCGCAGCCCCAAAGTATGATCGGTTCCAGCAACCATCGCCAGCGTCTGATAAACATGGTGCAGGAATATCTAGGGGCAAGGTCAGACTTGGACACCTTCCCCACCGAAAATCCTCTGGCTTACTGGGTCTTGAGGATGGATCACTGGCCAGAGCTTGCACAGTATGCAATTGAGCTACTGGCCTGTCCTGCATCCAGCGTTCTTTGAGAACGCACATTCAGTGCTGCTGGAGGATTTGTCACGGATCACAGGGTGCGCCTGTCCACCGACTCGGTTGATCGACTGACTTTCATCAAGATGAACCAGTCTTGGATTACCACCAGCTACCACACACCTGATGCTGATATAACAGACTAATTGATTTTAACATGTCACATCCCTTCAAGACTGATGCTGATGCTGAGTGCCTGTGCTGTTATGTTGACTGGCTATCCTCCTCCTCCGAGTCCTCAATGATACGATTGATGATGATAGCTTGGAAGATCATTTTGTTTATGGGTGCCGCCACCAGTGGCTAAGGCCCAATTTTTCAGCCCCTGTTTAACAGGGGCGTGTAATTACAATTTTTGAAGCAATAATTTGCCATAAGGCTCATTGCTGTGCTCCAAGTACAGTATCTGTGAGGGGTTGGAGTGTTGTGGCACCAGTGCCTAAGGCCCAATTTTTCAGCCCCTGTTTAACAGGGGCGTGTCATTACAATTTTTGAAGCAATACTTTGCAACAGGGCTCATTGCTGTGCTCCAAGTACAGTATCTGTGAGGGGTTGGAGTGTTGTGCCACCAGTGCCTAAGGCCCAATTTTTCAGCCCCTGTTTAACAGGGGCGTGTCATTACAATTTTTGAAGCAATACTTTGCAACAGGGCTCATTGCTGTGCTCCAAGTACAGTATCTGTGAGGGGTTGTAGTGTTGTGCCACCAGTGCCTAAGGCCCAATTTTTCAGCCCCTGTTCAACAGGGGCATGTAATTACAATTCTTGATCTAATAATTCACAGCAGGGCCCATTGCTGCACCCACCAAGAGTAACTCTGAGGGCTTACAGTGTTGTGGCAACGCCACCACCACCACCACCACGAAAGGCCCAATTTTTCAGTCCCTGTTCAAAAGGGGCATGTAATTACAATTCTTGATCTAATAATTCACAGCAGGGCCCATTCCTGCACCCACCAAGAGTAACTCTGAGGGCTTACAGTGTTGTGGCAACACCACCACCACCACCACCACCACGAAAGGCCCAATTTTTCAGGCCCTGTTCAACAGGGGCATGCAATTACAATTCTTGATCTAATAATTCACAGCAGGGCCCATTGCTGCACCCACCAAGAGTAATTGTCAGGGCTTACAGTGTTGTGGCACCAGCACCACCATCAAAGGCCCAATTTTTACTACCACTGTTCAACAATTATATGTAATTAAAATTCCTGATATCATAGTTGACAGCAGGGCGTTCCATCACCAACCAAGAGTAACTGTGAGTGCTTACAGTGTTGTGCCAACACCAACAACTAAGGGGCCTATTTCTGCAGAGTATATACGGCAGGTCCCTACTTTCAAACATCCAACTTACAAACGACTCCTACTTGCAAACGCAAGAAGACAACAGGAAGTGAGAGGGAATCTACCCCTTGGAAGGAAAATTCTCTCCTGTAAGAATTAATATGGGAGAAAGGTGTCTCCTCTGTACTGATGCTTTATCACCAATCCTTGTTTCAAGAAAAACACCACATTTCAAAAACAGTTGTCATTGGGACGGAAAGTGAGGTGAAATGTTCTGAACAGGGGCACAGACAGCAAAACAAATGTTACAGGGGTGATAACCCTTACCTATGTTTTCCAAAAAGTTTAAAAATAGATTTTTGGGCTGGCGCTACACTTAAACAATGTACCTGTTCAAAATTACAAACAGATTCTACATAAGAACAAACCTACAGTCCCTGTCTTGTATGCACCGCCTGTATACGGCTGTTCAGAGTATATAGGGCCTTTTTTATTTTATGTGCGGGGTTCCCCTTAATATCCATACAAGACCCAAAGGGGCTGGTAATGGGCTGGGGTAGGGGGGGGGGGTCATGGGGTAGCTATGCCATTTTTCTTAAAGATTTTCATCCATATTACCGGGACCAGACATTACATTAAAGCCGCAAGCAGTTTTAAATGGCTTTTTTTTCCTTTAGAAGTGTCATTTTGTGCAGGGACAGTTCTAAACACGGGAAACACGTGGCACTTCACAGGCATACTTTAGACACCCCCCAGGTACGATATTTAAAGGAATATTTGACTTTTTTTTTTCACTTTATGCATCATTAAAATGACTGCTCCCGAAAAACGACCGTTTTTAAAACTTCTTTTTGCATTGATACATGTCCCCTGGTGCAGAACCCGGGTTCCCAAACCCTTTTTAGGACAATAACATGCATAATAGTCGTTATAATTAGCACTTTAGAATTCGAACGTTCGCATCCATTGTATTTAATAGGGTTCTAATGTTCGTACGAACTTTTGGTCCGTTCGCGGGTTCTGGTGCGAACCGAACCCGGGGGTGTTCGGCTCATCACTACTGGTAATATTAGGTTCTCTGCTCTTTTTCTGGCCTTAGGCAGAAACTCATTCCCACTGCCCACTGACACCACCACAATACCTTGGCTGGGAACTCCCAGCAGTCACACAATTGGCAGACCAAAGTAAAAAGGTAACACAGCAAATCAGTAGTTCAGTGTCAACATATGGAAATCAGTGCAAAAAAATACAATGCAATGAACCCTGGTACTTTTATACTATACTCCGAGTGTACTGCAGTACCCAGTGCATAAACAGTGACCATAGGCGTGCGCACAGGGTATGCCAGGTGTGCCCAGGCACACCCTAATCACCCTGTGCAGAACAGATTCCCCCTACTGACCTGGCTCCCCCTCCTTCCCCCCCACAGCACTGCCGGCTTCCCCCCTCTCCCACCGGTTGTTGCTGTGGATGTTTTAGGATGAGTGGGGGAAGGGGCCAGTAAATATGCCATTTACCGGCCCCTTCCCTTTCTGAATGAACATTGTGAGTGATCGGTAGGGTGTGTTTGAGCTTTGGGGTGCACACCCTAATACCAAAGGCTGCGCACACCTATGCAAGTGACTGTGAAGGACTAACAATAGATACAGTGCCTTGAAAAGGTATTATACCCCTTGAAATTTTGCTTATTTTGTCATGTTGCAACCAAAAATGTAAATGTATTTTTATTGGGATTTTCTGTGATAGACCAACACAAAGTGGCACATAATTGTGAAGTGGAAGGAAAATGATAAATGGTTTTCAACATTTTTTTACAAATAAGTATGTGAAAAGTGTGGCGTGCATTTGTATTCAGCCCCTCTGAGTCAATACTTTGTAGAACCTCCTTTCCCTGCAATTATAGCTGCAAGACTTTTTGGGGATGTCTCTACCAGCTTTGCACATCTGCTCATTCTTCTTTGAAAAATACCTCAAGCTCTGTCAGATTGGTTGGAGAGCGTCTGTAAACAGTAAGGCCTCATGCCCACTGACGTTTTTACAGCTGCGTTTTTTAGAGCTTAAAAACGCCTGTCCATGTTATTGTAAATAATTATTTTTTTATTTTTATTTTTTTTTGGAAAAAAAAACCGTCGGAGCTAAAAACCGACCGCGCGTTAGTGCGTGTTTTTGCGCGTTAGTGCGCGTTTTTGCGCGTTTTTTGACGCTAGCGTTTTTTTCTGTCTAATTCTGACGCTGAGGAACGCACTGGTCCTGGGTTTTTTTTACAGCTTAAAAACGTCTATGCTATTTGCAGCTCAAAAACGTCTAGGTGGGCATGAAGCTATAGACTAACATGGACAGGCGTTTTTAAGCTGTAAAAAACGCTCAAAAACGCGGCTGTAAAAACGTCCGTGGGCATGAGGCCTAAATTTCAATTCTTGCTAAAGATTTAGGTCTGGACTTTAACTTGGCCATTCTAACACGTGAATATGCTTTGATCTAAACCATTCCATTGGAGCTCTGGCTGTATGTTTAGGGTCGTTGTCCTCCTGGAAGGTGAACCTCCGCCCCGGTCTCATGTCTTTTACAGACTCTAATGCCCTGTACACACGATCAGATTTCCGATGGAATAAAATCCGATGGATTTTTCCATCGGAATTCCGATCAAGCTGACTTTCATCAGTCTTGCCTACACACCATCAGTCAAAATTCCGACCGTCCAAAACGCCGTGACGTAAAACACTCCGACAAGCCGAGAAAAATGAAGTGCTTCTGAGCATGCGTCGACTTGATTCTGAGCATGCGTGGGTTTTTTCTCCGATGGTGTTCCACACAGACGATCGTAATTTGCTATCGTTTTTTTTTTCACACACGATCGGCTTGTCCGATGAAAAAAGTCCATCGGTCTTTTTTCATCAGAAAAAAACGATCGTGTGTACGCGGCATAACAGGTTTTCTTCTAAGATTGCCATGAATTTGGCTCCATCCATCTTCCCATCAACTCTGACCAGCTTCCCTGTCCCTGCTGAACAAAAGCATCCCCACCACATGATGCTGCCACCACTATGTTTCACGGTGGGGGATGGTGTGTTCAGGGTGATGTGCAGTGTTAGTTTTCAGCCACACATAGCGTTTTGCTTTTTTAAGGCCAAAAAGTAAAATTTTGGTCTCATCTGACCATGTTTGGTGTGTCACCCCACATGGCTTCTCGTAAACTGCAAACGGGACTTCTTATGGCTTTCTTTCAACAATGGCTTTCTTTCAACAATGGCTTTCTTTCAACAATGGCTTTCTTCTTGCCACTCTTCCATAAAGGCCAGATTTGTGGAGTGCACGACTAATAGTTGTCCTGTGGACAGATTCTCCCACCTGAGCTGTGGATCTCTGCAGCTCCTCCAGAGTTACCATGGGTCTCTTGGCTGCTTCTCTGATTAATGCTTTTCTTGCCAGCCTGTCAGTTTAGGTGGACGGCCATGTCTTGGTAGGTTTGCAGTTGTGCCATACTCTTTCCATTTTCTAATGATGATTGAACAATGCTCCGTAAGATGTTTTTTTTTTAACTTAACCCTGCTTTAAACTTCTCTATAACTTTATCCCTGACCTGTCTGGTGTGTTCCTTGGCCTTCATGATGCTGTTTGTTCACTAAGGTTCTCTAAACAACCTCCGAGGACTTCACAAAACAGCTGTATTTATACTGAGATTAAATTACACAAAGGTGTACTCTATTTACTAATTAGGTGACTTCTGAAGCCAGTTGGTTCCACTAGATTTTAGTTAGGATAACAGAGTAAAGGGGGCTGAATACAAATGCACACCACACTTTTCAGATATTTATTTGTAAAAAAAAATGAAAACCATTTATAATTTTCCTTCCACTTCGCAATTATGTGCCACTTTGTGTTGGTCTATCACATAAAATCCCATACCCTCATTTACTAAGCTCTGAAGCAACTGCTCTTGCAGAGTGCACAGTCTATTGTTTTTAGTAAATCAACCCCTTTGTTTTTCTGAGTCCCTTTTTTAACATGTTTACAAATGTAGTGGCCTCATCTGGCTTCCTTTGGTGGATAGAATCGGCACCATGTGGCCCCTCGTCTGCCCTCGTCCACGTTCCCTCTCGGTGGGGGTTTTCTGTGCATACAGGTAAAACTCAAAAAATTTGAATATCGTGCAAAAGTTCATTTATTTCACTAATGCAACTTAAAAGGTAAAACTAATATATAAGATAGACTCATTACATGCAAAGCAAGATAGTTCAAGCTGTGATTTGTCATAATTGTGATGATTATGGCTTACAGCTCATGAAAACCCCAAATCCACAATCTCAGAAAATTAGAATATTACATGCAATCAATAAAACAAAGATTGTACATAGAACAATATCAGACCTCTGAAAAGTATAATGCCGCGTACACACGATCATTTTTCCCGTCTGGAAAAATTACATTTTTTCCTTTGGACGAGAAAAACGATCGTCTGTGGGCTTTTTGCTGTTTTTCCCGACGGGAAAAACGGCATTAATCACGACGAGAAAAATTAGAACATGCTCTAATTTTTCTCATCGTGATTCCTGTCATCCTGCCTACACACGGTCGTATTTCTCGTCAAGAGAAAAAATGACGGGAAAAACGTCCGTGTGTGGGGGAACAAGCCGTTCCCTTGTTTTTCTTGTCGTGATTCACAGCGGTGTTTTCACCGCCGTGAACCACGATCGTGTGTACGTGGCATAAGAATGCATATGTACTCAGTACTTGGTTTGGGCCCCTTTTGCAGCAATTACTGCCTCAATGCGGCGTGGCATGGAAGCTATCAGCCTGTGGCACTGCTGAGGTGTTATGGAAGACCAGGATGCTTCAATAGCGGCCTTCAGCTCTTCTGCATTGTTCAGTCTCATGTCTCTCATCTTTCTCTTGGCAATGCCCCATAGATTCTCTATGGGGTTCAGGTCAGACGAGTTTGCTGGCCAATCAAGCACAGTAATCCCACGGTCATTGAACCAGGTTTTGGTGCTTTTGGCAGTGTGGGCAGGTGCCAAGTCCTGCTGGAAAATTTCAACATCCCCATAGAGCTTGTCTGCGGAAGGAAGAATTAAGTGCTTCAAAATATTCTGGTGGACGGCTGTGTTGACCCTGGACTTAATGAAGCACAGTGGACCAACACCAGAAGATGACATGGCTCCCCAAATCAACACAGACTGTGGAAACTTCACACTGGACTTCAAGCATCTTGTAGTGTGTGCCTCTCCATTCTTCCTCCATACTCCGAGTCCTTGGTTTCCAAATGAGATGAAAAATTTGCTCTCATAAGAAAAGAGGACTTTGGACCACTGAGCAACAGACCAGGTCTGTTTTTCTTTAGCCCAGGTAAGATGCTTCTGACGTTGTTTGTTGTTCAGGAGTGGCGGCTTGACAAGAGGAATACGACATTTGAAGCCCATGTCCAGGATCCGTCTGTGTGTGGTGGCTCTTGATTAGGGATGAGCTTTGAGTTTGAGTCAAACTCATGTTCGACTCGAACATTGCCTGTTCGCCCGTTCGCTGAACAGCAAACAATTTGGGGTGTTCGTGGCAAATTCGAAAAGCTGTGGAGCACCCTGTAAAGGTCTATGGGAGAAATCTAAAGTGCTAATTTTAAAGGCTTATATGCAAGTTATTGTCATAAAAAGTTTGGGGACCTGGGTCCTGCCCCAGGGGACATGTATCAATGCAAAAAAAGTTTTAAAAATGGCTGTTTTTTCGGGAGCAGTGATTTTAATAATGCTTAAAGTGAAACAATAAAAGTGAAATATTCCTTAAATTTTCGTACCTGGGGGGTGTGTATAGTATGCCTGTAAAGTAGCGCTTGTCCCATGCTTAGAACTGTCCCTGCACAAAGTGTAATTTCTGACGGAAAAAAAGTCATTTAAAACTCACTCGCGGCTATAATGAATTGTCGGCTCCCGGCAATACAGAGAAAAGTCATTGAAAGTCATTGATAAAAAAAAATAAAAAAATGCGTGGCGGTCCCCCCAAATTCAATTACCAGGCCCTTCAGGTCTGGTATGGATATTAAGGGGAACCCTGTGTCAAATTAAAAAAAAAATGATGTGGGGTTCCCCCCAAAGATCCATGCCAGACCCTTTATCCGAGCACGCAACCTGGCAGGCCGCAGGAAAAGAGGGGGGGACGAGAGAGCGCCCTCCCTCCTGAACCGTACCAGGCCACATGCCCTCAACATGGGGAGGATGCTTTGGGGGTCTGTGACCCCTCAAAGCACCATGTCCCCATGTTGATGGGGACAAGGGCCTCATCCCCACAACCCTTGCCCGGTGGTTGTGGGGGTCTGCGGGCGGGGGGCTTATCGGAATCTGGAAGACCCCTTTAACAAAGGGGACCCCAAAATCCAGGCCCCCCCATGTGAATTGGTAAGAGGTACATTGTACCCCTACCATTTCACAAAGAAAGTGTAAAAGATTGTAAAAAAAAAACGCAGACACCGTTGGGATAAGTCCTTTATTAAAAATAAAACAATAAAAAAAAAGATTCCAGCGGTGGTAGTCCACTCTCGGTCTCCACTCCAACGCTGTCGGTATCCTGCGATGGATGCTCTCCTCTCTGGGGTCCAGCGGTGGATGATCTCCTCTCCATCCAGGTCCAGGCTCCAGCGATGAGATGTCCAGCGCAGAGCATCCTGTGTCCACCGGAGACACCCCGGGAATATCGTTGCCGCAGCCTGACAGGTCTTATGTAGCTGAGGACTGGGCCACTTATCACATGACCCCGTCCTCCTCTGACATAGGGGAAAATCTGGCTTTCCCAGTGATGTGCGGGTGACCCCGCCCCCCTCTGATGTAACACAGGTTTCCCTCGGAAAAGCATACACACGAGCGGTTTTCACGACGAGAAAAAGAACTACGGGAAAAACGACGAGAAAAAATAGAGCAGGTTCTAATTTTTTTGCGTGCAGTTTACTCGTCGAGAAAACTGCTATGGAGCATACACACGACCAGTTTTCACGACCAATCTAAAAAATGGCAGTTTTCTCGTCATGAAAAACGGTCGTGTGTACGCGGCATAAGGCACCACTTATCACAAACCATACAATTGGCTCGCAGTTGTGGTTTGGCCCCATTTGTCATGTTAAATTTTCATGTGCACAGCCTCCTCGAGCTGTATTTTACTCTTTGGGTGGAAGGTCAGTGGGCTTACCGTGGTTTAAGCAGCCTGTTTTTACTGCACTTCGACTGCTCGAGAGAAAGAGTCTTACTGAGTATGCAACTTCATTATCTTTTAAACCTTCCCTATGTTCCAGTTTTATGATCATTAAAGCGAATGGTTGATCATGATCATTTATAGTCAATCAGTCGATTTACTGTATGATCATAGGGTTCCTGTTTCAGGGAGGTTCTTTCTCCTATGGATCCACAATCACATGCAAGGACAATAGTTTTGTGTCCCTATCTTGTGTACATCAATAGAAACACACAGCCCAATAGCCTAGGATGGTAAGGTATTTCCCTGCTACCCCTACCTCCTCTACCCTCATAGCCAGCAGACTGGCTCCAGATTGCACTGTCCACTGTTAACTTTGATTATTTTTTTTTACGTTAACTGTAGTACCACTTAAAAATTAGTTTCTCTTATCATCCATGGACTGACACGGTGTCTCTTTACACTTTACACGTGGGTTATGTCCCTGCTTGCAGGAGAAGACCTAGGCAGAATGTGAGATGTTATACATACATTCTAAAAGCCAGAGCTGAGCAGCCCCACCCAGGGGGCGGTCCCTCCGGGCATAACCCTCCCACTACAGTCAGCAGACTTCAGTTTTTTTCTGCCTAGCAGAAGGAGAAGACGTGGCTCTCTCAGGAGCCAGTCTCCTGACCTATTTTTTATTCCTTTTCTGGAATTCTTTTTTATTTTATATTTGAGAATCTTCTATCAACTGTCGGCTGGGCAACAGGTTGGGTACAAGATATCCTCGTAGTCTTCCCTGTCCGACCATCGAGCGTGCTGATCCTCGCCTTGTGTGCGTGAGACTCAGTTCACGACAGGCCCCATGACTCCAGGGGTGGCCGGGTTTGCTTTCATGCTCCCACGGTCCTCTCAAGACTGAACAGTTCCTGACTGACTGTATCTTTCGCGGTGGACCGGGCCGACAGCTACTCAGTACTGCACTGTGATAGTCCTGTCAGAAACACACCAGTGGGTCCCTCAGGGGACGGGTAAGTAGTCTCTCCTGCCTGCAGGTGAGTACAAAAAGCTGTGTGTTTCTCTGTGGGGGATTTTCCCTGTCTCCCCCTGTATTTCATTGTCACTCTCTGTCACCATTGCTGGCGCTGTGCTGTGTGGGGTGCCTGGGGGTCACACTGTTCTTGGAGGGGCTCATGCTGGTCTGCAGATATGCTTGGGGCCTTTTTTTGTGAGTTTTGGGGCCTGAGCGCCGAGTGGCGCTGTGTGTGTGCTGTTGTTTCACTCTAGCTGCGTCATGGCGGCCATCTTGCCGCGGATCGCCTCAGTGAAGTGCGGCGGCCATTTTCTTGTAGCCCGCGCGCTCTTCAGCACTAGTTTTGGCCTCTAGCGCTGCTGTAACAGCGCGAATCTCCTCACAATCTCCTCACAGATCACCAGCGCTGACACTGCGCGGTACAGACAGCGGAACTGAGCGGTCCCTGGTCCGGTTTGGTGAGTCCCCTGGGCGCCCTCTCCTCAGTCAGCACAGCCTGTGGGTGGACTTTTTATCTGAGGAGCCTCAGAGGGGGGCAATGTGGAGTCTCGGTCACCAGCTTCCCCTAAATGTCAGTGGACAACAGGCAGTGCTTCAGCACCTGCGGTCCCTAGGGACCAGTTGTGGGCAGTCCTGGAATCATTTCTGACCAGGATGGGAGCTGTGTGCAAGCGCAAGGGAGCAAAAAGCGCCCTCTCCCCACTTTACTACATGAGGGCAGTGCGCTGATTCAGATATGGGCCTAGCCACTACCGCTCAGGACCCTAGTTCTGAATGTATTGGATGGTTTTGAACAGGACATTCCTTATGTGGAAAACTCCAGTTCTGAGTCAGTAAATGACAGGGCGCTTGTAAGTGTACTCATGACTGCGGTGAGGGACACTCTCAGGCAAAAATGCTGCGGATGCAGAACCTCAGGCTGATACAGTCTCCTTTGGTTCTTTTAAGGCCAGGCCTTCTAAAGAGGTTTTTCCATATGTACTTTCTTTGACCAGCTCATTGATAAGGTCTGGGAAAAGCCGCAGAAGAATTTTTTTATGGTCCCGCGGCGTTTGTCTATCAGATACCCCTTGAAGGTGCCCTACTTAAAAAGTGGGCTTCTCCCCCCAGTGGTCGATCCTCCAGTCGCCCGGTTGAACTAGGCCATCACCCTCCTGATGGAGGGGACTCCTGCATTTGAGGACCCCACTGACAGGAGGTCAGAAGTGGTGAGCAGAGCCATGTTTGCCTTGTTGGGATCCGCCCTACGACCTGTGGTAGCGGCGACCCTTGTGTCTTAAACACTTACAGGTTGGGCAAAAATGTTGCACCTAGCTGTACAGGAGCATATTCTTCCTCCAGACGCAGTTGCTCTGGCCCACCAACTGGTTCAGGGCCTGGTATCTGTGTGCGACGCCACGCTGAACGCGGCCCCTTTAATATCCAGGGCCTCTGTCTCGGCGGTGGTATTGCGTCGTCTTATCTGGTTGAAATGCTGGTCTGCTGACCTAGCCTTAGGAAGCTCCTGACAGATCTACCATTTAAAGGCGGTAGACCTTTCGGTGCTGCTCTGGATGACATCGTCATGGTTGTCATGGGAGGTAAACACACTCTTCTTCCTTAGACTAGCAAGGGTGAGGAGGCCCGCCGCAAACAGGGGCCTTCCTTTCCAGCAAAACAGGGTTTTTTCGTCAGTCAGAGTCCACAGGTAGGCCCTCTTAGACTGACGGCAGTGCGGCTGGTGGGCACAAGTGCCCCTGGGTGCGTAAGCCAAACAAGCGGCTCCCAAGCCCGCCTTCGCGTGAAGTCTTGCCTCCGCCCGACACTGGGGTGGGGGGACGACTTCGCAGGTTCACGGATCGGTGGACCTCCCGAATCTCCGACTGGTGGGTGTGCGAGGTGGTCACCTCAGGATATAGGATAGTATTCCGATCCTGGCCCCCACACAGATTCTTTCCCTTGAATCTTCCTCTCCTTCCTACCTGTCGGGCAGCCCTCTTGGGGGCTGTACAGGATTTGATCAGGTCCGGAGTGATTGTGCCGGTTCCGTCACAGGAGAGTTTTCAGGGATTCTACTCGAATCTGTTTGTCGTCCCAAAAATAGGACGTGGTTCGACCTATCCTGGACCTCAAGGCCCTGAATGCCTTCGAGAAGGTGCAGAAATTCCGCATGGAATCCATTCGCACGGTGATCGCTACACTCCACCAAAGGGATTTTCTTCTGGCGTCCTTGGACTTCAAGGACGCCTACTTGCATGTTCCGATCTGCGCAAGTCACCAGAAGTTTCTGCGCCTTGCGATCAGCGAAGTCCACTATCGATTGTGGCTCTTCCTTTCGGCCTTGCCTCGGCACCAAGGGTGTTCACCAAGGTGCTTGCTCCGGTTCTAGCCTTCTGTTACAGCGAGGTATTGCTGTCGTGGGCTATCTGGACGGTCTTCTGCTATGAGCAGAAAGTGGCTCAGACTTAGAGGAAAGGTGACTATCGTCAATTAGACCCTCAGGGACTTTGGGTGGTTCCTGAACATTCAGGAGTCAGTCCTGGTCCCGACTCAGTGTCTGGAGTATCTAGTTCTGGTTCTGGACTCCTTGGAGGCAAAGGTATTCTACCTCTGGAGAAGTTGCTGACACTTCAGTCTGCGGTGCGGGTGCTGACATCCCGAAAATGGTTGTCAATCCGTTTTTTGCATGAGAGTCCCGGGACTCGTGGTGGCCTCCTTCGCGGCCATTCCGTATGCCCAATCACACACCAGGGCATTGCAGAAGGCGATCTTGTCCACCTGGGACAAATCCCCGTTGTCCTTGGATCTTCGGATCCAGGTGATTCACCTGGTCAGAGCGTCCCTGACATGGTGGTTGAGACCCTCGGCTCTTCGGTCCGGAAAGTCGTTCCCCTCCCATCCAATGGACGGTACTCACGACGGACACCAGCCTGACGGGCTGGGGTGGAGTCTGGGGAGTCCTGTTGGCTCAAGGCCTTGGACTCCGGACGAGCCCGTTTACCAATCACTGTTCTGGAAATACGGGCCATCAGACTGTGTCTCTCCTCAGGTCGGAGAGAGTACGTGGTCGCTCCATCAGGAGCCAGTCGGACAACGCCACGGCGGTGGCGTATGTAAACCGTCACGGGGGGACTCGGAGCTCAGCTGCGGCTTACGGGGTAGTCCGTATCCTGAAGTGGGCCGGAAGAAACGTGCCGGCTCTGTAGGGGCGGACTATCTGAGTCGCCAATCGCCAGACGCCGGACCAGGAAGAGTGGTCCTTGCATATTTCAACTCCTTTGCCGATGGTGGGGCACGCCGGATGTGGACCTGATGGCCTCTCGACTCCGTCGCAAGGGTCGAGGTTGTGGCCAGATCCAGGGATCCTTGGGCGATGCCTCTGATGCGTTGGTGGCCCCATAGGGTCCTTATCGCCTGATATAAACTCCGGTGATCCTAATTGTTCCGGATTGGCCTCAGCGTCACTGGTACGCTGATCTGGTACGTCTCGTTGCGGACGTTCCCTGGCGGTTGCCGATGAGGGAGGACCTTCAGTCTCAAGGTCCTATGTTTCATCCGGCTTACAGTCTCTGGCTTTAACGGCAGGGCTGTTAAAAGCCAGGTGTTGAGGGACCGAGGTCTCTCGGACTCTGTCATTTTGACCATGTTAAGGACACGGAAGTCTTCCTCCAGGCAGATCTATCACCGTGCCTGGAAAGCTTATATCGCCATATGCAAAGTGCTGGACTGGCTTCCTCGGACGTATTCCGTCCCCAGAATCCTGCGTCCTCTGCAGTGTGGAGTGACCCAAAAGCTTGCTTTGAGTACCATCAAGGATCAGATTTCGGCCTTGGCCGTCTTCTTTCAGCGACCTCTAGCGGGTCATTTCTTGGTTAGCACCTTGTGTTGGGGGGTTCGCCATGTGCTCCCTCCTGTCAAGCCTTCTCTCCCACCGTGGGATCTGAATTTGGTGCTCTCGGTCCTCCAGGAACCTCCTTTTGGGAATATCCGGGATATTCCTCTCTTGTCTTGTCTCAGAAGGTGGCCTTTTAGTGGCAATCACTTCTGTTTGACGAGTGTCTGAGTTGGCGGCTTTGTCCTGCAAGTCGCCATATTTAGTCATCCATAAAGATAAGGTGGTGTCTACCTTTCACCTACATGAGGACATTGTCCTCCCGTCCTTGTGTCCTCACCCATCGCATCCCAGAGAGTTTGCGCTGCACATATTGGAGGTGGTACGAGCCTTACGGGTGTACCTGTCTGCTACTGCTTCTATTCGGAAGTCCGACTCACTGTTTGTGACTGTCCCTGGTCCATAACAGGGCCAAGCGGTTTCGTCTGCCATCATTTCTAGGGGAATCAGACAAACCGTCATTCAAGCCTATGCTCTCAAAGGGCGGGCGCCTCCCTTTCCGGTTACGGCGCATTCCACCAGGGCAATTGGTGCTTCCTGGGTTTTCCGACATCAAGCGTCGGTTGCACAAGTGTGCAAGGCGGCGACCTGGTCGTCTGTTCATGCCTTTTAAGTTTTTTATAAGGTTGATGTGACTGCATCTTCGGATGCTTCCTTCGGCCGCAGGGTGTTGCAGGCCGCTGTTTAAAGTTGCGACTCCTCCGTTGAGGAGATCTGCCTTATTGGAGTGAAAGTTTGGTTTTTCCATTTATACTGCTCCCATCCCTCTTGACACTGCTTTGGGACATCCCACGTGTAAAGTGTAAAGAGACACCGTGTCAGTCCATGGATGATAAGAGAAAATAGGATTTTTTGTACTCACCGTAAAATCCTTTTCTCTGACATCCATGGACTGACACGGCACCCACCCTTCCTTTTAAGTTTGTACTGCTTTGTTACGAACTGAAGTCTGCTGACTGTAGTGGGAGGGTTATGCCCGGAGGGACCGCCCCCTGGGTAGGGCTGTTCAGCTCTGGCTTTTAGAATGTATGTATAACATCTGCCTAGGTCTTCTCCTGCAAGCAGGGACATAACCCACGTGTAAAGTGTAAAGAGACACCGTGTCAGTCCATGGATGTCAGAGAAAAGGATTTTACGGTGAGTACAAAAAATCCTATTTTTTATAGTAAGATAAACATGTGCCTCAGTAACACATGTGTAGGCATCAGTGTTATTCCTAATAGTGATGAAAGATACTTTTGTACAAATTACTGGCAATGAAAATGTTTGTGCTGAAACTGTGGAAATGAAACCCCTGTAAAAAAAAACAACTTTGTAATGAAGATGAAATCTAACATAACTGAAGCCAAGGACTAACATTTTACCAATCTTCATTAATTAACCCTTTCATGACCTGGAATTATTGAAGCTTAGATGCCCAGACAAATCTAGTAGAAAGTGTCGGATGATTATTTGTCTAATAATTTTTACATTTTTTGAGGAACATTTAAATAATTGCCCTGCTATTTTTTTTATTATTAATATAAACCGATGAATAGACAAATATGTAATTGCATTTTACACTTAACATTTTTTAAGATTTTTTTTATAATTTATTAGTAATTAATATTATATTGCATTGTGAGAGTGTAAGCTTGCCCAAAGCAAATGGATTTACTCTTTCGTCCATGGACCGACACAGCTTCTCTATTGACAAAGTGGGTATTATCCGTTAATTAGGAGTGACTAGGCAGAAAAACTTGTAAAAAGTGTTGCATCACACCTTCTACAGTACCGCCCAGGGGGCGGACCCTCTGGGTATACCCTCTCAGTCTGCACATCGCAGATCAGTTTTTTTTCTGTCTAGCAAGGAGTAGGACATGGCTCCGTTCGGGCTCATTGGTCCGGGGAAAAAAGATATATATATTTTTATTTTTTTGCTACATTTGTTGTTTCCTGCGATCTTCGATCAACTGCCGACTGGGTGACAGGCTGGATCCTCGATCCTTGTAGTCTCCCCAGTTTCGGCCATCGAGCGTGTGCCGACCCTAGCTACGCGCTGGGTTTTCCACGACATGCCCGTCGCTCCACGGGTGGCCGGTGAGCCTACGCTCCAGGGCCTGCATCGGACCGCTCAGCTTCGGCTGACCTTACGGCCGAGTCGCAGCAGCCTGGCCGGTGAGCTTACGCTCCAAGGCTTGCATCGGACCGCTCAGCTTCGGCTGACCTTACGGCCGAGTCGCAGCAGCCTGTCCGGTGAGCGTCATGCTCCAGGGCATACATATGATCGTCCCTTCTGGGTCCAATCACAGCATGCCTGGCCAACAGTCACCTTCCGTGCGCGGACGATGATCTGTTTGGAATGTCTTCCAGCAGAATACATGCAGGATAGGTAAGTAAAACTCCCCTGCCTCGGCTGGGTGATTTAGCTGGACATTCCTGGAGAGATCAAGTAAGTGGTTGTGGCCCCTTTCTTCCCTCTCTCCCTGCCTTTCCCTCCTCCCTGGGCTTCTAGCTAAAGGTTGCTGGGTGCTGGGGGTCACCTAGGGGGTCCCACTGGAGCGGGGCTGGCTGTAACTAACATTTAAAAGAAATGTCATTTTTGCTTACCTGTGTTTCTGTGTCTCCATGCTGTCGGCGGCCATTTTGAGGTGGTCCATGCCAAGTTTGGCCTCTTGTAACTGCCTGGCGGCCATCTTCCTGTAGTTCGGCCACACCCACTGGCCCCTATCAGGTGATCGGCGGCCATGTTTGTCCACCCTGTATGCAGATATTGCCGTTCGGCGGCCATCTTTTTTGTGGGCTATGGCTGCCTGACCTCTATCTTCTGTCGGCGGCCATTTTCTTAGAGCCCACATTATCTTCCATACAGACGGTTTTGGCAACCATTTTGCGAGAGCCTCCGGCCTCTAGGGTGCATTACACTGGCGCGAAAATTCACACAGGAAGTGCTGATAAAAGAAGCAGACTGACACAGCAGCAAGGGGACAGCATCATAGGCGCAGCATAGCAGTACCTATCCAGGGTGGTGAGTCCTCTGGGTGACCCAGCATCTCTGCAGCGCAGGAGGGTGGCCTATTGATATCTTGCCTGGAGCCCTGTGAGTGTCAGCGTGTGGTCAGCATGGCATCTGAGCCAGATGTCTTCTCCCCTGAAACACCAGATTTAGCAGCTGGTGTCCCTGAGGTGTCTATGGACGCTATGTCGGAAATCCTAGAGGCGTTTGCTGCCAGGGTGGAAGCAGCACACGGGAATACAGGGGGTAGTAAACGCCCCATCCCCTGCAAGCTTCTGGGGATAATTCTGGTGCAGAACCAGGTCCAGCTATGGCTCGGGGCCCAGATTCTGACGCACCAGAGACTGCAGACCGTGACCGGACAGTGAGAATGACTCAAAGTCCAGGTCAGTACGCGAGACGGCTTTGGTATCTGACCTTATTACTGCAGTGCGGGATATGCTAAAATTGGAAAATACTGCAGAAGCAGCAGAGACTCCGGTCCACTTGGGTTTCATAGACCTGCCCGCACTGCTAAGGTGTTCCCTTGTGTGTCTTTTGATAAACTCTTATACAAGGAATGGGAGAACCCACTGAGGGTCTTTACAGCCCCAAAGAGGTTTGCGGTACGGTACCCCTTTTGAGGAGAGTTTTCTGAAGAAATGGACCTCTCCCCCCTATAGTGGACCCTCCGGTGTCCAGACTTAATAGAGCCACCACAATTCCTGTAGAAGGGGCTCCTGTTTTCTAGGACCCTGTGGATAAGAAGGCTGAAGCACTCGCTTGCTACCTATACTCAGTGGTAGGCTCGGCAGTACGCCCGGCATTGGCGGGGGCCCTAGTGTCTCACACACTTACTGAATGGGCAAGATTGCTACTCCAGGGGTTAAGGAGCGAGATGCTCCT
Organism: Rana muscosa; assembly: GCA_029206835.1. Lineage (NCBI taxonomy): Eukaryota > Metazoa > Chordata > Amphibia > Anura > Ranidae > Rana > Rana muscosa. Next base: position 368,414,660 of record CM055123.1, on the reverse strand, counting down.
CCTGATGAGATAACATTGGCCGACCTGTTGGTCCAGGGCCTTAGGTTTGTCTGCGAGTCAGACATGAATACTATTCCCCTGCTGTCTAAAACTTCGGTTTATGCAGTAGCAATACGCCACCTGATCTGGCTAAAAGGCTGGTCTGCGGACCAGACTTCCAAGAAAGCCCTGTTGGATCTGCCTTTTAAGGGCGACAGACTTTTTGGGGCTTCTCTGGATGACATCATCAAGGATGCCACAGGAAGTAAAAGCACTTTGCTTCCCCAAATTAGCAAGGGTAAGGGGCCACGCCAAGGGCAAGGGCCCTCCTTTACTGCACACAAGTGGTTTTTTCGTCCCCCTAGGGCGACAGGGAAAAGACCCCAGGCCGATAAAGCGCCTGCCCAAGGACAAAAGCGTCCCTGGTCCCGCATACCCAATAAGCCTGCGGACAAATTTGCGTCCGCATGAAGGTCCACCCCCACCCAGCTCTCGGGTGGGGAGACGTCTTCGCAAATTCGCGACTCAGTGGACAGCACTAATCTCCGACAGGTGTGTTTGCGAAGTAATCTCCTCAGGCTACAAGATAGTTTCTCTCTTGTCCACCGGACAGATTCAACACCTCCAATCTCCAGCTACTACCGACCCGTCGGGAGGCCCTGTATGGGGCGGTCCAGGGTCTACTGGAACGCGGGGTAGTTATTCCAGTTCCAGAACTGGAACGGGGTTTTTACTCAAATCTGTTCATTGTGCCGAAGAAGGAGGGGGTTCGTCCAAGCTTGGATCTCAGAGCCCTCAATTGCTTTGTGAAGGTACAAAGTTTTCGGATGGAGTCGGTTCGATCTGTAGTCACGGCTCTCCATCCGGGGGACTTTCTGGCCTCCTTGGACATCAAGGACGCATACCTGCATGTCCCCATATACTCCAGACACCAGAGGTTTCTGCGATTTGCTATCGGGAAGAACCACTACCAGTTTGTGGCCCTCCCGTTTGGCCTTGCCTCAGCACCCAGGACGTTCACCAAGGTGCTCGCTCCGATTCTGGCACTTCTAAGACAGCGGGGTATCGCTATCACAGGTTACTTGGACGACCTTCTGCTGAAGGGCCCTTCAAGCTCAGAATTAGAGGTAAGTGTGTCCATTACCTGTCAGACTCTTCGAGACTGTGGTTGGATACTAAACACGCAAAAGTCAGTATTGGTGCCCACTCAACGCCTAGTGTACCTGGGGTTGATTCTGGATTCCTCAGAGGCAAAGGTATTCCTCCCTGTGGAGAAGTTGCAGACCCTCCGGGCTGCAGTACGGCAGCTGACTTCCAGGAATTGGTCGTCACTCCGTTTTTGCATGCGAGTGTTGGGCCTCATGGTAGCCTCCTTCGAGGCGGTCCCATATGCTCAATACCACACTCGAGTGTTACAGAGGGAAGTTCTGTCCAGATGGAACAGATGCCCTTCATCTCTGGATTATCAAATCCGAGTGAGCCACCTAGTCAGGAGATCCCTGGTATGGTGGCTGACAGCACCGGCTCTAATGGCCGGGAAGTCATTTCTTCCGGTTTACTGGATAGTGATCACGACGGACGCCAGCCTTACAGGTTGGGGGGGAGTCTGGGGTGTCCAGTCGGCGCAAGGTCGCTGGACCCCAGAGGAAGCCCTCCTGCCGATCAATGTCCTGGAGATCCGGGCGATCAAGCTGTGCCTCTTCAAATGGTCTCAGAGACTGCAAGGGCGTCCAGTCAGGATCCAGTCAGACAACGCCACAGCAGTGGCATATGTCAATCATCAAGGAGGAACAAGAAGCTCAGCTGCAGCATCGGAGATCGCTCGCATCCTGAAGTGGGCAGAGAGGAGCGTACCGGCACTGTCGGCCATGTACATTCCGGGTGTGGAAAACTGGCAGGCGGACTACCTGAGCCGCCAGATGCTGGACCAGGGAGAATGGTCCTTACACCCGGAGGTGTTCCAACTCCTCTGCCAAAGATGGGGCACACCAGACGTAGATCTTCTGGCTTCCCGACTCAATCGGAAGGTATTGAGGTTTGTGGCCCGGTCAAGAGACCCATGGGCAGACGCAACGGACGCGTTGGTAGCATCGTGGGGCCAGTATCGGCTAATCTATGCCTTCCCTCCCTTAAGGCTTCTTCCTCTTCTGCTCCGCAGAGTGGAGGCAGAGGGAATTCCAATGATCCTAATCGCTCCAGATTGGCCTCAGCGTCCTTGGTACGCCGATCTAGTACGTCTGGTAGCAGACGTCCCCTGGCGCCTACCACTACGGAAGGACCTGCTGTCGCAAGGTCCCATATTCCATCCTGCTTTACAGTCATTGGCTTTAACGGCATGGCTGTTGAGAACCAGGTACTGAGAGACCGGGGCCTGTCAGACTCAGTAATTTCTACTATGAGAAGTGCTCGGAAACCGTCCTCTAGGAAGGTCTATCACCGCACTTGGAGGGCCTACATCTCCATGTGTGAGGAAATGAAATGGCATCCGCGTACCTATTTGGTTTCCAGAATCCTGCTGTTTTTACAGCATGGGGTAGACCAAAGGCTTGCCCTAAGTACGATTAAGGGACAGATATCTGCCCTGGCTGTCTTTTTTCAGCGACCCCTGGCGACTCACTCTCTCGTGAGTACATTTGTGCAGGGGGTTCGACATGTGGCCCCTCCGGTCCGCCCCCCGTTACCTCCGTGGGACTTGAACCTGGTCCTCTCGGTGCTTCAGAAGGCACCGTTTGAGAATATTAGAGATATTCCCCTGTTGACACTTTCTCAGAAGGTGGTCTTTTTGGTGGCTGTTACGTCAGTTAGACGAGTCTCTGAGCTGGCAGCCTTGTCCTGCAAGGCTCCCTATTTGATTTTCCACAAGGATAAGGTGGTGCTGCGGCCGCAGCCTTCCTTTCTTCCGAAGGTCGTTTCGGCTTTTCATCTCAACAAAGACATTGTACTTCCATCCTTGTGTCCTCAGCCGTCGAATCCTAAGGAGTCGGCGTTGCATTCCTTGGACGTTGTCCGAGCTTTGAGAGTATACATATCTGCTACTTCCCTGTTCCGGAAGTCAGACTCACTGTTTGTTTCGGTGGCTGGTCCCAAGAAGGGCCAAGCAGTCTCATCGGCCACCATCTCTAGGTGGATCCGACAGATAGTAATCCAGGCTTACGCCTTAAAGGGTCAGGCGCCCCCCTTTCCTGTCACGGCGCATTCGACCAGGGCAATAGGTGCCTCTTGGGCTTTCCGACATCAAGCGTCTGTTTCCCAACTATGTAAAGCGGCGACTTGGTCGTCCGCTCACACTTTCACAAAATTCTACAAAGTTGATGTAGGTGCATCTTCGGATGCCTCTTTCGGCCGCAAGGTTTTGCAGGCGGCTGTTTAGAGTTGCAACTCCTCCGTTGGAGGAGTGCTGTTTTGTGTTTTGGGGTGAAGTTTGTTTTTATGCTGTTACCACCCCTCGTTTTTTTCTCTGACACTGCTTTGGGACGTCCCACTTTGTCAATAGAGAAGCTGTGTCGGTCCATGGACGAAAGAGTAAATAGGATTTTTTACTCACCGTAAAATCCTTTTCTCTGAGTCCATGGACCGACACAGCACCCACCCCTCCTTTTAAGTTTGTACTGCTTTTTGACGAACTGATCTGCGATGTGCAGACTGAGAGGGTATACCCAGAGGGTCCGCCCCCTGGGCGGTACTGTAGAAGGTGTGATGCAACACTTTTTACAAGTTTTTCTGCCTAGTCACTCCTAATTAACGGATAATACCCACTTTGTCAATAGAGAAGCTGTGTCGGTCCATGGACTCAGAGAAAAGGATTTTACGGTGAGTAAAAAATCCTATTTTTTCTCTATTATAAGCTGACAAAAAACAAATATGTTTAAAAATTGCAATTTACACTTTTGCATTTTTAAAGATTTGATAAAAATGTTTAAATTATGTTTTTTTTTTGTTTTTTTGTTTTTTTATTGCATTGTAAGAGTGTAAGCCTGTTCAAGGCAACAGGATTTTTTATTTTTTTGTACAAAATGACAAATAGACAAAAATGTTTAAAAAATTGCATTTTTTTTTAAGATTTGTTAAAAATGTTTAAAGGATTACATTTTTCTCGTTTTCTATTGCATTAAATACAAACTGACAAATAGACAAAAAAAATTAAAAATTGAATATTTTATACTAGACATTTTAGAATAGAATGCATTAAGGTGAAAAACCATGAGACTTTACAACTCCTTTAAGATAAAATAAAAATATTATATTATTATTTTTTTAAATATTATATTGCACAGTAAGATTTGTTAAACATGTTTAAATTATGTTTTTTGTTTTTTTTGTTTTTTCTATTGCATTGTGAGAGTGTAAGCCTGTTCAAGGCAACAAGATTTTTTTTAGTACAAAATGACAAATAGACAAAAATGTTTAAAAATTGCATTTTACACCTTTAATTTTTTTGAGATTTGTTTAAAATGTTTAAAGGATTACATTTTTTTTTTGTTTTCTATTGCATTGTGAGAGTACACACGATCGATTTATTCGATGGTGAAAACACTGTCGAGAAAATCGACGGGAAAAACGAGGAACGGCTTGGTCCCCTACACACGGCCGGTTTTCCTGACATTTTTTCTCTTGGTCGAGAAAAAACGACCGTGTGTAGGCTCCCTGGCAGTGTTTCCCTATGGGAAAACTGCCGCGGAAAAAAATGCAGTGAATCACGACGAGAAAAATTAGAGCATGTTCTAATTTTTCTCGTCATGATTCTTGCCGTTTTTCTCGTCGGGAAAAATGATGAAAAGCCCACACACGGTCGTTTTTCTCGTCAAAGAGAAAAAATTTAATTTTTTCCGACGAGAAAAATGGTCGTGTGTACGCTGCATTAGCCTGTTCAAGGCAACATGATTTTTTTTTTTTTTTAAATACAAACTGACAAATAGACAAAAAAAAATTAAAATTGAATTTTTATACTAGACATTTTAGAATAGAATGCATTAAGGTGAAAACCATGAGACTTTACAACTCCTTTAAGATTAAAACAAAATATATATATATATATTTTTAAATATTATATTGCACAGTAAGATTTGTTAAACATGTTTAAATTATGTTTTTTTTTTTATATTGCATTGTGAGAGTGTAAGCCTGTTCAAGGCAACATGATTTTTTTTAGTACAAAATGACAAATAGACGAAAATGTTTAAAAAATTGCATTTTACACCTTACATTTTTTTAAGATTTGTTAAAAATGTTTAAAAGATTACATTTTTTTCGTTTTCTATTGCATTGTGGGAGTGTAAGCCTGTTCAAGGCAACAGGATTTTTTTTAGTACAAAATGACAAATATACAAAAATGTATAAAAATTGCATTTTACACCTTTCATTTTCTTGAGATTTGTTAAAAATGTTTAAAGAATTATTTTTTTAATTGTCTATTGCATTGTGAGAATGTAAGCCTGTTCAAGGCAACATGATTTATTTTTTTATTTTTATTTTTTAAATACAAACTGAAAAATAGACAAAAATGTTTAAAAATTGCATTTTTAAACTTGACATTTTAGAATAGAATGCATTAAGGTGAAAAACCATGACACTTTACAACTCCTTTAGGATTAAAACAAAAAAATGTATTATTATTTTTTTAAATATTATATTGCACAGTAAGAATGAAAGCCTGTCCAAGGCAAAGAGACGTCTTAGCCAATAGGTGTATTTTGAAAACAAACCCATGTGATCAGCTTGATTGGCTGCCATGAAGCCAATCAGCATGGATCACCATAGTCAGTGAGACTGGAGCAGTCTCAAAATTAGGAGTCTATACTTCTGCGGATCCTTAATTACAAAACAGAGCATAGATTGCCTTTCTCTCAGCATGGGACATTATTCAAGGAACCTTATTCTACAGATTGGGGTGAGAACTGGTTAATAAATCTGAACAAAAAGCAAAGATGTGTAATGATTCCACCAATCAGGAGTTCATGCTTTGTAACCTAGGGCTCTTGAAAGCTCATTTTATTTACAGCAGGGACGTGCAGTCAGGGGAGGCAGGTGAGGCAAAGCCATGAACATAAAAAAAACATTGAGCTTGGAGGGTAGTAGCTCGGCGACCTGGGGTCACAGGTAGCCGAAGTCCTGCCCCACCACTGGTCAAAATTTGGGGCTCCTGCCACCTATAGATCTGGAGATACGGGGTTCCTTGCACAGCCTGTCAGAAGCTACATACAGTGCGGCCAATTTAAATACAAGTTACTTGTCAGAGGCACTGAGCTCAATGGACAGCTTGGAGCTTTGGACCAATGGTAAAGTACAAAATATATTTTATCTGTAAATTATACTGTGATATATGTCACACATCGCTGTAAATATATATTAATGTAAATTATTATGCTATATGACAATATGCAAATAAATCAAATATATAAATATAGTGCCACACAGTAGGATATAATAAATAGATAATTCATAAAATTATAGTGCCACAAACGTGAATCATAAATAGGGATGAGCCGAACACCCCCCGGTTCGGTTCGCACCAGAACCTGCAAACGGACAGAAAGTTTGCGCGAACAATCGAACCCCGTTAAAGTCTATGGGACTCGAACGTTCGGAATCAAAAGTGATAATTTTAAAGGCTAATATGCAAGTTATTGTCCTAAAAAGGGTTTGGGGACTCAGGTCCTGCCCCAGGGGACATGTATCAATGCAAAAAGAAGTTTTAAAAACGGACGTTTTTTCCGCAGCAGTGATTTTAATGATGCATAAAATGAAAAAAAAAAAGGTGAAATATTCCTTTAAATATCGTACCTGGGGGCGTGGCCTGACGCGGCATATGAACAGACCTGTTCGACGGAGCTCCCGCTGTAGATCCTGCTTGTGATCCTTTCCTCGCCACCTACTAAGCCCGATTTTGCCAGAAACCAGTGCCTAAAGACCCCCAGCGGTCCCCGGTTCCAGCGGTGCTCGATAATCCCGGCACGATGACCCGGGGAAACAAAGGAGACGCCACGGCTGCGGCCTCCCAGGACTTCCAAGATGGTGCCTGGATGTCTCAGTCTCTGCCTCCCAGGACTCCACGAGGGCAGGAGAAGAAAACGGAGCAGGGGGGTAAGTCCAACAAAGCCCCTAAAGGGAAAGACCAGACAAGGGACATGTTATACTATGCCAAAAAACTGACAGACCCAGATGATTCCCCGCAGACTGCTGCACAAAGCCACGCAGTGCCCGCAGAACATGCTGAACAGGGACACACTGACATGCAGGCAGCTGAGGATGAAGGAATGGAGTCAGTCCCTGATCCTATACCAGCCATGCTTGACCAGCAGACAGAGGACCATCCCCAGCCCACGCTCAGTGAAATCCTGTATGCTGTACACAGGTGCACTGCCTCTGTGGATGCCCTGAAGGAGAGGTTTGGGGGACTGGAGGAGAAAGTTAATCTCCTGAGAGATGATATACAGAAGGTCAGGGAGAGGACCACGGTCGTGGAGGGCAGAGTCAGTGACATAGAGGATCAGATGCCTCATATGACTCGGGAGGTGAGAGTCGCTGCTCAGCAGGCACGCCAGGCCTTTGATCGCCATGATGAGATCGAAAATCGCTTGAGACGCAACAACGTTCGCATTGTGGGGCTCCCAGAAAAGGTGGAGGGCAGGGACCTCACTACATTCATAGAAGGCTGGCTGATGGAGGTCTTTGGTAAAGAGGCCTTCTCTCCGATTTACACGGTGGAACGGGCGCATAGGGTGCCACCCCGCCCCCTCCCCCCTGGCAATCCCCCGAGATCCATGCTTGTTAGACTCCCTAATTACAGGGACCGGGAAGCGATACTCCGAATGGCCAGAGAAAGGGGGGCCGTACACTTTAATGGTGCCCGGATATCCTTTTATCCCGATTTCTCTGCAGAAGTGCAACGCAGAAGATCAAAATTTGTAGATGTCAAGAAAAGGCTGCAGAGGCTCCAGCTACCGTACGCCATGTTATACCCGGCCAAGCTTCGCATAACAGCCAGAGACCAGACCCACTTTTTTGAAACCGCACAGGATGCTGCTGAATGTCTGGACCGCAACGAACAAGGTATCCGCAGGAGGGGACTGGAGAATGGTGAAGGATGATGCGGATGGTCCTTTCTTTATCAAGGGCAGACCGGGCAAATGAGTGCTGCTATTGAGATGATGTTGCCACAAGAGGACCGATACCTAGTTGCAGATACCAGCGAATAGTTTTCCACTAATTTTTCTGTTTCTTTTGCTGATCTGAGGTTATAGGTGGAGTGTGCCTCTACACCCCCCTATGTGCTGTCTGCTGCCATGGTGGACATGGCTCATGTTTTTGTGCCCTGTTGGCACTTGGAAGGCCCCTGACGGTATCACCTTACACCGGTGGGACAACCCCAGTGACGCCCTGTTGGCAGTCCACGAGCCACCGGCGGATGCAGATATGTTTTATTTTTATTATTTTTATTATTTTTCGTACCATTTTTTTCATTGTGCTGACAACAAAGCGCCGTTGCGCAGGAATTTTTGCCACAGTTTCCGCAGGATTTTTCTTTTCACAAGATACTGTACTGTTGTAACTGATTCACCACAATCTAAAATGTTTGAACCAAAGGGCCATTTTTTGCTAGCTGGATGGTGGGATACAACGCTGCTGCTCCATTTTGGGTACTCCCCCCATTCAGACAGGACATTTTGTATATGCTCACCATGTCTTCTACACCCATAGTGTCGTGGAATGTCGAGGGCTAAATTATCCTTTGAAAAGGACCATGATATCTACTGTATTGCGCAAGTTTCATCCGGCCATAATTGGCTTGCAGGAGACTCACCTATTGAAAGACACAACTAGTTTCTTGGGATATGCATGGGTGGGACAGGCCTATCACTCCACTCACTCCGCCTTCTCACGCGGAGTGAGTGTATTGATTTACAAGGCGCTGGCATACCAGGAGTTAGACTTGCTTATTGATAAATCTAGTAGATTTGTATTTTTATATTGCAAACTGTTTACCGTTACTATGATTCTAGCTTTTGTATATGTGCCTCCACCTTTCTCTAGAGAGGTGCTGCAGTTGCTGCTGTCTTACCTGGCAAACAAGCCTGATGTTCCACTTCTGCTGCTAGGGGACTTTAATTGCTACTTAGATCCCAGATTGGATAGACACCCCCTGGTGGTGCTGCCTAAGGGCAACCGGGGAACGGCTCTTGGCCGCCTGATGGAAGAGGTGGGTGGGTTGACATCTGGCGGGTCCGGAATCCCAAATGTAAACAATTCTCCTGTTTCTCCAAGACGCATGGTTCCCTCTCCCGTATAGACCTTTGTCTGGGCACTCCCAACATAGTTAGCTGCACCTCTAAGGTGGAATATTTCCCAAGGGGGGTCTCGGGCCACTCTCCGCTAGTACTTTGGCTGGTTACTCAACCGTCTAGCTCTCTACCCAGGGCCCCATGGAAACCGAATGCCTATTGGCTCAAACTGTTTACATCCCCGGACCGCATAGAAACCAAGATTGAGGTCTTTCTACGGGCGCACGAGCACTACCTAGACCCACTGCTAAAATGGGACACTGAAAGCCTATCTTAGAGGGGTATTTATTGAGGAAATAAATATTGTCAGGAACAACTCCTCCACATTGGTGGAGCAGGTGGGAGACCAGGTGAGACAGTTGGAACTTGCTTATGTAACTAGCCCTACTGACTCGGCCCGGGAGGCTTGGATGTCGGCCCAGGACTCTCTGGACCGTCTGCGATCCTCAACGGCAGAGCGGAGAGATTCTCTACAAAACTTGCATTTTATGAGGAAGGGGAACAAACTGGGCGATTATTGGCCAAGATAGCAAGGTCTCAAACACAGTCCCCGACCATTGGTGCTATACGTGCCTCTACAGGTATAGTGATTAACTCCCCTGAGACCATTGTATCCGAGCTGGCATCCTTCTATGAGGGCCTCTATGGGTCGAGGGATGCCTACTCGGATGAGGACCTCGAGGCCTACATGGCTAGCATTGATTTACCCGCTCTTTCCACATCGGCCAGAGAACAATTAGATGCCCCCATTACCTTGGGTGAGCTGCAACTGGCAGCAGGCTCTTTTCCTACATGTAAAGCCCCCGGGGAGGATGGCCTGCCCATGGAGATGTACACTCAATTTGGGGGGCACCTGTTACCTGAACTGTTAAAGGTCTTTAATGCCGCACTTGTGGGTGGTCGGCTACCTGGCTCCATGGCCAGGGCAAATGTCATTTTACTATTGAAGCCAGGGAAGGATCCGGTTGACCCTGGCTCCTTTAGACTCATATCGTTGCTGCAGAGTGATATGAAAATCCTGGCAAAGGTCTTGGCGCGCAGGGTCAACGGGATGATCACATCTATTATCCACCCAGACTAGGCTGGTTTCATGCCGCAGAAGTCCACTGCCACCAATTTGAGGCGCATGTTCTTGAACATGCAGGTGCAGGCGGACAATGGGGGCCACAGGGCGCTCTTATCCCTTGATGCCAACAAGGCATTTGATTGTGTCAGTTGGAGGTTCCTCTGGGCGGCGTTGGCCAAGTTTGGCTTTGGGGACAAATTCATGGAGTGGGTCAGGTTGCTATACGCGTCCCCCCAGGCGACCATTAGGGTCGCGGATAGGATGTCACCAGCTTTTGCTTTGGGTAGGGGGGTGAGGCAGGGCTGCCCCCTGTCCCCCCTGCTCTTCGCGATCGCCATAGAGCTGTTGGCGGCCCTGGTACGGGCTAGTACCCGTGTTCGGGGATTCCAATATGGCACGCTGCAGGAAAAAATCATGTTGTATGCGGATGACATGCTGCTGTTTCTGGGGGACCCCACGCACTCCATCCCCGGGGTTATGTTGATAATCAAGCAATTCGGTCACTACTCGGGGTTGACCATTAACTGGTTGAAATCTGCCCTGATGCTGTTGGATGAGGATGGTGGGGTTGCCCTGCCGGACTCTTGTCCCGTCCCAGTTGTGTCTAGCTTCAAATATTTGGGGGTGCAGGTGTCGCCCAGGTTGGGGGATTACTGCTCCCTTAATGTGCACCCACTGCTGTCCCGGTTTAGAGATAAAATTAACACCTGGAACACCTTGAAAATGTCACTTGCAGGTAAAGCCAACCTGATCAAAATGATCTTAATGCCACAACTACTTTACTTTGTTCACTATTCAAAAGATTTTCAAATGTATCACTACAGGTGAGTTATGTGAGTTATGTATGCTATGGCATACTAAGCCCCCTCGGATTAGACTGGAGCACTTGCAGCGAGCCAAGGACAGTGGGGGGTTGGCGGTTCCCAACCCTTGGCTGTACTACATAGCAGCCCAGTTGCAGCATTTGATCGGCTCTATGTCCCAGGACCCGGGGAGCTCTGCGGCACGGCTGATGCTATCGGCCACTGGCGCTGAGACTATCCCGATGGGGCTGGAGGCGCAAATGTTCCTAAAATCCAACGAGCAGACCCCGACGCTCTCACTTATTCAAAAGGTATGGAACAAGGGCCGACAACTACAGGGAGTGCGGGGATTCATGGAATACAGCCCGATATGGGACAATAGGTCAAATGTGGAGTTGGTGAAGCTGCAGCAGGGGCCCAGATGGCGCCCCCATGGTGTGGCTCTGCTATCTCACATCTTCGCTAACGGTAGGCTTCTCACTTTCCCTGAACTGCGGGCCAGATTTGGCCTCCCAGCCCACATGCATTATTACTATATGCAGCTCCAGCATGCGGTTGCTGCACACGGGAATGCGGTGGAATGGGTTCAGTCACCCGCCCCCGTGTTCCGAGTGTTGCAAGCTAGCAATGAAACAAAAGGGTTTATCTCCCAATCCTACCAGATGTTACTGGCAAGTCACCTACGGGCATTCCCGAGCAGGGCGGAATCCATGTGGGAGAGGGACATAGGTTCACTGACAGGGGACCAATGGGAGGAGGCGTGGCAGTCAGTCACCACTTGCTCTTTAAATGTGGCGCAGAAAGTGTCACAGTTATATATACTATTGAGGGCACATTACACCCTGACAAAATTACATAAGATGGGTAAGCTCGAGGACCCTGTGTGTGGTAGATGTCAGAGGCACAATGGAGATCTCATTCATCTCCTGTGGAGATGCCCTAAGCTTCACAGGTATTGGACTGAGGCGGTGGGTACACTGAATGGAGTGTTTCAGACAGCGCTCCCTGTGGATCCTAAGTGTTGCCTGCTGGGGGTCTTGGAGGAAGCGATTCCTGGGGAGTTGACCAGGATCGCGGTCTCTAGGGCCCTATTTCAGGCCAGGAAGCTTATTTTGATGGGTTGGAAGTTGGTAGCAAGTAGGAGTCATTTGTAAGTTGGATGTTTGAAAGTAGGGGTCTGCCATATATACTTTGCAGAAATTTGGCCCTTAGGTGTTGGTGTTGCCACAACACTGTAAGCCCTCACAGTTACTCTTGGTGGGCGCTGGAACACCCTGCTGTGAACTATTATATCGAGAATTGTAATTACATGCCATTGTTGAACAGTGGTAGGAAAAATTGGGCCTTTGGTGGTGGTGGTGGTGATGCTGGTGCCACAACACTGTAAGTCCTCACAGTTACTCTTGGTGGGCGCAGGAATGGGCCCAGCTGTGAAATATTAGATCAAGAATTGTAATTACATGCCCCTTTTGAACAGGGGCAGAAAAATTGGGCCTTTGATGGTGGTGGTGGTGTTGCCACAACTGATGACATTGAACCGAGGGAAGAGGCCGCTTTGGCAGCTGCTTTGCCAGACAAAGTACCCTGAGCCTGGGTGAGAGAGGATGAGGAGGATGAGGACAGCTTGGGCATCCACTCAAACCAAGTCTTCGGCATGTTGTAGCTCAACACGGCCAGCTGCCAAAAAAAAGGACAAGCGTGTGCCACGGCCACGTGCTGATGAGGATGCACCATGTCCACGACCAGCACTGTTGCCTCTAGACACAGAGCCTGCTTGCCCTCTTTTATTGGCTTGTGACTGTCTGCCTCTCCTTGTTGTCCTTCCAGACATACTAATGGCCTGCAGGGAGATGTAGCTGCACAAAGCTGGGATGTGTATATATACTGATTACACTGTAGCTAGCAGAATCAACTGCCTGCCTGTTGTATTATTAGTAAGAGAACACCAGCAATTGTCTTCACGTAGCTTTATTTGCACACTGTGCAGAGGACACAGTACACTAACTGAAAATACTGCAGCTCCCTGCCTGTGGTATTAGTATGAGAACACCAGCAATTGTATTCAGGTAAGCTTTAGGTGCACACTGTGCAAAGGACACTAAATCAAAATACTGTAGCTCCCTGCCTGTATTCGTATGAGACCACTAGCAATTGTATTCAGGTAAGCTTAAGGTGCATACTGTGCAAGGGACACTAAATCAAAATACTGCAGCTCCCTGCCTGTATTAGTATGAGAACACCAGCAATTGTATTCAGGTAAGCTTTAGGTGCACACTGTGCAAATGACACTAAATCAAAATACTGCAGCTCCCTGCCTGTATTTGTATGAGAACACCAGCAATTGTATTCAGGTAAGCTTTAGGTGCACACTGTGCAAAGGACACTAAATCAAAATACTGCAGCTCCCTGCCTGTATTAGTATGAGAACACCAGCAATTGTATTCAGGTAAGCTTTAGGTACACACTGTGCAAAGGACACAGTACACTAAGTGAAAATACTGCAGCTAGCACAATCACCTGCCTGCCTGTCAGTATATTATGAAGAGAATAACAGGAACGGATCTAGCTAATCTGAATACAGTGTATAAATATATATACAAAATCTAGGATGCATATATATCCTCTACACACTGTAACTGCAGCTAACTGACTCGCCTGCCTGCTCTATCTAACTCAAATTAAATGACACTGTCTCTCTCTCTCTGTCTGTCTTTAACCACCGCCGCAACACACTACACAAGGCTGCCACACAGGCGGCCTTATATAGTGTGGGGCATGCACTAAACCCCCTGAGACATAATTGGCCAAAGCCACCCTGGCTTTGGCCAATTATGGCTCTCTGTTGTTTCCGTGCTGTGATTGGCCAAAGCATGCGGCTCATAGTGCATGCTTGGCCAATCATCAGCCAGCAATGCACTGCGATGCCGCAGTGAATTATGGGCCATGACGTGCCACTCGAATTTGGCGCGAACGCCCCATAATGTTCGAAATTCGGCGAACGGCCGAACAGACGATGTTTGAGTCGAACATGGGTTAGACTCGAACTCAAAGCTCATCCCTAATCATACAGTGCTGTAGTGCAGTGGTCATCAACCCTGTCCTCAGTGCCCACTAACAGGCCAGGTTTGCAAGATAACTGAAATACATCACAGGTGATATCATTTGCTGCTCAGTGATTGAAGTATTCTAGTCTGCATCTCCCCAAGGTAATACATAAAACCTGGCCTGTTAGTGGGCCCTGAGGACAGGGTTGATGACCACTGCTGTAGTGCATAAAACAGTGATATTCTAATTCAAGATGGAAAATCCGTCCAATGTAATTGATATAAAGTTCTTTTGATATATATTTAGTAAGTTCAAAAAAATGTGACAAACAGCTTGCTGCGGTGTTCACACTTAGGTTCTCCCCACCCTCAGGTAATGGCTGCTCACCTCTGAGCGTGTGACCTCACAGCTAAGTTGGTCCCCTACAAGTGACAATACAGGGGATTTCGTATCTTCCCCCTGAGGAAGATACGAAATCCCTTGTATCGTCACATGTAGGGAAGGGGACAGGACGGTGTGAAAGGCAGCTCAGCTACTATACAGAGGACAAACATACGGTCCCAGCCATTACCCAGAGTTTTTAGGCAGTATACAGAGTGGTGCACTTGAAGTGGTTGTAAACCCGTTACAACCAGTTTTACCTACACGTAAGCCTAGATTAAGGCTTACCTGTAGGTGCTCGAAATATCTCCCAAATCTCCACAGTTTAGGAGATATTTACAAATGAGACGGGGGCCGATGTCTACGGCGCATGCGCCGTAGACAACAACGCAGGTGCATTTTAGAAACCTTTAGAAAAGGCGAGCGTGCCGTTTCTAAAGGAGATCGTGCCGTGACTGCCGGCTCCCACGCGCATCCGCATGACGTCATCGCGGCTCCTGCCAATCACAGTGCCAGAGCCGCGATACCCGGAAGGAAGATGGATGCTTCGTGGAAGAGGGGACAGTGGTGACATTGCAGGTTTCGGTTTTAGGTAAGTGAAACATAACGGGCTACTATGCGATGCATAGTAGCCCATTATGCTTTACCTTTGCAGGGAAACAAAGAGGAAGGTTTACTTCCTCTTTAACGCACCTAACCCTGTGAGTACCCAGCATTGGGGTTTTATTTGTATGCACAATAAACAGTTTTAAAGGTTATTATGCCATGGAGTTTCTTTTTACCATTTTCCATGTGAGGACACAGCACCGGTAAGCAGCTTTGAAACAGACAGCCTGCCTAGAATCCCTAAAGTGATTCATAAGCGTGTTTGACCAAACTTAGCTGTGAGGTCACACGCTCAGAGGTGAGCAGCCATTACCTGAGGGTGGGGAGCACCTGAGTGTGAACACCGCAGCAATCTGTTTGTCACATTTTTTAGAAGTTACTAAATATATATCAAAAGAACTTTATATCAACTACATTGGATGAATTTTCCATCTTGAATTAGAATATCACTGTTTTATACACTACAGCACTTTATGATTTACGTTTGTGGTAGGGCTGGGCAATTTCCCCCCCCCAAAAAAATCAGCGATTTTTTTATAAAAAACTCGATTTACGATTTGATTCGATTTTTTTTATTTTTATTATTATATTAATTAAAGTGCATTAACAAACAAAATTGCAAAGGCAAACCCTTTCTCTAACTGCAAAGTCAGTGTGCAGTGTGCAACAAAGATTGTTAAACATCCAAATTATTAATACTGTATTTGGATTTAGCTAATGTAGCGGGTATTTGAATTTAGGGGAGGCATCTGGGTGGTAGTGTAACCCTGATGCACTAATTGCTAGGGGATCCGAGACCTTTTTCTGGTTCTTGGAGGACTCTGGTGGTGTGAGGTTCCTTGCGGTCCACAGGTGGCGCTGTTGCCCTGGGCCGGGGCTGAACTCACACTGCAAGACTGTACCCTTTTGTCCTCCCCTGGAGCTGGTACGGCGGGGTGGGGAACCCGCTGTGGCGCGAAGGGAGAGGGGATAAAAGGGGCGGACGCCCTTACCACGGGATTCAGAGTTCAGATTTAGAGCTGGAGGATGCGGCTGCACCCAGGCACCTTCAGCTTGGGTGCTGTCAGTCTGGAGTTCCGGGCTCAGGTGCCCTTGACCTGGCCGGAGCGAGAGATGAAGTCCATCTCAGGCACCTTTAGCCTGGGGTGAGGTACTATGGCGGAGGCCTGGGGCTTAGTACCTTCGACTGAGTTCCGCGAGGGTGGAGGAATCCGAGGGGGCACTAACTCCTTGGGTGCCCATGTCTGAGTTTGTGAGATCTGGTGTGCGGAACTTCTCTGAAGAGTCCGGCGCAGCATTGCTGATGACAGAGGCCTCCGGTTTCTCCCTTGAACGGATTTCCTTCCCCTGACAGGGGCCGTGCTAGTGAAAGTAATTCACATTCTACTCAATATAGTCAGTGGCAGTGACTACCCGCCACTCGTGATACCACAGTGGTTAGCAGGAGAAGGGAAGGGATTGTGCCTCGATCTATTCCCCATCATTACTCAGGAGAAGAAACTGTTTATTGTTTGGCAAGAAGAATAAAACGGAGTTGGACCTATTCACTGTGTGGAACTCTCGTTACTAGGAGCAAAGGAGTCAGGGACGAAGTACTGGACTTGACTCTAGGACATCTACACAAAACCCAATCTTCTGGCCTTCACCTCTCAGCTATGGAGGACATGGGCCGTGGTGCATCTCATCCCTCTCCCCAGCACTGAAACCCCTAGACGAAGAAAGACAAGCCGAGCATGAGAAGGGGAGAGAGGGGTGAGGCCGCTACACTAATAAAACAACAAAAAATCCTGAGGTTACTCTTAGTTGAATTGAACTGTGCCCATGCCGAACTGTGCCCATGCTTCACTGTGCCCGTGTCTCTCTGTGCCCATGCTTCACTGTGCCCGTCTCTCACTGTGTCCATGCTTCACTGTGCCCAATGTCTCACTGTGCCTGTGCTTCACTGTGCCCATGCTTCAATCACTGTGCCCGTACCTGATGCAGATTTTCATGGGATACAGATTTTACTGCTACACCGGCGGCCATTCCAGTATTCAAAAGCCGCGCATCCTCCTCGTCTGTGATAGGCGGAACACTCAATTTCCCAGCATTCAGTGTTCCGCCTATCACGGACCTCCGCTCATCCTCCTAACACAGACGAGGATGTAAGGATGTCCGTGATAGGCTGAACACTGCCTGCTGTGAAATTGAGTGTTCCACCTATCATGGACATCCGCTCATCCTCATAACACAGACGAGGATGAGAGGATGTCCTTGATAGGCTGAACACTTCCTGCTGTGAAATTGAGTGTTCCGCCTATCACAGACGATGAGGACTCGGGAGACAATGCTTTTGAACACTGCAATGGCCGCCGTCTGTCTGCATGACACGCTGTTCAGGTAGGCAGACGGCGGCTTGCGGTTAGTTAGTGTTACATTACATCTACTCGCGGTGGCTGCGGCGAGTAGATGTAATTGGGGTAATGCCGTCCAGTGCCATTCCGGATACGCCCCCTGCAGCCCTGCTACGGAAACTTTGAAGGAAAAAAAAAAATCGATTTTCTTCAAATCTGAATCGATTTGACCTCAAAACTCGATTCAAGATTAAAATCTATTTTTTTCCCAGTCCTAGTTTGTGGCACTATAATTTTATGAACTATCTATTTATTATATCCTACTGTGTGGCACTATATTTATGAATTTGATTTAATTGCATGTTTTCATATAGTATAATAATTTACATTAATATACAGTATATTTTTCAGCGGTGTGTGACATATATCACAGTATAATTTACAGATAAAATATACCGTATATACTCGAGTATAAGCCGAGTTTTTCAGCACATTTCTTTGTGCTGAAAATGCCCCATCGGCTTATACTCGAGTCACCTTTTTGCGCCTGATCTCCCGGAATTTGGGGAGCCGGTACCGGCCGGCCGTAGGTCCCCTGGACCCCAAACTTGGCACACATATAGCCCACTCTTCCTCTACAAGTGTTCAAAGTTTGTTGTCCGGGGGACCTACGGCCAGGGAGCACCGATTTTTCAAAGCCGGGCACCCCTTCTATAGACTCCCATGTTAAACGTAAGTCTAGTCATGGAAACAGTGAGGCATGGGTACAGTGAGGCATGGACACAGACAGTATGGTATGGGCACAGTGAGGCATGGGCACAGTGAGGCATGTGAACAGTAAGGCATGTGAACAGTGAGGCATGGGAACAGTGAGGCATGGGCACAGTCAGACATGCAAATGGACACAGTGAGGCAAAGTGAGGCACAGTGAGGCATGCAGATGGACACCCTAGGCTCATACTCGAGTCAATAAGTTTTCCCAGTTTTTTGTGGTAAAATTAGGTGCCTCGGCTTATATTTGGGTCGGCTTATACTCAAATATATACAGTATTTCATTCATTTTAATTTGGGAAGACTTTAAGTGAGATAGCGCAGCACATTAATTTAATTTAATTGGCTTCACACGGTATGTGAGACGTGATTAGTGCTAGCAGATGTCACTTTTATTTGTTGATCACCTTTTTATTTTATTTTATTTGTTTTTTTTTAGATTTGCACTAGATAGCTCGCAAGATTCTCACAACCCAATGGTAAAGCACCATTGGTCCAAGCTGTCCAATAAAAATGCTACAGTGGAGGCACCCCTCTCACTGCAGTGTCATAGAAGGGGGAATGTGTCTAAAAGACAAATGCTTCCTTCCAGTCCACCCCTCTTAATAAAAATAAAAAAAAACATGTGTTTATGTTTATAAGATTTACCTATAATCCCATGTTTTTCTTACACAGTAAAGAGGAATAATGAGAATCTTCTGCTGCTGAAAAGGTACTGTTTTAATCAAACTAAATCATATATTATTATGTTATAGGAAAATAATTTATTATTTATTCATTTACTGTGAAATTACTGTTTGGAAGTTATTACTTCAAACTTCAGTAATTTGTCCGTTAAGCCACCTGCTTGAGTACAGTTTTATACATAGTATAATATAGAAAATTACCTTAAAAACAATATATAATAATTATTTGTATATTACTTATGGTAACTAACCCCTTGCCACCCAGGCCAATTCTGACACTTCTCTCCTATGTGTAAAAATCATATTTTTTTTTGCTAGAAAATCCCTTTAGAACAGTCAAACATTATATATATTGTTTTAGCAGACACCCTACGGAATAAAATAGCGGTCGTTGCAACTTGTTATGTTACACGGTATTTGCGCAGAAACTTTTCAAATTTTTTTTTTTTGGAAAGAAACTGTTCCATGAATAAATGAAAAAAAAATGTTAGCCCAATTTTTTTGTATAATGTGAAAGATGATGTTACGCCAAGTAAATAGATACCTAACATGTCACGCTTTAAAATTGCGCACACTTGTGGAATGGCGCCAAACTTCGGTACTTAAAGCGGAGGTGCAGCCAAAATAAAAAAATAAATAAAAAGTCAGCAGCTACTAACAGTGTAGCTGCTGACTTTTAATAAGGACACTTACCTGTCCTACTCGCCCGCATTGTCGGTCCCGCTACGGCGATCGATCGCTGCTGGCAGGTCCTGGCTCCTCCATCCTGAGTAAGGGAAACAGGCAGTGAAGCCATAAGGCTTCACTGCCCGTTTCCTACTGCGCATGTGCCACTTGCACGGCGCTTTGTGAATGGGTGGCTTGCCTCCTGGGATACACACAGTTCCCAGAAGGCAGCGCGCCCCATTCACAAGAAGAGGAAACGGAAGGAGACCCACCGCGGACGAGAAGAGGAACATTAGAGGCAGATTAGGGGACTTCCGCATAGCAACAGACATTTAAGGTGAGTATAAATTTATTTATTTATTTCTATTATTTTTTTTTAATGATTTTTAATGTATAGATTTTTTCAGGATGGACCTCCACTTTAAAAATCTCTATACGCAAAGGCTTTACATTTTTTTACAGGTTACATGTTTAGAGTTATAGATGAGGTCTAGTGTTAGAATTATTACTCTCGCTCTAACGATCGCAGCGTACGTAACCTGTGTGTATCTGGCTCTGATACTAACCAGTGCCTCACCAGCCACTGACCTCACCGCACGTCCCTGGTATACAGTATAATAATTTAGACATGTGTGCTTTAATGTGTCTGTTTTACCCTCTTTACCCTGCTTGCGACATCATTTAATCATTGACTTCACATTGTCACCAGTAACAGAATTACAGGGAAGAGAAGGGGGCGGGGTTCACAGTCTGCATCCATGAGTGTCTGTTGTATCACATTTCATGCATCCAGTTCATTCTGAGCTTCTCTTTTGATCAGAGCACTTCTGCAGTACTGTTCTGTGTAGAAAATCTGATTCTATCTACACCCTCTTCACTCCTGGCATTATAGTGACACTCAGTGTCAAAGTCACAAGTACAAATGGTGTAATGCATCTGCCAAACTCCCTTTAAGATCACAATTGTTCAAAGGTGCACAAAGGTGTCTCTAGTGCAGTGTTTCATCATCTTCATTTTCCTTATATGGTGGCGGTGGCAGCTGTGAAGAGATTTGGATGAATTCAGGTGGAATTGTTGGTGGAATGAAATAGTTTTCTATCACCTCCGGCTGGAAATATAAAGAAACAAATATGTCATGCCTTTGTGTAATATGATGAAGTCACGAAAAAGTGGAGTTCTTTAACCGCTTCGGCCCCGGAAGGTTTATCCCCCTTATGACCAGGCAATTTTTTTCGATACGGCACTGCGTCACTTTAACTGACAATTGCGCAGACGTACTACGCTGTACCAAAATAAAATCGATGTCCTTTTTTTTGGTGGTAATTGATCACCTCTGCGGTTTTTATTTTTTACGCTATAAACAAAAAAGACCGACAATTTTGAAAGAGAGCAAACAAACAATGTTTTTACGTTTTGCTATATAAAATGACCAATAAAAAAAAATGTAAAAAATCTAATTTCTTCATCAATTTATGCCAATATGTATTCTGCTACATGTTTTTGGTTCCAATAAGCATACATTGATTGGTTTACGCAAGAGTTACGACATCTACAAACTATGGGATATTTTTATGGAATTTTATAAAAAAAAAAATGTTTTACTAGTAATGGTGGCGATCAGCAACTTATAGCGGGACTGCGTCATTGGAGCGGACAAATCGGACACTGAGGCCAAGTCCACCCCTTTGCATTTTTTAGCGCATTTTCAGTTTTGCAAAAACACACTACAGTCCATTTAACATGGTTTCCTATGGATGTCGTTCACATCTGTGCATTTTATGGAAAGGGCCAGGAACTTGTTTCTGGTTTTTGGTTCCATAGACTTCAATGGATGAAAAGCATGTATTGAAAAATGCAAAATGCACCTGCAATATGCAAACTGCAACCTGCATAGGTGTGAATCGGGCCTAAATGGCACTTTTGATACTTTTTTGGGGACCAGTGACACCAATACAGTGATCAGTGCTAAAAATATGCACTGTCACTGTACTAATAAATACCAGGCAATGGTCTTGGGACTTTAAATGAGGTAGGTCAGCAAATAATGCAGCTTGAGTACAATTAAGAATTTATTACAAGTTCCATGATAAGCAAAAATGTATTAAAATCATTAGTACAGTGACAGTGTATATATTTAGCACTGATCACTGTATTAGTGTCACTGGTTTCCACAAAGTGTCAAAAGTGTTAGTTAGTGTCAGATTGTCCAATGCAATATTGCAGTCCCGCTATAAGTAACTGATCGCCACCATTAATAGTATAAAAATAAATACAAATTCCAGTATATATACCATAGTTTGTAGACACTATAACTTTTGCGCAAACCAATCAATATACGCTTATTTGGATTTATTATTTTTTTTACCAAAAATATGAAGCAGAAAATATATTGCCCAAATTTATGAAGAAATTAGATTTTTCAAAAAAACATTATTGGATATGTTTTATAGCAAAAAGTAAAATATATTTATATATATATATATATATATATATATATATATATATATATATATTTTAGTATTGTCTGTATTTTTTTGTTTATAACGCAAAAACTAAAAAAATGCAGTGGTGATCAAATACCACCAAAAGAACGTTTTATTTCATTTATGTACAGTGTTGCATGATCACGCAATTGTAAGTTAAAGTAACGCAGTGCTGTATAGCAAAATATGGCCTCGTCACGAAGGAGGTAAGTCTTCTGGAGGTCAAGTGGTTAATATTTGACAAGATCATTTAGAAGTTGTGGACTAGGCATTCTCCACCCCAATCTCTGCACCTTCCTAATAAAACCAACATGTCTCAGTATGGGGGCAACAAGTGGGGGCTGCCCTCTTATTTGGCAGTGCTCTGGGCAGCCAACCACCAGGCCTAAGCTATATTACATGCTGGGCCGGGAGTTTGCCAAAGTGTGGATGTACTAGGGGGGCTACTCCGCAATGCAAAAGTGGGTTTGGCATCTTAATATTGTGCCAGATTTACTCCTAAGTGACTGTGTACCCTTCCCAAATAAATCTAAAGAATGGTCCCTGCAATAGAAGAATCTGGATCTTCACCTCTCTGGTGGGCGGCCTACCCAAACTCTGTTGTCTTTAAGCACTAAAACCTCCATTAGATCCTTCAAATCTAACACACTCCTTGTGGTCTTTAGTGACGTATAGGGTCCAGCAGATGGTATCACAATGTGCAGTGGGGGATAAGGGCATCTGACCAGCGGCGGTACATCCATAAAGGGCGCAGGAGCACTGCCCTCCCTCTCCTGTCACTCTCTAATTACCAAAGATAGATTCATGCATTGCATGAGTCTATCTATGGTCGCTGCTGACACCCCCTATTCAGGTGTCTGGCCCATTTTTGGGCACCGGGCACCTGAATTACAGCGGTGGGGGTGTTTTTTGGATGCACCTGATTAGAGCCATAATCTCTAATAGGCGCCCAAAAATGTGAGAAGCGGGCGCAACGCTGTGCGTTCGCTTCTCACTCAGCTGTATGTTAGGAAAGCGAAGGAATTCGCTTTCCTAACATTGAACCGCCTCTCAGCCAATCAGGTGCGCCGGGTCTGTGTTACCTGTCACCTGATTGGCTGAAGCGACAGGCGCTGTGATTGGAGGTATGTCTGGGCAGCCACAACCTAGAATAATATGAGGGACACTCTTGTGCTGAACTGTGAAGGTGCTCTGCATTCTGTCACTGGGAGTGAGGTTGCAGAGGTACACTGGATGGGTGGAGTGGGCATAGTATCCCTACTAAATGCAGTAGTTCACAGTCAAGGTGTGTAGTGACATGGCATAACATGTTTTACTGGGACTCAGTATGTACATTCATTGCACTCAGAGCACGGCTCATCTGTAAGTTAGGGGCCTGTCTTAAGGTTGATTTCACCTGAATGCAGCCTCTGCCTTGTGCCAGCGCATTGAGGAGCATGCACATGGAAAGGTACCCCATATGCAGGGCGAGTGACACCCACAATTTGGGCTTACAGCTAGAACAACCAGGCACACTCCCACATGCTGACGATTCGGCTGGAGACTAAAGAGCTTGACAATGGAGTTTGGACCATTCTTTTGATTTTTTTTTTGATTTTTTTTTGGTAAGCAACATTTTTAGATTTCCCAAAATTCATCAAGACTGCTCTATGTTCCTCTTCTCCCACATGGTCCTGTTTTTTCTCGGGACAGAGAGCTCCATTTACAGAGTTCACCAGCTGGTAGGATACCAACTCAACTTGTGAGAAATAGTGTTTCATTTTTGTGGTTGGACTTTCTTCTAGTAAGCAATGGATTTCTAGGCCTTGCTTGTCATGTTAATAAGAGAAACAACTAAACATTTCTATGCTCAGGAGCTAAGTCAATAAGTAATTAACAATTTTCAAGGGATTTCTTTTCATGACCCTCGGACTGCAAACACAGCCCCATTGCCATGTTTCGATTTCACACTTAGGTCTCTTACCGGGGGTGGTTCTCTTGGTAGACACAGCACGTGGATCCCAATGACAGTGGCAGCTAGACATAAAAATAACAGCGTCACATTTGCACTAATGAGGATGTAATTGGTATCCATGGAACCCATCTGTGTAGACACAAAATGAATAAAAAATGTAATAGATAAAACCAGGGCACATACGCCATGTGCATTATTTGCAGCTAATTCATGAATGCGTTTTTGGTGTTAAAGTGTGTTTTTAAGGGTGAAAGTGAGACATATCAGTTACCCCTTCTTAAACAACCTTGGCCGCTGACAAGTGAAATGGAGCCTTTATTATACCTCCCAACAGAATGAAGGACACTTAAGGGAGAAGTGACCGGTGGCACACTACGCGCACCACGGCAAAAGTGGGTGTGGCTAAACTCTTAACAGCATGAGTGGCTTAATGGCCGTGGTTAAACAAAACCCAGGTTTCCCTGTACCTATAAAATATGCTTTGATTGCTGCGCCACAAGTAGGAATGTCACTGACACATATAAACTCCAGCACAATTATAAAAAATAAAAAAAATACATTACAAACGGTTTTGCATAAACTATAAAAGTTTGCATTACACAAAGTGTGGAAAAATTCAGGAGTGCAGGGTTCAGGAATGCGTTATGTACAGAGAACAGGGCTCAGGAGTGTGCTATGTACAGACTGCAGAGTTCAGGAGTCGGGTATGCACAGGGTGCAGGGTTCTGGAGAGCGCTAGGTACAGAGTGCAGGGTTCAGGAGAGTGCTAGACACAGAGTGCAGGGTTCTGGAGTGCGTTATGCACAGGGAGCAGGATTCAGGAGAGCACTAGGTACAGAGTGCAGGGTTTAGGAGAGTGCTAGATACAGAGTGAAGGGTTCTGAAGTGCGTTATGCACAGGGTGCACGGTTTAGGATAGTGTTAGGTACACAGTGCAGGGCTCTGGAGTGCGTTATGTACAGGAACTTGGCTTCTGGAGTGCTCTATGCACAGAGTGCAGGGTTTTGGCGTGTGTTATGTATGGAGTGCAGGGTTCTGGAGTGTGTTACGTACAGAGTGCAGGGCTCTGATGTGTTATGTACAGAGTGCAGGGCTCTAAATTGCGTTACGTACAAAGTGCAGGGCTCTGATGTGTGTTACGTACAGAGTGCAGGGTTCTGGAGTGCGTTATGTACAGGTAGGTGGGTTCTGGAGTAAGTTATGCAGGGGTTCAGGGTTCAAGAGAGTGGTAGGTACAGAGTCCATTCATCTACTCACATATCACATCATTTCAAAATAGCTCAAACTCTGGCAGATTGGATGAAGAGCGTCTGTGAACAGCAATTTTCAAGTTTTGGCACAGATTCTCAATTGGATTTAGGTCTGGACTTTGACTCGGCCATTCTAACACATAAATATACTTTGATCTAAACCATTCCATTCCCATCAACTCTGACCAGCTTCCCTGTCCCTGCTGAAGAAAAGCATCCCCACAACATGATGCTGCAACCATCATGTTTCACAGTGGGGATGGTGTGTTCAGGGTCTCGTGCAGTTTTAGTTTTCCACCACACATATCGTTTTGTTTTTAGGCCAAAAAGTAAAATTTTTGTCTCATCTGACCAGAGCACCTTCTTCCACATGTTTGCTGTGTCCCCCACATGGCTTTTCACAAACTGCAAACGGGACTTCTTATGGCTTTCTTTCAACAATGACTTTCTTCTTTCCACTCTTCTATAAAGGCCAGATTTGTGGAGTGCACGACTAATAGTTGTCCTGTGAACAGATTCTCCTACCTGAGCTGTGAATCTCTGCAGCTCCTCCAGAGTTACCATGGGCATCTTGGCTGCTTCTCTGATTAATGCTCTCATTTCCCAACCTGTCTAGGTGGACGGCCATGTCTTGGTAGGTTTGCAGTTGTGCCATACTCTTTCCATATTTAGATGATGGATTAAACAGAGCTCCGTGAGATGTTCAACATTTGGGATATTTTTTTATAACCTAACCCTGCTTCAAACTTCTCCACAACTTTATCCCTGACCTGTCTGACCTCTGAGGGCTTCACAGAACAGCTGTATTTATACTGAGATTAAAATACACACAGGTGAACTCTATTTACTAATTAGGTGACTTCTGAAGGCAATTGGTTCCACTAGATTTTAGTTAGGGGTATCAGAGTAAGGGGGGCTGAAAACAAATGCGAGCCACACTTATCAGTAATTTGTAAAAAAAAAAATGAAAACCATTTATCCTTTTCCGTCTACTTCACAATTATGTGCCACTTTGTGTTGGTCTATCATATAAAATCCCAATAAAATATATTTTTGTTTTTGGTTGTAACATCACAAAATGTGGGAAATTTCAGGGGGTATGAATATTTTTTCAAGCCACTGTACACACACATACAGTATCTCACAAAAGTGAGTACACCCCTCACATTTTTGTAAATATTTTATTACCGTATATACTCGAGTATAAGCCGACCCGAATATAAGCTGGGGCACCTAATTTTACCACAAAAAAATGGGAAAACGTATTGACTCGAGTATAAGCCTAGGGTGTCCATCTGCATGCCTCACTGTGCCTCACTGTGTCCATGTGCATGCCTCACTGTGTCCATGCCTCACTGTGCCCATGCCTCACTGTGCCCATGCCTCACTGTGTCCATGACTAGACTGATGTTTAAAGCGGTTGTATACCCTCAAATACTACTACACGGTCTCGGAGATATATGCAAAAAAGACTGTACCGATATCTACGGCGCATGCTCGCTGTACATAACGGCGCAGGCGCACTGAGCGCGGCGGCTCTTGAATGGGAGCCCGCAGGACACTGCCGGAACTCGCGCATGTGCGGGGATCGTGCCATTCCTCGCGCATGCGTGGGAGTGACGTCATGGCCGCTCCGGCCAGTCACTCCGGGTATCATGGCAGCGACGGAGGACGTGTCCGAGGACGACTGCGGGGGCTTCGATCTAAGGTAAGTAATTGATAATGAGTTAGTATGTTAGTCATACTAGCTCATTATGCCTTTGCCTTGCAGGTTTAAAAAAAAAAAGTTTTGCTGTATACAACCGCTTTAACATAGGAGTCTATGGAAGGAGTGCACACTTGTAGAGGAGAAATGGGGCTACATGTGTGCCATGTTTCGGGTCCAGGGGACCTACGACCGGCTGGTACTGGCTCCCCAAAATCACCAAAATCACCAGAGAAATTACCATTTAACATGGGAGTCTATGGAAGGAGTGCCCAGGTTTAAAAAATGGGTGCTCCCCGGCCGTAGGTTCTCCGGACAACAAACTTTGCACACTTGTAGATGAGAAATGGAGCTACATGTGTGCCAAGTTTCGGGAGATTTGGCGCAAAAAGGTGACTCAAGTATAAGCCGAGGTGGGCATTTTCAGCACAAAAACAATGTGCTGAAAAACTCGGCATATACTCGAGTATATCAAGTATATCTTTTCATGTGACAACACTGAAGAAATTACACTTTGCTACAATGTAAAGTAGTAAGTGTACAGCTTGTATAACAGTGTAAATTTCCTGTCCCCTCAAAATAAATCAACATACAGCCATTAATGTCTAAACCACTGGCAACAAAAGTGAGTACACCCCTATGTGAAAATGTCCTTATTGGGCCCAATTAGCCATTTTCCCTCCCCGGTGGCATGTGACTTGTTAGTGTTACAAGGTCTTAGGTGTGAATAGGGAGCAGGTGTGTTAAATTTGGTGTTATCGCTCTCACTCTCTCATACTGGTCACTGGAAGTTCAACATGGCACCTCATGGCAAAGTACTCTCTGAGGATCTGAAAAAAAGTATTGTTGTTCTACATAAAGATGGCCTAGGCTATAAGAAGATTGCCAAGACCCTGAAACTGAGCTGCAGCATGGTGGCCTAGACCATACAGTGGTTTACCAGGACAGGTTCCACTTAGAACAGGCCTTGCCACCGCCTGATGGGAGGAGCAGACGTGTGAGGTGAGAGCTTCCTCACACACCTGGGCCACGCTGAGCAGTACGGCTGTGTCAGACTGATCTGAGAGCCAGTGCCAGTGTCAGGTTGAAAGCAGAGAATCGAGAGCTGACAGCAGACCCAGATCTAGCTGATCCAGGGGCTGAGAGAGCGGGACGGAGATGACTACTCGCAGACGGGCAGCACTCCAGCCGGCTGGAGGAGGGATCAGGAGCATGGTAGGCGGACTGAAGGCTAAAATGACGCCGCCGAGGGGAGAAAGCATCGGAGGAGCCCGTAACCACGAGGGGAGGTATGGAAGCCCGGAGGTCGGAAGTACCCGAGGGAAAACTGGACGCGGCTCACCGATCCCTAGTCACAGCGCCTATGCACAGAGCCCGCTGAACCGGAGCCCATCGATGGGCGGACGAGGTAACCATACGCCGGGTGGAGGTAAGCGGAGCGGAGGTAGAGGCAGTGGGTGCTTGAAGCGGGAGCAGAGGGGGGGCCCGCATGCTTTCAGAGGTATGGAGGAGAACTGCAGGGGGAGCGGACCCAAGAGAGGAAAGGATGAGCTTCCAAGGCTGGGGGACACACCAACAGATCAAGGGAAGACCTCACCAATATTCCCCAAAGACAGAGCAAGTCACCAAGCATGTAGTGGTGAGATGGCCTCAGGAGGTAACCAAAAAGATTTAAAAGACTTAAACGTGAACACTACCTCCTTAATAAACTCAGAGGGTACCGAGCAAGATCAAGGGAGATCTAGGCAGGACCCCCCAGAGGGCCCCCCAGAGACAGAAAGCATACTAAAAGCAAGGACATCACCCACGCCCCTTAATGATATGCTGCTGAATGTAGCACCTGAAAAACAGCAACATACACACTGCATAGAATATACTGAAACAGCGCCGGCAAAGATAAGTGATGAGCAGGACATTAGAGAGCTCATAAGAGCACTACCTACAAAAAAAGATATACAAGAAATTAAAGCTATGGTAGAACAATCGTGCATGCAGGCAGTGGTGAATCTGAGAGAAGAAGTAGTGGAAGTTGGAAATAGAGTGGAAGTACTGGAAAATGGCCAAGATGAGATTGTACAGGTGGTTGGGGATATGCAAGATATCATTAAACAACAAGAGGACCTGATGAACATCTATAGAGATCAACTGGACGATTTTGAAAATAGGGACCGTCGACAGAATATTAGGATACAAGACTTATCTGAGAAATATAGGAATGAGGACTTACTGGTAACAGTTATGCCGTGTACACACGATCGGTTTCACCGATGAAAACAGTCCGATGGACTTTTCTCATCGGACAAACCGATCGTGTATGGGCCCCATCGGTCTTTTTTCCATCGGTGAGAAAAAATAGAACATGTTTTAAATTTATCCGATGGGTAAAAAAACAATATCAAATTCCGATCGTCTGTGTGGAACTCCATCGGACAAAAAACCCACGCATGCTCAGAATCAAGTCGACGCATGCTCAGAAGCATTGAACTTAATTTTTCTCGGCTTGTCGGAGTGTTTTACGTCACGGCGTTTGGGACGGTCTGATTTTTGACTGATGGTGTGTAGGCAAGACTGACGGAAGTCAGCTTCATCGGATTTCCGATGGAAAAATCCATCAGTTTAGAATCCATAGGAAATCCGATCGTGTGTACAGGGCTTTAG
Source organism: Rana muscosa (assembly GCA_029206835.1). Classification (NCBI taxonomy): domain Eukaryota; kingdom Metazoa; phylum Chordata; class Amphibia; order Anura; family Ranidae; genus Rana; species Rana muscosa. The sequence continues at coordinate 368,384,996 of CM055123.1, read as the reverse complement.
GGATGAACCGAACACCCCCCCCCCCCCCAGTTCGGTTCGCACCAGAACCTGCGAACGGACCGAAAGTTCACGCGAACAATCGAACCCCGTTAAAGTTTATGGGACTCAAAAGTTCGGAATCAAAAGTGCTAATTTTAAAGGCTAACATGCAAGTTATTGTCCTAAAAATGGTTTGGGGACCCGGGCCCTGCTCCAGGGGACATGTATCAATGCAAAAAGAAGTTTTAAAAACGGACGTTTTTTCGGGAGCAGTGATTTTAATGATGCTTAAAGTGAAAAAAAAAGTGAAATATTCCTTTAAATATCGTACCTGGGGGGTGTCTATATAGTATGCCTGTGAAGTGGCACATGTTTCCCGTGTTTAAAACTGTCCCTGCACAAAATGACATTTCTAAAGGAAAAATAGTTATTTAAAACTGCTTGGGGTTTTAATGTAATGTCTGGTCCTGGCAATATGGATGAAAATCATTGAGAAAAATGGCATGGGTACCCCCCCCCCAGCCCATTACCAACCCCTTTGGGTCTTGTATGGATATTAAGGGGAACCCCGCACCCAAATTAAAAAAAGGAAAGGCGTGGGGCCCCCAGGCCCTATATACTCTGAACAGCAGTATACAGGCGGTGCAAACAAGACAGGGACTGTAGGTTTGTTGTTACGTAGAATCTGTTTGTAATTTTGAACTGGTACATTTTTAAGGTGTAGCTCCAGCCAAAAAATCAATTTTTATGCTTTTTAGAAAACATGGGGAATGGTTATCACCCCTGTTACATTTGTTTTGCTGTCTGTGCACCTGTTCAGAACATTTCACCTCGCTTTCCGTGCCAATGACAAATGTTTTTTGAAAATTTGGGGTTTTTAGTGAAACAAGGATTGGTGATAAAGCATCAGTGGAGAGGAGACACGTTTTTCCCATATTAACTCTTACAGGAGAGAATTTCCCTTCCTAGGGGTAGATTTCCTCTCACATCCTGTTGTCTCCTTTCGTTTGCAAGTAGGCGTCGTTTGTAAGTTGGATGTTTGAAAGTAGGGGCCTGCCGTATATACTCTGCAGAAATTTGGCCCTTAGGTGTTGGTGTTGCCACAACACTGTAAGCCCTCACAGTTACTCTTGGTGGGCGCCGGAATGCCCTGCTGTGAACTATTATATCAAGAATTGTAATTACATGCCATTGTTGAACAGTGGTAGGAAAAATTGGGCCTTTGGTGGTGGTGGTGGTGCTGGTGCCACAACACTATAAGTCCTCACAGTTACTCTTGGTGGGCGCAGGAATGGGCCCAGCTGTGAAATATTAGATTAAGAATTGTAATTACATGCCCCTGTTGAACAGGGACAGAAAAATTGGGCCTTTGGTGGTGGTGGTGTTGCCACGACACTGTAAGCCCTCACAGTTACTCTTGGTGGGCGCAGGAATGGGCCCTTCTGTGAATTATTAGATCAAGAATTCTAATTACATGCCCCTGTTAAACAGGGGCATAAAAATTGGGCCTTAGACACTGGTGACACAACACTGCAACCCCTCACAGATACTGTACTTGGAGCGCAGCAATGAGCCCTGCTGCAAAGTATTGCATCAAAAATTGTAATTACACACCCCTGTTAAACAGGGGCAGAAAAATTGGGCCTTAGGCACTGGTGCTGGTGCCACAACACTGCAACCCCTCACAGATACTCTAGTTGGAGTGCAGGAATGAGCCCTGCTGCAAAGTATTGCATCAAAATTTTTAATTACACGCCCCTATTAAACAGGGGCTGAAAAACTGGGCCTTAGCCACTGGTGGCGGTTAGTGATGAGCCGAACACCCCCGGGTTCGGTTCGCACCAGAACCCGCGAACGGACCGAAAGTTCGAACGAACATTAGAACCCTATTAAATACAATGGATGCGAACGTTCGAATTCTAAAGTGCTAATTATAACAACTATTATGCATGTTATTGTCCTAAAAAGGGTTTGGGAACCCGGGTTCTGCACCAGGGGACATGTATCAATGCAAAAAGAAGTTTTAAAAACGGTCGTTTTTCGGGAGCAGTCATTTTAATGATGCATAAAGTGAAAAAAAAAAAGTCAAATATTCCTTTAAATATCGTACCTGGGGGGTGTCTAAAGTATGCCTGTGAAGTGCCACGTGTTTCCCGTGTTTAGAACTGTCCCTGCACAAAATGACACTTCTAAAGGAAAAAAAAGCCATTTAAAACTGCTTGCGGCTTTAATGTAATGTCTGGTCCCGGTAATATGGATGAAATTCTTTAAGAAAAATGGCATAGCTACCCCATGACCCCCCCCCCTACCCCAGCCCATTACCAGCCCCTTTGGGTCTTGTATGGATATTAAGGGGAACCCCGCACATAAAATAAAAAAGGCCCTATATACTCTGAACAGCCCTATACAGGCGGTGCATACAAGACAGGGACTGTAGGTTTGTTCTTATGTAGAGTCTGTTTGTAATTTTGAACAGGTACATTGTTGAAGTGTAGCTCCAGACCAAAAATATATTTTTAAACTTTTTGGAAAACATAGGTAAGGGTTATCACCCCTGTAACATTTGTTTTGCTGTCTGTGCCCCTGTTCAGAACATTTCACCTCACTTTCCGTCCCAATGACAACTGTTTTTGAAATGTGGTGTTTTTCTTGAAACAAGGATTGCTGATAAAGCATCAGTACAGAGGAGACACCTTTCTCCCATATTTATTCTTACAGGAGAGAATTTTCCTTCCTAGTGGTAGATTTCCTCTCACTTCCTGTTGTCTTCTTGCGTTTGCAAGTAGGAGTCGTTTGTAAGTTGGATGTTTGAAAGTAGGGACCTGCCGTATATACTCTGCAGAAATAGGCCCCTTAGTTGTTGGTGTTGGCACAACACTGTAAGCACTCACAGTTACTCTTGGTTGGTGCTGGAACGCCCTGCTGTCAACTATTATATCAGGAATTTTAATTACATATAATTGTTGAACAGTGGTAGTAAAAATTGGGCCTTTGATGGTGGTGCTGGTGCCACAACACTGTAAGCCCTGACAGTTACTCTTGGTGGGTGCAGCAATGGGCCCTGCTGTGAATTATTAGATCAAGAATTGTAATTACATGCCCCTGTTGAACAGGGGCTGAAAAATTGGGCCTTAGGCACTGGTGGCACAACACTGCAACCCCTCACAGATACTGTACTTGGAGCACAGCAATGAGCCCTGTTGCAAAGTATTGCTTCAAAAATTGTAATGACACGCCCCTGTTAAACAGGGGCTGAAAAATTGGGCCTTAGGCACTGGTGGCACAACACTGCAACTCCTCACAGATACTGTACTTGGAGCACACCAATGAGCCCTGTTGCAAAGTATTGCTTCAAAAATTGTAATGACACGCCCCTGTTAAACAGGGGCTGAAAAATTGGGCCTTAGGCACTGGTGGCACAACACTGCAACTCCTCACAGATACTGTACTTGGAGCACAGCAATGAGCCCTGTTGCAAAGTATTGCTTCAAAAATTGTAATTACACGCCCCTGTTAAACAGGGGCTGAAAAATTGGGCGTTAGGCACTGGTGGCGGCACCCATAAACAAAAATGATCTTACAAGCTATCATCATCAATCGTATCATTGAGGACTCGGAGGAGGAGGATAGCCAGTCAACATAACAGCACAGGCACTCAGCATCAGCATCAGTCTTGAAGGGATGTGACATGTTAAAATCAATTAGTCTGTTATATCAGCATCAGGTGTGTGGTAGCTGGTGGTGATCCAAGACTGGTTCATCTTGATGAAAGTCAGTCGATCAACCGAGTCGGTGGACAGGCGCACCCTGTGATCCGTGACAAATCCTCCAGCAGCACTGAATGTGCGTTCCGAAAGAACGCTGGATGCAGGACAGGCCAGTAGCTCAATTGCATACTGTGCAAGCTCTGGCCAGTGATCCATCCTCAAGACCCAGTAAGCCAGAGGATTTTCGGTGGGGAAGGTGTCCAAGTCTGACCTTGCCCCTAGATATTCCTGCACCATGTTTATCAGACGCTGGCGATGGTTGCTGGAACCGATCATACTTTGGGGCTGCGGACTAAAGAATTGTCTGAACGCATCGGTCAGACGGCCACCTTCCCCACCGCTCCTTCTTTGACTGGCCGAAGCCTCAGCAACTCGTTGTCCAGGACCAGGAGTTTGCAACCTCCCAGTCTCTGGGAACGCGTTGCACAGACCTTTCTGCAAGGCCTCCCGGAGTTGTCTCATCCTCTGCTCCCTCTGCGACGGTAACATAAGGTCCGCAACCTTACCCTTGTACCGTGGATCAAGGAGAGTGGCCAGCCAGTAATGGTCCCTCTCCTTGATCCGAAGAATACGAGGATCCTTCCGCAGACTTTGCAGGATCAGGGAGGCCATGCAGCGTAGGTTTGCTGAGGCATTCGCTCCGGAGTCCTCTGGGTCACTAAGGACGACATGATCCGCAGCCACCTCCTCCCAGCCACGTACAAGTCCACTGGTTTCTTGGGACTGTAAATCATCCCTAAAAGACTGCTGCTGATGATGCTGAGTGCCAGCCTCCACCTCCATGCTGACACAATCCTCCTCCTCCTCCTCCTCCTCCTCCTCCTCTTCCTGTGCGATGGGTGGGACAGAAGGAACACTGTCTGGGTAAAGGGGGCCTTGAGAGGCAAGGAAGTCCTCCTCTTCCTGCCTCTGTTCTGCCTCAAGTGCCCTGTCCATTATTCCACGCAGCGTGTGCTCCAACAGGTGGACAAGAGGTACAGTGTCACTGATGCATGCACTGTCACTGCTCACCATCCTCGTGGCCTCCTCAAATGGTGCCAGGACAGTGCATGCATCCCTGATCATGCCCCACTGGCGTGGAGAAAAAAAACCAAGCTCCCCTGACCCTGTCCTGGTGCCGTAGTCGCACAGGTACTCATTGATGGCCCTCTGCTGCGTGTGCAGCCGCTGCAGCATGGCCAACGTTGAGTTCCACCTGGTGGGCATGTCACATATAAGGCGGTTCTTGGGCAGGTTCAACTCCTTTTGCAGCTCAGCCAGGCGAGCACTGGCATTATAAGATCTGCGGAAATGCACACAGACTTTCCTGGCCTGCCTCAGGACATCCTGTAAGCCCGGGTACCTGCCCAAGAAGCGCTGCACCACCAGGTTAAGGACGTGAGCCACACAGGGCACATGGGTCAGTTGTCCCTGTCGGAGGGCGGAGAGGAGGTTGGTGCCATTGTCGCAAACCACCATTCCTGGCTTAAGCTGGCGTGGCGTCAACCACCTCTCGGCCTGGCCCTGCAGAGCAGACAGGACCTCTGCCCCAGTGTGGCTTCTGTCCCCCAAACACACCAGCGCAAGCACGGCATGGCATCTTTTTGCCTGCGTACTTGCGTAGCCCCGTGAACGGCTACGGAGCACCGCTGGTTCATAGGACAAACCACAGGAAGAGGCCATGGAGGAAGAAGAAGAGGAGGGGGTGGAGGAGAGAGGTGTGTCACAACCAGTAGTAGCATTTTGGAGGCGTGGCGGTGGGACAACCTCCAACACTACTGCACCTTGTCCTGAATCCTTCCCAGCTGCCAAAAGAGTGACCCAATGGGCCGTGAAAGAAAGGTAACGTCCCTGTCCATGCCTGCTGGACCATGAGTCAGCGGTAATATGCACCTTACCGCTGACCGCCCTGTCCAGCGAGGCCAAGACATTGCCTTCCACATGCCGGTAGAGAGCCGGAATAGCCTTCCGTGAGAAAAAGTGGCGTTTGGGAACCTGCCACTGAGGAACTGCACATTGCACAAACTCACGGAAGGGGGCCGAGTCTACCAACTGAAAAGGCAGCAGTTGAAGCGCTAGCAATTTAGCCAAGCTAGCATTCAACCGCTGGGCATGTGGATGGCTGGGAGTGAACTTCTTTCGACGGTCCAGCAGCTGGGGCAGGGAAATTTGCCTGCTAGAATCGGACGTCGGTGTACTGCTAGCAGAGTGGGCGCAAGTACTTGGCTGTGACACACCTAATTCTACACCTTCATTCCTCTCAGTGCATGTTTCAGAGAGGACTGAAGTTATAGTGGGGTTGGAGATCCCAGCTGATGCGGTGCAAGGAGAGGTCCGCTTTGTTCTTTGGTGTGGGTCTTTGAGGTAGGCTTGCCAACGAGCTGCATGGCAGGTCAACATATGTCTGGTCAGGCATGTGGTACCCAAGCGGCTGATGTTTTGGCCACGCGATATACGCTTGAGACATATGTTGCAAACAGCAGCTGTGCGATCTGATGCACTAGCCTCAAAAAAGGCCCACACCAAAGAACTTTTTGAATGACGGGCAGAGGCAGCGCCCTGCACAGGCGGAGCTCTGCGGTGTGATTCCGTCGGTGTACTGCCCTTACGCTGTCCACCAAAGGGCATCCTGCCTCGTTGGAGATGTGCCTCCTCCTCATCCTCCTCCTCCTCCTCTCTCCTATTAGGCACCCACGTGGAGTCAGTGACCTCATCATCCCCTCCCTCCTCATCACTGGAGCCAATCTGGCAGTATGCTGCAGCTGCTGGAACATGACTGCCAGATTGGTGTCCTTCTTGAGCATCCCCTCTGTCTGCTCTCACGCTACTGCCTTCCTCTAGCTGGGTTTCATCATCAGACCCTTCGAAACGCTGGGCATCCTCCTGGAGCATGTACCCAACACTGTGCTGAAACAGTTCGGGGGACTCCTCAGGAGGAGGACATGGTGGGTCTAGGGAAGGAGTGACTGATGATTTGTCTGACATTGATACCAGGGAAGACGACGCTTTGGCAGCTGCTTTTCCAGTACCCTGAGCCTGGGTGAGAGAGGATGAGGAGGAGGAGGAGGGCTTGGTCATCCACTCTACCAAGTCTTCGGCATGATGTGGCTCAACATGTCCAGCTGCCGAAAAGAAGGACAAGCGTGTCCCATGGCCATGTGCTGATGACAATGCACCGCGTCCACGACCAGCACTGTTGCCCCCAGACACAGAGCCTGCTTGCCCTCTTTTATTGCCTCCTGACTGTCTGCCTCTCCTTGTTTGCCTTCCAGACATTCTAATAGATGGCCTGCAGGGAGATGGGAAAAAAGCAATAAGGGCTACCTTCAGGTGTCCTTCTCTGTCCCTTGAAACAAGGACTTGCAGAGTGAAATAAACTGACACTCTCCCTACCTACAGTTTTCTGTCCCTAGAATAAATGTTTTTTTTAATCACAATATAGCACAAGGACAATTCACTCACTGTCCTTACAGGTCCCTGGAAACAAGGACTTGCAGAGTGAAAGAAAAAAAACACTCTCCCTACCTACAGTTTTCTGTCCCTAGAAAAAATGTTTTTTTTAATCACAATATAACACAAGGACAATTCAGTCACTGTCCTTCCAGGTCCCTGGAAACAAGGACTTGCAGAGTGAAATAAACTGACACTCTCCCTACCTACAGTTTTCTGTCCCTAGAATAAATGTTTTTTTTAATCACAATATAGCACAAGGACAATTCAGTCACTGTCCTTCCAGGTCCCTGGAAACAAGGACTTGCAGAGTGAAATAAACTGACACTCTCCCTACCTACAGTTTTCTGTCCCTAGAATAAATGTTTTTTTTAATCACAATATAGCACAAGGACAATTCAGTCACTGTCCTTCCAGGTCCCTGGAAACAAGGACTTGCAGAGTGAAATAAACTGACACTCTCCCTACCTACAGTTTTCTGTCCCTAGAAAAAATGTTTTTTTTAATCACAATATAACACAAGGACAATTCAGTTACTGTCCTTCCAGGTCCCTGGAAACAAGGACTTGCAGAGTGAAATAAACTGACACTCTCCCTACCTACAGTTTTCTGTCCCTAGAATAAATGTTTTTTTTAATCACAATATAGCACAAGGACAATTCAGTCACTGTCCTTCCAGGTCCCTGGAAACAAGGACTTGCAGAGTGAAATAAACTGACACTCTCCCTACCTACAGTTTTCTGTCCCTAGAATAAATGTTTTTTTTAATCACAATATAGCACAAGGACAATTCAGTCACTGTCCTTCCAGGTCCCTGGAAACAAGGACTTGCAGAGTGAAATAAACTGACACTCTCCCTACCTACAGTTTTCTGTCCCTAGAATAAATGTTTTTTTTTTAATCACAATATAGCACAAGGACAATTCAGTCACTGTCCTTCCAGGTCCCTGGAAACAAGGACTTGCAGAGTGAAATAAACTGACACTCTCCCTACCTACAGTTTTCTGTGCCTAGAATAAATGTTTTTTTTAATCACAATATAGCACAAGGACAATTCAGTCACTGTCCTTCCAGGTCCCTGGAAACAAGGACTTGCAGAGTGAAATAAACTGACACTCTCCCTACCTACAGTTTTCTGTCCCTAGAATAAATGTTTTTTTTAAGCACAATATAGCACAAGGACAATTCAGTCACTGTCCTTCCAGGTCCCTGGAAACAAGGACTTGCAGAGTGAAATAAACTGACACTCTCCCTACCTACAGTTTTCTGTCCCTAGAATAAATGTTTTTTTTAAGCACAATATAGCACAAGGACAATTCACTCACTGTCCTTCCAGGTCCCTGGAAACAAGGACTTGCAGAGTGAAATAAACTGACACTCTCCCTACCTACAGTTTTCTGTCCCTAGAATAAATGTTTTTTTTAAGCACAATATAGCACAAGGACAATTCAGTCACTGTCCTTCCAGGTCCCTGGAAACAAGGACTTGCAGAGTGAAATAAACTGACACTCTCCCTACCTACAGTTTTCTGTCCCTAGAATAAATGTTTTTTTTAAGCACAATATAGCACAAGGACAATTCACTCACTGTCCTTACAGGTCCCTGGAAACAAGGACTTGCAGAGTGAAAGAAAAAAAACACTCTCCCTACCTACAGTTTTCTGTCCCTAGAAAAAATGTTTTTTTTAATCACAATATAGCACAAGGACAATTCAGTCACTGTCCTTCCAGGTCCCTGGAAACAAGGACTTGCAGAGTGAAATAAACTGACACTCTCCCTACCTACAGTTTTCTGTCCCTAGAATAAATGTTTTTTTTAAGCACAATATAGCACAAGGACAATTCACTCACTGTCCTTACAGGTCCCTGGAAACAAGGACTTGCAGAGTGAAAGAAAAAAAACACTCTCCCTACCTACAGTTTTCTGTCCCTAGAAAAAATGTTTTTTTTAATCACAATATAACACAAGGACAATTCACTCACTGTCCTTCCAGGTCCCTGGAAACAAGGACTTGCAGAGTGAAATAAACTGACACTCTCCCTACCTACAGTTTTCTGTCCCTAGAATAAATGTTTTTTTTAATCACAATATAGCACAAGGACAATTCAGTCACTGTCCTTCCAGGTCCCTGGAAACAAGGACTTGCAGAGTGAAATAAACTGACACTCTCCCTACCTACAGTTTTCTGTCCCTAGAATAAATGTTTTTTTTAAGCACAATATAGCACAAGGACAATTCACTCACTGTCCTTCCAGGTCCCTGGAAACAAGGACTTGCAGAGTGAAAGAAACTGACACTGTCCCTACCTACAGTTTTCTGTCCCTAGAATAAATGTTTTTTTTAATCACAATATAGCACAAGGACAATTCAGTCACTGTCCTTCCAGGTCCCTGGAAACAAGGACTTGCAGAGTGAAATAAACTGACACTCTCCCTACCTACAGTTTTCTGTCCCTAGAATAAATGTTTTTTTAAGCACAATATAGCACAAGGACAATTCACTCACTGTCCTTCCAGGTCCCTGGAAACAAGGACTTGCAGAGTGAAAGAAACTGACACTGTCCCTACCTACAGTTTTCTGTCCCTAGAATAAATGTTTTTTTTAAGCACACTATAGCACAAGGACAATTCAGTCACTGTCCTTCCAGGTCCCTGGAAACAAGGACTTGCAGAGTGAAATAAACTGACACTCTCCCTACCTACAGTTTTCTGTCCCTAGAATAAATGTTTTTTTTAATCACAATATAGCACAAGGACAATTCAGTCACTGTCCTTCCAGGTCCCTGGAAACAAGGACTTGCAGAGTGAAATAAACTGACACTCTCCCTACCTACAGTTTTCTGTCCCTAGAATAAATGTTTTTTTAAGCACAATATAGCACAAGGACAATTCACTCACTGTCCTTCCAGGTCCCTGGAAACAAGGACTTGCAGAGTGAAAGAAACTGACACTGTCCCTACCTACAGTTTTCTGTCCCTAGAATAAATGTTTTTTTTAAGCACACTATAGCACAAGGACAATTCAGTCACTGTCCTTCCAGGTCCCTGGAAACAAGGACTTGCAGAGTGAAATAAACTGACACTCTCCCTACCTACAGTTTTCTGTCCCTAGAATAAATGTTTTTTTTAATCACAATATAGCACAAGGACAATTCAGTCACTGTCCTTCCAGGTCCCTGGAAACAAGGACTTGCAGAGTGAAAGAAACTGACACTCTCCCTACCTACAGTTTTCTGTCCCTAGAATAAATGTTTTTTTTAAGCACAATATAGCACAAGGACAATTGACTCACTGTCCTTCCAGGTCCCTGGAAACAAGGACTTGCAGAGTGAAAGAAACTGACACTGTCCCTACCTACAGTTTTCTGTCCCTAGAATAAATGTTTTTTTTAAGCACACTATAGCACAAGCACAAAACACACTGACACTCTCCCTACCTATCCTTCTCTTTCCCTAAACTAAAGGAATCCAGGTTAAGCAAGAAAGAAATAACAGTCACTGTCCCTGCCTATGCTGCTCTATCCCTGCTCCGGAACACACTACACTAGGCCGCCGTGCTGGCGGCCTTTTATAGTGTGGGGCGTGTACTAAACACCCTCAGCAATAATTGGCCACAGGCATCCTGCCTGTGGCCAATCATTGCTCTCCTCGCTGCCGGCGCTGTGATTGGCCAAGCATGCGGGGTCACAGTGCATGCTTGGCCAATCACAGCGCCTGGATGACACTGCGATGGCGTAGTGCATTGTGGGCCGTTCGCGTCACTCGAATTTGGCGCGAACGGCCCAAATCGTTCGATCTTCGTCGAACGATCGAACAGCCGATGTTCGAGTCGAACGTATGTTCGACTCGAACACGAAGCTCATCCCTAGTGGCGGTGCCAAGAACCAAAAATGTTCTTACAAGCTATCAGCATGATCATTGAGGAGGAAGAGTATAGTCACTCAGCATAACAGGATACTCACTCAGCATAGGCAGTCTTGAACGGATCTGACATTTAACAAAAAAAAATATTCGGTTACATCAACATCAGGTGCTTGGTAGCTGGTGGTGATCCAAGACTGATTCATTTTTATGAAGGTCAGTCGATCGACCGCACTGAATGTGTGTTCCGAAAGAACGCTGGATGCAGGACAGGCCAGTAGCTCAATTGCATACTGTTCAAGCTCTGGCCAGTGATCCATCCTCAAGACCCAGTAACCCAGAGTATTTTCGGTGGGAATGGTGTCCAAGTCTGATCTTGCCTCTAGGTATTCCTGCACCATGTAAACCAGACGCTGGCGATGGTTGCTGGAACCGATCATACCTTGGGGCTGCGGACTAAAAAATTGTCTGAAGGCATCCGTCAAACGGTCACCTTCTTCACCGCTCCTTCTTTGACTGACCGAAGCCTCAGCAACACGATGTCCAGGACCAGGAATTTGTAACCTCCCTGTCTCTGGGAACGCGTTGCACAGACCTTTCTACAAGGCCTCCCGAAGATGTTTCACACTCTGCTCCCTCTGCAACGCCAGGATAAGGTACGCAACCTTACCCTTGTAACGTGGATACAGGAGGGTTGCCAGCCAGTAATGATCCCTCTCCTTGATAGCACGAATACGAGGATCCTTCCGCAGGCTTTGTAGGATTAGGGAGGCCATGCAGCGTAGGTTTGCTGAGGCATTCGGTCCGGAGTCCTCTGGGTCACTCAGGACGTCATGATCCGCAGCCACCTCCTCCAAGCCACGTACAAGTCCATGGGTGTCTTGGGACTGTAATTGATCCCTTTAAGACTGCTGCTGATGCTGAGTGCTAGGCTCCACCTCCATGCTGACACAATCCTCCTCCTCCTCCTCTTCCTGTGTGATAGGCGGGCCAGCAGGAACACTGTCTGGATAAAGGGGGCCTTGAGAGGTAAGGAAGCCCTCCTCTTCCTCCCTCTGTTCTGCCTCAAGTGCCCTGTCCATTATTCCATGCAGCGTGTGCTCCAACAGGTGGACAAGAGGGACAGTGTCACTGATGCATGCACTGTCACTGCTCACCATCCTCGTGGCCTCCTCAAATGGTGACAGGACAGTGCATGCATCCCTGATCAGGACCCACTGGTGTGGCAAAAAAAACACGCTCCCCTGACCCTGTTTTGGTACCATATTGGCACAGATACTCATTGATGGCCCTCTGCTGCATGTGCAGCCGCTGCAGCATGGCCAACATTGATTTCCACCTGGTGGGCATGTCACAGATTAGGCAGTTCTTGGGCAGGTTAAATTCCTTTTGCAGGTCAGCCAGCCGAGCACTGGCATTTAATATAAAGAACTATAAGCTGCGCAACAATGTGTCTAAAATATATAAATTATTAAAGAACTATATCGGTGATCAAAGTATCTAGTCTCAGTGTATTATCGCATACAGCATAAAAACATAAAAACATGAAATGTTATAAGACCATAAACTGGCATTATATGACCGGTGGAAATGCACACAGACTTTCCTGGCCTGCCTCAGGACATCCTGTAAACCCAAGTACCTGCCCAAGAACTGCTGCACCACCAAGTAAAGGACGTGAGCCAAACAGGGCACATGGGTCAGGTGTCCCTGTCGGAGGGCGGAGAGGAAGTTGGTGCTATTGTCAGAAACCACCATTCCTGGCTTAAGCTGGCGTGGCGTCAACCACCTCTGAGCCTGCCCCTGCAGAGCTGACAGAATCTCTGCCCCAGTGTGGCTCCTGTCCCCCAAGCACACCAGCTCAAGCACTGAATGGCATCTCTTTGCCTGCGTACTTGCATAGCCCCTTGAACGCCTACAGAGCACTGCTGGCTCAGAGGACAAAGCACAGGAAGAGGCCATGGAGGAAGAAGAGGAGGGGGTGGAGGAGAGAGGTGTGTCAGAATCACCAGTAGTAGCATTTTGGAGGCGTGGTGGCGGAACAACCTCCAACACTACTGCACCTTGTCCTGCGTCCTTCCCAGCTGCCAGCAGAGTCACCCAATGCACCGTGAAAGATAGGTAACGTCCCTGTCCATGTCTGCTGGACCATGAGTCAGCGGTAATATGCACCTTACCACTGACCACCCTGTCCAGCGAGGCCAAGACATTGCCTTCCACATGCCGGTAGAGAGCCGGAATCGCCTTCCGTGAAAAAAAGTGGCGATTGGGAACCTACCACTGAGGAACCGCACATTCCACAAACTCACGGAAGGGGCCAGAGTCTACCAACTGAAAAGGCAGCAGTTGAAGTGCTAGCAGTTGTGGTACAATCTGACGTTGGTGTACCGATAGCAGATTGCCCGCAAGTACTTGGCTGTGACACACCTAATTCTACACCTTCATTCCTCTCAGTGCAGGTTTCAGAGAGGACTGAAGGTATAGTGGGGTTGGAGATCCCAGCTGATGAGGAGCAAGGAGAGGTCCGCTTTGTTCTTTGGTGTGGGTCTTTTAGGTGTGCTTGCCAACGAACTGCATGGCAGGTCGACATATGTCTGGTCAAGCATGTGGTGCCCAAGCGGGGGGGATGTTTTGGCCACGCGAGATTCGCCTGAGACATATGTTGCAAATAGAAGCACTGCGATCTGATGCACTCGTCTCAAAAAAGGCCCACACCAAAGAACTTTTGGAATAACGCGCAGAGACAGCAGCGCCCTGACAATTTGGAGCTCTGCGGTGTAATGCTGTCGGTGTTCTGCCCTTAAGCTAGCCCCTGGAAGGCATCCTGCCTCATTGGAGATGTGTCTCCTCCTCCTCCTCTCTCCTATCAGGCACCCACGTAAAGTCCGCGACCTCATCATCCCCTCCCTCCTCATCACTGTAGCAAACCTGGCAGTATGCTGCAGCTGGGGGAACATGACTGCCAGATTGCTGTCCTACATGGGAACCCCCTCTCTCTGGGCTCACGTTACTGCCTTCCTCTAGCTGGGTACTATCATCGGAGCCTTCAAAATGCTGGGCATCCTCCTGGAGCATGTACCCAACACTCTGGTCAAACAGTTCGGGGGACTCCTCAGGAGGACATGGTGGGGCTAGGGAAGAAGTGACTGATGCCATTGAGCCGAGGGAAGAGGCTGCTTTGGCAGCTGCTTTGCCAGACAAAGTACCCTGAGCCTGGGTGAGAGAGGATGAGGAGGATGAGGACGGCTTGGTCATCCACTCTACCAAGTCTTCGGCATGTTGCGGCTCAACGCGGCCAGCTGCCGAAAAAAAAGACAAGTGTGTCCCACGGCCACGTGCTGATAAGGATCCAGCACTATTGCCTCTAGACACAGAGCCTGCTTTTCCTCTTTTATTGGCTCGTGACTGTCTGCCTCTCCTTGTTGTCCTTCCAGACATACTAATGGCCTGCAGGGAGATGTAGCTGAACAAAGCTGGGATGTATATATATACTGATTATACTGCAGCTAGCAGAATCAACTGCCTGCCTGTAGTATTATTAGTATGAGAACACCAGCAATTGTCTTCAGTTAGCTTTAGTTGCACACCGTGTAGAGGACACAGTACACTAACTGAAAATACTGCAGCTCCCTGCACGTATTTGTATGAGAACACCAGCAATTGTATTCAGGTAAGCTTTAGGTGCAAACTGTGCAAAGGACACTAAATAAAAATACTGCAGCTCCCTGCCTGTATTTGTATGAGAACACCAGCAATTGTATTCAGGTAAGCTTTAGGTGCACACTGTGCAAAGGACACTAAATCAAAATACTGCAGCTCCCTGCCTGTATTTGTATGAGAACACCAGCAATTGTATTCAGGTAAGCTTTAGGTGCACACTGTGCAAAGGACACTAAAACAAAATACTGCAGCTCCCTGCCTGTATTTGTATGAGAACACCAGCAATTGTATTCAGGTAAGCATTAGGTGCACACTGTGCAAAAGACACTAAAACAAAATACTACAGCTCCCTGCCTGTATTTGTATGAGAACACCAGCAATTGTATTCAGGTAAGCTTTAGGTGCACATTGTGCAAAGGACACTAAATCAAAATACTGCAGCTCCCTACCTGTATTTGTATGAGAACACCAGCAATTGTATTCTGGTAAGCTTTAGGTGCACACTGTGCAAAGGACACTAACTAAAAATACTGCAGCTCCCTGCCTGTATTAGTATGAGAACACCAGCAATTGTATTCAGGTAAGCTTTAGGTGTACACTGTGCAAAGGACACTAAATCAAAATACTGCAGCTCCCTGCCTGTATTTGTATGAGAACACCAGCAATTGTATTCAGGTAAGCTTTAGGTGCACACTGTGCAAAGGACACTAAAACAAAATACTGCAGCTCCCTGCCTGTATTTGTATGAGAACACCAGCAACTGTATTCAGGTAAGCTTTAGGTGCACACTGTGCAAAGGACACTAAATAAAAATACTGAAGCTCCCTGCCTATATTTGTATGAGAACACCAGCAATAGTATTCAGGTAAGCTTTAGGTGCACACTGTGCAAAGGACACTAAATCAAAATACTGCAGCTCCCTGCCTGTATTTGTATGAGAACACCAGCAATTGTTTTCAGGTAAGCTTTAGGTGCACACTGTGTAAAGGACACTAAAACCCTGCCTCTATTTGTATGAGAACACCAGCAATTGTATTCAGGTAAGCTTTAGGTGCACACTGTGCAAAGGACACTAAAACAAAATACTGCAGCTCCCTGCCTGTGTTTGTATGAGAACACCAGCAATTGTATTCAGGTAAGCTTTAGGTGCACACTGTGCAAAGGACACTAAAACAAAATACTGCAGCTCCCTGCCTGTATTTGTATGAGAACACCAACAATTGTATTCAGGTAAGCTTTAGGTGCACACTGTGCATAGGACACTAAATCAAAATAGTGCAGCTCCCTGCCTGTATTTGTATGAGAACACCAGCAATTGTATTCAGGTAAGCTTTAGGTGCACACTGTGCAAAGGACACTAAAACAAAATACTGCAGCTCCCTGCCTGTATTTGTATGAGAACACCAGCAATTGTATTCAGGTAAGCTTTAGGTGCACACTGTGCAAAGGACACTAAATCAAAATACTGTAGCTCCTTGCCTGTATTTGTATGAGAACACCAGCAATTGTATTCAGGTAAGCTTTATGTGCACACTGTGCAAAGGACACAGTACACTAAGTGAAAATACTGCAGCTAGCACAATCACCTGCCTGTCTGTCAGTATATTATGAAGAGAATAACAGGAACGGATCTAGCTAAACTGAATACAGTGTATAAATATATATACAACACCTAGGATGGATATATATCCTCTACACACTGTAACTGAAGCTAACTGACTCGCCTGCCTGCTCTATCTAACTCAAATTAAATGACACTAACTTTCTGTCTCTCTCTCTTTCTTTAACCACCGCCGCAACACACTTTACAAGGCCACCACGCAGGCGGCCTTATATAGTGTGGGGCGTGTACTAAACCCCCTGAGACATAATTGGCTAAAGCCACCCTGGCTTTGGCCAATTATGGCTCTCCGTTTTTTCCGCGCTGTGATTGGCCAAAGCATGCGGGTCATAGTGCATGCTTGGCCAATCATCAGCCAGCAATGCACTGCTATGCCGCAGTGAATTATGGGCCGTGACGCGCCACTCGAATTTGGCGCGAACGGCCTATAATGTTCGAAATTCAGCGAACGGCCGAACAGACGATGTTCGAGTTGAACATGGGTTCGACTCGAAC
Source organism: Rana muscosa (assembly GCA_029206835.1). NCBI lineage: Eukaryota > Metazoa > Chordata > Amphibia > Anura > Ranidae > Rana > Rana muscosa. The sequence goes on along the minus strand of CM055123.1, from coordinate 368,368,187 downwards.
TCGAAGCTCATCCCTAGTAACAGTAAAGAAACTTTTTTTGCAGATTATGGGACCAGAAGCGCCTGAACAGGTGGAAATAGATAGAGTCCACCGCATTGCTTCTTTCACAAACCAGAATAAAGATAGACCAAGGGATGTGATATGTAAATTTCATAAATATTCAGTGAAAAAGATTATAATGAGGATTGCTTGAGATACACCCCTGATTGAATATGAAGGAATGCAAATCTCCTTGTATCCTGATATATAACGCCATACATTAATGCAACGCAGAATGGTGCGTCCTTTACTAGAAGTTATGCGTTTGGCCGATATCAGATACCGATGGGGATTCCCCTTTCGTTTAGTGGCCACATGAAACGGGAAAACGGCAGTGCTTCGAACCAAGGATGACCTAAAAATGTTTTTGGAAAGACTAGATATACCACAAACTGACTTTCCAGTTTGGAGAATAAATAGTGCGAACCCACCAATACAACGTATTGAACTCTGGTCTCAAGTATCAAGTATCAGAGGAAAAGTTGATAACGGAATTAAATAAAAAATAAAAGTTAAAGTTGAAATATTGTAAAATAATGTGAAACACTGAGGGGGAGACGGAGGGAAGGGAAACATTATACTTTTTTTTTTTTCCCCTAAACCTCCCTTCCCCCCTTGGTGTTGAATATAGAAAAGGAAAGGAATTTAAGTGAATATAGGACATAGCCGTTTAGGAGAAATTGATAAACATGGCCCAGGGTATAATAGGGGAGAAATAGCTCTTTACTACAATTAGGAAGGTCCTGATGAGGGACTGGGTAATATGTATAAAGATGATGGGCAGGTGGGGCCGGGGGGGGGTCAAGGGGACCCCACAAGGGCTAACCGTCTTGTTAGTTGGTACACCCTAATTAGTAGGATGTTATGTTGTAGTGGATTAGGAATCTTTGTTTCTCTTACAGGTTCTCTGTTAAAAGAGGAGAATAGAGCAGATATCAAAAGTGATAAAGTCTCTAAGCAGAAGGTTGAGAAAGTCTAGATTACCTATAGACAATGGAAAAATAGATGATGGCTAGCTCATTAAAAATCATGACATATAATGTAAGGGGGCTAAATTCACCCCAGAAAAGGGGTCGTTTGTGGCAGGAGATGCGAACATCTGTCTGCAGGAGATGTTATCTATATGCAGGAGATGCACCTCATGTCAGAATCTGTACCCAAGCTACCGATGTCCCCCTATAATCAATGGTTTCATGCATTCACACCCATTGCAAGGGCAAGGGGGGGTAACGATAGCTTTTGGAAAAACGTGCCCTATAACTCCTACAGCAGTACAAAAAGACCCAGAAGGAAGGTTCCTGTTTATTAAGGGTAGGTTATACGGACAGTGTTACACATTTGCCTCTATTTACGCCCCAAAACAATAGGGGAAGTGGCGCTGTAATCAGTACAAGTGATAGATAAGTCCGTTTGGCAAAAGTCCTTTTATGATATTTAAGAGTGTGTTGCACACACTTGGGGTGGAAGGAATGAAAAAGGGCAAAGGAAAATTGGAAAAAACAAGTCCTATAAATTAAAATGATACAAAGTCCATGTTCCAGGGCAAGCCTCCAAGGGGAAGACGAGAACAGGCTCCAATATGCAAAAACAAGAAGAAAGAAGGCGCCACCAGGTAAGGAACAGTGCAATTTTAATTTGACAATAGGTGCATTATCCACTTACATTTCAAATTATGTGCATCCAGCATACAAGTCCCGACTGGCCCATGGCCAGTCGGGACTTGTATGCACTAGATATCCACTGTGTTTGATGGTGATAAAGTCTCTCAGCCCTCTGTATCTCCGTCTCTGAAGAACCAGGAAGTCCGGGCGGTGTGCACAGCAGGAGCGAGACTTGGAACACAGCGTGGGGGCACGAAGACGTCACGGGCAGCGGCAGAGGCGACGACGTTTCGGAGCATGCGCCGTAGGTTACTAGGTGCGCTCCTTTTTCAAGCATAGGGGACTTGCATAGATTGATGCCTATTTATGTGCTAGAGGAAGGTCTGCCATCTAGTGGACGAAAAGGAGAATGTTTCATCACCGCCCTAAAGAATGGTAGACCCATGGTACAGTGCTATATTATAATAATAAACATGAGTAAAAAGATTGGCGGTAAGGAAAAAGCTATAAGAAAAAAAACATTATATATATATATATATATATATATATATATATATATAAACGATTACATTATATATATATATATATATATATATATATATATATATATATATAAGTAAGGATGCAGTTTTAGCATTAAAAAACACCCAATTAGACTAATCATTCGTAAAATACATAAAATGGATGGATTGATTAAAAATTATTATTTTTAAAAAAAGATCATTAGGGATCATTATTCATTATAGTGTCACTGGTACTGACAATTTTTATATATGTATTTTTAATATAGGAGAAAAAGATATTGGAGGAAAATTATTAGGAGAAAATTATTTCTATATATATATCCTTATATTTTTATATATATATATATATATATATATATATATATATATATATGCGTATATCAAAAAGTCTATAGATCTTGAAAATAATAATTAAGGAGACTTGAGGGAAAAATACTAAAAACTAGTGATACCCCAGAATGGGTTGGCCACATAGGTGGGGGTGTATCTATTTTTTGTGTATTATTATATTGATGGCACCCAAACAAGCAAGAAAAGATATTCAATGATGGAGATAAAAAAGTACTTAATTATAAATGGGTATTATAGAATTGTAGACACTTCTAACATCTGATTTAAACCCCAGGCGAGAGAGTATCCAAGGAATACATCCAAAATGTTTCTCGTTCACAGAGTTTGTAAAATCTCTCTGCTTCTGTGAGGTTTTTTGGCATCTGTTCAACTATCCAGACTTGCAAACCTTCCGTGGAACCCTTGTGATGTTTAGAGAAATGTTGGGGGACACTATGTTTATCGGTCCCCCCCTCAATCTTCCTCCGATGCTGACCGAACCTCTGCTGGAGTGGGAAAATGGTGCGGCCTACATGTAGCAGCTGGCAGGGGCAACGGAGGCAATAAACAACATGGTCGGAAGAGCAATTATAGAAATCATTTATATTGTAGGTTTTGCCCTTTTCAGTAAAATGTTTCTGACCATGCTGCATAAAACTACAAGTTTTGCACAAAGTCTTCTTGCATTGGAACATACCCTGTAGTGGTGATAAACTTATATGAGGAGGAAATTTGGAGGATCTTGGTTTTAGTTTGCTGGGAGCAATTCTATTTTTTATATTAGGGGCTCTCTTATATGTGACCCTTGGGATATTGGGTAACACTGTTTTGAGGTGTACATCCTCTAATAATATGGGCCAATGTTTCTTTTTTATTTTTTTTTAACAATCAGGAGTGCTTTATTGAAGGACAGCATACACGATAAGAAATCGAAAATACAAACATTGCATCCAAGGGACACATATCATTACATTAGCGTGATGCAAAAAGAGAGAGAAAAAAAAACAAAAAAAAAACACATGTCTCATACACTATACTCAACTATCTGTGCATCCAACACATCAAACAGAAAGTATGAAAATAGCATCAAATACATACAGGAGCCTGGTAAGAATTCCTGGGCCTAACAGTGGGGGGGCGAGGGGGGGGGCGAGGAAGAAAACAAGGAGGGAAAGAGCAAGGGAGCCAGAGGATGCTATGGGGAGGGAGGGAGGGGGAGCAAGACAGGGGTCAGTCCCAGCCTGTCCTCATTACCACAGAGATCAAAAAGCTGTCCACGGCAGCCAGACTTTGTCATATTTCCAGGGACAACCACGACTAATGTATGTTAATTTATACAGAGGCAGCGCTGCATTGACATTGTCCACCCAGGAGGACACAGAGGGGGGAAGAGGGGAGGTCCATTTAAACAATATTTCTTTCTTGGCGTAGAACAGGAGATATGATATCATCAACTTAACATGGTGAGACCTTTGTTCGTCATCAATGACGCCCAGCAGAGCCAGCTCAGGCGTCATGGGAACAGAGAGCTCCAGATGGACATTTAGGTGATCGAATACCCCCAACCAAAGGGACACTAGAGCAGGGCAAGTCCAGAACATATGTAAATAGGTGCCCCGAGTCGTCCGACATCTGGGGCACTGTGGGTCCCTATCAGGATATATCCTGGATATACGCTCCGGGGTAAAGTAGACTCTGTGAAAAAAATTTGTTTGTATGAGCTTATCTCCCGCCGATATAACGAGTTTGGGGCCCCGTTCCAGACACTCCCCCCCAGTCCTCCCCCTCCAGGGCCGGTATATCCGTCTTCCAGGTATTCCAGAGCCTATCCATTTTAACGGAGTCAATGGGAAGTAGGGTATTATATAAGGCAGAAAGGGGCTTCCGCAGGTCCTCACAGGATAGGAGATCCTCCACCGGGTCCAACCGAAGGGCCACAGGGGCAGGAAATTGGGCTCTAGCAGCGTGGCGAAGTTGGGCATACCGGAAGAACATCCAGCCAGGTAAGTTATAGGTTTGGGTCAGCTGAGAAAGGGACAGCAGGGCACCCGCCGGCATGATATCCCTCAATGTCTTAACACCAAATCTCGCCCAGACCTGAGGGTCAGGCACGGACCGGAAGTGAGGCAAGTTAGGATTGCCCCAAAGAGGCTGGACCGGGGACCAGCACCCCTCCCGGAGAAATCTACGGCACGCCGCAACCCATACCTTAAGCGTCACTCTCGTCGGATCCGGAAGATCCGCATAGGCCCTTGACCCCCTATATGCCAAGTTTTGGAGCGCCTGCAGAGAGCCCAGCCAAGCTGCCTCGACACATACCGCAGCATTAGAGCGCCTGGCCCCAAACCACCAATATGCAGTGACCAACATAGCTGCCCAGCAGTAGATCTTAAAGTTCGGGAGGGCCAAACCCCCCAAGTGAGTCGGTAGGTGCAGAGTAGATTTAGCCAAACGGGGGACAGACCCACTCCAGAGAAAGGAGGTCACACATTTGTCCACCTCCCGAAAGAAGGCCACCGGGATCCAGGTCGGGCTATTCCGAAATAGATAATTGAACTTAGGCAAGATAACCATCTTTAAAATGTTAATTCGACCGAGTAAGTTCAGCGGAAGGCCAGACCAGGATTGACAGCGTTCCCTGAGGAGCTGGAGCAGGGGAAACACATTAAGTGAATAGTATTGGGAGGGAGTCCTAGCCACCCTCACCCCAAGATACCGAAATTCTGTGACCCATTGCAATGGCGTGGAGGCAGGCAAGGCAGGTGCTCGAACACCTAAAGGGAAGAGGACCGACTTTGACCAATTGATACGTATACCTGACCGGGCGCCAAATTGTTCAAACAGTTCTAGGGCAGCCGACAAAGATGGGCCCGCATCATTCAGGTATAAAAGGGTATCGTCGGCATAAAGGGATATTTTCTCCTCGAGACCCCCGATCTGCATCCCCCGGACCTCCGAAGATTCCCGGACTAAAATCGCCAGGGGTTCCAGAGCCAGGGCAAACAGACCGGGAGACAGGGGGCACCCCTGACGCGTACCCCTATGCAGAGGGAAAGAATCAGAAATCCAATCATTGGTGCGTACCCTAGCCCTCGGCGCATGGTATAGCAGCTGGACCCAGCGGAGAAACCCAGGGCCAAAACCAAAGCCCTGCAGCACCCCCCACAGGTAGTCCCACTCCACTGAATCGAACGCCTTTTCGGCGTCCAGGGAGGCGATAACCCGGGAGCCAGCATTGGTATGGAGCATAGAATGGTTCAAGAAGAGACACCTAATATTAATGTCCGTGCCCTTGCCCAGCATGAACCCGGTTTGGTCAACATGGATTAGTGTAGATATCACAGAAGAAAGACGGGTGGCCAGTATTTTAGACAGGATTTTTGCGTCTACATTGAGTAGTGATATGGGCCTATACGACACGCAGTCTTGAGGATCTTTACTCGGCTTAGGGATCAGGACAATGACAGCTTCTTCCATAGACTCGGGCACCGTGCTGGTCTCCACAAGTCCAGTGAAAAGGGCTTTAAGCCTAGGGGCAAGAATATTTGCATTTTGTGAATAGAATTCAGTGGGGAGGCCGTCTGCCCCAGGGGTCTTGCCACTTTGTAGACCACCAATAGCAGCCTGAACCTCCTCCAGGGAAATATCCTCATCAAGTTGTGCCCTATGCTCATCCGATAGGGTAGGGAATTGGACGGCTCGCAAGTAATCCTGTAATTCAGATGGAGAGAAACCAGTCCTAGAAGAGTATACCCCTTTAAAAAACTCAACAAACCTAGTACTGATTTCCTCAGGAGAGGACACCAATCGTCCCTGGGCATCCCGGATACTAGCAATGTGTGTGGAGGCCGTCTGGGCCCTTGCCAACCAAGCCAACAGTCTCCCGTTCTTATTGCCATATTCAAATATTTTTTGCTTAGAGTACAGCATGGATTTTTTAGTCTGCTCAACGTTATGCAAGGAGAGATCCCGCAGAGCCCCCTGCCATGCACGGTGAGTATTCTCATTAGGGGATAGAACATACCTCCCCTCACATTGAACAGCCTTCCCCTCCAGCGCCTCCAGGGTTTTCAATGCCTCCCTCTGCAGCAAGAAAATATGAGAAATATATACCCCCCTCATCCAAGATTTAAATGCGTCCCACAGAGTGGAACGCATTAGCAGATTCCCCATTCACCAACCAATAGGTACAAATAGCTTCTGTTATTGGGTCTTGGAGTCTCTCATCTATAGCCCAGAACCTGGACGGACGCCACAGCTGCAAACTCGGGGGCCTGGCCAGGGAGATATTTAGAAGGAGAGGGGCGTGATCTGAGATCCCACGAGGCAGATGTTTGGCCTCCCTAACCCAGCGCAATGCCCCAGAGGAAGCATATGCCAAATCTATACGGGACAGAGCCCGGTAGGAGGTGGAGTGGCAAGTATACTCTCTTTCCCGGGGGTGAAACTGTCGCCACACGTCCGAAAGGTTGAACGTGTCAGCCCAAGTTTGCAAACCTGATGAGGTGCGGAGTGCAGCGTGCAGTCTGTCCAAGTCCCGTGAGGGCCCCATATTAAAGTCGCCAAAAAGAAAAACCTCCTGAGTCTCAAAGCCCATAACAATCTGCATAATGTCATATAATAATTGAATATTAGCAGGGGGAGGGAGGTACAATCCCACCAACACCATCTTTTTATCATAGAGCAGGGCATGAACAATCACAAACCTGCCTCCGGGGTCGATACGGACATCCAGGATCTGAATAGGGAGGGACCTGCGGACCAGTAAGCTCACCCCTCTGGCATAAGTAGAGTAGGTGGTATGATAGTGGGTCCCCACCCAAGCCCTCCCGAGACCAAGGACCCTGTTGCCCAACAGGTGCGTCTCCTGGAGGAAGCATACGTGGGGCTTATACCTCTGTAGATATTTGAAAACTAAAGACCTTTTCGTGGCTGAATTTAGACCCCGAACATTCCATGAAATTACAGAAATATTCGCCATAGGACAAGAAGATAAAGAGAATGAGCAAGGTCCGCAGCTCCCCCCCCCCCCACCCAGCCCAGACCCAAGAGGCACAGAGGCATGCCAACACAGAGCTTCAGACATGAATACAGACAAATGATAAGATTCAGCATTGAAAGCACATTAATCATGATAAACATCACTGCAATATTTGCAACAGTACACTCCTGATATAAAAAAAACAAAAACAGAAAAACTGAAATTTCCCTCAATGTCTGCAACGGCAGAAAACCTCCCCCCCACCCCGCATCCCCAAAAAAGACTGGTGATGCATTAGAGCCCAATACCCCAACAGAAACAGTAGTCTAAAGAGGGTGTGCGCTGAAAGCGAGAAGTATCCTCCAATAGATCAACAGAGATGCTGGAACATAAAAGAATATTCTCCTGGGTGATCCCAGGGGCACAAAACTTGATTACTTATCCAACAGTGGAACATTGAAACAGTCACTCGTGTCCCAGAGGGTCGAATAATCACATATTGTGAGAGCATGGGCTAATATAGTGCCGTGGACCTAAGGCCATCAAGGCGGACCCCCGCAGCCAGAGCCCTGGCACCGGGGGTAGACTCCAGCACACCACCCGATCCCAGCATCATGCCTTCTGCCGCTCAGCACTCACCCGGGAGTCCCCAGTTGCACTGCAGGAAGTCCACCCTCCCCAGGGACAGGATGAGCAAAGGCTAGGGGGTGATTTCACAGGGATGCAGGGTGACAGACATGGACCGGGAGGAAGGGGAGGCAGTGCACGGCAGCACATAACAGTGGCAAGTGTACCCCTCAAGGTCCCTGACTCCACCATCAAGCATTGTAGCACAACCCAGGCGTCGGGATCCCCCGAGGCAGCTCCAATACAGCTAGGCCATCAATCACAGCCACACACATCTCAAAATGGCCAGAGCGGTAACTGGGCAAAAATGGCAGCGCTACCATGGAGTAATGCACAGCTTACATGAGACACATGACCGCGGAAACTCTGGGTCATTGTAGCCAAGGAAGTGGGGACCAGCAGCAGCCACAGCGGGTAGAAAGAGTCATAGCAGCCCGAGCACATTGAGCACAAGTGAAAGTAAACTTAACAGTAAACGGAATGAGCAGCCGCTCATCAGCGAAGGGGAGGCAGCTACTCCAGCCAGGCCGCTGCATCTCTGGGCGCCGTAAAGAACCTGACAGTCTCTCCGTCCTGGACTCTCATTCTGGCGGGAAAGAGAACACTGTATTTGATGTTCCTCTCACGTAGCCCCACTTTAATCTGGTCAAAGGATCTGCGGGCCTTCTGGGTCTCCATAGAGTAGTCAGGGAAGAAGAGTAGGGAGCTGTTCTGGTATTTTACCTCACCCGCCTTACGAGCCGCCCGGAGGACCTCATCCCGGTCCCTGAAGTTAAGCATTCGGAATATTAGGGTGCGTGGACGGCTTCCAGGCGGTCCAGGGACCGGAGGAATCCAATGGGCCCGCTCCACCGTGTAGTGTTGCGAGAATTGAGCCGCCGGCAGCAGGGTCTTCAGCAGATCCTCTACAAACACCGTAGGGTTCTTCCCCTCCACACCTTCTGGGATGCCGATAATCCAAAGATTATTTCTTCTATTCCTGTTCTCGGCATCGTCGACTTTATACTCCAGGACCCGGACCTTAGTCTGCAAGGTGCGGAGGGATGTAGCATGCTCCTGGACCGTGTCCTCCGTCTGGCCAGTCCGCCGCTCCACCTCTGACACCCTCGAGCAGAGCTTGTCCAGATCCTGGCGGACAAGACCCACATCGAGCTGCACGGCTTCAATTTTGCTAGTCAGCGTCGCTTGGCAGGTAGCAATCGCCGCCATGACCTCCTGAAATCCAAGCTGCGACTCGGCCGACTGTTCCTCCATCTCAGTCTGTGAGGCCTTGGTGCGGGCTCGTGCAGGGGGGGTCGCCACTTGCGAGTCCTCCCGCGGTGACACAGCCTCCATGTTCAGCGGAAAATTAAGCCTCTTACCCCTGTGCCTGGTCTTAGAGGACATCCAGAGCCAATTAACACAAGATTTAGCTAGAGAATCAATCAGGAGCAAGGATTATTGCCAAAAAGCCAGCAGAGCTCCGGATCTAGCTTCCTCTCGCCACGCCCCCGCCAATGTTTCTTTAGTATGGATTCCATTTTTTTGTGGTCACAGTGGAATCTAGTAACGAAGCGAACTGACTGGTCAAAATTTCCTTTTTTTTCTGTATAGGTACTTCCTGTGCATATTGTGTGTAGGCTTCCTGGATCAATGTTTCGGGATAGCCTTTTTGCTTCAGTTTTTGCATTAATAGTTGACTTTGTTCCGTAAAGTCTATGGTGTTGGTACAGTTTCGCCTGCAGAATTGGTCACTTGGGATGTTATTTTTCCATTTGGAGTAATGGCAGCTCCTATAATGTAACATTGAGTTACCAGCAGTGGGTTTTGAATAATTTGTAGCATGGATAACGTCTCCAGTGTGGTATAACTCTAGGTCCAGGAAAGCTAATGTCTCTGAATCTGTAACGTAGGTAAAGTTCAGACCGTATGTATTACTGTTACAGTAATTAACAAATTCCTCACAATCACTGAGAGTGCCATTCCATATAATGATTATCTGATTATCATCTAAATATCTGCCATAATAGAATAGAAATTTAGAAAAGGGGTTTTCATTCCAAATGTATCTTTTTTCCCCATAGACCCATCAAAAGATTTGCATACGACGGACGGAGCAAAATTAGCTCCCATCGCAGTATCCTGGATCTGCACATAGTATTGGTCATCAAAAAGGAAATAATTATGAGTGAGACAATACTTTGTGCATTTAAGGATGAAAGAGGCCTGCCTACTATTCATGTATGGATCCTGGGATAAAAAGTGTTCAAAAGCTGTAAGTCCAAAAGTACCGTATATACTCGAGTATAAGCCGACTCGAGTATAAGCCAAGGTACCTAATGTTGCCTCAAAAAACTGGGAAAAATTACTGACTCGAGTATAAGCCGAGGGTCATCCTTACTTTTCCTATCCTCACTGTTCTCCTATCCTCACTGTTCTCCTATCCTCACTGTTCTCCTATCCTCACTGTTCCCTAGCTCGCTCTTTTACATTGTAAATCGTACCTGTAAAGAAGTTGCGGCTGCGGCATCCATCGTTCGATTTCCGCTGTCTCTTCCTGTTCCTTCCATGATAGGCGGAGAGTGTCTGATGAGAATCGCCTATCACGATCATTCTCTCATCCTCAGTTTCCCAGCAGACACTGTGTTGGGTGTTCGGCCAATCACAGACGTCTGCTGGGAAACTGAGGATGAGAGAATGATCGTGATAGGCGGAGAGTGTCTGATGAGAATCGCCTATCACTGAAGGAACAGGAAGAGACCGCGGAATTCGAACGATGGACGCCGCAGCCGCAACGTCTTTACAGGTACGATTTTCAATGTAAAAATTTTTGCTGACTTGAGTATAAGCCGAGGGGGGGACTTTCAGCCCAAAAAAAAGGGCTGAAAATCTCGGCTTATACTCGAGTATATACGGTACATTGTGGAGCAGTGTAATCTATACGCCAGTCAACATATTGCCAACAATCCAAATTCTTCCTATGCCCGTCCTTTTGTTTGGAAACCCCTCACCGTGGAAGAATTTTAAATTTTCCTTGGCCTAACCCTCAACATGGGGCTGACAAAAAAAAAATGAACTCCATTCCTACTGGTCTACCCGACCTATCTACCACATGCCAATCTTTTCATCTTTTATGAAAAGAACCCGTAACGAGATGATAATGAGTTTTCTACACTTCAATGACAATGCCCAATGCCTCCCTCGAAATCATCCCAATTATGATAAACTATTCAAAATTCGGCCCCTAATCAATTTTTTTTGCACCAGCTTCAAGCAGATGTTTACCCCTGATGTAAATATATGTGTAGATGAATCATTAGTACACTTCACAGGAAGACTTGGAATAAAGCAATACCTCCCCAGTAAAAGAGCCAGACGTGGGGTAAAATTTTATAAGGCATGTGACAGGGCCACGGGTTACACATATGATTTTATAATTTATGAGGGAAAAGTCAGACAGCTAAACCCCCCTGGATGCCCTACCTACATGGGAACAAGTGGCAAAATTGTCTGGCAGCTGATTGAACCATTACTTGGGAAAGGTTACCATCTATACGTAGACAATTTCTATACAAGTCTCCCACTTTTTCGCCATCTGTACAAAAGAAAACTGTGACCTGTGGGACGGCACGGACCAACCGTAAAGGCTTCCCACAGAGATTGGTTGCCAAGAAATTGAAACAGGGGGAAATGGCCAGTATGTGGACTGAAGAGGTCCTAGCATTGAAGTGGAGAGAAAAAAAAAGAGATGTCTACATCCTTTCCACAATGCATGATGACACCTTGGTGGAACTGCAGAGAAGAAGAGGCCCGGTCCAGAAGCCAAAATGTGTGCATGACTATAATCTTTACATGGGGGGGTGGATATGAACGACCAGATGATGCAGCCCTACTTGGCCACCAGGAAATCACTGTTTTGGTACAAAAAGATTGCCATTTATTTGATGCAACTAGCCCTGTTCAATTCTTATATAATTTTTTCTAAGTGCACCCAAAGTTCCCTAACCAATCTAAAATTCCAAGAAGACGTGATTGAAGCCCTTCTCTATCCCCATGGCCAAGCCCCTCAACTAATTCGCTCCGATGCAGTAGCCAGACTCCACGAAAGGCACTTTTCCAAAATTTTCCCTCTTACCCAAACAGGTCGCAAACCTCAAAAAAAGTGTCGTGTGTGTTCAAGTAGAGGAATTCGTCGTGACACCCGATACTACTGTCCCCAATGTCCCTCCCAGCCAGGCCTTTGTATTGGAAAGTGCTTTCAGAGATATCATACTTTACTAAACTATTAGTAAAGTAAAGATGATTTTTTTTCCAGTTTCCACCATCTGCCATTTCTGTGAATGACCCGGACTGTTTTAGACTATGCCTCTGCCAACCATGTTTCTGCCTTCCACGTGAATTGACCTCGGCCTGTTAAATGACCATGCTTTTTGCCTGCCTCTTAAACTGATCATTTGAGTACAGCACAGGGGTCTCACATATTTGAGGGGCTCCAGAAAAGAGTTTCCAAGTGGAGAAAATGTTTTTCTCCGGGTTTTGGTTTTCTCGGTTTAGGGTCTGGAGACTCGGAGGCTTCGTAGAGATTTGGGTGGGAAGAAGCCTCTACCCCTGTCCTTAGGTCTTACCTGACCAAGGCCTAAATGTTATAGTGCTGCCACCTGAACTGGCCATGCCTCTACCTGCCACCTGAACTGGCCATGCCTTTGCCTGCCACCTGAACTGGCCATGCCTCTGCCTGTTACCTGAACTGCCTGCTAAACAATGGACCATGTTCATACGTTTCCATATCTGTCTGCTGCCTGGACAATTCCTGGACAATTCCTTTGGCTGTCTGGACCAATGCTTTGACTGCTCTGGAACGGTATTCCTGCCTGCTAAAACCATAGGTGAGCCTTTTTTTTTATTACCTTTTGCTCAGCAGAATGTATTTTGGGGTGTAATTCTTGGTGTGTACATGCTATGTGTTAGAAGCCTGAAGGTGCTACTTGCATTTTGGGCCTCTGTATGTGGCCAGGCTATGTAAAATTCTCACACATGGGGTATCACCATACTCAGGACGAGTAGCAGAATGTATTTTGGGGTGTTATTTTTGCTATGTACATACTATGTGTTAGAAAGATCTTCTAAATTGACAACTTTGTGGAAAAAAAATAAGTTTTAATTTTTTTTCCACACTTTCCAAAAACTTTTGGAAATAAATTACATGTTCAAAAGACTTATTATGCCTCATAGAATATACATTGGGTTGTTTTCTTTCCAAAATTGGGTCATTTTGTGGGTAATTCCAATGTCCTGGTTCTCCAGGGCCTTCAAAAATGTGATAGGTACTCAGGAAATGAAATGTGTAATTTATGCCTTTAGAGCGCCTGATGGTGCTACTTGGATGTTTGGTCTCCGTATGTGGCCAGGATGTGGAAAAGTCTCACACACGGGGTATCGCCATACTCGGGACGAGTAGCAGAATGTATTTTGGGGTGTTATTTTTGCTATGTACATACTATGTGTTAGAAAGATCTTCTAAATTGACAACTTTGTGAAAAAATAAATATGTTTTAATTTTTTTTCCACATTTTCACAAAACTTTTGGAAAGAAATTACATGTTCAAAAGACTTATTATGCCTCATAGAATATACATTGGGTTGTGTTCTTTCCAAAATTGGGTCATTTTGTGGGTAATTCCATTGTCCTGGTTCTCCAGGGCCTTCAAAATTGTGATAGGTACTCAGGAAATGAAATGTGTAATTTATGCCTTTAGAGCGCCTGATGGTGCTACTTGGATGTTTGGCCTCCGTATGTGGCCAGGATGTGGAAAAGTCTCACACATGGGGTATCGCCATACTCAGGACGAGTAGCAGAATGTATTTTGGGGTGTTATTTTTGCTATGTACATACTATGTGTTAGAAAGATCTTCTGAATTGACAACTTTGTGAAGAAAAAAAATATATATATATATTTCTTAATTTTCCAAGGCATTGTGGGAAAAAATTGCAACTTCAAAAAATTCACGATGCCTCTTACTAAATACCTCCGACTGTCTTCTTTCCAAAAAGGGGTCATTTGGGGGGTATTTGTACTGTCCTGACATTTTAGGGCCTCAAAAAATGAGATAGACCATCAGTGCATTAGGATTGATCAATTTGCAATAATGCGTAGCTTAGTTTGTGGACTCTATAACTTTCACACAAACCAATTATCATACACTTATCAGGATGTTTTTTTACCAAGGACATGTAGCAGAATAAATTTTGGCCTAAATGTTTGCCGAAATTAGATTTTTTTGGATTTCTTTTAAAACAGAAAGTAGAAAAAAAATTTTTTTTTCTAAATATTCGCTCTTTTTTCACTTATATCGCAAAAAATTTAAAATGAAATTGTGAATAAATACCACCAAAAGAAAGCTCTATTTGTGTGAACAAAATTATAAAAATTTAATTTGGGTACAGTGTAGCATGACTGAATAATTGTCATTCAAAATGCGAGAGCACTGAAAGCTGAAAATTGGTCTGGGAAGGAAGGGGGTTTAAGTGCCCAGTATTGAGGTGGTTAAAAAATAATAATTTTTAATCAATCCATCCATTTTATGTATTCTACAAATGATTTGTCTTATTGGGTGTTTTTTAATGCTAAAACTGCATCCTTACTTTATATATATATGTAAGAGTTTATATATATATATATATATATATATATAATTTATTTTTATTTTTTACTTATAGCTTTTTCCTTACCGCCAATCTTTTTACTCATGTTTATTATTATAATATAGCACTGTACCATGGGTCTACCATTCTGTAGGGCGGTGATGAAACATTCTCCTTTTCGTCCACTAGATGGCAGACATTCCTCTAGCACAGTGTTTCTCAACCTTTTTACCATGGAGGAACCCTTGGCAAAAAGTCTGAGATCTCGGGGAACCCCTAAAAAAAAAATTCAGATCTACAGCTCTCGGAACATCGGATCTGATCAGCAAGCTGTAGATATAACCACGTTTATTGTAGAAATAGCTTTAAATAATGGAATAAAAATTAGAACTCACCTGACACCAACATTATAGTGTGAACAGTGCACATAGAAATCAATTGTTTTCCTTATGTCCCTGCAGAGACCTGCGTTAGAACAAGCCCAAAATATTTTAAGCAAGTCAAATTTGCACACATTTTCCATTTTTTGCACATATGCCGTGAACGAGGTCTTAAGCCCCATACACACGGTCAGACTTCTATCGGACTTTTCCGTGGTTTTTTGTCCGAACGGAGTTGGTCGGGAACACCCATAGCATACACACACTCTGACTTTTCTGCAAACTTTCCCAAAACTTTTTGCAACATCACGTGGTTTTTCTGCTCTTTTCTGCTCTTTACCGCTACCCTTTGGTCAACTTCTGCTATTGTTGGTTGATTTTAACATTAGTTGTTTTGTCCATCGGACAAAAGTCCGATGGTTTTCTGTACACACGGTCGGACTTTGCTCCATCGGACTTTTGTTGGGCAAAAGTTTGTCCGTTTGCAGACCCAACTTTTGTCCGATGAAAACAAGAAAAAAGCAAAAAAAGTTTGTCTGATGGAGCGTACACGCGGTCGGATTGTTGGTCCAACTTGCTCAAAATGAAGTTTGTTGGGTAAAAGTCCGAACGTGTGTACGGACGAGGCTTTACTGAACTTGAACAAAACTCCCAAATATTGTGACTGATAAATAGGATAGCAGACTACGGGAACAGTTGGGACTTGTTCACAACATTCATGCATAAGAATTGATGGAAGATGGTGCAGATTTGACCTGCATAGAATACTTTGGTCTTGTCCACGTCATGTGCAGAGACATGCATTTTCCTAACGTAGGTCTCTGCTAGGACATAAAGAAAATAACTGATTTCTATGTGCCCTGTTCACACCACAATGTTGGTATAATTTGAGTATTTTTCTCTGTAGAAAAATGCATACATGTTGCATATTTCTGTGCAGAAAAAATATGCACATGATACCAATGTTGATTTCAATGTGCACTGACAGCGAGTACTGTCAATGCGCATACCTGGTGCCTCCTCTATAGTTCCAGCTCCTCTGAACCTGTGAGAGTGGTACCAGGAGGAGTGCTGACAGTGGGAGCACATGGCTGAATCTTGCAGGAGGTGAGATCCTGTGTATGGTAGTGACTGAATGCAGACTGCAGGGGCCTGTGGCTGGATGAGACTGAATCATAATAGGATTATGTACAATTATGGCAAAACATAAAGCTATTATAATCTCACCTCCTGTTACATTCAGCCTGTGTGCCTCAACTCTCTGCCCCCCCAGTCTGCAATCAGTGCTGTTATACACAGAATCTCATTTCCTGTTCTCTGCTCTGCCCTCCCCAAGCAGTCTGCATTCACCCCTGACGTACACAGGAACTCAGCTTCTAATCTAGCCATGTGCTCCTTTTCTCTCCTACCCCCCTCCACAGTGTGCATTACTGCTACCTTAATGTATCCTGTAATTTGATTGGCTGGCTTTGCTGCTTTTAAAAGGGGGAGGAGGGGCTTCTCATGGCAGTACTGGGGGCTTTTCATGAGAAATCTGGCAGCAAATAAATCAAAGGACTGTTAGTGGAGGCTCTCTATGAGCTCAGATACAGTGGAAGCTGATAAATATCCCTCAAATAATAATGAGCAGACAGAACACTAATAAAGGTCAGGCCAGTGCTGGATTCTATGAGTAGAGCTCTCCATTCCATAGCCACCCATAGCATCTTCCACAGAACTCTCCCCCTCCCACACAGCAGCCAATTCTCTCTCCCAATGACCTCATCGCGTGAATGAGCAGCAATTCCCGCTCTCCGCACTCTCCACACCGCCCGTCCCCCACCTTCCCACACCTTCCTACCTTGATAAGTGTTTTAAGATTTGCCTCTTGATGATTCCAGCCATCCCCGAGCCGCTTCTTACACCTCATACACCTCCAGCCTGCAGTCCTCCTCCTGCATCCCGGCGACCCTGTGTCAACCAGAGATACCTGGCTCCACCCTCTGAGTTCTCTGAGCCGGAACTACAGAGAGGGCATCGGGTATCAATGCGCGCTGACTGTTCTCACTGTCAGCGCGCATTGGGAACACTAAAAACAACATTGGACGGATATACATCTGCCACAATGTTAAATCGCGGCGGAACCCCTGGGGACCTCTCGCGGAACCCTAGGGTTCCGCGGAACCCCGGTTGAGAAACACTGCTCTAGCATATAAATAGGCATCAATCTATGCAAGTCCCCTATGCTTGAAAAAGAAGCGCGCCTAGTAAGCTACGGCGCATGCTCTGAAACGTCGTCGCCTCTGCCGCTGCCCGTGATGTCATCGTGCCCCCACGCTGTGTTCCAAGCCTCGCTCCTGCTGTGCACACCGCCTGGACTTCCTAGGTTCTTCAGAGACGGAGATACAGAGGGCTGAGAGACTTTATCACCATCAAACACAGCAGATATCTAGTGCGGATGATCGCCACACCATGGGCCAGTTGGGACTTGTATGCTGGATGCACATGATTTGAAATGTAAGTGGATAATGCACCTATTGTCAAATTAAAATTGCACTGTTCCCTACCTGGTGGCACCTTCTTTCTTCTTGTTTTTTCTATTTATGCCCCAAACATGTGTACAGTAGAATTCCTGGTGAAAACTATGGGGATGCTGGACAAGTTTGGGGAGGGATTTGTGATCTTGGGAGGGGATTTTAACATTATTATGGACCCCAAACTTGATACAACAGCAAGGAAAACAGCACTGTCATTCAAAGCCCTTAAACATGTGAAAAAACTGCTATGAGCTCGCCACCTGGTGGATAGTTGGCGGGTATTAAATGAAGGGCGGAGGGATTATAGTTATTACTCAAAGACGCACAAAGTATATTCCAGATTGGATCTATTTTTGGTGGACCAATATTATCTGGAACACGAGAATGCTGTCACAATTGAGTCAATGACAATATCCAACCACGCACCAGTTGTGATGACGTTTGTGCCGGTATCTGGGGGTCATTGGGAGCGGACTTGGCAATTGAACGAGTCGCTGTTGGATGACAAACAGATAGCGGAGGATATACGACATAAAATTATAGAAGATTTTGAAATAAACACGCCAGGGGAGGTATCAGAGCAAACAATATGGAAGGCCCATGAGGCGGTTATTAGGGGAGAACTAATAGCACATGGATCTTGAGTTAAAAGAAAAAAAAAGAAGGAGCTAGATGATATTTTAGGAAATATACATGAACTTGAAACCAAACATAAAAAAAGTTTAGATCCCGGAGATGCAAAACAGTTGGAAACACTTAGAATAAAACTCTCCACGTACTTGGATAGAAGGGTTAAAGAAAAATACAGATTTTTCGCACACAACAGATCTTATGAGCACGGGAACAAATGTGGAAAATTACTGGCTAGACAATTAAAAAAACCACAGGAACTTTCCCATGTACATAATATCTGTGTGAATAATAAACAAGTAATGGATACAAAATCTATAGCTACAGAATTTCAAAGCTTCTATAGGGCCCTATATAATATCCAACCTACATCGTCGAGAATAGAAGAAGAGGGCCAGATAGCGAAGATAAGAGAATATATTGAGGAGTCCGCATTACCATCTCTCTCTCGGAGAGAGGTGGAAAAAATGGAAGAACAGATAACTATAGAGGAAATAAAAAAAGCAATTGAAAACTTACCGATAGGGAAAAGTTCGGGGCCAGACGGCCTAACAAATGCGTATTATAAGAAATTTAACGATATTCTGTCCACACCATTATGTAATTATTTTAATAAAATCACAGCAACTAACCCGTTACCCCCAGAAGCAGTATTGGCTTATGTGACGGTTATACCAAAACCTGTAAAGGACCCACAATACTGCGCAAATTATAGACCTATCTCCCTCCTTAACTCAGATACTAAACTACTAGCAAAGATACTGGCGAGTAGATTGCAGAATAAAATAACACAGTTGGTGCATTTTGATCCGACGGGGTTTGTGAAGGGGCAAGAAACTAAAGATAACACCATACAAGCCCTTCACATACTCCATTGGATGCAGAATGGACCTAATAAGATGCCAAGAGTAGTAATATCAATGGACGCCAAAAAGGCATTTGATAGAGTAAACTGGACATTTATGAGGGAAGTATTAAGAGAAATAGGTATGGGAGAACGAATGATGGGATGGGTATCAGCATTATATAGCGGGCCAAAAGCAAAGGTTAAGGTCAACGGGACCCTATCAGGAGGCTTTGATATATGGAATGGTACAAGGCAAGGCTGCCCCCCATCCCCAATATTATTTGCCCTTGTTCTGGAACCATTGTTATGCAGAATAAGGGGGAATGATGGAATAAGAGGAGTGGAAATTGGCCTTAGGCAGCATAAAGTGTCAGCATATGCGGACGACTTAATGTTTTTTCTCTCTAAACCGCAGAAATCTATAGAGGCTTTGATGCAGGAATTGACAAGATATGGAGAGCTATCGAATTTTAAAGTAAACACAGAAAAATCTGTAATATTACCTAGCCATGTGCCAAAATCATAAGTTACATCATTGCAAAATAGTTATCCGTTTATACGGAATAGAGAATCGATCTTCTATTTGGGAGTCCATATCTCTGCAAGTATAGAGGTTAAATATGAACGCAATTACATATCTCTGGTTGCAGAGATAATGGAGGACTTGAATAGATGGAAAGGACACACATTAACATGGACGGGCAGAATAAACACCCTTAAGATGAATGTAATATCCAGATTCATTTATGTCCTATATACAGTACCCATACCACTCCCCCAAACATTCTTTAAAAAAATACGTAAAGCATTCTTATCCTTCATAGTGAAGGATGGAAATGTTAGAATAGCTTATAATATCCTACACAGAAATAAGGAGGAGGGGGGACTAGGGCTACCAGACATTGCACTGTATTACAGAGCAATGTCTTTGATACGCATATTGAATTGGTGTCACGATGTGGAGAGTAAAGCATGGGTCGAAATAGAGAAAAAAAATGGCAGGAAGAAATTTAGAAGGAGCACCATGGATACCATCTAAGGTGAGAGGACTCTCAAAATGGACATCCCCATTAACCTGGAACACATTGGCAGTGTGGGACAGAGTTAACAAAACCAGCAAATATGCTCCAAGAACATCTCCACTGTCCCCACTAGTAGGCTTTCCACGGTTTCCTCCTGGGGAAGAAAAGGGAGCGTTAGGCCCATGTGAATCAGATGGGATGTGTCTAAGATACGCCCCGTTGGGAACACTTATCTCTCAAGCTGAACTGATCTCATCTCAAGGGGAGATGGCAATGGCGGGGTGGAGATATTATCAAATCCGAGACTTCTTTAAAAAATTAGAACCCCAAGTAAGGACTCTAGACTCTCTAACTATATTTGAAAAAATGTGTATAAAGATGTCAAAACCCAATCACCTACTGTCCCAAATGTACAGGTTAATACTTAGTGGACAAGACTCTCCAACCCCATATTTTATTAAAGAATGGGAGAAAGAGTTAAGCTTTACATTTACATCACAAATTAAAAATCTATGGGAAGCAACACACTCGTCGTCAGTAAGCTCATCCATTCAGGAGATGTCATATAAGTTTCTAGCTAGATGGTATCGGACCCCTGAGCGTTAGCGCAAATATACCCATCTGCAAGTAATGAATGTTGGAGAGGTTGTAAAGAAAGGGGCACCTTCCTACACATTTGGTGGAACTTCCCAAAGATTAGAGTATTTTGGGAAGAAATAGCCCCATGGATAAAGAGGATATCTAAGAAACCCATAGAGTTAACTCCATTGCACTTTTTGTTCCATGGGTCTATGGGATCTATAAAATCGTATAAAAACAGCATCACACCACACTTATTAAACGCTGCCAAGAAGTTGATACCAAGGTATTGGAAGCAGGTTACATGCCCTACCTTAGCAGAATGGAGGGGGGAAGTAGATGGAATAATGGAAGCAGAAAGATGGGTTCACGAAACTAGAAACCAACAGGAGAAATTAAAAAAAATATGGGCAGATTGGGAAAAACATATTACAGAAATGGAATGTCAGACTCTGCTGAGAACCTAAATACCTTTTAAGAGATACCTGAAATGGGAGGGATGAGGAATGGACTACAACATTTTTAAGATAATGTATGAAATAGAATGTTATGTACTAGTTAGGAGGGATGACCCCCTCTGGCTCCCCCTCCCCTCCACCCCCCCTTTTTTTTCCCCCTTTTTTTTCCACTTCCCCTTTTTTTTTTTTTTTGATGGAGATCGGGAGATTAAGGGGAAGATACATTAATAATCCTAATAGAAAGCACATTGAGTAATAATAAACGCCAAACAAACACAAAAAGGAAAAGTCGTAGGTACATATTAACACAAAAAAACAAAAAATTGGAAATCCTCACAGGAACAATGATCATGTTAGGGAATTTTTCCCTCACCCACTCCCCCCCCATTCACGATAGGAACACATAGATAAACACTAAAAAAAACATCAAACATAATCATAATAGGACATAAAGCAGGGCTTTATCCTACCTCACCCCAGTATTTATACTTTTCACATATTCCCCCGTTTATAGGCCCTTCACCTCTGCATCAAGGAGGAGAGAGGGAGGGACAGGGATATACTTACCACGCCCCTACTCTCTCGCTCCTATCTCTCTCCCCTCTCTTTTTTTGGGGGGGGGAGGGGGGTGGTATGGGGGACATCGAGGGGGCCACCTCTCATAATTTGAATATGTATATTATGGATTGTATATGTAATTGTATGGAAAAAAATTCAAATAAAGATGAATTAAAAAAAAAAAAAAAAAGAACAGGCCTTGCCATGGTTGACCAAAGAAGTTGAGTGCACGTGTTCAGAGTCATATCTAGAGGTTGTCTTTGGGGAATAGAGGTCTGAGTGCTGCCAGCATTGCTGCAGAGGTTGAATGGGTGGGGGGTCAGCCTGTCATTGCTCAGACCATACACCACACACTGCATCAAATGTGTCTGCATGGCTGTTGTCTGAGAAGGAAGCCTCTTCTAAAGATGATGCACAAAAAAAGTCTGCAAACAGTTTGCTGAAGACAAGCAGAGTAAGGACATGGATTACTGGAACCATGTCCTGTGGTCTGATGAGACCAAGATAAACTTATTTGGTTCAGATGGTGTCAAGCGTGTGTGGCGGCAACCAGGTGAGGAGTACAAAGACAAGTGTGTCTTGCCTACAGTCAAGCATGGTGGTGGGATTGTCATGGTCTGGAGCTGCATTAGTGCTGCCAGCACTGGTGAGCTACAGTTCATTGAATCAATCATAAATGTACTGTGACATACTGAAGCTGAGCACGATCCCCTCACCTCGGAGACTGGGCCGCCGGGCAGTATTCCAACAATATAATGACCCCAAACACACCTCCAAGACGACCACTGCCTTGTTAAAGAAGCTGAGAGAAAAGGTGATGGACTGGCAAGCATGTCTCTAGACCTAAACCCTATTAACCACTTAAGCCCCGGACCATTTCGGGCCAGTAGGACCAGGCCTGTTTTTGGGATTCGGCACTGCGCTGCTTTAACTGTAAATTGTGCGGACATGCAATGTTGTACCCAAATGAAATTTGCGTCCTTTTCTTCCCACAAATAGAGCTTTCTTTTAATGGTATTTGATTGCCTCTGCGATTTTTATTTTTTGCGATATAAACAGAAAAAGACCGAAAATTTTGAAAAAAAATGATATTTTCTACTTTTTGTTATAAGAAAAATCGAATAAACTCAATTTTAGTCATACATTTAGGCCAAAATGTATTCAGCCACATGTCTTTAGTAAAAAAAATGTCAATAAGCATATATTTATTGGTTTGCGCAAAAGTTATAGCGTTTACAAACTAGGGTACATTTTCTGAAATTTACACAGCTTTAAATTTATGACTGCCTATCTCATTTCTTGAGGTGCTAAAATGGCAGGGCAGTACAAAACCCCCCCAAATGACCCCATTTTGGAAAGTAGACACCCCAAGGAAATTGCTGAGAGGCATGTTGAGCCCATTGAATATTTTTTTTTTTGTCCCAAGTGATTGAATAATGACAAAAAAAAAAAAAAAAATTACAAAAAGTTGTCACTAAATGATATATTGCTCACACATGCCATGGTTATATGTGGAATTGCACCCCAAAATACATTTTGCTGCTTCTCCTGAGTACGGGGATACCACATGTGTGGGACTTTTTAGGAGCCTAGCCGCGTACGGGACCCCGGAAACCAAGCACCGCCTTCAGGATTTCTAAGGGCGCAAATTTTTGATTTCACTCCTCACTACCTATCACAGTTTCGAAGGCCATAAAATGCCAAAATAGCACAAAACCCCCCCAAATGACCCCATTTTGGAAAGTAGACACCCCAAGCTATTTACTGAGAGGCATGTTCAGTCCATGGAATATTTTATATTTTGCCACAAGTTGCGGGAATATGACAAACTTTTTTTTTTTTGCACAAAGTTGTCACTAAATGATATATTGCTCACACATGCCATGGGCATATGTGAAATTACACCCCAAAATACATTCTGCTGCTTCTCCTGAGTACGGGGATACCACATGTGTGGGACTTTTTGGGAGCCTAGCCGCGTACGGGACCCCAAAAACCAAGCACCGCCTTCAAGGTTTCTAAGGGCATACATTTTTGATTTCACTCCTCACTACCTATCACAGTTTTGAAGGCCATAAAATGCCAAGATGGCACAAAACCCCCCCAAATGACCCCATTTTGGAAAGTAGACACCCCAAGCTATTTGCTGAGAGGCATGTTGACCCCATTGAATATTTTTTTTTTTGTCCCAAATGATTGAATAATGACAAAAAGAAAAAAAAAATGTACAAAAAGTTGTCACTAAATGATATATTGCTCACACATGCCATGGTTATATGTGGAATTGCACCCCAAAATACATTCTGCTGCTTTTCCTGAGTACGGGGATACCACATGTGTGGGACTTTTTGGGAGCCTAGCCGCGTACAGGGCCCCAAAATCCAAGCACTGCGAACGCTGCAGTTATGTGTGTTGTGTTTGGTAAGTGACAGTGATCGATCGATACTGCACTTGGGTGGGCTGGGCTGGGCTGGGCTGGGCGGAGGGGCTAAACGCAGGCGCTAGCAGGTATCTGGGCTGATCCCGCTAACACTGCGTTTTTGGGAACCCTAAACCGCTGGGGATGCTAGTATAGATCTGATCAGATCTGATCAGATACTATACCACTAAGGGGGGTGTATGCTTTGCGCGTGGGTGTTAGCGTTACTGTCACTAACCTAACACTGCCTGGGGCGACGCAGACCCTCTCTGGCGCTAAAACCTAATTGATCTCACCCGCCGAGCGATCAGGGGGGTTAAACCTTTATTGGGTTATATACGGCGGGTGCCCTGATGCTATAAAAAGCAAACTAATCAACCAGCGTCACCCGTAACCTTTATATGGTGATCACTGGTGAAAGGGTTAACTAGGGGCAATCAGGGGGTTAAAACCTTTATTAGGTTAAATATGGGGGTACCTGACACTATATAAAAACCTGACGGGTAACCTAAATAACTAAATAACTTACTGGCTAACCAGTGACACCAGTGACGCTTATACGGCGATCACTGGTGAAAGGGTTAACTCTAGGGGCAATCAGGGGGTTAAAATAATATATGGGGGTACCTGACACTAATAAAAACCTGCGGCGAACCTAAAAAAAAATAACTGCCTATCTAAAACACCAGCGACACGAATACAGCGGTCGGAAAAACAATCGCTTAGTGACGCTGAAGTTAGGGGGTGAAAGGGTTACCTGGGGGGTGATCAAGGGGTTAAACCTTTATTAGGGGGGGTTAGGGGGCTACCCTGGACCTAAAGGGGCCTAACCCTAACTGCCCTGCAACTTTTTACAATCACAGATGACACTAAATGCAGTGATCAGTAAAATAAATGATCACTGCAATCAGTGACACTGTGATTGGGGGCTTTGGGGTGACCTGGGGGGTGATCTGGGGGTGACTGGGGGGTGATTTGTGTGCCTATGTGTACCTACGTGTCAGTGGACTGTTGGTGCACTAACCTGCTTCTTCTCTGCTCGGCGCCGGGAACGAAAAGATCGCGGCGAGGGAGATGACATCACTTCCTCCTGCCTGTGTTTACATCACATGGCGGAGGAAGCATTTTCATTGGCCGGGAGCGATCGCGAGGGGGGGGCGGAATCGAGCGGCCGCCCTCTCATGCCTGATCGCTCCCGAACACTTAACGGCCGCTCACTGCAGTGAAGGGGGGTCCAGATGGACCCCCCAACTGCACAAAGGCGATCACGTAGATCTACGTGATTCTGCCTGTCGGTGCCATTCTGCCGACGTAAATCGGCGGTGGGCGGTCGTTAAGTGGTTAAGCATCTGTGGGGCATCCTAAAACGGAAGGTGGTGGAGTGCAAGGTCTCTAACATCCACCAGCTCCATGATGTCGTCATGGAGGAGTAGAAGAGGACTCCAGTGGTAACCTGTGAAGCTCTGGTGATCTCCATGCCCAAGAGGGTTAAGGCAGTGCTAGAAAATAATGGTGGCCATACAAACTATTGACACTTTGGGCCCAATTTGGACATTTTAACTTAGGGGTGTACTTACTTTTGTAGCCAGCGGTTTAGACATTAATGGCCGTGTGTTGAGTTATTTTGAGGGGACAGCAAATTTACACTGTTATACAAGCTGTACACTCACTACTTTACATACACAAAAATGTGAGGGGTATACTCACTTTTGTTAGATACTGTACACATACAAACACACACATGCAAACACACACACACATACAAACACATGGACATACACGCACGCACACATACAAACACACATATACACACACATACATGCACACACATATAAACACACACACACACATACATATACACACAACCCTCTCCTCTGCCCTCCCCTTCCCCAAAGCTCTACCATTTTCCACATTGTTACCTTTGTAAAAGCACCTTTCTGTAGCTGGCTCTGTCACAGCTTTGTTTTCCTTTTCAGTACACTAAGTGCACACTCTTTGCATTTTCGGCTCCCAATCTCCCTGACCAGGAAGGAGATAAGGATTACAGTGCAGCTCACCCCCCTCCTTCCTTTAACCACTTAACAACCACCTGCCGACAAATAACGTCGACAAGGTGGTTGCTTAACTCTGGGAGGACGTTATATAACGTCCTCCCAGAATCGCGCTCCCGCGCGCCCCCTGGGGCGCGCACACGGGAAACTCCGTGACCGCCGGGTCCTCACGAATCGCGGTAAATCGCCGCTGATAGCGGCCGTTTACCACGTGATCGCTCCGTCAAATGACGGAGCAATCACTTGTAAACAGACCGGCGTCATTTGATGACGCCGGTTCCTCCCTCCCCTCTCTGTACCGATCGGTACAGTGTGAGAGGGGAGGGGGAGGGAGCGGATGGCAGCAGCAGCACTGTGGGCTGGATCTGTGACAATTGCAGTCACAGATCCATCCATCCATCCATCCCTGCTCAGCCATCCCTGTGCTATACCCTGCCAATACTCTGCAATACACCCTGCCAATACTCTGCAAAATACCCTGCCAATACTCTGCAATACCCTGGTGCAATACTCTGCAATACCCTGGTGCAATACTCTGCAATACCCTGGTGCAATACTCTGCAATACCCTGCGAAATACTCTGCAATACCCTGCGAAATACTCTGCAATACCCTGGTGCAATACTCTGCAATACCCTGGTGCAATACTCTGCAATACCCTGGTGCAATACTCTGCAATACCCTGGTGCAATACTCTGCAATACCCTGCACAATACTCTGCAATACCCTGCAAAATACTCTGCAATACCCTGCAAAATACTCTGCAATACCCTGCAAAATACTCTGCAAAATACTCTGCAATACCCTGCACAATACTCTGCAATACCCTGCACAATACTCTGCAATACCCTGCACAATACTCTGCAATACCCGCCACAATACTCTGCAATACCCGCCACAATACTCTGCAATACCCTCCACAATACTCTGCAATACCCTCCACAATACTCTGCAATACCCTCCACAATACCCTGTGCAATACCCTCCACAATACCCTGTGCAATACCCGTGCAATACCCTGCCATACACCGCAATACCCTGCCATACACCGCAATACCCTGCCATAGTCCGCAATACTCCGCAATGCCCTGCAATACTCCGCAATGCCCGGCAATACTCCGCAATGCCCGGCAATACTCCGCAATGCCCAGCAATACTCCGCAATGCCCGGCAATACTCTGCAATAACCACTTCCCGCCCTCCGGCCGTCATATGACGTCCTTGAATTTCTGCGGGGATATCTGAATGATGGGAGCAGCTACAGGCATCATTCAGATATTAGCTTTTTCAGCCGGCGATTCCCTACACCGTAAGAACAATCATAGCGGCTGTTCCGCCGCTTGATCATTCTTACGGGAGGCGAGAGGGGATGCCCCCCCCTCCCGCTGCCCTCCGGTGCTTCTACCGACTCACCGCTACGATCAAAGCCAGGATTGTTGTTTTTTTTTTTTGTTTTTTTTTCAGGCTTCCCAGCCTAGAGGTGAGATGTGGGGTCTTATTGACACCCCCCCCCCCAATATCTCACTGTAAAGAGGACCTGTCATGCCATATTCCTATTACAAGGGATGTTTACGTTCCTTGTAATAGGTATAAAAGTGATCAAAAAAATGTTTAGGGCGGAAAAACATGTCAAACTAAAATAAATAAAGTAAAATGAAGAATAAAATATATATTTTTTTTTAAAGCGCCCCTGTCCCCGTGAGCTCGCATACAGAAGCGAACGCATACGTAAGTCCCGCCCACATATGAAAACGGTTTTCAAACCACACATGTGAGGTATCTCTGCGAACGTTAGAGCGAGAGCAATCATTTTGGCCCTAGACCTCCTCTGTAACTCAAAACATGTAACCAGTAAAAATATTTAAAGCGTCGCCTATGGGGACTTTTTAAGTAGCGAAGTTTGGCGCCATTCCACGAGTGTGTGCAATTTTTAAGGGCGACATGTTAGGTATCTATTTACTCGGCGTAACTTCATCTTTCACATTATGCAAAAACATTGGGCTAACTTTACTGTTTGTTTTTTTTTTTAAGCACAAAACATTTTTTTTCCGTAAAAAACGCGTTAAAAAAATTGCTGCGCAAATATCGTGCGAGATAAAAAGTTGCAACAACCACCATTATATTCTCTAAGGTCTTTGCTAAAAAAACATATATAATGTTTTGGGGTTCTATGTAATTTTCTAGCAAACAAATGATGATTTTTACATGTAGGAGAGAAATGTCAGAATTGGCCTTGGTGCTCCAGAACGCCTGAAGATGCTCCCTGCATGTTGGGCCTCTGTATGTGGCCACGCTGTGTAAAAGTCTAACACATGTGGTATCGCCATACTCGGGAGTAATAGCAGAATGTGTTTTGGGGTGTAATTTGTGGAATGCATATGCTGTGTGTGAGAAATAACCTGCTAATATGACAATTTTGTGGAAAAAAAAAAAGAGAAAAAAAAAATCTTGATTTTGCAAAGAATTGTGGGAAAAAATGACAACTTCAAAAAACTCACAATGCCTCTTTCTGAATACCTTGGAATGTCTTCTTTCCAAAAAGGGGTCATTTGGGGGGTATTTGTACTTTTCTGGCATGTTAGGGTCTCAAGAATTGAGATAGGCCGTCAGTACTTCAGGTGTGATCAATTTTCAGATATTGGCACCATAGCTTGTGGACTCTATAACTTTCACAAAGACCAAATAATATCCACCAATTTGTACTTATTTTTACCAAAGATATGTAGCAGTATAAATTTTGGCCAAAATTTATGAAGAAAAAATAGTAATTTGCAAAATTTTATAACAGAAACGAAAAAAAAAATCATTTTTTTACAAAATTTTCAGTCTTTTTTCTCTTATAGCGCAAAAAATAAAAAACCCAACAGTGATTAAATACCACCAAAAGAAAGCTCTATTTGTGTGAAAAAAAGGACAAAAATTTCATATGGGTACAGTGTTGTATGACTGAGTAATTGTCATTCAAAATGTGAGAGCACCGAAAGCTGAAAATTGGTCTGGTTATTAAGGGGGTTTAAGTGCCCAGTGGTCAAGTGGTTAAATATACTGCACTCGGCCAGACCAGAACTTGTCCCAGCTCTAAGTGCAGAGCAGGCAGGCTGCTGTAGAAGCCGTGGGAGAGATGTTACTTTCACTCTTAACTACAGAAGCTGGGCTATGAGTGCAAGGCTACCACATAGCTGAAAAAAAAACAGGGTACAGCATATGAATGGACAATTGATATTGCACCTTGGCATCTTTTCCCCACAAAAAATGTATAAATGCAGGCTGTTTCCCTATACGCTGGTTGCTTGACAAAGGGGCGGGTCTTGGTAGCATCCCCGGAAACACAGGTTGAATTTGCACAGAGCACACCCAGCAGGATTGCTCGCCAATCACTGGCTGTGCTGGATGTTCACACTTGCGTTAGAAGTTACTATATGATCAACTGATGCGGGACATAGCCTTTGTACTGCGGGACAGAGGTATAAATGTGGGACAGTCCCACCCAATCCGGGACTGTTGGGAGGTATGCCTTCATGATTGTCTGAGAAGGGTTTCAGCAGCCCAGAAACTGATGCCTTGGTAGGTCTTCCCAACCTTAACATTTTTAGTACAACTGTGCGATACTGAAGGTAAGTCTAATTTCACTGTGTGCATTAGAAGCTGCAGCAAGTCAGATAGAACCTACCTAATTTTCTGGCTGGACTGCAGACTTTTTCTACCTACCTTGACTTTCCCTGCCCCATCCCTTTTAATCACGTAGGCTCAGCATCACATGTGGACATTACCTAGGACAGCCTAATGGCCCCTGCCACCAGCCATTATCTGCCATTATGTGCATAAAGAGGCATTGACACCCAGGGGATATCACTGAACTAAATGTGATGTGAACTTAAGCAATAGGACATAAGGCAAATTGCCTTGCTTTTGCATTGGGACTGCATCAACCAAGGAAGCTTGTGCTGCTGCTGGGAATGGACCATTAGTACCTTGCCTGCTACAAGCACCACCGAACTCTGCTCTAGTCCTGAGAAATCTTTTGCTGAAATGTAATGTCTTGATTCCCCTGCCGCTCTCATTTTGCTTATCAATGAGACATATGTCCTTGCTACCTTGGTCAGCTTAGACTACTTATTCAGAAAAAACCCAATAAAATATTTAAAATGACCCTGACTGTCGCTATAAAAAACAGGCCATACCTGTAAAAGAAATCAGCAAACCTTAGCTGCTGCCTGTACTGGAATGTTGGTCTCATTCTGAACAATGTTTTTCTGAAGCCTAGACAAAAACATACACTGCTGGAGTGTCGATCCTCTGAGTACCCTGCAGCTCTCATTGGTTCCTTTCTATGACCTTCACTTATCACAGGAGTCAGTATTGACATGAAGGTCAGAACTGGGACTATGACGTCCAACTGGATCACGTGATCTGTCACCAGCTATGTCCATTGGACACAGCTGATGACTGATCAGTGTACCAATCCGCTGCCGGTACCATGTGATTGCTGTGACCAATCACAGCAGATCACATGACAATTGTAAACAATAGATGGCTTCCTTTCATGCCATCAATTCTGTACAATTATGTTGCTAGCTGTGATTGGTCACAGTGATCACATGGTACAGACAGGGCAAGTCACAGCCCATCTGTACCATGTGATTAGCTGTGGTCAATCATAGCTAATCGCAACAAAACACACTGAATAAATCAGTTCATTCAGTAAAAATAGTTGTTTATACCAGGGAAATTCACTAGTATAAACAATCATAATCATAAAAAATTAAAAAAACGGAATGGTTTACGAGAGTAGTATAGTGGTACTATGGTAACACTGTATCGTTCTGGTCACAGTATGTTAAAAAAAAATCTTAAAAAATAAAATAAAAAAAGGAAAAAAATTATTATTATTATTTTTGCACATACTGTCACTAGTCAGTGTCCCTCACAACCACCATACCTGTTGTATGATAATGCTGTACTGCACTAATGGCAGTATGTAAAAAAATGTTTTCCATAAAATTGTGTCAAAAAATTTCCATTTTAAAAAACTCGCCATGCCCCTTACTAAATACCTTGGACTGTCTACATTCCAAAAATGTGCCATTTGAGAGTTTTTGTACTGTCCTGACATTTTCGGGCCTCAAGATATGAGATAATCCATCAGTACATCAGGATTGATACATTTTCAAATATATACCATAGTTCGAAGACTATAACTTTCCTACAGACTAAATAATATACACCGATTTGGGTTATTTTCACCAAAACAAAAGTAGTAGAATACATTTTGTCATAACATTTTGCAAATAAATAATCTTTCTTCAAAAAGTGTAGAACAGTAACTAAGAAAAAAGCATTTTTCTAAAAATTTGGGTTTATTTAGCATCTCCATTTAAAAAACCGAGGAATGAGTAAATACCATCAAAAGAATGCTTGTGTGGAAAAAAAGGATAAAAATTTCATTTGGGAACATTGTTGCATGACCGCACAATTAATGATATAAATTGGGGGTGGTGGCGCTACCTCCCACTAAGGTGACCAAGAGGGTCTAGACCCTCTTGGTCACCTTAGTGGGAGGTAGCGCCACCACCCCCAACTCATATTATTTATCAATCCTCCTTAGGGAGTTTTTTAGGGGGGGCTGCAACCTTTATGTAACTTACCTAAGCGCAGAGTCCTACATTTAAATAATGACCGCACAATTGTCATTCAAAGTGTGACAGCGCCAAAAATTGGCCTGGGCAGGAAGTGGGTAAAAGTGCCCGGTATTGAAGAAGTTAACCACATTAAGTATGTAGCGCCCTGCTCCCAATGACTGGACGCTATGTTAAAATCTAGTGGGTGTCTGAGCTGGTAGTTGGCTCAGACTCTGTATATAATTATGCTAAATTAGCCTCTGTTCCGGCTATGGTTGTGTTGGGAGGACTTACCACTGTTTGCCTGTAGGTGGCGTTACCACCTCAGGCCAATGTCGAAGACTGACAGGCCAGAGTGCATTGGGTACCTTCCCCCGGGAACAGTTCAGTGGGCGTGGTCTACCCGCTGAGCATGCTGGGGAAGGGTACTTAAGGGGCAGACACCATGTTTTCGGGGTCTTCGTCCCCTCGCGGCCCTCCTGGCAGCTATGAGTAAACACTTATCAAGTGTGAAACGCGTCAGCTGTCCTGGGTTATGCTCATTTTTGTAGTGCCTGTTTTTCTTCAATAAATATACGTTGGATTGGAGTGCGGCTGTCCTCACCATTTTTGTTTTCTTGGCGCGAGGGGTATATTGTGTGATTTCAGCCTTGGAGCCATGTTGGTCCGAGGCTGCCACTCTGCCAAGTAGGCCCAGTTACGCTGACCCTTCGAAGGTGATCCTGTGCTGTCCGTCCTGAGGGAGGAAGCCACTCAATGGAGGAAACCAGGGGAGGACCTGTCCTGGAAAAGACCAAGCGGAAGGCTGGTGTCTTGAAGAGGGCCTGGTAATTCTATTGGAGGATGCACCGCAACTAAAGTATACCTTGCAGTCTGCCGGGTCGGCTTAAAGGCTCTTGACTGTTTGGCTGGAAGTCTGGGCGTTAAGTCCTGTGGCAGAGGACCCCGGATTATCCAATTTTGTCCACAACCGGTCTGTGGCAGAGACTGGTCCTGATTATTATTTGTGCGTCATACCGGCTGCTAGGCCAGGTGAGAGGGGATTATCCGGGTGAGCAAAACACACTCCAAGAAGAGTGGTGAATGACTGTATAGTTGAGGAGTTTTCCCCAGTGATCTGTACTGTGTACCTGAACCTACCCCCTCCCTTCATCCTTCTACTACTCTTCATATGTTTATGCAAAAAAAAGGAAAATAAAACCAACAGCTTAAGGTTTTACATCTTGTGTGGACATTGGAGTTACTACAGACTTTCTTCCCCTAGACAACGAATACAGAGGTAACGTGCAAGGCCCAAAATTAAACCAGCAGCTCCTACGGGGGTGTGCTACAAGTGGTTCATTTATAACAGAGCAAATATTGCTATCCACTCTTTGCTGAACACCACAATGCAAGCCCATAATGCAGCCTTCATTTTACAACCCATTTAGAAAATGTAGGCCATGGTGTGGAGTCTGCAATAATAATTAGAGGGAACTCCATGACAGACAGCAGAGTACTCTCTGGGAAATGCCTCCTGACTACCCACTTCCATTCCTCTACTACAAAATCCCGAAGCAAGTGTAGCACACGGGCTGGTCTTTCACCTGCCTTTGGCTCACTTGCAGGAAAGACACACCCTGCTACCTCCCCGTACCCTCTTGTGTGAAGAGGTTGAGCAGTGTCACAAACTAGGGTCCTGCAGCAAGGTTCTCCCTTTAGTTGGTTCCCGGCTCTTAGAATGTAAGGACAAGTCTTTATATCCCCAAGTAACTCCAAGGTCCACACCAGTAGTAAACTCCAACGTAGAGTTTATTTCTTTATATGCAATGTCAATGGATAGAAAAGGGTGGATTGAAGACAAGACAGTAAGAGTTTGGATATAAGTCCAGGCACAAGACAAATGATGTATTCACTACTCGTTCCTCAAGTAGGCTTAGTTCACCCGGATAGTTCCCTATGAAAGCGGATCCTAGCAGCCGAAGTGATGCTCGGATGTTTCTTTAGTTTTCCCTTCTTAGATGCGACTAGGAGATTCTCTGCCACAGAACCGTTAATTCCAATCCTCTAGGGTTGGATGGATCTAATCCCTCCAGAGAGTTACCAGGCCCTTCTTTCTCCGTGAACTTCTCACCGGTCCTTCAGAAGGGTCCTCCCCCAGCCTCCTCATATCAGAACGGGTCCCCATGCCAGAGGCACCCTGGGATTTCTCCTTCCAGGACACGGGCCCCAGCTAAAGATGCTGGGCCCAAGGCTGTTGCTGCAGCCCCAGGGCTAAAGGTGCCTGGGATTGATGCATACATGGACCCCTGGCCAGGAGGGCCAGGTACCACGTACCAGGACTCCAACTTCGGAACGAAGACAGACCCCTCGCAAGCAGCGTCTGCCCCTTTTATATACTCTTCCGACGTGCACAGCAGGCCGACCACGCCCACCACACAACCGCCGAGAGAGGACATCCAAGGCACAGCACTATACCAGCGGTTCAACCCTTGCCCAATATGGCAGCGCCACCCACAGACCACAGGGAACTACACACCAGTATACTACCTGCGGTGTAAAATAGAATGCACTAACAATTAAGGTGGTCTGAGCCCAACTACAGCTCAAACCTTCCCCTAAATTTAGGTATAGCGGGGATACATTTGGGGACCCCGCTACACAAGCAAAGCATGACAAACATTTGTAAAGACCTTTGCTGATTTTTATAAATGTAATTTGAAAATATTGTTTTAACCACTTGCCACCAAATCACGTACCTGTACATCATTTGGCTTCAAGTTGTTTTACCGGGGTGATGCCTGCCTCAGTACCATTTTTTACAACTGATGGTCGGCTTTCTAGTAATAATAACCGATGCGGCTAAGCAACCGCTCTGCAGTTTTTTAACATGGAGCGGGAGGGGTTGTTCCTGCTCCCACCGGGAAACCCAAGTCACCAGCTGGCATGTCCGCCAGCTGGCCAGAGTCCTTTTAAGTGCAGTGGAGGGGTCTGGGGTCTTTTAGACCCCAGATCCCTCCATAAAGAGTACCTGTCACTGCCTATTACTGTTACAAGGGATGTTTACATCCCTTGTGACAGCAATAAAAGTGATCAGAATTTTTTTTTTTAAAGGGACAGTGAAAAAATATGATAAATAAAAAATAAAATGAATAAGAAAAAAATATTTTTTTTTAAAGCTAACTTGTCAGAAATAGGCCTGGTCCTGAAGTGGTTAAGGTAGAGATAGGCCTCAGTATGGCCCTTGCCTTATAAGTAGAGTCCTAAATGTCACATATAGAGAGACACAAGAAAGATAATAAAATATTTTAGAAAAAAGTAGCTATAAAACTTACCTGCATTCTGCTGTGACATCCAGAATTTGATCCATTATCATTGCAATATTTAATGATATCCCTAGTATTAAATACCAGTCCTATAATACTGAGAATCATTGATAAGATGTCAAACGCTATTGAAATTTTGACCTGGAGAAGAAAAATTATTATTCATTAAAATGAATATTATTGCATAACCTTGATATGAAGACTGAATATTCTGGGTTACATAGTTAGTCACGTTGAAAAGACACACAAGTCTATCTAGTTCAACCAATAAAAGAAAAAAAAAATCATACAATCCCATATACACAATCCTATACCCACAGTTGATCCAGAAGAAGGTGAAAAACCCCAGCAGAGGATGATCCAATTTTCTCCAGCAGGGGAAAAAATTCCTTCCTGGTCCCCCCGAGAGGCATATTCGGATATTCCCTGGATCATTTTTTACCTATAAAAGTTAGTACCCAGTTATATTCTGTACATTGTGCCTCTTACACCAGAATAAAAATGAGGCATTTGTTTATGCGTCTGGAGCCACCTAAAGCTGAGTGCAAGCAGCCTATGTAAGTGAATGCAGACACAGCGGTTGTATAGACAGCCCCATGTCCTAATTTGACAGGCGTGCAAGGGCGAGTGCGGGGCCCCAAACGCAGACAGTAAGCATTCAGGCCACACCCCTGCCCTGTACTACTGTCAATTTCGGACACACGGCTGCGTCTGTACAGCTGCTGTGTCTGCATCATAGGCATGCGCACAGGGTGTGCCAGGTGTGCCCAGGCACATCCTAATCACCCTGTGCAGAACAGATTCTCCCTACTGACCTGGCTCCCCCTTCTTCCGCCACAGCACTACCATCTTCCCTCCTCTCCCACCGGTTGTTGCTGTGGATGTTTTAGGGTGAGTGGAGGAAGGGGCCAGTAAATATGCCATTAACCGGCCACTTCTCTTTCTGAATGAACATCGTGAGTGATCGGTAGAGTGTGTTTGAGCTTTGGGGTGCACACCCTAATGCCAAAGGCTGTGCACACCTATGGTCTGCATTCACTTACATAGGCTCCTTCCATGCCTTATGGCAGGTTATTTTTAACCCTTTCACTGCCAGAGCTGAAGGTTACTTAAAACCCCCAAACATTATATATATATATATATATATATATATAGCGGACCCCTAAATTCTAGGGGGTCGCTATGCCCAGATTTAGGGGACAGCCTGAGCAGCAGTTGGCTCGGGCCTTTGATTTGTTAGATTGGACTCTGCTCTGCTGTGGTGTTGTCTGGTGTGCAGTTCCCCTTTGGCCTGCGGGTGGCACTGTTGCCCAGGCCCAGGGTCGAACCACAGGTGACACAATGGCGTGATTGGGTGTTCTCTCTCAGCAGTCGTGCAGTGGGTGTGGTCTACCCGCTGTGCATGCCGGGAGAGGGTACAAAAGGGGCAGACACCCTGGTTCAGGGTGGAATTCCAGGGGTGAGTTCAAGGAGGGACCCCGCGGGTGGAGCGGGTCACGCTCTGGCCCTCAAGGCCAGGAGTGTGCGCGTGAGGATTGGCCTCAGGCACCTTTAGCCTGAGACTGCAACTCAGCTATGTGGGCCCAGCACCTTTGGCTGGGGCCTGTTCAGGAAAAAGGAGTCCCAGGGCACCCAGGTGAGGGTGGCCCGCTCTGACTGAGAGGACGCCGGGGGAAGATTGGTCCCATAGAGGAGACGAGTGATAAGAGATTGCTGTCTTGGGAGAGGCCTGGTGTCAGAGGGAAGGATTCGATGTTCTGGATTCAGGAGCAACAGGATCTTGCTATTAAAGGGGATCTCCTGAACGTGACAGTATTGTTCGAGTTCCACTCCGGCTGCTAGGACTGTGAGAGGGACCTATCCGGGTGAGCTAGACCCATTCTGGATCGAGTGGCGACGAGTGAGTAGAAATCTTGTGCCTGGACCTACCTCCTAATCTTGCTACCTTTTTCTCTCGTCAACTTTTCCCTTGTTACCTGAGCAGAAGATAAAATAAACTCTGTTGGAGAGACACAGTCTGGACATTGGCTTTACTGGGGAGGGGAAGAAAATAGACTTGACCCTATATCCTATATCCTAGGGACGGGAACCAACGGAAGGAGGTAACTCGCTGCAGAACCCAAAAGGAATAATTTGCGGCCCATATAGTCTGGGAGGACTTAGAGGTATCGCTAGATATATATATATATATATATATATATA
The DNA here is from genome assembly GCA_029206835.1 of Rana muscosa. Classification (NCBI taxonomy): domain Eukaryota; kingdom Metazoa; phylum Chordata; class Amphibia; order Anura; family Ranidae; genus Rana; species Rana muscosa. The sequence goes on along the minus strand of CM055123.1, from coordinate 368,330,879 downwards.
TATATATTTCTGAAAGCAGACACCCTCAAGAATAAAATATTGGTAGTTTCAACTTTTATGTCACACAATACTAGTGTAACAGTAAAAATACACTAAAATTGATTTTATGGCACATAAACACAATATATTGCCCAATTTTTTGGTTAAAAAAAAAAATGAGGTGGTGCTGAGTAAATAGATACCCAACATGTCAAGCCTTAAAATTGTGTGTGCCTGTGAGATGATGGCAAGCTTCGGTAGCCTATATTTTCCATAAAATCCCCTACAGGTCATGAGTTTAGAGTTAACAGTGAATCATGGCCCTAGGATTATTGCTCTCACTGTGTTGTGTGTAGCAACATGTAAAATGTGTAGCACAATCAATGTTTCCATGCATAGGAGCCCCGATGCATGCATTTATTTTGGGTGCTCCAAAATTTTCTGGGGAGGGCTCTAAGTGCTTGGATGTGACTTTAACCACTTAAGGACCACCTAACGCAGATATACGTCGGCAGAATGGCACGGCTGGGCACAAGCACGTACAGGTACGTCCCCTTTAAGATACCCAGCCGTGGGTCGCACGCGTGCTGCCGGCGGCACGCTCGCGACCTGGTCCTGAGCTCCGTGACCGCGCCCACGGGACCCGCGGACCCGATCGCCGCCGGTGTCCCACGATTGGGTCACAGAGCTGAACAACGAGGAGAGGTAAGTGTAAACAAACCTTTCTCCGTTCTTCCTAGTGAGAGTGTCACTGATCGTCTGTTCTCTGTCATAGGGAACGACGATCAGAGACATCACACGCCAAGCCACGCCCCCACACAGTAAGAATCACTCATTAGGTCACACTTAACCCCTTCAGCGCCCCCTACAGGTTAACCCCTTCACTGCCGGTGTCATTTTCACAGTAATCAGTGCATTTTTATAGCACTGATCGCTGTAAAAATTACAAAGGTCCCAAAATGGCGTCAAAAGTGTCTGATGTGTCCTCCATAATGTCGCAGTCACGATAAAAATCGCTGATCGCCGCCATAACTAGTAAAAAAAAAAAAATTAATAAAAATGCCATAAAACAGTCCCCTATTTTGTAAAAGCTATAACTTTTGCGCAAACCAATCAATAAACGCTTATTGCAATTTTTTTAACCAAAAATATGTAGAAGAATACCTAAACTGAGAAAAAAAAATGTTGGATATTTATTATAGCAAAAAGTTAAAAATATAATTTTTTTTCAAAATTGTCGCTCTATTTTTGTTTATAGCGCAAAAAATAAAAACCACAGAGGTGATCAAATACCACCAAAAGAAAGCTCTATTTGTGGGAAAATAAAGGACTTTAATTTTCTTTGGGAGCCACGTCGCATTGCCACGCAATTGTCAGTTAAAACGACGCAGTGCCGAATCGCAAAAAGGGGCCTGGTCCTTTAGCAACAAAATCAGATGAGACCAAAATTAAACTTTTTGGCCTAAAAGCAAAACGCTTTGTGTGATGGAAAACTAACACTGCAGATCACCCTGAACACACTATCCCCACCGAGAAACATGGTGGTGGCATCATCATGTTTCTTCAGCAGGGACAAGGAAGCTGGTCACAGTTAATGTAAAGATGGATGGAGCCAAATACAGGGCAATCTTAGAAGAAAACCTGTTAGAGTCTGCAAAAGACTTGAAACTGGGGTGGAGGTTCACCTTCCAGCAGGACAACAACCCTAAATATGCAGCCAGAGCTACAATGGAATGGTTTAGATCAAAGCATATTCGTGTGTTTGAATGGCCCAGTTAAAGTCCAGACATAAATCCAATTGAGAATCTGTGGCAAGACTAGAAAATTGCTGTTCACAGACGCTCTCCATGACAGAGCTTAAGCTATTTTGCAAAGAAGAATGGGCAAAAATGTAATTCTCTAGATGTGCAACGCTGGTAGAGACATACCCAAAAAGACTTGCATAGGGATGGGCTATCTGTTCGAGTCGAACATGAGTTTGACTCGAACATTGGCTGTTCGCCGAACAGCGAACAATTTGGGGTGTTTGTGGCAAATTCGAAAAGCCGCGGAACACCCTTTAAAAGTCTATGGGAGAAATCTAAATTGCTCATTTTAAAGGTTAATATGCAAGTTATTGTCATAAAAAGTGTTTGGGGACCTGGGTCCTGCCCCAGGGAACATGTATCAATGCAAAAAAAAGTTTTAAAAACTGTGATTTTTTTCGGGAGCAGTGATTTTAATAATGCTTAAAGTGAAACAATAAAAGTGAAATATTCCTTTAAATTTCGTACCTGGGGGTGTCTATAGTATGCCTGTAAAGTAGCGCATGTTTCCTGTGTTTATAGCAGTCTCTGCACAAAATGAAATTTCCAAAGGAAAAAAAGTAATCTAAAACTACTCGTGGCTATAATGAATTGTCGGGTCCCGGCAATACAGATCAAAGTCATTGAAAGTCATTGAAAAAAAAAAAAAGTGTGGGGGTCCCCCTAAATTCCATTACCAGGCCCTTCAGGTCTGGTATGGATATTAAGGGGAACCCTACACCAAATGTAAAAAACAAATGGCGTGGGGTTCCCCCCAAAAATCCATACCAGACCCTTCAGGTCTGGTATGGATTTTAAGGGGAACTCCGCTGCAAAATTAAAAAAAATTGGCGTGAGGTTCCCCCCAAAAATCCATACCACACCCTTATCCGAGCATGCAACCTGACAGGCCACAGGAAAAGAGGGGGGACGAGAGAGAGCGCATCCCCCTCCTGAACCGTACCAGGCCACATGCCCTCAACATGGGGAGGATGTCCCCATGTTGAAGGGGACAAGGACCTCATCCCCACAACCCTTGCGGGTCTGCGGGCGGGGGGCTTATCGGAATCTGGAAGCCCCCTTTAACAAAGGGGACCCCCAGATCCTGCCCCCCATGTGAATTGGTAAGGGGTACATTGTACCCCTACCATTTCACAAAAAAAGTGTCAAAATGCTAAAAACCACAGGAGACGGCTTGGGACAAGTCCCTTATTAAAAAAAAAAAATTAAAAAAAAAAATGTAAAAGAGATTTCAGCGATGTAATCCAATAAATCCATTCCTCAATCTCCAGCGATGTAATCCAATTTTCGATCTCCAGCGATGGATGATCTCCAGCGACTCCAGCGAGGAACACGCACACGATCCTGCCTCCACCCCGCCGGAGGCAGGATCGGGGAATGACGCGGAACCAGCCTGACAGCTCTTATGTAGCTGAGGACGGGCCACCCGTCACGTGATCCTGTCCCCCTTTGACGCAAGGGGAAATGCCGGGGTTTCCTAGTGACGTGTACGGGTGACCCCGCCCCCCTCTGATGCAACGGGAAACCTGCGTTGCATGTGGCCTGGTACGGTTCAGGAGGGGGGGAGCGCTCTCTCATCCCCCCTCTTTCCCTGCGGCCTGCCAGGTTGCATGCTCGGATAAGGGTCTGGTATGGATTTTTGGGGGAAACCCCACACCATTTTTTTTATTATTTTGGCACGGAGTTCCCCTTAAAATCCATACCAGACCTGAAGGGTCTGGTATATATTTTTGGGGGGAACCCCACGCCATTTTTTTTTAAATTTGGCATAGGGTTCCCCTAAATAGCCATACCAGACCTAAAGGGCCTGGTAATGGAATTTAGAGGGACCCCCATGCTTTTTTTTTAATTATTTTTCAATGACTTTCAATTACTTTGATCTGTATTGCCGGGACCCGACAATTCATTATAGCCGCGAGTAGTTTTTTTTTTGTTTTTTGTTTTTTGATATAGTTTTTTCTTTTTTTTTTTCCTCTTCTTTCTTTTCCTTTTTGATATTCTTCTAAAACTCCCTGTCCACTTACTAATGGTATACAGTGGCCTGATGTTCTTTTATTTTTCTAGTTTGATTTTTTTTCTTTATTCTTTATTTTTCTTTCTCTTTCTAGCTTGTTCCTTTCCCTTTCCTATTTTCCTTTTTCCGGTCAGGGCAGATCCCCGTGTTTGCATAGGTGTTTGCATAGGTACAGGTACAGGTATAGGTAAGGAATTGTGTTCTTCCCCCCATCCCTATTTCCACTATGATGGCATTCGATAACATAACTTTGGCCTCCTTTAACTGTAGAGGCCTCAACTCATCTGAGAAGAGAAGTCAGGTGTTATATCACTTCCATAAGACTAAGACTAAAATTTTATTGTTACAGGAAACGCACTTTCGGAAATCGGAGATTCCGACTCTTAAAAACCCCCATTATTATCAGTGGTTTCATAGTACTAATCCAGAGTCGAAGTCCAAAGGAGTATCCATAGCTTTCCATAAATCATTTCACCCGGAAGTTCTAGATTCCTTTATTGATCCGTTAGGCCGATTTCTGTTTCTTAAATTAAAGTGTAATTCTTCTATTTTTACAGTGGCTAACGTATATGGACCTAATCAGGGCCAGGCGTCCTACCTTTCTAAGGTCGTAGGCAAATTGCTTTCATTTGGGGGCCCCTGTTTTATTTTAGGTGGTGGTCTTAATGTGACCCTTTCTTCGGACCTGGACTCTTCCTCGGGTAAGTCAAATATCTCTCATGCTGCACTCACACAGATAAAGACACTCTTGCACACTGCACAATTGGTAGATGTGTGGCGGGTGCAACATCCGTTCGAAAGAAATTACAGCTGTTTCTCCGTAGCACATGACTCATATAGCCGTATTGAGTATTTTTTATTTTCCCAAACTTTATTAGATACATCACCAAGGGCTTTTCTGGGTAGCATACTGTAGTCGGATCATGCCCCCGTACACCTCAGTTTAGCCCCCCCTCAGATGTCTCGTACAAGATCGTCATGGAGATTGAATGACAATTTATTGAAAGACACTATATGTGTCGCAGCAATTGAACAAGTGATTCAGGACTTCATTATGGTCCATCGCTCTGATGATACCAACCCACTAACTAAGTGGGAGGCCTTGAAGTGTGTATTGAGAGGTGTTTTTATTCAACACGGTTCTCGCCTTAAAAAAGCCAGAACAGCAGATATCTCTCGTTTATTGGCAATGATAAAATTGCTTGAAACATCACATAAAAGAGATGCCAATCCGGTAACATATGTAGATTTTTCTAATGCCCGTAGAGAATTACTTAGCCTCTTGGATGCACACTCTCTTATAGCCAGAGACAGAGGTCGTAACAATCACTACGCTTTTGCAAATGAATGTGGACATCATCTTGCCAGGGTTTTACACCCCCGCTCTCCTTGTAAACCGATTCCACATATATGTACGCCGGAACATCAGAAAATAAGCAGTTCCCGAGGTATATCTGAGGCCTTTAAATCTTATTATTTTGATCTCTATAATCTCCATCCTTTACCGGTAGCACGCACCAAGAATAACACACACCTCACTGAGATGAGGAATTATATAACAGAGACCGCCCTACCACAAATTGACCCTGAAGAGGCATCTAGTTTGGAGGTATCATTGACGATGGCAGAATTTCTCGTTGCTATTAAAGGTTTAAAATCGGGTAAATGTCCAGGCCCCGATGGCTTCTCCCCTAGGTTTTATAAACTGTTTGCCCAATCACTAGCTCTGTTATTAGTCTTGGCATTCAATTCAATTGATGACACCCATTTGCCCTCCCACAACCTTCTATCTGCTAATATATCAGTTATTTTGAAACCTGGCAAGGATCCCTCACAATGTGGTAGCTACAGGCCAATATCGCTACTCAATATTTACATTAAGCTTTATGCAAAAGTTCTAGCGACTCGCCTTTCCCCTCTCTTATCTTCCATCATACATAGGGATCAGGTAGGTTTTGTCCCTGGGCGTGAGGCCAGGGACAATACCACGAAAACCATCCACCTTATTTCCTATATACAGAAACATAACCTGAAGGCCTGCATGTTATCGTTTGATGCGGAGAAGGCCTTCGACCGAGTTAATTGGGACTTTTTACGCCTTTCCCTTGAACAGATAGGTCTTAGACCGGTGTTCGTGTCCAAAATAATGGCATTGTATTCTAATCCCTTTGCCTCAGTCCTGGTCAGTGGTTCTTCATCCACATCGTTCCAGATATCGAATGGCACTCGGCAAGGGTGCCCCCTATCCCCGTTACTTTTTGTTATAGTGATAGAACACCTAGCCCAGGCAATAAGACATAATGCCTCCATTGTAGGGATACAGACACCTTCTTCAGTGCATAAGTTATCTTTATATGCTGACGATCTTTTGGCCTAAATACAGCAACCACACACATCCTTGCCCTCGTTGATGCTAGAATTTAGTAGGTTTGGGAAATTCAGCCATTTTAAACTTAATATATCTAAAACAGAAGCCCTTAATGTTTCCTTCCCTACCAATACTCTACCTCGAGTGCAAGCTAATTTTTCTTTTCAATGGAGTACTAGAAGTATATCTTATTTAGGGATAAAGATTTCATCTGATTTATCAGAGCTATATGCCCTAAATTACTTACCCCTATTGACCCGATTACGTAAAGACTTAGACAACTGGAACACTTCCTCTCTACCGTGGTTTGGACGTATAAATACTTTGAAAATGGATACCTTACCTAAACTACTTTATATATTTCAAACGGTACCTATTGCAGCTCCTAAACGCTTCTTTATATTATTACGTTCCATGTCCATACGATTTGTATGGCACCAAGGTATGTCCCGCATTAAACATACTTTATTAACGTATCCCAAAACCCAAGGGGGTGCGGGCCTTCCCGATTTTGAACTATACTATAGAGCTACGCTTATGGCTAGGCTCACTGAATGGTTCCCCCGTCCCTTCATTAAAGCATCCACCATGGTAGAACAGGACCTATGCTTACATGACCTCCGAGCCCTACTTTGGGGACACGTACAGTATATACATAGGTCTCCAATCTCCCCATTAACGTCTGCCGTCTTACATCTGTGGTATAGAAAAGGGGTGCAGTCACTCCTGTCCTCTGAACCATCTCCTCTTACATCTTTATTCGACCATCCAGCAGTGCCCCAAGGAGAAGGTTCTCATATAATAGGTCCTTACTCCCGCGCGGAGTAGCCTGTAGCGGGCTCGTTTGTAGATCCTATCTCTGGTAAGCCGGTATTACCAGAGGCTCGGGGTAACTGGCTTACGGCACTATGGATCGCATCTTTCTGTTTCACTCTCTTTTCCACTTCCCGAATTCATAGACCTCTTACGGAATTTGAAAAGCTGTGCTCTCTTTCTGAACTTCCACAACATACACTCTCTATTATGTACAATATGTTACATATGTTGATACATAAACAACCCCCTTGTTACACCAGGAAGTGGTCTATGGATCTGAGAAAGGAATTCACCGTTTCGGACTGGCAGAAATCATATTATTTCACGCATAAGACTTCAACTTCCTGTTATACACAGGAGAAAAACTTTAAGCTTCTCGCGAGATGGTACAGAGACCCTCAATCTCTGCACAAAATCTTCCCATCTGTGCCCCCTAACTGTTGGAGGTGTGGATCGGTGGATGGTAGTTATTTACATATATGGTGGGAGTGTCAAGCTGTTAGACCTCTTTGGACACAGGTTTTTTCAATTTACAGTAGCTTATGTAGCGGCCTCACCCCCTTCACATGTTTATCGGTTGTCCGAAAGCTCTTGTCTAGGGGTACCTGGGTTTCGAGAGTGAGGTGCGCTACGGCCCATGTCCTCCCCATGGCTGTGGGTGAGGTGAAGGCCAGTATCAACATCTTCCTCGGGCCAAATGTGCATTGGGTTGCGGAACTTAGCCCTGCTATGCTGGAATCTCCCTTTGCTCCCATCAACAGAGTCCATACACCGATCACAGTCCAACTGTTAGTTTTATTTCGTAGCTCCACAACAAACAATATATGGCAGGATACGGTGGGATGAGCAGGCCGAGGCACTATCCGGATTGTAGTCCCTACACCCCCTGTGCTATGACCAGGGGTTGCAGGAGTCTTGATTAGAACAACTTTGCTGCGCTGCGGCCCCTATCAGGGGAAGACGACCCTCCAAGGGAGTTACCGGAGGCCCGTCCGTCACCGTGTTGACGCTGCTCCGGAGTCTTCAGACGGGTGACCTCCCCAGCCTCCTCACCTCAGATGCGGGTCCCTCGCAAGGGGCACCCTGGAATCACTTCACCCTCCCGGGGCCCGGTCGAAGTCACCAGGTCCCAGGCCTTCTACAAAGTACCTCACCCTAGGCTGAAGGTGCCTGGGATGGACTCCAACTCCAGCTTCATTCCGGCCAGGCCTAGGGTGCCCAGGCCGGAACCTTGAACCGCCCGTACCCAGGCCGAGGGCGCCTGGGTACGTCAAGAGATGATCCCCCAAAAAGACCTCGTGGCGAGGGCGTCTCCCCCTTTTATCTCCTCCCATCGACACCACGGCGGGTTCCCCGCCCCAGCCGTACCATCTCCAGGAAGGGACAAAAAGGGTAACACTGTGGTAGTGATTCTACCTCGAGCCTGTAGGTACCCCGCCACCCACAGGCCAAGGAGAATATTGCACCACCCAATCCTCCACGAATAACAAAAAGGGGTCTAATCCCTGACATAATTACACACCTGGGTCTCTCTACCCCCAGGTGTATCCCACTAACTTTGAAGACCCCGCTACACACTCCCTCTTGTGATTTGACGCTGGTCCCCAGCGTCAGGTGCACACCCATGTCTCCCAAGAAGTGGTGACATGAAGTGGGCCCCAGAGGCTATCCCTCAAATTTTGGATACTGTGTGTGCCAAGACCTGCTCCAGGGAAAGGGAACTATAAAACATTAAAACTTTTGTATAAAACATCTGTCATGTACACATATACAATCCCTCCCGTCACTGTCTAAGAACCACCCCATACTCAGTAGTCTTGACCGACGAATCTCCTGCAGAAGGGAAACAAAAAAAACACATCCTAACACTCTGTGTTAACTTGGCATGAGTGGGTCCGTCAGCCGAGAGACCCACTCACTCCAATAAGTAAGTAATGCATGTGGAACATTTCAAACAACCGTTGCACAACACTGCCACCTGGTGAGATCTTCATTCTTCCTGCTTTCCTACTCTGACTCTACCCCAAAAGTCTCTGCCTTTGGCACATGAAGAAAAGGGAGAAAAAAAAACAACAGCTCCCAAGTCTCCAGTGAGTAGAAGAAAAGCCCAAATCAAAACAAAAGTAGGGCACAGTTCTAGGCGTCTGGGAATGTCTCTTCCAGAAAGTTTCAACAGCAACAAGATAGGAGCTCACTTCTCCTATAAGTAGAACCTTGGATCCGGCAGAAACAGGGGCTTCAGGTGCCCGTCAAACACTTCCACCGAATACTCGACATCCTCTCCTTCTTTCCTGCAGATGAGCACCTTATCGGCATGAATATGGCGCCCAAGTCTCCAATCAGCTCTGCAGTCCTTGAACTTTTTAGACACAGGCGGCGAACATGACAGGTATCGCCTGGCATGGGGTACTTTAAGCTTTTCCCATACAAACTCGTCATACCACCTTGGTCGCAGGACCTCGACTTCATACAATAAGTCCCGAGGCAAGTAGGGGTACTCCCACCCATATTCACGGGGGACTCTCTGGGAGAAAAGTCTCTGCAACCTGGCTAGAGGCGGCATCACATCTCGCTCACCTTCTCCTGGCTGCACGATGGCCTCCGGGTGCCGAGGTACCTTCACCATCTCGGGTTGCTTTGTCTTTGGTGCCCGCAACGAAGCACGCTGCATCCCCACCACCAGAGTGGGTGATGTAGTTGAATGAGGAAAGTTGGCCCGAGGACTAGATTTCCTCGGGAACTCCGGGGCCTGCGCCCGGAGCGTACTGTCTTCTATGGACATGGGGGAATCCTGCGGTTTACTCAGCACAGGTAGTGGGCGTCTGTCCCAGCCCTTCCGGTGAAACAGTTCGTCTATCTCTCCGTCATCCCCACAGTCTGACAATGACTCTAGGTCGGAGGTATCATACATCTCAGCGGGAAGGTAGTCTCTAGTAGACGGAAGGCTACCCTCCCTTGCGGGCTCCACCGACTGTGGACCCCCGACACCTCCAACCAACACCACAGTCCCAGCCCCTGGCTCACCTGGACCTTCTGAAGAACTGGGATGTCCGGGACTCTCTTCTCTACCGGCGCCATCCAGGCCAGGCAAGCGGCGGGGTGAAGCTCGACCACGACCATAGGATGCCTGTACCAGGCCGACTTTCCTTTTCGGAGGTGGGAGCAGGGAGTCTGTAGTGACCGAAGCAGCGTCCTCGGATTTTCCTCTCTCAGTCTCTGATTGGGCAGTCCCATCGCCCTGGTCAGCGCGCACGGGGACCTCCGCAAAGGCCTGGATCTCTCCCTCCGGAGTGGCGGTTCCTGTGATGCAGTTGAGGCGAAGGGCCCGGGGCCTTACTGTGGATGATTCGACCTCAAAAAGAAATTCTTTGCACGCTTCACATCGCCCGAACGGCTTCAGTTGGACCACCAGTCCCGAGCATCCGGGACAGATCACACCGAGGGCCTCCGTGTCTCTGCATGAATACAGAGCCAACTGTCCTCGGGGCCTGAGCCTTATCCCCGTGTCTGTAATGGGCGCAGCAAATGCAGTCATTTTCGTGGGGCAAGGTACCGGCATCCACGGGGAGCTTGAGGCCATCCCGACCACCTGCTGTTCCATCACGCGCTCACCTCGCGCCGGAGTCTCCACGTGTATCTCCACACGTGGCCAGACTCCTCCCACGACTTGCACGTTTTCGCGGGCTTCCTTCAGTCTCCTCCCACGAATTGCGCAGTCATGGGGTGCCTCGTGGCGCAGTGCATTAACAGTCCCCACATGTAGTACTTCACACGGCTGGACCTCTCCCTTTTTACGCTCCTCCGCGTGGGCCTTTCCCGACTTAGGGTCATGTCCACAACTCCGAGCAGGGATGCACTTTGGCCAATCACATGGCCGACCTGCTCGGACCTCCTCCGGGCAGCAAAGTCCAGACACAGCCGTTCCAACCCTTAGGATCAATACACATTTCATCCCGGACTCACGAGCCCCCACGTGTAGCGGCCTCACCCCCTTCACATGTTTATCGGTTGTCCGAAAGCTCTTGTCTAGGGGTACCTGGGTTTCGAGAGTGAGGTGCGCTACGGCCCATGTCCTCCCCATGGCTGTGGGTGAGGTGAAGGCCAGTATCAACATCTTCCTCGGGCCAAATGTGCATTGGGTTGCGGAACTTAGCCCTGCTATGCTGGAATCTCCCTTTGCTCCCATCAACAGAGTCCATACACCGATCACAGTCCAACTGTTAGTTTTATTTCGTAGCTCCACAACAAACAATATATGGCAGGATACGGTGGGATGAGCAGGCCGAGGCACTATCCGGATTGTAGTCCCTACACCCCCTGTGCTATGACCAGGGGTTGCAGGAGTCTTGATTAGAACAACTTCGCTGCGCTGCGGCCCCTATCAGGGGAAGACGACCCTCCAAGGGAGTTACCGGAGGCCCGTCCGTCACCGGGTTGACGCTGCTCCGGAGTCTTCAGACGGGTGACCTCCCCAGCCTCCTCACCTCAGATGCGGGTCCCCTCGCAAGGGGCACCCTGAAATCACTTCACCCTCGCGGGGCCCGGTCGAAGTCACCAGGTCCCAGGCCTTCTACAAAGTACCTCACCCCAGGCTGAAGGTGCCTGGGATGGACTCCAACTCCAGCTTCATTCCGGCCAGGCCTAGGGTGCCCAGGCCGGAACCTTGAACCGCCCGTACCCAGGCCGAGGGTGCCTGGGTATGTCAAGAGATGATCCCCCAAAAAGACCTCGTGGCGAGGGCGTCTCCCCCTTTTATCTCCTCCCATCGACACCACGGCGGGTTCCCCGCCCCAGCCGTACCATCTCCAGGAAGGGACAAAAAGGGTAACACTGTGGTAGTGATTCTACCTCGAGCCTGTAGGTACCCCGCCACCCACAGGCCAAGGAGAATATTGCACCACCCAATCCTCCACGAATAACAAAAAGGGGTCTAATCCCTGACATAATTACACACCTGGGTCTCTCTACCCCCAGGTGTATCCCACTAACTTTGAAGACCCCGCTACACTTATATGATACATGCTTCCAGGCCCGATTTCCTCACAGAAGGATTCTTTGTTACGTTTTTTTTTATCTGCCGGAAGACAAATTATCCCTATATTTTGGAAAATGACTACTAGCCCTCCCTTAACTTTATGGGTCTCTGCAGTTAATGACATAATGCGAATGGAGGAGATGTTGGCCTTAGAGAATGATAACTTTAAAAAACATAGGCTCCAATGGCGCATATGGATAGAATATTCCTCATCGGATTCCCTGAAAAATGTATTATTACCTTAGGGAACAGGTCAAATTTCGACCTGCAAATACCGATTAGATGTGCCACGTTGGGGTCTGTCCGGACCTCCCTATCCTTTCCCTCTTGTCCTTTCTTATCTGCTCCACCCTCTGCTCTTTTTTTTTTTTCTCTCTCTCTCCTTTTTCTCTCTCTTTCTTTTCTGTATAAAATCAGATGTTGTAATTTTTTTTTTTTTCACAGATATAGATTACAATGGGTGTCAATATAGTTACTATTGCATAATCTGATTGAAACTGTGAAATTAATATGCTTTATATAGATGATGATTTTATTTATGCGAGATTATATTTTATGCTTGTCTATATCTTCTGCTGACACCTGAATGTTATTTGTATAATTTTAATTGTCTAAAATTTAAAATTTAATAAACATATATTTGACTCTAAATAGCCATACCAGACCTAAAGGGCCTGGTAATGGAATTTAGGGGGACCCCCATGCTTTTTTTTTAATTATTTTTCAATGACTTTCAATTACTTCGCCGGGACCCGACAATTCATTATAGCCGCGAGTAGTTTTAAATTACTTTATTTCCTTTAGAAATTTCATTTTGTGCAGAGACTGTTAAACACAGGAAACGTGTGCTACTTAACAGGCTTACTATAGACACCCCCCCAGGTACGAAATTTAAAGGAATATTTTACTTTTATTGTTTCACTTTAAGCATTATTAAAATCACTGCTCCCTAAAAAACGCCGATTTTAAAACTTTTTTTGCATTGATACATGTCCCCTGGGGCAGGACCCGGGTCCCCAAACACTTTTTATGACAATAACTTGCATATTAACCTTCAAAATAAGCACTTTTGATTTTTCATGTTCGTGTCACATAGACTGTAACGCTGTTCGCGTGTTCGAACAAATTTTTTGCCTGTTCGCATGTTCTGCGAACAGAACCAGGGGGTGTTCGGCCCATCCCTAGACTTGCAGCTGTGATTGCAGCAAAAGGTGGTTCTACAAAGTATTGACTCAGGGGGGCTAAATAAAAATGCACCCCACACTTTTCACATATTTATTTGCAAACAATTTTGAAAACCATTTATCATTTTCCTTCCACTTCACAATTTTGTGCCACTTTGTCTTGGTCGATCACATAAAATCCCAATAAAATACATTTATGTTTTTGGTTGTAACATGACAAAATGTGGAAAATTTCAAGGGGTATGAATACTTTTTCAAGGCAGTGTATGTAAAATGCAAGTTCATTTATCATTGATCATAATCCGGTTCAACCTTTGTATAACGTAATCAAATGTTATTGCAGATTGATTCCAACAACACGCAATCGTTATTCTAGCAGCTAGGATTATATAAGAAATTAAGTTTTTGACGTGTTTAGGTAAACTCATATCAAATTTTTGAGGGAGCAATTTCAGGGGATTTAATAATATTTATCTTGGCAGTTTCACATATAAAGTCAAATATTTTGATCCAAAATGTATGTATTTTGGGACATCGCCACCAAATGTGTACCATAGAACCTTCTTGACCACAATTTCTAAAGCATTTAGAAGAGACTTGTCGATTTATTTTAGCTATTCTTAATGGAACCATGTACCATTGTAATGGAGTTTTATAATTAGATTCCACTAAAGAGGTATTGATCAATATTTTTTGAGAGATTATTGATAGTTTTAGACCATTCTGAGAGTTCCCAAGAAAAATTGGGATCTCTTTCCCATTGTTCCATATATGGGAGCTTATGTTCAGGTTAAATTTAAATACTACATATAATAGAGATGCGGTCTGTTATTGGATTGTTAATAGTACAAGATTTTTTAAATAGGGATAACAGGATTGGTTAATCAATTTTACTACGTTTATTTTTTTTTTTAAATAAAGTAATCAAGTTGTATCTAGACAGTTCTGAGGAAGGTAGTTGTAATACGGATTGATAATAATCCAATGAGTACAATTTATTCCCAGATAAAAAGTTTTACACATCGCTTCCAGGGCAGTAACAGAAAAGGGAGGCCAGCGAAGCGGATGCTCGCTATTCTCCCTTCTCTCTATCCGACAGCATCGATGATGCTTGTCCGGGGTCCACCTATGGGCATGCAGAGCCCCAGAAACATGATGGGGATGTATTAATGAATTGTATAGCCCTACACATGCGAACTGAATCACCTCTAGGCGCTTTTTGCAACCAGTGTTTGCTTGGCTGGTGCGCTCATTTTACCCTGTAGGATCTCTACACGCTTGGACACACATATATACTGGGCCAATTTGGCCAAGATCCAATTAACCTACCAGCATGTCTTTGGAGTGTAGGAGGAAACCGGAGGAAACCCACGCAGAACATGCAAACTCCAGGCAGATGGTGTTATGGTCGGGCTTCAAACCAGCGACCCTTTTGCTGCTAGGTGAAAGTGCTAACCACTACACCACTGTGCTGCCCCAGGTATCAGGGAATGCAGTTTGTGTAATGCCTTCAACATATGTCGGTGGTAGTAAAAGGGTTAAAACCTAAATAGAAATATATATGCAGTAAAACAGACCATGTACTATCAACTTCGATATTCATAACCCAATGTTCTCTTTTTAATATATTAGCTGTGCAGAGAGTGTAAATATAACTGTGCAGTCCAAGAAGTACTATAGTTGCTCTCATCTGTGATAGTCCTGGTGACACATAACCCTCTCTCTCCTTGTATGAAGACACTTGTGCTGAGGGGTGTGGCTATTACTCAGCTCTGCCAGCACAGAGCACTGGAGTGTGGGCAGGAGCAGAATTTAAAAGGTATTTTAGGGAATCAATCCCAAATCATACAGGATTATAGAGAGATAAAATTTAGGCTAGAAGGGTCCCAGTTTGCAGCTTATTTGGCGCATGCAAATAGGTTAATAATAATAGTAATACAAATAAAATAACCATGTATATCCATCACCACCATCATATTTGTACGAGCAGGTCACATACAAATTATCTTGCTACCCTGCACACCATCATTTTTTTCCAACAAGCATCCTGTACGTGGTCATAAAAATACTCACCCGAGATCGGGTAGTCCTAACTTTTGCAGCGATTAGCAGGCACCCTGTTATAATGTACTGTGAAAAAACAAGAATGAACATAATGGATATTAGAACATTATACAATTACCCTGTTGATCTCAAAGAATTCCAGTGTACTCCAAACTTCCTGGTTAAGCTGACAACCCAGTTCCATATCTGCACTGAAAACCAGGTAGTATTGTTACCTTGCCAACAGAACGCCTACCCCACTCTTCATTTCCATAAAATGAGGGAAGGAGGGTTTTTTGTAGTCCAGCAGACAAACAGCAGGATAACAATTAAATTGTGTTAACAGTGTCACTCTTGCTCCTCCTTTTATCTTCTCCCAAAATACTGCTGTTTGTCTTGCTCAGGAAAAATAATGAGGAAGGGGAAGGGGGGTTAGGGGGTACTAAACTGTCCATTTAGGCTGGGTTCACACTGATACTACACAACAGTCATACGACTTTCATCCTACTTTGCTCTGCGATATCAGTCCTATATCGGTCCTACATTGGTCCGACATCCATCCGACTTGAATGAACAGGATACTACTTTGATCCAACTTTGTGATAGTCTGACTTGTTCTTTGACCAATCAAAACAATCCCAGTGTGAGATAAATTCCTTTTACTGCTGCTGTAATCATCATGTCGGATGTCAAAAGTCGGATGGTAAGGACAAGGATCCTACTTTGATTCGACTTCAATGATTTCAATGGGCTGAAGTAGGATCAAAGTCGGACCAAAGTAGTACAGGGAGCATTTTCAAAGTCGGACTGACTTGTGTCGGATGAGATAAGGCGGCTCTCATAGGGAAACACTATGAACAGGCGATGTACGGTCCAAACTTTTGCTCGGCCCGAACTATTCACCCAACACCATTGACCACACAAGGGGTACCTTTACTTCTGTGCCATATTCATCAATGCCCTGGTACAAGGCTGAGGCTGCCGTGGGGGAATACTTGAACTTAAGGTGGGCCTTTGCTGTTAGAGATGAGCGTAACTCAGGTCAGGTCCCCATAATAATATACACCTTCTCTGTTATTTGCATTTAAGAGGGACACACTGAGCCTTGTCCACATCCACCACTACCTCACTCCCAGTAACGGTATGGGGTCCGGCCGTGCACATAGCATGGACTGCAATGTGTGCATTTCACTACACTTAACACTTCTGTACCTGGGCACAGGCTGGTGGACCTCTGTGGCGCGAGTTTGCTTCTATTGTAATGGGAGACAGACCACTCAGGGAGAGAATGCCAACAACAAATCCCTCCTGCAAGAGGCACCTATCTCAGGCACATGCTTAGTGACAGGCTGCTTGTAGCTTCCGTTACCCTATGTAACCACTTGCTTGCACTCCAGACTGTGTTAACTCTTACGGAACTGTCTTCATACCCCAAAGTACCTTAGTGACCTGAACCATGGGATGGTGCCGGTTACTTGCAATACACCCCTTTTAGTAACTTCAAACAAGGCGGGAACAAGGTTTTACATCTTGAAAAAGTGCAAAAGGAATTACAAAGTCTAACATACAAAGACATTATCCTTTCCTACATCCCTAACCCTAACTCAGGCTATATGCTGCCCCAGCATACATGCAAAGGTAGAATCCATGTAAAGTACAGAGTCCATCTGTGGCATTCTCCAGCAGCTGGTGTCTTCGGGGCAACAAGTTCTAAAGCCTTCTACATATCGGTAGTAGTAAGCAACATACTTCTGCTCCTCGCGGGTATTGTTTTCCATCTTTTTCCCTTGCGGGAACCGGGCTTCTCTAGGGACACTCTCAGCTCTCTCTTGGTTCAATTACGGCCCCAGACCTCTCTGCTCCCGACCACTGTCCCTCTTATATAACACAGGATCAGTGGGTCAGGCCCAGAGAAAAACCCGCCAAAAGCCAAAGAACCAAGAAAGTATTAACTCCTACCCTTCCATTAAGGACAGCACCTAACTGGCGATTTCCAACCCACTTACAAATTGGTAAAAAAAAAATTGGGGGGGGGGGGGGTTAAACTCCTGGCAGTTTACTTTCTTCCTGTCTGTTTCCTATTGGGAAGATTTCTCCTCACTTCCTTAGGGCATGTGTTAATGGCTTTTGTTCACTTCAAGCAGGTTTTACATTCCCATACAAGTCTATGGGAATGCACAAACCACTAGAACAGGGGTCTCCAAAGGAAGGCCCATGGGCCACATCCGGGCTGCAAGGTCATTTTTTATGGCCCGCAGGTAGAGTCCTCAGACTCACTGCAGGCACAGCCTTTGTGCAAGCTTTGTCAGATTACGGGACTTACGCTGCATACCCACTGCATACTACCCACTGGCAGTATGCAGCACACATCCCACAACTGTATACAGCCCGCCCCTCCCGACTCTTTACTGTGTTATTGGTTGGTTAATTGGTTCGAAGCAACACTTTATTTCATTGCAGACCTGCCGCACCTCTCCGCTTCCACCCCGCCTTTTCTATCAGCGTCATTTTTCATACAGCGTGTCTGTGTAAGCCGGGCTGGAGCCGGGACACACAGCCAGTTTAATCACCACTACAGGCACAGGTAAAGGACACTGATGGAAATGGGAAATGGAAGGTGGACACAAATATAAATACTGATTCTGTTTTTTGGAACAAATTCTCTCTATCCCCAATTTCTCATCAAATGTCCCTCTTAGCTCCAGTGAAGAGTTTCGTATTGATACAGTACATTTACTATTTACTGTACCAGATTTTTTTTTTGTTGGGTTTTGCTTTCTTCCATCCTTCCTGCTTGTTCTCTAATTCAGTCTATGTGATCAGAGGGTCCAGGGTGTGTTCATTGCCTACAAAGTCTAAAATGTGTCCCTCTTTGCCAACTCAGAAGATTGGGACTGGAGTTACGATTTTAGAGCCAGCAGCTTAGATCATTGTAAATGTATGGTATTATTTTCATGTAATTAGCTAATTGTTTGTAATGTTTGCCACACTATATGGCCAAAATGTGTTGATGCGTGGCCATCACACCTATATGAGCTTATTGCTTACAACATTCCAAAACCATGGACCTAAGTATTGAATTGCCCCACCACCACCCCATTGCAGCTAAAACAGCCTCCACTCTTCTTGAAAGGCTTTCCACAAGATTTTGGAGTGGAAATTAGTGCCTATTTAGATGAGAAGACCTGGCTCTCAATTGCCATTCCAATTCACCTCAAAGGTGTTCTTTAGGGTCAGGGCTCTCTGCAGGCCGATTAATTTCCTCTACACCAAACATATCAGGCTTACAATAAGTTTGGAAGTGCACATTTGACTAAAATGTCTTTACTATAAGTATCTGAACTCAACTATTTGAGGGGTGTTTTTGGCCATATAGTGAGATGTTTTGCTCAGGTGTCCACATAATTTTAGGTCATAAAGGAAGGTGCACTGGTCAGGCGTCCACATACTTTTGGCCATATTGGTAGGCCTGAGGTTCAGGTGTGCACAAACGTGGCCATATAATGTACAGGTATGTAGTCTTAATTAGACATGTGCGATTAGTTTCGTACGAATCGAAAATTCGTACGAATTTTTTGAAAATTCGTACATTTGTACGAATCCGAATTACGAATTTTTACGGATACGAATTCTGTACGAAATACGAAGTTTCGTTTACGAATTTCGGCTCCAAATTGAAAAGATTAGACATTATAGAGAGAAAAGATTCGACATAGAGAAAAAAGATTCGACATTATAGAGAGAAAAGATTCGACATAGAGAGAAAAGATTCGACATTATAGAGAGAAAAGATTTGACATTATAGAGAGAAAAGATTCGACATTATAGAGAGAAGATTGCTGCTGGAATTGGGTGGGGGAAGTACATTTCCGGTCGAATCATTCGTTCGTTCCGGTCGAATCGTTCGTTATACGCGTCGTACGAAATTCGTATTTCGTACGAATCCGAATTGAATTCCGTACACGAATTACGATTTTTTTTTAATACGAAACGGAACGGAACAAAACAAATTTTTCGACAGCTCCCATGTCTAGTCTTAATCTAAAGAGGAGATTACAGCTCCACCTGCTGGCTGAAAATGAGAATACAAAATATTTAAAGTGGTTGTAAACTCTTACATATACCCAGTGAAGTGACGAGCCTCAGGTTATACACAGACATGAAACAAATCCTCCTACAGAAGTTGTATGTATTCATCTGCAGCCATCTCTTCTCTAAATCAGGTTAAAGTGCAGAATTTGCACAGCTTTTCTGAGCTTCTAAAGGCAGGGGTTGTGGATCTGTTATCACACACTGCACAGCTCAGAGAGGAGAGCTCAGTGTAATCTGAGACACCCCCTCCCCTCTACACAATCTCACAAAGAAACATGCACGGCTGAGGCTACCAATTACCTTTTGTGTGCTGCAGCTCCCCTCCCCTGCTCCCCTCAAACCCATGTTGTCAGCACAGACTGTTAGAAATGACTCAAGCAGATTGCATAGGAACCAGACTGCAGACACACATACAAATCACACTCTGTGGTTTGGATTGAGGCAAGTACACATTATAGAAGGATATGCTTTGTTCTTATATCAGAGGTCTACAAACAAATTAACTGCAAGATTTCATATGTATATATTTTATGTTCGCTTTTTCATCCTGACCATAATAAAAAAAGGCAAATATATACAAAACCACCATACATACCCTTTAAACTAACTTTTTCTCGTTTTGACTGACCCAGTTCTTACGCATCCTTGAGAGATATAGCAATATAGTACTTACACACACTGATGTCCAGTATGGTATTCCATATGATAGGGTTTCAGAGTAATCACGCATAGTGCTAAATGCCAACATCATACCTACTGCAATCTGCACAAAGGCACACGAAATCACCAGCACCTGAGACAGAGGAACATATTATATATTTATCAGTACTGCCTGTCCAAGTCTGCAAATGTATTTTGCAGTGCTAAATATTCTCTTTTACAATATACAAATTAATTAATCTACAGTGCCATTTCTATGCGGGGCAACAAAAAAAAGAAGCTTTCTTTAGCATCCATTGAGGGACACAGGATTGTAGAATAGTCTGATATTTTGGGTTAAACTGCCACCTTCAGGTGGTTTGGACACTGACAAAACAAAAAAACGATCAAGCAAGCCCCTGTACAACACCACCCTAACTATCATGCCTCAGTTTTTTTGCTAGTGTCCTAGGAGATTGAAGGGACACCAGAAGGTGTGCAGCACAAGAAATATTTATTGATTAAAATGACAAATAGCAACTCACAAAATAGTGGATAACACAGCACTTATCATCAGGAACTCGGTGGGGGAAACATTAATCCAGTCTAGGTGTCCATGGCACTGCCGCTGGCTGGGTTATGTGAGGATACCAGCTACCAGGAAACTGAGATAGCATGCAAGGCTGACAGGAAGTAACTTCACACAGTGTGGGACATACTGGGGGCATGGTTACGCATTTCAGAGCCGCACTGCTCTTTTCCAAAGCCTGTGTGGGTAATACTACTTATACCCGTGGGACTACAATGCCCAGTGCTACTTCAAAAAGGAAAAAAAATTGGATTCACTATAAATAATGCAAATACAGCACGTCCAAGTGTATAAAGCAATAAAGTGAAAACTAATAAATAAAAATGTACATAATGAATTGCATTATTAGGCATAAAAATAAATGATAAACAATATATAATGATTAAAAGATAATCAGATAGACAAATTGAAAAACAATAACCGAATAATAACCAAATATAAATAAAATAGGATTAAACAGATAATAAAATTGAATTCATTCATAAATGTTATAAAAAAAACTTTTTATCTTAATGCAAATTATAATAAATTATAGGACGCAGTGATACTCAAAAACTGTCACCAAGTGGAGATATATTACTCTATGCAGTGGACCAAAACATCAATATTTTGAAGAAAGAAGATAATAAATGGAATAAAAATATTAAACAAAATAATATATTAAAGATGGAATGGCTGTATAAGAAATATATCAATATATTATATATAAATATATATAAAAACATATACAGTTTACAAGTGTACGGCGTGTGTAATTGTTGTGATCTGGAAGAAAGGACTAGACAACATTATTATCTTCTATCAAACCACCTGGGGTGAGAGAGTTCAGTGTGTAGATCCAATATGTTTCTCTCTCGCACAATTTATTTAAATGCTCTGCTTGAGGAAATTCATTGGTGGTAGACTCAATGACCCAGACCTTTAGCTCATCAGATAATTTCCCATGTAATTCTGCAAAATGCTTGGGAACATAGTCTTCTGTGCTACTGTTTTCACCGAAGTGTGCACAAAGGATCCTAATGGTTCTCCTTGCATTGAGGAGACCAAATGGGGATGTAAGACAGTAAATTACATACTGTGAGGAACAGTTCTTAAATGATTGAATTTATTAGGTCTTGCCATTTGCCACAATGGATTCTTGGCCATGTAAAACATGGTTGCAGGTCAAACATTTTTTCTTTTTACATTGAAACATGCCAATGAGGTTTCCAAACATATTATTCCAGTTACAACAGGCTACAAAATCCACCATGGATGAAGATCGGCCATCCCAAATGATAATGACATTGCCTATATAGTGACCATAGAAGACAATGTTGGCAGCATAGGGATTGTTGTTCCAAATGTATTTAAGTTCCCATAGCCCCATAGTCAGGTTGGCATAGCTTGGAGCAAAATGAGCTCCAATAGCTGTGCTGGTGTGCTGGAGCATAATAGGGTCACGGGTCACCACCCCAGACCCAGTGCATGAAATCACGTCAGTGGGAACTTATCTGAGAGGCAGAAATTGCTCATAGAACCCCTAGCAACCCCTGGAGGAACCATAGAGTTCCATGCAACCCTGGTTGAGAAACCCTCTTTTAATCATTCTTATTAGGGATGAGCTTCGAGTTCGAGTCCAACGCATGTTGGACTCGAACATTGCCTGTTCACCCGTTCGCCGAACAGCGAACAATTTGGGGTGTTCACGGCAAATTCAAAAAGTCTATGGGAGAAATCTAAAGTGCTCATTTTAAAGGCTTATATGCAAGTTATTGTCATAAAAAGTGTTTGGGGACCCGGGTCCTGCCCCAGGGGACATGTATCAATGCAAAAAAAAGTTTTAAAAACGGCAGTTTTTTCGGGAGCAGTGATTTTAATAATGCTTAAAGTGAAACAATAAAAGTGAAATATTCCTTTAAATGTCCTACCTAGGGTGTGTGTATAGTATGCATGTAAAGTCGCGCTTGTTTCCCGTGCTTAGAACTGTCCCTGCACAAAGTGTCATTTCTGAAGGAAAAAAGTCATTTAAAACTCACTCGCGGCTATAATGAATTGTCGGCTCCCAGCAATACATAGAAAAGTTATTGATAAAAATAAAAAATAAAGCGTGGGGGTCCCTCCAAATTCAATTACCTGGCCCTTCAGGTCTGGTATGGATATTAAGAGAAACCCTGCCGCAAATTTTAAAAAAAATGCGTGGGGTTCCCCCAAATATCCATACCAGGCCCTTCAGGTCTGGTATGGATTTTAAGGGGAATTCCACCCCAAATTTTAAAAAAAAATGGCGTGGAGTTCCCCCAAAAATCCATATCAGACCCTTTATCCAAGCACGCAACCTGGCAGGCCGTAGGAAAAGAGGGGGGGCGAGAGAGCGCCCCCCCCTCCTGAACCGTACCAGGCCACATGCCCTCAACATGGGGAGGATGTCCCAATGTTGATGGGGACAAAGGCCTCATCCCCACAACCCTTGCATGGTGGTTGTAGGGGTCTGCGGGAAGGGGGCTTATCGGAATCTGGAAGACCCAAAAAAAAAAAACACACAGACACCTTGGAAAAGTCCTTTATTAAAAAAAAAATAAAAAAAAAAACATTCCAGTGATGAAATCCAGTGTCCCGCAGCGATCCGATGTCCAGCGCTGTCCACACGAAACGTCATTGGCTGAGCCTGAGCGGTCCTGATGGGGAACTTCCTCTGCAGTGTATTAAATGAGTAGACCCGCCCCTTCTCACGTTCCGCATCTGGTCCGCTTAGCCTTACACCTACGTCATTGGCTGAGCGGACCTGATGGGGAAATTTAGAAGGGGCAGGTCTATTCATTTAATACACTGCAGAGGAAGTTCCCCATCTGGTCCGCTCAGGCTCAGCCAATGACGTTTCGTGTGGACAGCGCTGGACATCGGATCACCGCGGGACACTGGATTTCATCGCAGGAATGGGTTTTTTATTTTTTTATTTTTAATAAAGGACTTTTCCAAGGTGTCTGTGTGTTTTTTTTATATTTTTTTTACACTTTCTTCGTGAAATGGTAGGGGTACAATGTACCCCTTACCAATTCACATAGGATGGGGGCCGGGATCTGGGGGTCCCCTTTGTTAAAGGGGTCTTCCAGATTCCGATAAGCCCCCTGCCCGCAGACCCCGACAACCACCGGGCAAGGGTTGTGGGGATGAGGCCCTTGTCGCCATCAACATGGGGACATCCTTCCCATGTTGAGGGCATGTGGCCTGGTATGGTTCAGGAGGGGGGGCGCTCTCTCGTCCCCCCCTCTTTTCCTGCGCCCTGCCAGATTGCGTGCTCGGATAAAGGGTCTGGTATGGATTTTTGGGGAACTCCACGCCATTTTTTTTTTAATTTGGGATGGAGACCTGAAGGGCCTGGTATGGATATTTGGGGGAACCCCACGCATTTTTTTTAAAATTTGCGTGACTTTTCTATGTATTGCCGGGAGCCGACAATTCATTATAGCCGCGAGTGAGTTTTAAATTACTTTTTTTCCTTCAGAAATGACACTTTGTGCAGGGACAGTTCTAAGCAAGGGAAACAAGCGCGACTTTACAGGCATACTATACACACACCCTAGGTACGAAATTCAAAGGAATATTTCACTTTTATTGTTTCACTTTAAGCATTATTAAAGACACTGCTCCCGAAAAAACGACCATTTTTAAAACTTTTTTTTGCATTGATACATGTCCCCTGGGGCAGGACCCGGGTCCCCAAACACTTTTTAGGACAATAACTTACATATTAGCCTTCATAATTAGCGCTTTTGATTTTGAACGTTCGAGTCCATTTTATTTAATAGGGTTCTAAAGTTCAAGCGAACATTCTGGCTGTTCGCAGGTTCTGGTTCGAACCGAACAGGGGGGTGTTCGGTTCATCCCTAATTCTTATATGCTGCACTTAGTCTTACTCCCTCTGATGTTCTTTCATATTTTATAGAGATATCTTCCATCTCTGAGGAGCAGCAGCTAGTGCAAAGAAAAATAAATTTCAATCCTTGAAGGACCTTTATGGGCTTCTGCTTTTTTTAAGCATAGATTTTATCGAATTTACGTTTGCATCATCTGTTTGTTTTTAATGTATCATCCTAGGATTTTAGACACCTATTCCTCAGCTGTGGAAAACCTTATTTTTTTTTTTCTCTTCAAGTAAGATACTTATCACGCCATGGATATTTTTTCTTCAGCAACTTCACTCAAGATCTTAAAAAAGCTGCTTGAGCTAGTTTCTTGCAGCAGTTATCCAGATAGGCTAATCCTCGATTATTCTATGAAGGCTGTATCCAGCCCCCAAAGATTGCGGGGCCTACCTGGAATGAGACCCTAGGGCACCAGGCTCTGCCGGTGGTGCTTTCCAGACCTCATTGTACTCTGTTAAAGTGATATTATTATTTTTTTTAAATAACAAACATGTCATACCTACCTTCTCTGTGCAATGGTTTTGCACAGAGCAGCCTCGATCCTCTTCTTCTCAGGTCCCTCACCAGTATTCCTGGCTCCTCCCCCTTGACCAGTGCCCCCAATAGCAAGCTGCTTGCTGATGCATGCTTGCTTCTGAGCCCCTCTCAGTCCCGCCCCCCATTCCCTCCTCATTGGCTCACTGCCTGTGATTGACAGCCAGTGTCTAAGCCTATGATTTTAATAAACACTAATGGATAATGCACTAGGCTGGTGCACACTCTTTTCTTTTTTGAGTATTGGGCGGCTGTGAGGGGAGCAGCACACAGAAGTTTTTTTTACCTCCGTGCATAGGATGTGTGAAGGTAAACAAAACTTCAGCCTTTACACTCACTTTAACTGCAAAACGCTCTCCAGGGCCTGAACTGTGGTGTGACCCAGTCTCTGAAAAACTCAGTTTGTGAGTGAAACTATGGTCATGTCGAAGATAAACCCAGTAAGTTACTTTCAGGCACTAACCTCCGCCTTGTGGTTGTAGAAATGTGCACAACGGAAACATTTGTTTCCTTTTGATTTGGATTATTTTAAGAAATATATCATTGCATTTCATCTTATTCATTATGTTAGAATGATTAATTTTCAGAATTTGTTTTGTATATTCGGATTTGTTTTGTATATTAGTTTTCCTGAATCAATACATATTTCGGAAGTTATTTTGGAAGATTGGCTATGTTCATTTGTTATTTTAGGAGATTACTTATGCACTTTGGTTTGGATGGAGGTGGATCCATCAGAATTTCCCAATCATATGAATGGAACAAAATAAATTTTGGATTAATTTGTCATGGTATGATTCAGATATTCTGATGGGTCCACCTCCATCTAACCCAAAACACAATAAGTAGGAATCATCATCTTATTTCACTTGTATACATTACTGTATTTATTGTAAAAAAAAAATATTTGTTTTGATAAATTCAGATCATGCGTTATTTTGAATGCTTCAAAGATTAACAAAAGATCCAAATGAAACTAATGAATACAAATATATTTTGTATATAATTTATTTTGGATTAGTTGAAATTCATTACTATTTTGATTCGGAGATTCTGATACATCAGAATCTCTGAATAACAAAAATTTTGTCTGCATTTTGATTCGTAACAAAATAATTTGCACATGTCTACTTTCTTTGAAATCCCTACCCTGCAACCCACTAAACAGGTGCTTTGAGGGTTCTTGTGGTCTGTGATCTTCTATCACTTAACTCTGTTTCACAGCACTAACTACTCCTCAAGGCACTATATTAGTCAACTGCAGAGCACTCTCCTACTCTGGAGCCATGGAGTTTTTTGGTTGGAGGCTGGGGTGGACTTTGATGGTACCGTAAACACTTGAGATAACAATCTTGTATAAAAAGTTTTCTAAATTTTATTACAAAAATAATTAAAATACATAGCTTTAAAACAGACTAAGAAAATAAAACTTTTTATACTTAAGCCCCGTACACACGGTCTGACTTTTTGCCAACAAAATCCGACCGTGTGTACGCTCCATCGGACAAACTTTTTTGGTTTTCATCGGACAAAAGTTCGGTCTGCAAACGGACAAACTTTTGGCCAACAAAAATCCGATGGAGCAAAGTCCGACCGTGTGTACAGAAAACCATCGGACTTTTGTCCGATGGACAAATCAAATAATGTTAAAATCAACCAACAATAGCAGAAGTTGACCAAAGGGTGGTGGTAAAGAGCAGAAAAACCACGTGATGTTGGAAAAAGTTTTGGGAAAGTTTGCAGAAAGGTCCTGTGGTATGTATGCTATGCTATGTATCGGAAAAGTCCGATGGAAGTCCGACCGTGTGTACGAGGCTTAAGATTGTTATCTCAAGACCATCAAAGTCCACCCCAGCCTCCCCCCAAAAAACTCCTTTCTATTTTGTTGGGACAAAGGTACCATTTATTACTGCATTATGCAAGCCGAAACACCTTTAAATACTCTGGAGCCATGGCACATCAACGATCCAGTCTTTTTACACTCTTTTAGTTAATGTAAAATATCTGGCCTGAACCATGTCAGTATTTCCACAGCTGTTTGCATATCGTTCTGTGTTTGTAGGCATCGGGGTTTTGTCTGTAATGTGTCTTTGGGTACTTGTCTTTTCGGTCACAGCATCATTTTCCAAATACAGAGAGGCCCACCTTTGGTATGCCTAATCTCTAAGAGCTCAGTAAGACCACTTTAGCAGCCTGATATACTGTACATCACAGCTACTGTAGTTGCACTTTTTTTTATATTTTCCCACCATTTACTCTTTTGGCATGGTGATGATTGAGGGAACTGAGCACTGGCATCACCCAGTGATGGATTTTTTCAGTCTGAAAGAATTGCTCCTCTGCTTGAGCTCCGATTCTGCTATTACTATGGAACCATTTGGTTCCTGACCTGGTTCCACTGCCTGTTTATAGTGACTCGACCACCTCCGGCCACCTGCTACCCTTGGCAGCACCAGTTGCTTGGGTTTGTGAGTACGCAAGCCATTGCTTCACTTTGGGGCTAGCTTTTTTTTGCTTTGCAATGTAACATATCATTACAGAGTTGCACAGAGGACAGGCCTGCTGTAATGGGTGACCTTAACCCATACTTTTCTATTATCAATAACAGCAGTTTCTAATGTAGAGGAGCAGTTTTCCTTTCCCTGGGAATTTATTGACAAGTGGCCCCCATCTACTGTGGATGATCCAGTCATCTGCCTTAATGGACATACCATCACAAAGGTTGACAATATTCTTACTTTTATGGAGTTTACAGTTTTTCACGTGGTCTCTGTCCTAAGGTATCTAAAATAAGGGTCTGGTATACCAGAGGACAATTCTGTAATTTTGACATTGGAAAAAGGCCATTACTGTTTTTAAGCATTTAGCTTCCATTGACTTCAACAGGGTTCATAATAAGCACTTGAATTTCCTTAATGTTCACCAAACCTGCCTGGAACCAAACCCAGGTATGTTCGGCTCATCACTAGCAATGCACCTGCATTTCAGCACACCACATTGCTCAAATGGAAACCACTCCTCCCATAAAGCAAACAGGGTTGAATATATATTATATGTGTAGCGGGTATTGCTCTTCAATCCCGTAGAAACTACATTACCCAGTAGACATTGAGACACCCAGGGTGCATTTCCCCGCGCAGGGACTGCTGGGGTGGACTTTATAAGAGAAGGCGAAGCAGAAATCTTTCTCTTTGGACGCCCGCCCAGCAAGTGGAACTCCTGTCTGAGTTTGCTGTGACGTTAGGCCCGAAGCCTGGGCCCTTCTCCAAAGAGCCTTCCGCTCTCATCGAGGAACCTGAGGGACGTCTCACCATCGTTGCCAGGAGGACCGAAGACTCAGATGTCGAGAGACCTGTGTACCTAGACACAGCAGCGGAAGAAACGGACACGGACTGGTTTCGGTTGGGTGAGAGAGCACCTGCTCAGAGACAGATACAGTATCCCTGTTACTCTTGTGGATTACAGTTTATTCCTCAAAGTACACCACCGTTTGCTAGCGAAGATTTCCCGGCAAGACTTTCACTTAGTTCAGTCAGGCCTGACTGGGTAGGGTAGACATTGCGGGGCGCCATCTTGTCCACAAGGGAGAATAGCTGCAGCGGGGACAGTGAGGGTTACAAAATACTGTATACTTGTCTGCTCATTTGAATACTGTTTTATTGCAGGGCTCTGCACATGACATGTACACTGTTGTTCTTTTGCTTACCCACTAATTTGAGTAAATACATAAGGGTCAAGTATACTGGTGTTGGTGTCATTTACTCAGCAGAAGTGCCGGTTAAATATAGTTTTAACTTATTGCTGTGTGTTCTTGTTATAGGATTGTGTCACCTTGAGTTGCAGGCCACACAATCCTATCATCCCCTACTAACTGTGCCAAGGGAGGGTAGAGCCGATTGCCAGGGGTTGACAGCGGTGCACTACACGGCCCAAAAATATACCAGCAGCCCTCTTAGCTGGGGGTATCACTATACATATATATATATATATATATATATATATATAAATGTGTGTGTATTGTATATACACTTTATTTCAAAAGTATTGGGACACCTGCCTTTACATACACATGAACTTTAATGGCATCCTAGTCTTAGTCTGTAGGGTTCAATATTGAGTTTGCCCACGCTTCACAGCTATAACATCTTCAACTCTTCTGGGAAGGCTGTCAACAAGGTTTAGGAGTGTGTCTATGGGAATGTTTGACCATTCTTCCAGAAGCGCATTTGTGAGGTTAGGCACTGATTTTGGACGAGAAGGCCTGGCTCCCAGTCTCCACTCTATTTCATCCCAAAGGTGATCCATTGGGTTGAGGTCAGACTCTGTGCAGGCCAGTCAAGTTCCTCCACCCCAAAAACGCTCATCCATGTCTTTATGGACCTTTGCTTTGTGCACTGGTCTAAATCATTTGGTGGAGGGGGGATTAAGGATTTGCGGTTGTTTTTTAAGGATTGGGCTTGGCCCCTTAGTTCCAGTGAAGGGAACTCTTAAGGCATCAGCATACCAAAACATTTTGGACAATTTCATGCTCCCAACTTTTTGGGAACAGTTGGGAGATGGTCCCTTCCTGTTTCAACATGACTGCGCACCAGCGCACAAAGCAAGGTCCATAAAGACATGGATGAGCAAGTTTGGGGAGGAGGAACTTGACTGAGTCCTGACCTCAACCCGATAGAACACCTTTGGGATGAGTTAGAGTGGAGACTGCGAGCCAGGCCTTCTCTACAACATCAGTGCCTGACCTCACAAATGAACTTGTTGAGGAATGGTCAAACATTCCCATAGACACACTCCTAAACCTTGTGAACAGCCTTCCCAGAAGAGGTGAAACTGATATAGCTGCAAAGGGTGGGCCAACGCAATAGTGAACCCTACGGGCTAAGACTGGGATGCCATTAAAGTTCATGTGTGTGTGTGTGTGTAAAGGCAGGTGTCCCAATACTTTTGACCATATTATATATATATATATATATATATATATATATATATATATATATATATATATACATACATACATACTAGACTTGTGCACAACGGAAAAATTCGTTCCGTTTCGGTTCGTTTCTTTCCGGTCCTGTTGATTCGTAATCATTCGTAATTTTGCTAGACGGGATTTTTCGTGTTCGGACTCATTCGTATTTTTGCAAGCGACATTTTTCGTTGAATTTTTTGTTGCTTTATAATTCGTACTTTCGGTAGAGTACGTTGTTTTTCGTTGATTCTGGACACAACTCCTACTTTCGTAACTTTTTTTGGGTTCGTTGATTCGTAATTTTCCGTGTCTCTCTCACAACGACGCTGCCTATTATGCCTAATGTGCTTCGAATGGATTTGTACTTTTCTAAATACATAGCGGTTATTTGTAACGATTCGAAATCTCGTATTTTACTTTCGTTTTTTACATGCGGCTATAGCCTCCGCCCCTGTACACCATTTTGAGAGGGTTCAGCACGGTGAGGGAGAAGCAGAGAGCAGAGCAGAGTGAGTGTTATTGTGCTTCGAATGGATTCGAAATCTCGTATTTTACTTTCGTTTTTTACATGCGGCTATAACCTCCGCCCCTGTACACCATTTTGAGAGGGAGTTCAGCACGGTGTGGGAGAAGCAGAGAGCAGAGCAGAGTGAGTGTTATTGTGCTTCGTATGGATTCGTACATTCGTAACTTTTTCATAACGAATTATGCCGAAGACATTCGGGCATTCGCTATTTGCGGTATAATTTATTTCGGATTCGGTCTTATTCGTAATTGCTTTGTTCGGAAATTCGAATGCTTCCGAATGTCCGAAAGTTGCTAAATTCGGACGAATTTCAATTCGTTACGAAACGAATTGCACAAGCCTAATACATACATACATACATACATACATACATACACATATATACATATATACACATACAGAGAACCATTATCATCATAATAACACATAAACAAACCATACTCAATAAAAGTATAGTCATAAAAAAATATACTTACTCCTACACATATAGGCTTTCCTCTCTGAAATTTCTGTTTAAATAGGGAATTTGAACTTATTGGACTATTCCCTGAGTTCCAATTGGTGTTGGTGTTAGGTGAAGCTTCACTGTATTCCGGAATAGGCAGGGGAAAGTTCCATAGCTGGTCATCTGTAGGTGCAGTAAGTTGGCTAACAGGAATACTCCATATAGGGATATCGAGAAGGGAGTCATAGGCAGGAGGACAGTCATTCCAAGTCTGCTCACTAGGTGTCACACTGGAGACATTCCACACTGGCTCTTCTGCATATGAATTGTAATAAGCAGGAGGTTCATTCCCAGGGTGTGCAGCTGTCTGATTGCTGAAGTTATTCTCCTCCGAGGGCATTGCTGGAAATTATAGAGAAGAAAACAAACTAATTAAATAAATAAATAAACAATTGATTATGTTCTCTAAAGTTGTTGGTGTGACTGATCATTGTGAACCTCCTTTTGAAAATGCTAGTTGCCTGACAGTCTTTGGGAGTCTGCTATCTAAATGCCTCCAGGTGTCAGCAAGCCAGCTTAAACCTTCATGGGGCCCTTAACCCCTCTTGGCCTCACTACCACTTTGGTAATCTTGTGATTCTACCAACAAAGTTTTAAATTTCTGTTCTGAATACTCCATACGTAAAGGTTCTTTACTTTAAGTCAACCATCTAGAAACTGCAGTCCGTGGGCCAGATGTGGCTCTTTGCTTGTCCATATATGGCCCTTGGAGCACTATACCTCCCACTGCTACAAGGCATTATTTCTCTTTGAACACCAAGAGTGGGACATAATTCTTGCCACTGACACTAATGATGGTGCACTTTGCCTCCCATTAATACCAATGACAGGCCACTATTCCTCCAACTAATACCAATGACGAGACACTATCCCCCACCCCCCCCCCCCCACACTGCACACATACAAGATAATGGCCCTGCAACCCCATTAATGCAATCAGGGCTGGCAAGAGCTTTCTGTTTCCACTCACCGTGCCGTGATTAAGCACAGTGGTGTGAAACGCGTTTGTGCTGTGAGCTGTTAAGAGCTGTGTTTGTGCATGTCTTGTCCAGGACTTTTTAAAAAATTCAATAAACAAGGATTTTTAATGCTGGAAGTGCCGCCACTTTTCTTTTTGCCAGACAAGATCGGCTTGTCATGCTTCAGTAGACTTCAACAAAATGGCAGCTGTCTGCACACAAACACTGGCTATTTGTTGCATGTATGGGAATTAAATGGGTAGAAGATGGCTTCAGCTCCTGTTCCCCTCCAGTGGAAAACTCCTCAGATGCGTTTCGGCCTTTGTGCTTAATCGTGGGCCAATCGCAGCATCACAATACTAAGCACAGCTGTTATAAATGAAATCCATTCATAACAGTTGTGTTCACATCATGATCATGTGATCGCATAGCTTTGATTGGCCCGGTACCAGGATCCGCCATCTGCTGTGTCTGCCACCCGCCTGCAGTAAAACTACTGTGGGCGGGCGGGAGTGGTTAAAAAAGAAGCCGGCAATGACAGCTGTCAAAGTCATTTGTCTGTAATAAATGTCAGTACTGCTGCAGCACTTTCTGTAGATCACAGAGATGTGCCCCTCCACAGGCAGGATTAGGGCACCCCCTCCAGGTATGTTGGAATTTTTTATGTTTCACTTTAACCACTTCCATACCGGGCCAATTCTGGTACTCCTCTCCTACATGTAAAAATCATAATTTTATTGCTAGAAAATTACCCAGAACCCCCAAACATTATATATGTTTTTTTAGCAGAGACCCTTGGGAATAAAATGGCGTTGAAGTTTATGTCACACGGTATTTGCGCAGCAATTTTTCAAACCTTTCATGAATTAAAAAAACAAAACACTAAAGTTAGCCCAATTTGTTTGTATAATGTGAAAGATGATGTTACGCCGAGTAAATAGATATCTAACATGTCACGCTTTAAAATTGCCCACGCTCATGGAATGGTGCCAAACTTCGGTACTTAAAAATCTCCATAAGCAATGCATTCAAAAATTTGACAGGTTACACATGTTTAGAGTTACAGAAGAGGGCTTGGGATAGAATTGTTGCTCTCACTCTAACGTTTACGGGGATACCTTACATGTGTGGTTTGAACACCATTTACATCTGCGTTCGGTTCTGCATGTGAGCACACGGGGGCCGGAGCGCTTGAATTTTATTTATTTTTTTCTATCACTTTAATTCTTTTTACAAGGAATGTAAGCATCCCATGTAATAGGAATAGGGCATGACGGGTCCTCTTTACAGAGAGATGTGGGGTTTATGAGACCCCACACCTCTCCTCTAGCCTGGAAAGATTGAGATAAAAAAAAAAAAGTATCTTAGCCTTTCCTGCCGATTAAACAGTGTTCTGTCAAAGCAGCCAACTCGTCGAAATTCCCAACCACGTCACTTCCGGTGACTCTCCAGCATCAGTCATTGGAAATTTGGATGAGTTTGCTGTTTTGACACAACATTGACAGGGTATACACAATGGTACACGATATAATGAGCAGACATTGTTAGTCCGCCTGCTAGTAACCGCTAGTAACCGCTAGTAGCCAACAACATGGCTGCCTCCAAGGCGGCGACAACTTTTTCCTCCTTAGCCGCTGCTCTGTCAAAACAGCCAACTCGTTGTGTACCATTGTGTATACGCTGCCAGTGTTATATCAAAACAGCCAAGTCGTCAAAAAATCTCCATTTACTGATGCTGGAGAGTAACCGGAAGTAATGTGATTGGAGATTTCGACGAGTTGGCTATTTTGAGTTTACAACTGCCGGGGCCAGCCGTGACATCATAACATCTCGCCCAGCCTCCGAAGGTCATAGAGACTGCCAGGGACCATGTGGGCCACAGTATTCTCTATGGTGAACTTTCACCGCCTGCGGATTCCTTCTTGGGCTTGCCAATTGCACATGCAAACGAGCCGGTAGAAGCACCGGAGGGCAGCGGGAGGGGGGAATGTCCCCTCCCACCGCCTGTAAAAGCAATCAAATGGCAGCTGCTATGATTGCTTTTACGGTGCAGGGAATCGCCAGTGGAAAATAATGATATCTGATTGATGCCTGCAGCTGCACCCATCATTCAGATATCCCCACTCAAAGCCCAGGACGTCATATGACGTACTGCGGTATGGAAGTGGCTGCGCAAATCGTCATAGGTGTACGTCGGCTGCTTTAAGAGCCAGCCACCCGTAATTGCTCCTCAGAGAGCCAGAACGGGGATCTGTCAATGTAAACAGACAGATCCCCGTTCTTCAGAGTAGAGAGAGATCTGCTGTTCCTAGTGATCAGGAACAGCGATCTCTCTCCTCCGCCAGTCAGTACATTCCCCCCACAGTTAGAAACACCTCCCTAGGGAACACTTAACCCCTTGATTGCCTAGTGTTAACCCCTTTTCTGCCAGTGACATTTATACAGTAATCCGTGGCTATTTTTTATCTCTGATTGCTGTAAAAAAGTCACTGCTCCCAAAAAAGTGTCAAAAGGCCTGCTAAAAATTGCAGATCACCACCATTACTAGTAAAAAATAAATAATAATGCCATAAATCTGTCCCCCATTTTGTAGACGCTATAGCTTTTGTGCAAACCAATCAAATACGTTTTTTGTGTCATTTCTTTTACCAAAAATATGTAGAAGAATACATATTGGCCTAAACTGATGAAGAAATTCTTTTTTTTTTTATTAGTTTTTTGGATGTTTATTATAGCAAAAAGTAAGAAATGTTGTTTTTGTCTTCAAAATTTTACCTTTTTTTTGTTTATAGGGCAAAAAATAAAAACCGCAGAGGTGATCAAATACCACCAAAAGAAAGCTCTATTTGTGGGGAAAAAAAGGACATCAATTTTGTTTGGGTACAATGTCGCGCAATTGTCAGTTAAAGCGACGCAGTGCCGTACCGCAAAAAATGGCCTGGTAAATAAGGGGGCAAATCCTTCCGGTCCTTAAAGCGGAGTTCCACCCATTTAAAAGACAACAGCTGCAAAAAGTGTAGCTGCTGACTTTTAATAATCAGACACTCACCTGTCCCATGGTCCAGCGATGCGGGCGCATGGAGCCCCGCTCCTCTCCCCCTCCTCTCCGCGGTGCCGGCATTGTTACTGTTGGCACCTGGCTGTGGCTTCACAGCCGAGTGCGCACTTCGCAAGCGCGAGCCGCATTGCGCGCTGTGATTGGCCGGGCAATCTTCTGGGACCTGTAACGTGTCCCAGAAGATTGCAGGGAGGGAGGGGAAGAGGTGATCTTCCCTCCGGTGCCACGGTGCCAGGGAGGAAGTGGGAGCTGGGTGCCTGTAAAAACAGGGTACCTGCTCCACCCTCAAAAAAATAACATGCCAAATGTGGCATGTCAGGGGGTCACCTACACTTAAAGCGGAAGTTCCATTATTTGGTGGAACTCAGCTTTAGGTGGTTAAGCTTTGAAAAAAAAAACATAGCTCCTGGCCGAATAACATTTTTGAAACTTTTTTTAGCATTGGTACATGTTCCCCAGGGCAGTGCCCGCCCAATGATATTTTCCCTGTTAGCCCAGAAAATTAACCTTTTACAGTTGACAAATTTTGGAGCCAACTGATTTCACTGAACCCAAGGCAGTACGGCTCATCACTACAGTATATAGAAGTGGAATTTGCAACAGAGGTGCTATTTAAAGTGTACCAGTCTTCTTGAATATGACAATTAAATATGATATATGGAAAACACGTGGAGCCCTTGATTGACCAAGGTTTTCTTTTTCAATCTAACTATGGGCAGACATCCATATTGGAGAGACAAGGGCAAGATATGACCTGCAGCTACGTAGATTTGTTGTCTAGGTGACATGTAGTACACAAGTGTTTTACTGCTGGAAAGAATGTGTTAGCAAAGCCTTTGGGAAAGTACTTTCCATTCTACATTTGACTATTGCTCTATTCATGCTATGCCTGTATGTTCATTATTAAAAAAAAAAAAAACTGTTTTGGGGAGAGAGAATACAAACGACAGAGTAGGGGAAGGTTCAGGCACGCAACACTCAAAGAACACTTTTGTCGCCACTCAAGCCTGAGTGGGTATAGCTCACCCGGATAGTCTCTTTAAGAGAGGTCCTAGCAGCCGGAGTGGAGCACGAATTAAAGCTTTCCTTCCCTATTTGATAGGAATTCGTTCAAGAGGATTCCTCTGCCACAGGAATGATTAATGTCCCTAACCTCCACAAATAAAGACGGCGAATCCCTCTTTAGGTTAGTCTCCAGGCCTCTCCCGAGACAGCAGTACCGTCGCTATCTCCGCCGGAACCGATCCTCCCCTGGACTCCTTTCAGAAAGTTGGGCTCCCAAATGGTGGGCAGCCTGGGATCCCTCCGTAAGTTATAGGCCCCAGCCAGCCGAGCCGGGCCTACCAAACAGCGATGCAGCCTCGGGCTGAAGGTGCCCGAGACTGAAGCACACGCACGCACCCCCTGGCCATGAGGGCCACAAAGGTGGGGTACGCGCCACACGTCCTCCAGGACCAAGGGGTCCCCTGGAGTCCAACCACCCCACCTGATGGCGTCTGCCCCTTAAGTACCCCCTCCCAGCAGGCACAGCGGATTGACCACGCCCACCGCACCGCTGCCGAGAGAGGACACCCAATAGTGTTGCGATACCTCCTGTGATTCAACCTGAGCCCGAAGTGACAGCGCTACCCCCTGGCAACAGGGAACTGTACTACCAGGCAGAATCACACCCAGAGCAGAAGCACAATTTGTTCTAATCAACAGGTCCGAGCCCAACTAATGGCTCGGATCACCCCTAAATTTACACATATAGCGTCCCATAAATTGGGATGGGCGCTACATTTAAAAATGTTTTTCTGGGTTTACAACCACTTTAACGGCCACCATTGTGAGTCTGATTCATCCCTTACATTCTTGCCATCAACAATTCAATATTGCCATATATACAGTGGGGCAAAAAAGTATTTAGTCATCCACCAATTGTGCAAGTTCTCCCACTTAAAAAGATGAGAGAGGCCTGTAATTGTCATCATAGGTATACCTCAACAATGAGAGACAAAATGTGGAAACAAATCCAGACAATCACATTGTCTGATTTGGAAATAATTTATTTGCAAATTATGGTGGAAAATAAGTATTTGGTCACCTACAAACAAGCAAGATTTCTGGCTCTCACAGACCTGTATTTTCTTCTTTAAGAGGCTCCTCTGTCCTCCACTCATTACCTGTATTAACCACTTAAGCCCCGGACCATTTGGTAGCTAAAGGACCAGAGGTGAATTCAGAATTTTGCACTGCGCTGCTTTAACTGTAAATTGTGCGGACATGCAATGTTGTACCCAAACGAAATTTGCGTCCTTTTCTTCCCACAAATAGAGCTTTCTTTTAATGGTATTTTATTGCCTCTGCGATTTTTTTTTTTTTTTTGGGATATAAACGGAAAAAGACCGAAAATTTTGAAAAAAAATGATATTTTCTACTTTTTGTTATAAGAAAAATCGAATAAACTCAATTGTAGTCATACATTTAGGCCAAAATGTATTCAGCCACATGTTTTTAGTAAAAAAAATGTCAATAAGCGTATATTTATTGGTTTGCGCAAAAGTTATAGAGTTTACAAACTAGGGTACATTTTCTGAAATTTACACAGCTTTAAATTTATGACTGCCTATCTCATTTCTTGAGGTGCTAAAATGACAGGGCAGTACAAAACCCCCCCAAATGACCCAATTTTGGAAAGTAGACACCCCAAGGAAATTGCTGAGAGGCATGTTGAGCCCATTGAATTTTTTTTTTTTTTGTCCCAAGTGATTGAATAATGACTAAAAAAAAAAAAAAATTACAAAAAGTTGTCACTAAATGATATATTGCTCACACATGCCATGGTTATATGTGGAATTTCACCCCAAAATACATTTTGCTGCTTCTCCTGAGTACGGGGATACCACATGTGTGGGACTTTTTGGGAGCCTAGCCGCGTACGGGACCCCGGAAACCAAGCACCGCCTTCAGGATTTCTAAGGGCGCAAATTTTTGATTTCACTCCTCACTACCTATCACAGTTTCGAAGGCCATAAAATGCCAAAATAGCACAAAACCCCCCCAAATGACCCCATTTTAGAAAGTAGACACCCCAAGGAAATTGCTGAGAGGCCTGTTGAGCCCATTGAATATATTTTTTTTGTCCCAAGTGATTGAATAATGACAAAAAAAAAATTACAAAAAGTTGTCACTAAATGATATATTGCTCACACATGCCATGGTTATATGTGGAATTACACCCCAAAATACATTTTTCTGCTTCTCCTGAGTACGGGGATACCACATGTGTGGGACTTTTTAGGAGCCTAGCCGCGTACGGGACCCCGAAAACCAAGCACCGCCTTCAGGATTTCTAGGCACAAATTTTTGATTTCACTCCTCACTACCTATCACAGTTTCGAAGGCCATAAAATGCCAAAATCGCACAAAACCCCCCCAAATGACCCCATTTTGGAATATAGACACCCCAAGCTATTTGCTGAGAGGCATGGTGAGTATTTTACAGCTCTAATTTGTTTTTGAAAATGAAGAAAGGAAATATATATATATATATATTTTTTTTCAATTTTCAAAACTTTGTGACAAAAAGCGAGATCTGCAAAATACTCACAATACCTCTCAGCAAATAGCTTGGGGTGTCTACTTTCCAAAATGGGGTCATTTGGGGGGGGTTTTGTGCTATCTGGGCATTCCATGGCCTCCGAAACTGTGATAGGCAGTGAGAAGTGAAATCAAAAATTTACACCCTTAGAAAGCCTGAAGGCGGTGCTTGGTTTTTGGGGTCCCGTACGTGGCTAGGCTCCCAAAAAGTCTCACACATGTGATATCCCCGTACTCAGGAGAAGCAACAGAATGTATTTTGGGGTGTAATTCCACATATGCCCATGACATGTTTGAGCAATATATCATTTAGTGACAACTTTGTGCAAAAAAAAAAAAAAAATGTAGTTTTTCCGCAACTTGTGTCAACATATAAAATATTCCATGGACTGGACATGCCTCTCAGTATATAGCTTGGGGTGTATACTTTCCAAAATGGGGTCATTTGGGGGGGTTTTGAACTGTTCTGGCATTTTATACACAACATTAGGAAGCTTACATCCACTCTTCTAACCACTTGAAGACAAAGCCCTTTTTGACACTTTTTGTTTACATGAAAACATTTTTTTTTTTGCAAGAAAATTATGTTGAACCCCCAAACATTATATATATTTTTAAAGCAAAGGCCCTACAGATTAAAATGGTGGGCGTTGCATTTTTTTTTCTACACAGTATTTGCGCAGCGATTTTTCAAACGCATTTTTGGGTTAAAAAATACACTTTTTTTAATTTTAATGCACTAAAACACACTATATTGCCCAAATGTTTGATGAAATAAAAAAGATGATCTTAGGCAGAGTACATAGATACCAAACACGACATGCTTTAAAATTTCACACAAACGCGCATTGGCGACAAACTACATACATTTCTTTTTCGTACATCACGGGACACAGAGCGACTTAGTCATTACTAATGGGTTATATAGATACCTTCAGGTGCTGGCACTGGCAACTTCCAAAACCGTAAGTACCCTCCCCTATATAAGCCCCTCCCATCCGGGAGCACCTCAGTTTTTTGCCAGTGTCTAAGGTGTTGGCCAAAGAGTAACATGTGTTTTCACTGGGCTTGCGTACAGGTTCTTTTACGGGCCTTAGTAAGCTGTTCCGGATCCCACCAAAAAAGCTTCATAGCTAAACGGTCGGTACCCGGGCCTTGCAGCAGAAGAGCAAGGTTTTGCCTGTAATGCCTCTCTTAGGAGGGCTGGACCCTGGGATCCAGAGCTCTGGTCATACCCACGACCAAGATGTTTTCTGTGCAGGGTGCTATACAGGTCCAGGGGAGTGGAATCCTTGGGAACCCGGTCCCTGAAGGTTTAATTACAATGCCTGCCGTGATAGGTGAAGTTTGGGCTTCTGTGGACCAAACAGAGTCCTGCGGCGGGGAACAGGTAAGTGGGGGCCCCCAGGAACTTGGTTCTATTGGGGGACCCCCAAGCCTAATTTGTCTTTCTGTCTGTACCTAACGGTATTCCCGCTAATATCTGTGCATGCCTGTAACTACTGGAAAATGTAAAATTTTAATAGTAGTCAAGAAAAAAAAAAAAAGAGGACCGCGGTACCTGTGTTAAACCACTAGAGGCCGCTGTGGTCCATTTTTTCTTGTCATGTGGATCTTTGGTTTTCTCAAGTCAAAAGATCCAGGCAGTTGGTAAGTTCTCTGTGGGAATCCACTTCCTCTGCCCTGTTGCTGCGCTCATCCACCGCACAGGCCCTCCGGCAAAAAGGGCCCTGGCTCCTAGTCCCTGCTTGGTTTCGAAAAGGGCGCCAATGGCGCACGGGCGTGCGCGCGGGTGCGTGCACGCGCCTCCTATGAAAGAAAAGGGGCGGGGCGGGTGGATGACGCTCGATGCGCGCTGCGGCGCTTCTGCGCATGTGCAGGCGTCCCAGCAAGTGTAAAAGACACAGTACAAGTGTCAGCTGGATGCAAGCAGAGCTAGCAACAAAACGGTGGCACACAGAGGCGGTTGATGTAGGCATCCCCATAGAAAGACACTTTAGTGGACACCAGCTGGTATATAGCAGCAACTGTGTTAGACTATTACCAGCAAAATTGGTGTATGACGACAGGAATACCTCAGCTTTGTGCTTATAGGATATGTCGTCCAGACGCTCTGGAAATAAGTCTTCCAAGAAGCGAAAGGGGTCTCCATCGGGCTCTGAGGATTTTGGGCATGCTGTACTGCGCCAATCTCCCCTGAAATTTCAGAGGTCAGTAGCCGTAGGAACCCCGCAGGAGTACCTGGTACTGCGGCTGTCCCCAGTCCACCTGCTCCTGTATATATAACAGAGGAGGTTTTATCCTCAACTCTGGGAGGATTGGAAGAGAGATTAACAGCATTGATCGCTGCTTCCCTGTCACAGGGAAAGCGCGTCCGATCTCCGTCTCCTCCTGCAGAGTGCCTGTTAGTAGAGGAACAGTCCCAGAGATCGACCTACCTGAAGGGGATCAGGTGAGGTTGATTCAGTTATAGAGGAATCAACAGTGGAAGAACCTTTCTCAGCATCTCAGGCTGAAAGATTATGGGTTCAGTCTCTGACTAACATGGTCCGAGCAGCATTTTAAATGCCTCTGGCGGAACCATCAACCACTACTGTTTCTTCGCCTGGGGTCGCTGAAAGCTCCCCAGACTGTCTGTTCCTTCCCAATCCACCCTTTATTGGAAGGGCTTATTTACCAGGATTGGGAGCATCCTGTTAAAATATTTACTCCCCGGGGGCGTGGCCTAGGCATGGCGGCGTGAGGACGTTTTCTTTCAGGGCTCCCGGCCGGCGGCTCTCCCGCAGCACTTACACAGTATACTACCGCACATTACCGGCATCTACCGACGGCTTCTGACACCCGGGGCTCCAGACAGCCACCCGCCCGCTTCGGAGACCGACATGGACCGTTATCTACGCCCGCTCCAGCCGACGGCCTCCACACCTGCATCAGCCAAGATGGCGCCGGCCCGTCATGCAGCCCAGGACACATCTGAGGTCTCGAGTGATCTCCCACTGCAGATGGAGGAAGACCACAACATGCCGCCCTTCTCACCGCCTAGTGACCTCTCGCCCTGTCTCTCCAGATCCTTGGCAGCCTCTCCAGACAGGGGAGACACTCTGCACAGTTCACCTCTCTCAGCTTCACCCTCAGCCCCCATCCCATCCAGCGCTCTGTGCTTCAGCCCAGGGGATACTGCGGAGCAGAGGCAGCCACCCACGCACCAGACCACAGTGAGTACCTTACATTGCATGCAGCAATCACAGGGTCTCCCTCTTAATGCTCCATCTGAACAAAGATTGTGGGATTTTTTGCAGCAGCTGCCCACAAGAAATGACATGGAATCACTTGCTCAGAGAATAGAGACAGCCATGAAGGGTGAGCTACAATCTATCAGACAGGATGTAGAAGTGCTGGACTCTCGTGTCACTGAAGTAGAGCGGGAACAGGTCATAGTATCTCAGTCTGTACAAACACTGCAGGCTTCCCAATCCGAACTTACTTACCAAATCATACAGCTGCACCTACTTCAAGACGATTTAGAGAACCGCAGTCGCAGGCAAAACATCAGGCTGAGGGGGGTGCCCGAAAGTGTCCCACACTCAGAGCTGCGTTCCACTGTAACCAATGTCTTTAATCGGTACCTAGACCGCCCGCCAGACTCTGAGATTATCATTGACAGAGTTCATAGAACCCTTGGCCCACGATCTGATTCATCTGATAGACCAAGAGACGTCCTCTGCTGTTTACACTCCTTCACACTCAAGGAGGATATTTTGCAGCGGGCTTGGCGGGTGGGAGTCCTAGAATTTGATGGTGCGGCTGTCCACCTCCTACCAGATGTCTCCAGAAAGACTCTCCAAATGAGATGATCGCTCAAACCTCTTCTAGACGGTCTTGGGGAGAAAGGTCTCACGTATAAGTGGGGTCACCCATTCCACCTCATAGTCCGCAAGGGCCCAGATACCTTTTCCTTGCGTCACCCCTCGGAGCTGCCAAACTTGTTCACCTTTGCTGACCTGGATCTGTTTCCGGTACCCAACTGGCTGCTGACTGCTGTCTCCAGGGATCAACTGCGCCAAGCTCCCCCGGTTAGACCACAAAGGGCTCACTATGGTCGCCGTGGTCGGGGGAACCAGTCCCAAGCTAGGCGAGGGGGCAACTCCCGCTCACATCCCCCAAACGAAGAGGTTGCTAGCTGATTCTACACACGCAGACGGTGAAATATATCAGCTAAGCTTTTCTATTCTCTTGTTTCCCAGATTGCTTTTTGAGTTTAACTATCTTTATTGTTATTCATGAGTGATATACCACGAACATGGCGTATATGGCCTGTGACCCGAGGGCCTTCCAGTTTTGCCGTTCAACCTACCCTGGACTGCAGATGACTGAAGATCTGTCTTAGGCAACAATTACTTTGTTTAATGGATGGCCTACCTCCTACGTTTTTTTTTGATAAGTCCCAGTAAAATGCTTGCTGTCTTCAATTCTGACCTACCACCTTCCCGGGTTTTTTTTTTTTTTTGGGGCTGGGCTTCATTGCTGTGTAGTCAATTATCTGGGATGTTTTGTTACCGTTCTCACCCGGGCTTGGAGCATGGGATCATAGGAGGGGCAGCGGCTGCCTGTGAGTGGCTCCGCGGACTAACATCACATGTCACAGTGACTTAGCGGGATAATTAGGTTATTCTTTACAATGTTGCACAAGCATATATGTATACGTTTGGTGATCTATATGTAATTGCAGGGGTGTTGAAATGTATGCATATGTTTGTGCTATCTTAACTAATTAATGCCTTGCCTTCTACATTTGTATAGGTTATACATTTTGTTTACAATCTTTCAGGTACCAGTTGGATGCCATGGCCTTACCTTGGGGTGAGCCCGGCTAACCCTCCGCGCCTAGATTTGGGCGCTGTACAACTGGGCCGTCCTGGGACTGGGATATTCGACCGGTGCAGTTCTTAGCGTCGGTTTAATGTCAGGGCTAGTACTTTGTGATATCGGCCCATGGGTCCGTCTTCACCAAGTTTTTTATTTTATGGTTATTTACTTATATTGTATCTCTTGTTTTCGTTTGCCGGGTAATAATAGTGCCTTAATCGCACGACCACAGGGGCTGCGGGGGCTTCGTTTGCCGGGGCCCGGAACTCGGCTGTGCCTTACTACTCCCCGCACTAGGCACACTCTGCCCTGGTGGCAGTAGCTTCTCTCTGCGGAGTCTTGTTTTGATTAAATCTTTTCATCTTTTCCATTTTCTTTGCTTTATACTTTTTCTCTCTCTTTTTTTTTTTTTTTCTCTCTCCCCCTCTTCCCCCTCCCCTTCCCCCCTTTCTTTACAACCCAGGAGTCGACGTAAGTTGACGTCGAAATTGGACAATATGTCTGTCAAGATTCTCTCGTGGAACGTAAAGGGGTTGAATTCCCCGGAGAAGCGAAATAGTTGTCTGGTCGAGCTGTGGAGACAGAGGGCTCAAATTGCTTTTCTCCAGGAGACACACTTTAGGGCAGACAAGATACCCAAGTTGACGAACAAACACTTCACAACGGCCTATCGTAGTCCGTCTTCATCGTGTAAATCCAAAGGGACGAGTATACTCATCTCTAAGTCACTCAACTGGCAATTTCTTGATGAGTGCCGAGACCAGGAGGGTAGATTCCTGCTCATAAAGGGAAAAATTTGCTCTCAGACCTTCACTCTTGCGAACATCTACCTACCAAATTCTAACCCTCTCCCCACCCTTGAGGCCATCTTATCCACCCTCGACCCCTTTATCGAAGGAACCCTTGTCTTGGGAGGAGACTTTAACTTAACGCTGGACCCTCACAAAGACTCTTCCTCGAACCTGTCCTCCCTCTCAAGGGGAACCCGACTTCACCTAAAAGATCTTTTACATTCGCACCAACAAGTCGACATCTGGAGAATAGTCCATCCACAAGAACGGGATTATACCTTCTATTCTGCCGTCCATAGATCCTACTCCAGAATTGACCTTTTTTTCCTAAAACACTCAGCTATCCCCATGGTTACTAAGACAGATGTTGGCCACATAGCACTTTCCGATCACGCCCCGATTCTATTGGAACTGGCTATTTCACAAGCTTCTCC
The DNA here is from genome assembly GCA_029206835.1 of Rana muscosa. NCBI lineage: Eukaryota > Metazoa > Chordata > Amphibia > Anura > Ranidae > Rana > Rana muscosa. The sequence goes on along the minus strand of CM055123.1, from coordinate 368,286,183 downwards.
CAGAACATCCACGTGGCGACTTAACGAGGCGCTCCTGAGAGACCCTGAAATTGCCGCAGATGTCCTCAGGGAACTTGAGTCCTACTTTTCTGTCAATGATGGCTCAGTAGACAACCCTGCCACGGTATGGTCAGCGCACAAGTGCTTCATTAGAGGCATACTGATCAAACACGGTCATGCGGCCAAACAACGTCGCATTAAAACTTTGTCTGACCTCCTAGCGCAACTTCACGCTTTAGAGCGCCAACATAAGATCCGGGCAGATAGTGCTACCGAAGCGGAACTGCTCCGTCTTCGGGAAGCTATACGGGATAATTCCATGTACGAGGCGAAACATGTGCTGCTGAAGGCCCGTCGTTCTTTCTATGAATACAGCGACAAATGCGGTCGGCTATTGGCCAACGCATTACGTGCCAAGCGTTCTCAGACGTACGTACCCGCTCTCCTCTCGCCCTTGGGTTCCAGAGTCCACTCGTCTCCAGAACTAGCGGATACTTTCCGTGCTTTCTATTCCAAGTTGTATAACTTGGATCCAACTTCCGCTCCCCGGTCGCTACCCCAAAACGTCCTGGATATCCGCAATTACCTAAGAGAAACTAACCTTCCTACGCTGACGACAGAGGAACAAGAAGACTTGTCTAAACCTATTTCCGTGGAGGAATTCGTAGCCGCAGTAGCTGACACCCAGTCAGGTAAGGCCCCCGGTCCGGACGGGTTTACCCTCCCCTACTACAAAATGTACCAAGACACTTTGGCACCTTCCTTTCTTGCAGCCTTTAATGCTGCGATTGACGGACACAACCTCCCGACAGACATGCTGCGAGCATCTATATCTGTTATCCCTAAACCGGGTAAGGACCCACTAATTTGTGCCAGTTACAGGCCCATCTCGCTCTTGAATTGCGATATGAAGCTATTCACTAAAATCCTTGCCTCTAGGATGAATGTCTTAGTGCCACGTCTAATTGGAACAGACCAAGTCGGTTTTATTCAGACGTGAGAGGCCAGGGACAACACCATTCGGACATTGAACATCATTGATAAAGCAAAGCGTTCCCGATTGCCCCTGCTGCTCCTATCCACAGATGCCGAGAAGGCTTTTGACAGGGTGGACTGGTCTTTCCTCCTGGGGACACTTAAATTTGTGAGTATGCCAGATCCCATCCTGTCATGGATATCGGCCATCTATGATAATCCCACGGCGACTGTTCGGGTGAATGGCTATGATTCCAGCCCTTTCTCTATCTCGAACGGCACCAGACAGGGCTGCCCCCTGTCCCCGCTGCTGTTCGTTCTTTCCCTGGAACCTTTCCTACATCATATTAGAGATAATCCATCCATCAGAGGTGTCCAGTCAGGCCAATGTCAACACAAAGTGGCAGCTTATGCTGATGACCTTTTATTTTACATTACTGAGCCCCTTATCTCTTTACCCTCCCTGTTACAGGAACTGAAGCGCTACGGTACACTGTCTAAGTTTAAGGTTAACTTGCAAAAATCAGAGGCCTTAAGTGTTTCCTTGTCGGATTCCACCATTTCTAACCTACGCCCCTTTTTCCCGTTCAAATGGGCTGCCCGCTCAATCCAATACCTAGGAACAAAAATCCCTGCAAACCTACAAGACATTGTTGCCCTCAACTTCCAGCCCCTTTTATCTACGCTCTCGGCCGATCTGGGGAGGTGGGACTCTCTGGCCCTTTCCTGGTTTGGCCGCTGCAATGTATTAAAAATGAATGCAATGCCCAGACTTCTGTATCTATTGCAGGCGCTGCCCGTCAAGATACCTCAGACATTCTTTCGCGCCGTACGTTCCAAATTCATCAGATTCATATGGCGTGATAAACACCCGCGTCTCGGCAGAGCTCTCCTACTACGACCAAAGTTCAAAGGCGGTCTTGGATTCCCAGACCCAGCCCTGTACTATACTGCGGCACATATGACTAGGGTTGTGGACTGGTGTCGTCACAGTGATTTGAAGCTCTGGGTAACGCTGGAGCAAGAGGCGGCCGGGGCCCCCTTGGCGGGTCTTCCCTGGGCAGAGAATACTACTGCCGCTCACCTGAATACTCACCCTCTGATTGGGCCAAATCTTAGGGAACTGAAAAGGTTTTTCCACTTAGCCTCCCTGCAAAATTTTCCATCCCCACTGACGCCACTTGTTGGTCATCCGGAGTTTGTACCTGGCCTTACCGACCCGGCCTTCCTTTCGCAAGCCCCACGGGGACTCATGAGAGCCTCCTTATTCTTACGTTCCACCGGTTGGCTCACTACGGATGACTTTCTCTCAGGCCAGGCCCCTCTTTCATTGGACCATTGGAGGATCAACCAACTTTCTCACTTTATTGGCTCTCTGCCCAAACCAGCCTGCTTCGTCAGAAAGCTCCACCCCTTTGAGGAGCTCTGCTTGGGGGGGGACCGACCCGGGGGTCCTTATCTACCTCCTACAAATCCTTGATAGACCTTCACGCCATTGAAGACCCCCATTCTTAGCTAAATGGGAGAGAGACCTACAAGTCACCTTCACAGAACCCCAAAAAGACTGTATACTCTTTTTTGCACAGAAATCCTCTCTATGCAGCAAATATCAAGAGACCGCCTATAAAATAGTGACACGCTGGTACAGAACCCCTTCCGTGCTGGCTAAGATATTCCCACTACAAACTGACCGATGTTGGCGATGCGGCCTTCACGCAGGTACCTTATTGCATGTTTTTTGGGACTGCCCTTTGCTCCAAACTTTTTGGCAACCGGTACTTAAGATTATACAGGAACTCACAGACATCTCCCTTCAGGACAACCCGGCTGCGGTTCTCCTTAACCTTACCCCCCTATCACGGAAACGTTACCATAAATCCCTCCTAAAGCATCTTCTTAATGCTACTCGGGCCAGCATCCCACCTCTTTGGAAGCAACAGTGTGCGCCAACGGTGGCCCAATGGCTTGCAAGAGTGAAGGATATTGAGCAGATGGAAGATCTGACCTCGGCGCTGCGAGATAAGTCGGAAGAACATAAGTCCAGATGGATTCACTGGAACCTCTTTCGCTTCTCTGACGAATTCCCCCAATACATGACAGGATCCACCATTTAGGATCACCATTACCAGTTGAACATTACCAATCTGGGCTCCCTGGGGGGTAAATTGCCCCACCCCCTCCCTTTTTCTTTTTACCCCCTCTTCTCTCTCTCTGCTCTTTCTTTTGTCTTCTCTGTTTTGTTTTTTTTTGTGTGTTTTGTTCCAATCAAAAAATAACAAAATGCGATGAGCACAGATGTTTATATTTACCCTCTATTAGACTTAAGAGCGCGGTATAACTCACATCCAACTTACGGTTGTTATACTTAATATGCTAACTACTATCTGTATGTACTACAAAGTTGTCTTTATGCTTGTATCTGTGTCTTATCTTTAAATAAAAAATTGAAAAAAAAATAAAAAATTTACTCCCCCCAAGAGTTTTCCAGTGATCTATCCCATGGAGGATAAGCTCATAAAAAAATGGAGGGTCCCTACAGTGGACACAGCCATCTCTTGTGTAAATAAATCACTGACATGTCCAGTAGATAATGTTCCAATGTTCAAAGACCCAATAGATAAAAAATTGGAGTCTTTACTAAAATCTGCTTTCTCTACAGCAAGCATGGTGACACAACCTGCAGTAGCAGTGATTGGAGTCTGCCAAGCAATGAAAGATCAGTTGAAACAAGTCTTAAGGGACTTACCAGATCAGCAGGCTCTTGCCCTAGCTGACTAACCTAGAGCCTTGTGTTGCGGTGGATGCCATAAAGGATACAATCCAACAGGCCTCCCGCTTTACGCTGTCTGTAGACATATGCGTAGGCTTCTATGGCTCAAAAACTGGTCTGCTGAAGCTCCCTGTGGGAGATTGCTGATTGGCTTCCCATTTCATGGAGAACGCTTATCTGGAGAAGATCTGGACAAATATATCCAGAAAACTTCTGCCGGTAAAAGTACACTCTTGCCGGTTAAGAACAAGGGTAGAAGTCCTTCTTTTAAGAGGCTACTTCTCCAGTCCCTGGCACATCGGCTGTGAAACTGTTCCGACGGCCTCCGCGGTCAAATCCAGGGGGCAGAAATCAGGGACAATCACAGGGTAACAAGAAACCCTGGGTCAAGAGAGGTACAAAACCTCCCCCCAAGTCATGAAGGGTTGCCCCCACTCAATCGGGTGAGGGGAAGACTTCAGTTGTTCACAGAGACCATGGCGGGACACCATCAGAGACAGATGGGTGATCTCCGCAGTAAGTCTGGGATACAGGCTGGAGTTAAAAGACATTCCTCCTGCCCATTTTATGAGGTCAAACGTGCCAAGCGATCCCCAGAGAGGATCCCTCCTTCTGGCACTAGAACAACTATTGCTCCAAGGGTAATCATGAGGTTTCCTTGGAAGAAAGCGGGTTCGGGTTTTACTCGAACCTTGTCACAGTCCCCAAACCAAATGGGGACGTGAGGCCCATATTAAATATAAAAGGGCTAAACAAGTTCCTACATATCAGGACTTTTTCGGATGAAGTCGATCCGATCGGTGGCCACCGCCCTACAAGGGCAGGAATGGTTAGCCTCGATCGACATAAGGGATGCTTATTTGCATATTCCCATCTGTCCGGCCCACCAGAAATTTCTACGCTTTGCAGTAGAAGGGCGCCATTTTCAGTTCAGAGCCTTACCTTTCGGTCTGGCCACAGCACCACGAGTGTTCACAAAAATTCTGGCCCTACGATTGGCCAAACTAGGAACACAAGGTGTAACGATAATGGCATATCTAGACGACTTGTTGCTGATAGACCACTCAGTGGAAAAAGAAGTGGTCGTTCACAAGACAATCAAGTATCTGGAATCTCACGGTTGCATTATCAACCGAGACAAGTCAGCCCCAAATACTTGGATATGGATTCAAATCAGAGAAAGATTTTCTTACCTCCAGAGAAGGTGTCGTCTTTAAAAAATTTTACCCACTGTGAGGGGGTTAGCTCGGCAGCGGGTGTGTGTGACCCCCGGGATGGGCTCCCCACACAAAACAGGCCCAGCAAACGGAGGTTGTGGTTTTCAAAATCAAAAAGGTGCGGTTTATTTTCTATTTACAGTGACAAAACACAGCAAAGCAAAAGAAACATAAACAAAATAAATCCTGGTCAACTTGACCTCTGACTAAACATACAGGTTTCCTAACTAACAACTGGGATCAGCCTAGTGCTGTCCTAGTCCCTAAGTCCCTGGTTTTAAATGTCCAAGCAAATAGCCACACAGGCTTTGTCTCACCGCACAGGGGTTCACTCTCCCTAGACAGTCCACACAGGTCTGGTTCCAGGCATGAGCTAACACCTAATGAATCTGGGAGTTCTTATAGAGGCCTAAATGAGCTGACAAGCTTCAGCTGGTCTCACCAACTCCCTGTCTGCACGACGCCCCACACTCTCCCTAGAGGTATGAGTCATCCATGAGCCCACTAGCCTCAGCTGGGCTTATACAACTCTCCACCTAGTTGTATAAGTCGGCGTAAAGCCTGAATCTGGGAGAAATATACCTACCCCCCTGGATGCAACCAGGTGACTTTACCTTCCTGTTGTCACATACCCCCCCCCCTCTTGTTTTAACCTCGGGGTTGGAACACCAGCAATCAGGCATTCATGTTCTCGAGACAAAGCATCCACATTCCCCATTTGAACGCCAGGGCGATGCTTTACTGTGAAGTTGAATTCCTGGAGGGCCAGGAACCACCTATTCACTCTTCTATTTGTTTCCTTGTTTTGAGCCATCCACTTTAACGGAGCGTGATCCGTAACCATGTCAAAGTGCCTACCTAGCAGGTAGTACCGAAGGGAATCTAGAGCCCACTTCACCGCTAAACACTCCTTTTCAACGGTGGCGTAATTTACCTCATGGGACTTCAACTTCCTGCTGAGGTAAATGACTGGGTGCTCTTCCCCGTTCCAGACCTGGGACAATACTGCTCCTAACCCCACATCTGACGCATCACTTTGTACGACAAAGTCTTTAGAGAAGTCGGGTGAGTACAACACTGGCTGGCTACATAAGGCTTGTTTCAAGAATTGGAATGCTGCCTCAGCCTCGGGGGTCCATTTAATCATGACCGACCCTTTCCCCTTCGTCAGGTTGGTTAGGGGCACAGCCTTAGAAGCAAAGTGGGGAATGAATCGCCGATAATACCCAGCGATTCCCAGAAAGGCTCGTACCTGCTTCTTGCTGTTGGGACGTGGCCAACTCTGGATGGCCTCGACTTTGTTGAGTTGGGGTTTTATTACTCCCCTCCCAATGGTGTACCCAAGATATTTGGCCTCCTCCTGCCCAATGGTACACTTCTTGGGGTTAGCCGTAAACCCCGCTTCCCGAACAGAGTCCAGGACTGCTTGCACTTTTGGCAGATGTGAGGCCCAATCTGTGCTATGGACAATTACGTCATCCAGGTAAGCCGCAGCATACTTCCGATGGGGCCTCAGCATCTGGTCCATTTTCCGCTGGAATGTGGCCGGCGCATTCTGTAACCCGAACGGCATTCTTTTATATTGGAACGCCCCGTCTGGGGTTACAAATGCGGTTTTCTCTTTGGCCGACTTGGCCAGGGGGATTTGCCAATACCCTTTTGTGAGGTCAAGAGTCGTCATGTATCGGGCTGTTCCCAGCCGGTCGATCAACTCATCTATACGTGGCATGGGGTAGGTGTCAAATTTTGTAACTTTGTTCAACTGACGAAAATCGTTACAAAATCGCCAGCTCCCATCCGGTTTAGGCACCAACACAATGGGACTAGACCAATCACTTTGGGACTCCTCTATCACCCCTAAGTTCAGCATTTTCTGTACTTCCTCCCGTATTGCCTCCCGTCGGGCCTCTGGGATCCGATAGGGTTTTAACTTCACCCTTTCACCGGGCGGGGTAATGATGTCATGCTCTACCCCAGATGTTTGTCCCGGCAGCTCAGAGAATACCTCCTTGTTGCGAAGCACAAACTCCTTAACCTCCTGTTGTTGGGGTTGTGACAAGGTGGCTGCTATTCCAACCTCAGGAATCACGCAACCAGTTTGAGCTGGTGACCAAGTGTCTGCGACTAGGGACTCTCTATCCCTCCAGGCTTTCAACAGATTAACGTGATAGATCTGTTCGGGCTTTCGCCTTCCTGGTTGTCTGACCTTGTAATTCACTTCGCTCACTTTTTCCATTATCTCATAGGGGCCTTGCCATTTGGCAAGGAATTTACTTTCAACCGTAGGGACAAGTACCAGTATCCTATCCCCCGGGGAAAAGGTACGGGTCTTGGCTCCACGGTTGTACACTCTCTGCTGTGCTAACTGCGCTTGGGCCAAATGTTCCTTCACGATGGGCATTACCTGTGCAATTCGGTCTTGCATCAGGGCGACATGCTCAATCACACTCCTGTGGGGAGAACTCTCACTTTCCCAAGTTTCCTTGGCAATTAGGCTTGTGCAATTCGTTTCGTAACGAATTGAAATTCGTCCGAATTTAGCAACTTTCGGACATTCGGAAGCATTCGAATTTCCGAACAAAGCAATTACGAATAAGACCGAATCCGAAATAAATTATACCGCAAATAGCGAATGCCCGAATGTCTTCGGCATAATTCGTTATGAAAAAGTTACGAATGTACGAATCCATACGAAGCACAATAACACTCACTCTGCTCTGCTCTCTGCTTCTCCCACACCGTGCTGAACTCCCTCTCAAAATGGTGTACAGGGGCGGAGGTTATAGCCGCATGTAAAAAACGAAAGTAAAATACGAGATTTCGAATCCATTCGAAGCACAATAACACTCTGCTCTGCTCTCTGCTTCTCCCTCACCGTGCTGAACCCTCTCAAAATGGTGTACAGGGGCGGAGCCTATAGCCGCATGTTAAAAACGAAAGTAAAATACGAGATTTCGAATCGTTACAAATAACCGCAATGTATTTAGAAAAGTACAAATCCATTCGAAGCACATTAGGCATAATAGGCAGCGTCGTTGTGAGAGAGACACGGAAAATTACGAATCAACGAACCCAAAAAAAGTTACGAAAGTAGGAGTTGTGTCCAGAATCAACGAAAAACAACATACTCTACCGAAAGTACGAACCCAAAAAAAGTTACGAAAGTAGGAGTTGTGTCCAGAATCAACGAAAAACAACGTACTCTACCGAAAGTACGAATTATAAAGCAACAAAAAATTCAACGAAAAATGTCGCTTGCAAAAATACGAATGAGTCCGAACACGAAAAATCCCGTCTAGCAAAATTACGAATGATTATGAATCAACAGGACCGGAAAGAAACGAACCGAAACGGAACAAATTTTTCCGTTGTGCACAAGTCTATTGGCAATATCCAACAGCCCTCTTGGGTGTCTCCCATACAGTAACTCAAAGGGGGAGAATCCCGTAGAGGATTGGGGCACCTCCCTAATAGCAAACATCAGATAAGGAAGTAGACAGTCCCAATCCTTTCCATCTCTATCCACCACTTTCTTCAACATTTGTTTTAGGGTTTTGTTGAATCTTTCAACCAGCCCATCGGTTTGGGGGTGATACACAGATGTACGTAATTGCGTCACTTTGAACAATTTACACAGCTCCTTCATAACCCGGGACATAAAGGGTGTACCTTGGTCCGTAAGCAGTTCTTTACAAATACCCACCCGGCTAAACACAAGAGATAGCTCTTTGGCTATGGTTTTGGCCGAGGTATTTCGGAGAGGGATCGCTTCTGGATAACGGGTGGCATAGTCCATTATAACTAATATGTACTGGTGCCCCCTAGCGGACTTGATTATAGGCCCTACCAAATCCATGGCGATCCTCTCAAACGGGACCTCAATGATGGGTAGAGGGACCAGCGGGCTACGGAAATGTGGCATCGGGGCCGACCTCTGACACACAGGGCAGGAGGAACAATAATTTTCTATGTCCTTCATCACCCCCGGCCAATAGAATCTCTGTAATACCCTCTCTCGGGTTTTCTCTGTCCCCAGATGACCTCCAAGAATGTGCCCATGGGCCAACTCCAACACCAACTTCCTGTAAGGTTTGGGCACCACAAGCTGCTCAACGGTTTCTTCTGCCCTTTTTGCCACCCGATACAGTAGGTCCTTCTCTACGCTGAAGTATGGGTAAGTGCAGGTATTATCTGGGTTCACTAACTCGCCATCTATTTTCACTACGTTTTCCCGTGCCTTTATTAGGGCGGGGTCTTTCAACTGTTCTGTGGCAAAGTTTTCCCTGTGAACCTCAAGATCAGAAAACTCCACAGACGGTAGGTTTTCGTCTGAGGAGGTGGGCTCCTCTCCAGTTTCTTGAGTCTCCCCTGTCAATACTGATAAGGGAAATTCCGGAGAGTCCTCACCACTCTCAGGGGAGTTCTGGCTATCACATTCCTGGTACATAGGGGCACCAGTGGGGGGCTCAGGATCATCCCACAGTTCCCAGAACTTCGGAAAATCCCTTCCCACAATGGCGTCATGCGGTAACTGAGATACTAAGCCCACTGGATGAGAGAGGGTACCTTTGGGGGTCTCGAAACACACTGTAGTCACTGGATACTCTCGGGTGTCCCCATGCACACAAATAACAGCTACCTTGCTATTCCCAAAGACCTCTGTTTTAACTAACTCAGCCTTTATCAGGGTCACAAGGCTACCTGAATCCAGCAATACCACAACATTTCTACCATTAACACACATTTTGCATAAATGTTTCTCAGTTCCTCGAATGGCAGTGCATGCGACTGTCGCACACAGCGACTGACGTCTGCCCGTCAGAAAGTCACACTGCATGGGTTCCTCCACAACCGGGCAATTGGCTGCAATATGTCCCGCTTGCCGGCAGCGGTAGCAAACGATCCTTCTTGCCGCCTCTTGAGCCGCTGATTTCCCAGGCTGTTCTCGCCAAACTTGGGGTAGAGCTCCCACCCTCTCACTCTCTCCACCCTCACCCCTTGGAATCCTCTTATCCGCCCCTGGGGATGGTCTGGTCTTAGGGTGGAAAGTCCGAGTGTCTCTGGAAGAGGCCGTCAGGTTCTCTGTAGCCAAGTATTTCTCCACACGATCCACAAGACCATCGGCCGTCTCTGGGTCTCCATGGCTTACCCACTTTTGGATGGCAGTAGGAAGAGCTCTCAAAAACCGATCCATTACAACACGTTCCACAATCTTTGGTGCGGACAAAGTCTCTGGCTGTAGCCACTTTCTGCTCAGGTGAATGAGATCATACATTTGAGACCTGGGGGGTTTTCCAAGCTGGAAAGTCCAGTTATGCACACGCTGAGCCCGGACAGCCTGGGTGACACCCAGCCTTGCCAAAATTTCAACTTTTAGCATCACATAGTCTTTTGCTTGGTTAGGCTCTAGGTCATAGTAAGCTTTCTGCGATTCACCAGTTAACAGAGGAGCCACCAGTCCAGCCCACTGCTCCTCAGGCCACTTTTCTCTTTCAGCGGTCCTTTCAAATGTGGTCAAAAATACCTCTGGATCATCCTCTCCAGTCATTTTTGTCAATAAACGACTCACCCCAAAGGACGCGGTATTAGTGGGACGGCTTTCCTCACTGGTCTGCGGACGTTGCTGCATTACTGCTTCCATTTGTTGTAGTCTCTGCTCTTGCTTCTGTAACAGGTCTATGAAGCGGGCCTCAGATTGCTGCTGGGCTTGTTGCTGAGCTTCCAGACTCTGTTGGTGAGCTTGCTGCTGGGCTGCAAGGCTCCTTTGCAAACCTGCATTTGTCTGCTGTTGATTGGCATTTGCTAGAGCCAGCTGTTTCAGTATCTCCTCCATGCTGGCTTAAAAAAAACTGCCACTGGTTCTCCACCAACTGTGAGGGGGTTAGCTCGGCAGCGGGTGTGTGTGACCCCCGGGATGGGCTCCCCACACAAAACAGGCCCAGCAAACGGAGGTTGTGGTTTTCAAAATCAAAAAGGTGCGGTTTATTTTCTATTTACAGTGACAAAACACAGCAAAGCAAAAGAAACATAAACAAAATAAATCCTGGTCAACTTGACCTCTGACTAAACATACAGGTTTCCTAACTAACAACTGGGATCAGCCTAGTGCTGTCCTAGTCCCTAAGTCCCTGGTTTTAAATGTCCAAGCAAATAGCCACACAGGCTTTGTCTCACCGCACAGGGGTTCACTCTCCCTAGACAGTCCACACAGGTCTGGTTCCAGGCATGAGCTAACACCTAATGAATCTGGGAGTTCTTATAGAGGCCTAAATGAGCTGACAAGCTTCAGCTGGTCTCACCAACTCCCTGTCTGCACGACACCCCACACTCTCCCTAGAGGTATGAGTCATCCATGAGCCCACTAGCCTCAGCTGGGCTTATACAACTCTCCACCTAGTTGTATAAGTCGGCGTAAAGCCTGAATCTGGGAGAAATATACCTACCCCCCTGGATGCAACCAGGTGACTTTACCTTCCTGTTGTCACACCACTTAGTGGGTACAAAAAAGAAAACCATCCATACGCCTGTGCATGAGGCTGCTGGGAAAAATGGTGGCTTCATTCGAAGCAGTACCCTACGGTCAATTCCATTCAAGGAACTTGCAGAGGGCCATACTGTCAGCCTGGAACAAAAAAGTTCAGGCTTTAGACTTACCAATGTCCCTGTCCCCTTCCGTTCGCAAGAGCCTCCATTGGTGGTTGGTGCCCCAGAATCTGGAAAAAGGGAAACCCTTCAGTCCGGTTTCTTGGAAGGTGGTCACTACAGATGCCAGCCTCATAGGCTGGGGGGCAGTACTGGAGCAATGGTCTCTCCAGGGCAAGTGGTCAGAAGCAGAGAAGGCCCTGCCCATCAATCTCTTAGAGATACGAGCAGCCCGGTATGCCCTAGTAGCATGGACATCCAAACTCCAAGGGTCCCCTGTCAGAATTCAATCAGACAATGCCACAGCAGTGGCATATATCAATCACCAGGGTGGCACCAGGAGTCGTGCAGCCCAGAGGGAAGCGAATGGCATCCTGGAATGGGCAGAAAGATATGTCCCAGCCATATCCGCGGTTTTCATCCCAGGAGTGGAAAATTGGAGAGCGGACTTTTTAAGTCGCCAGCAATTATGCCCGGGGGAATGGTCTCTTCACCCCGAGGTTTTCCAGGCAATATGCCAGCGGTGGGGAACACCGGATGTAGATCTGCTAGCATCCAGATTCAACGCAAAGGTGGACAGATTTGTGTCTCGCACAAGGGATCCCCTAGCTTGCGGTTCGGATGCCCGAGTGTTCCCTTGGGATCAGTTCAAGCTGATATATGCATTCCCACAGCGATTAATCCGCAGAATCAGGGTAGAAAAGAAACCAGTGATTCTGGTGGCTCCAGCGTGGCCCCGAAGGGTATGGTACGCGGAGATTGTAAAAATGTCAGTGGGAAGTCCTGGGACCCTCCCACATCGTCCGGACCTGCTTTCGCAAGGACCGATATACTACCCTTCCTTACCAGCCCTAGGTTTGACGGCCTGGCTATTGAAGCCCACATTCTAAAAAAGAGAGGGCTCTCTAATCCTGTGGTATCTACCATGATCAATGCCAGGAAGCCGGTATCCAGGCAGATCTATTATAGGATCTAGAAGGCGTACATCACGTGGTGTGAGGCCAAGAAATGGCATCCACGTAAGTACGTAATAGGAAGGATTCTGGACTTCCTACAGTGGGCTGTACATAGGAAGCTTGCCTTGAGTACTATCAAGGGTCAGACGGCCTTGTCAATATTTTTTCAAAGGCCCTTGGCTTTGCATTCATTAGTCAAAGCTTTCATACAAGGAGTGATGCGTATTAGCCCTCCGGTTAGTATTCCCATATGTCCATGGGACTTAAACCTGGTTCTGTCGGTTCTACAGAAACAACCATTTGAACCATTACGGCACATTTCCTTGGTTCTTCTCACCAGGAAATTGATTTTCTTAGTAGCCATTTGTTCGGCTAAAAGAGTATCGGAATTAGCCGCCTTGTCCTGTAAGGAGCCATATCTGGTTGTCCATAAGGACAGAGTAGTATTACGTCCTCATCCAGCCTTTCTTCCTAAGGTGGTATCGAGGTTCCATTTGAACCAAGATGTGGTTCTTCCTTCTTTTTTCCCCAAACCTAGCTCGGTAGAGGAAAAGTTATTGCATTCTTTGGATGTAGTAAGAGCAGTTAAAGCTTATCTAAAAGCCACTGCTCAGATTCGCAGAACGGATACTTTGTTTGTTCTGCCGGAAGGCCCCAGAAAGGGTCAGGCAGCATCAAAAATCTACTTTAGCCAAGTGGATTCGACAGGTCATAATACAAGCCTATGGCTTGAAAAGGAGACCGCCTCCGTTCAAAGTTAGGGCGCACTCCACAAGAGCAGTTGGAACTTCATGGGCAGTGCATCACCAAGCCTCCCTGGCTCAAGTCTGTAAGGCCACAACATGGTCCTTAGTACACACGTTTACTAGATTCTACCAGGTAGACGTTAGAAGTCAGGAGGATGTCGCCTTTGGGCGCAGTGTGTTGCAGGCCGCAAAAGAGCCTCATGCCTGATGGCGCCCAGCTTATGTATAGTGTATCTCTCCCCTCATTTGGCATTGCTTTGGGACGTCCCATTAGTAATGACTAAGTCGCTCTGTGTCCCGTGATGTACGAAAAAGAAAAAGGGATTTTTATAACAGCTTACCTGTAAAATCCTTTTCTTGGAGTACATCACGGGACACAGAGCTCCCACCCCTCTTTTTGGGACACTTATTGCTTTGCTACAAAACTGAGGTGCTCCCGGATGGGAGGGGCTTATATAGGGGAGGGTACTTCCGGTTTTGGAAGTTGCCAGTGCCAGCACCTGAAGGTATCTATATAACCCATTAGTAATGACTAAGTCGCTCTGTGTCCCGTGCTGTACTCCAAGAAAAGGATTTTACAGGTGAGCTGTTATAAAAATCCCTTTTTTTAAAAGCCTTTACAGGTTACCCCAGTAGATTTACAGAGGAGGTCTACTGCTAAAATGATTGCCCTCGATCTGACCTTCGCGGTGATACCTCACATGCATGGTGCAATTGCTGTTTACATATGACGCCAGACCGACGCCTGCGTTCACCATTGGGCAAGAGCAGGGCAGGACAGGGGTGCTTTTTTTTTTTTTCTTTTTTTTTTTCTTATTAATTTTGCTTTTTTATTTTATTTTTAAATTGTTCCTTCCAAGTATTTTTTTTTTATCATTTTTATTGTTATCTCAGGGAATGTAAATATCCCCTATGATAGCAATAGGTAGTGACAGGTACTCTTTTTTTGAAAAAACTGGGGTCTTCTAGACCCTAGATTTTTCCTCTGCCCTCAAAGCATCTGACCACACCAAGATCGGTGTGATAAAATGCTTTCCCAATTTCCCAATGGCACTTTTTATATCCGGGGGGGGGGCATTCCCTCCCACTGCTTGTAAAAGCAGTCCAGAGGCTAATTAGCTGCTAGGATTGCTTTTACATGAAAGCCGGCCGCAGGCTGAAAAGAATGATACCAAGATGATACCTAAACCCGCAGGCATCATTCTGGTATAAACATTCAAAGTCCAGCAACATACCAGTACGTTGCTGGTCCTTGTTGGACATGTATTGTAATCTTTTTTTTTTCATGCAGCCAGTTGGCTGAACGAAAAAAGAGATTGATCGGTGGGTATGCCCACCATTAGAATACCGCCCTTCATCCACCCACTTCCAATGATGGGCATACACGCACCATTTATATATGCCGAAGCATGGGGCATCCTCCCGCAAAAAAGTTATGCCGCACACACATGGTCGGACTTTTCCACGGGCAAGCCTCCGTTGGAATTTCGACCGTATGTACGCGGCGTTAGGAGCAAAATCGCTCCTCCGCCCCTGCTGCCCCAATGCTTCGGCATATTTGCTTTTTTTTTTTAACTGTGGTGGTGAAATCACCTCCTACAGCACTGGAGTCGCAGGGATCAGGCCTGTCTCTGCGAACGCTGCAGTTATGTGTGTTTTTGTTTTGTAAGTGACAGTGATCGATCGATACTGCACTTGGGTGGCCTGAGCTGGACGGAGGGGCAAAACGCAGGTGCCAGCAGGTATCTGGGCTGATCCCGCTAACACTGCGTTTTTGGGAACCCTAAACTGCTGGGGACGCTAGTATAGATCTGATCAGATCAGATATTGATCTGTTCAGATACTATACCACTAAGGGGGGTGTATGCTTCACGCGTGGGTGTTAGCGTTACTGGCACTAACCTGACGCTGCCTGGGGTGTGACGCAGACCCTCTCTGACGCTAAAACCTAATTGATATCACCCGCCGGGCGATCAGGGGGTTAAACCTTTATTGGGTTATATACACGGCGGGTGCCCTGACACTATAAAAAGCAAACTAACTAACCAGCGTCACCCGTAACACTTATATGGTGATCACTGGTGAAAGGGTTAACTAGGGGCAATCAGGGGGTTAAAACCTTTATTAGATAATATATGGGGGTACCTGACGCTATAAAAACCTGCGGCGAACCTAAAAAAAATTACCAGCTACCGATCTGCATCACCGACACTAAGACAGCGTTTAGAAAAACGATCGCTTAGTGACAGTGGTGATGGGGGTGAAAGGGTTACCTGGGGGGCGATCAAGGGGGTTAAACCTTTATTAGATAATATATTGGGGTACCTGACGCTATAAAAACATGCAGCGAAACCTAAAAAAAATTACTGGCTACCGATCTGCATCACCGACACTAAGACAGCGTTTAGAAAAACGATTGCTTAGCGACAGTGGTGATAGGGGGTGAAAGGGTTACCTGGGGGGCGATCAAGGGGGTTAAACCTTTATTAGATAATATATTGGGGTACCTGACGCTATAAAAACCTGCGGCGAACCTAAAAAAAATTACCAGCTACCGATCTGCATCACCGACACTAAGACAGCGTTTAGAAAAACGATCGCTTAGTGACAGTGGTGATGGGGGTGAAAGGGTTACCTGGGGGGCGATCAAGGGGGTTAAACCTTTATTAGATAATATATCGGGGTACCTGACGCTATAAAAACCTGCGGCGAACCTAAAAAAAATTACTGTACAAAGGCAATCACGTACACTCTACGTGATTGTGCCTGTCGGTGCCATTCTGCCGACGTATATATACAGTGAGCGGTCGTTAAGTGGTTAATGGCACCTGTTTGAACTTGTTATCAGTATAAAAGACACCTGTCCACAACCTCAAACAGTCACACTCCAAACCAGGGGAGGGCTGGCAGCCTTAGGCCTGGGGGGCAAGTCCAGTCAAGTGGCCCATTGAACCGCCAAATCAGCTTACCATCCATGGCCCACCTGGTTTTTCAATGCAGCCTCACCAGTGCCCATCAGTGCAGCCAACTCCAGTGCCCATCAATGCAGCCTGATCACCGGGGCAGGTTACATGGGGTGTATGGGGGAGCTGGGGGGTCAGCTAGGGGTGTCAGGGTCTCTCACCTCAGCGATCTCAGCTCAGCAAGTTCTTGCACGCCACGGTTTCCTGGGGGGGGGTAACACTCCTGATCCTGGGGTCAAGTTGCAGCCAGCGCCCAGCCCTGCAGCCCGACTGCCTGGCACGCCCGGCCTCTGCCTGATTCCAAGAATCTGGTCCCAGGGAGTTGTAGTTTCCTCTGCGCTGCTGTGTTTTCCACCCACCAGAAGCTTGAGTGCGGACTTCAACTCCCGGAATGCAACAGCTAGTGGTCGGCCGCCATGGCAATGCCGCTGGCCTGACTTCCTAGACCAGAATAAAAAAGAAAATCGTAGCGGGCAGTGGCTGCCGGCCATTTTGAACATAAGTTAGGGCGGCCTGGGAGGCAATTGCCACCCTGCCCCCTGTTCCAGCCCTCCCCTGCTCCAAACTCCACTATGGTAAATACCAAAGAGCTGTCGAAGGACACCAGAAACAAAATTGTAGACCTGCACCAGGCTGGGAAGACTGAATCTGCAATAGGCAAGCAGCTTGGTGTGAAGAAATCAACTGTGGGAGCAATAATTAGAAAATGGAAGACATACAAGACAACTAATAATCTCCTTCGATCTGGGGCTCCACGCAAGATCTCACCCCGTGGGGTCAAAATGATCACAAGAACGGTGAGCAAAAATCCCAGAACCACACGGGGGGACCTAGTGAATGACCTGCAGAGAGCTGGGACCAACATAACAAAGGCTACCATCAGTAACACACTATGTTGCCAGGGACTCAGATCCTGCAGTGCCAGACGTTTCCCCCTGCTTAAGCCAGTACATGTCCGGGCCCGTCTGAGGTTTGCTAGAGAGCATTTGGATGATCCAGAAGAGGATTGGGAGAATGTCATATGGTCAGATAAAACCAAAGTAGAACTGTTTTGTAGAAACACAACTCGTCATGTTTGGAGGAGAGAGAATGCTGAGTTGCAACAAAAGAACACCATACCTACTGTGAAGCATGGGGGTGGCAACATCATGCTTTGGGGCTGTTTCTCTGCAAAGGGAACAGGACAACTGATCCATCCACCGAGGTAAGTATAAATATGGGAAAAACTTAAATCCCATACTTCTCCTTGAAAACTCTGCTTCATTAGGAGAGGCAGTCAAAGATATGCTTGGATACAGAGGGGTATGTCTCAAAAAGATTGATTGATCCAAACAATGAGAAAACCTTGTCTGTTTTCCAGGACTCCATCACAATCCCACCAGCCTGACACCTTCATTAAACCTGATGTTACAATAGGTGACAATAAGGGAAACAACCAGTAGGAGTAACATTGAATTATTTAGCCCAATGATTATCTCTACTCCTTCATATAATTTAAAGTGGTCATTGGCTCCCACTGCTGTCAATCACAGCCAGTGAGGCAGGAGCAGGATGCAGGGCTGAGCCACGCTTTCTGTATCTTATTGACACACAGAGTGGGGCTCGGAAGCGAGCATGCACGAGTGCCACAATAGCTAGCGGCTTGCCATGGGGCACTCAGAGGGGGGGGGGGGCGAGCGCCGGACTGGAATTTAACTGTCACATTTCCTTGTGCCCTCAACCAAACTGTCAAACCATGATATGTCTGGTGTCATAACAGATCACATGTGCATCATCATTGCAGTTACAGATCAAACAGAGGCCAAGATCGCAGCTTCCTTGACTGAAAACTATAGAAGGGTTTAGTTCCGCTTTAAGGACTCGTTCACACCATATGTGCATGAAACCTGCTGTGAAATGATGGGAAAACCGTGCATATTTTACTTGCAGAGATATCCGTTTCACATCACTTTTCATGCGCATCAGTTATGTGCCCTTTCACATCAATACATGCATACAGTGCCTTGAAAAAGTACTCATACCCCTTGAAATTTTCCACATTTTGCCAAAACCTAAATGTATTTTATTGGGTTTTAATGTTATAGACCAACACAAATTGACACATAAATGTGAAAAGGAAGGAAAATAATAAATGGTTTTCAATTTTTTTTTACAAATACATATCTGAAAAGTGTGGCGTGCGTTGTATTCACCCCCCTGACTCAATACTTTGTAGAACCACCTTTTGCTGCAATTACAGCTGCAAGTTTGTTTGGGTATGTCTCTACCAGTTTTGCACATCTAGAGAGTGACATTTTTGCCCATTCTTCTTTGTAAAATAGCTCAAGCTCTGTCAGATTGGATAGAGGCCATTATAAGACATGAACATGCTTTGAGGTAAACCATAACATTGTAGCTCTGGCTGTATGTCTAGGGTCGTTATCTTGCTGGAAGGTGAACCTCCGCCCCAGTCAAGTCTTTTGCAGACTTTAAAAGGTTTTCTTCTAAGATTGCCCTGTATTTGGCTCCATCCATCTTCCCATCAACTCTGACCAGCTTCCCTGTCTCTGCTGAAGAAAGGCATCCCCACAACTTGATGCTGCCACCACCATGTTTCACGGTGGGGATGGTGTGTTCAGGGTGATGTGCAGTGTTAGTTTTCTGCGACACATAGCATTTTGCTTTTAGGCCAAAAAATTCAATGTTGGTCTCATCTTACCAGAGCACCTTCTTCCACATGTTTGCTGTGTGCCCCACATGGCTTCTCTCAAACTGCAAATGGGACTTCTTATGGCTTCCTTTCAACAATGGCTTTCTTCTTGCCACTCTTCCATAAAGGCCATGAACCTAACCCTGCTTTAAACTTCTCCACAACTTTATCCCTGACCTGTCTGGTGTGTTCCTTGGCCTTCATGATGCTTTTTGTTCACTAAGGTTCCCTAAAAAAAACCCTGAGGGCTACACAGGACAGCTTTAGTTATGGGCATCAGAGTAAAAGGGGCTGAATACAAATGCACGCCACACTCTTCTAGTTTCATCTGGTGATACAGCCAGTAAGTCTGTTGTTTTTCAAGCTCTCTTGCAATTACAGGGATGAGACAGATCATGTAACAGAGGCACAGGTGCTAAAAATGATAAGCTTTTATTTATTTATGCAAAACCTTTATCCCAAAAGGAAAAGAAAAACTGCTGTAATTTTTTTATGAAGCATTAGGGAAAAAAGTCCTAAAACAAGAAAATAAGTACAGCCACCACATCTAATGATTTGTAAACTGCAATTTGTAACATTTTTGTTTTTGGGTTTAATACCACTTTAAAGCGGTAGTAAACTGCAGGTGATTACAAAAAAAAAATCCTTGCAAGGCAATGTCATAATCTGCTAGTATGCCCATGTGAAAGAGGCCTAACATTTGGGGAGTCCAAAAGGAATTGCCAAACCTCCCATAATGCAAAGAAATTGTTGGCCAAAGTCTTGCACCTGACCTCTGTTGAAGGCAGAAGTCGCTGTGGGTGCTGGGCAGAGCTCAGTGATGTTCAGCCCTGATGCCAGCTCTTCTGCTGGAAGCTCACCGGGTTGTTCTCCCTCAGCAGAAAAGTCTATTAAATCCCCAATCTTTGAAACTGAGGTCTGGGGATAGAGGTTCATTATCTCCTGTCCGTAAAACGAAGAAGATGTTACTGGTGCTGGGTAGAGGCTAGCAGAGCTCTGCCCTGTTGTTAGCACTTCAGTTGCAATTTCAGTAAATTTTACATCCTTCAATGAAAAGTCAATTAAATCCATACTTTCTGTGATCTGCTCCGGCTGCACCATCTCCCGTACCCTTATCCGGCTGTTGGACATATGCATTCCTCCATCCAAGCTCGTCCTGTGCAGAAACAGGTTTGTCAAGGTCAGTCAAACACTTACTGCATCTGCCATAAGAGGTCTGCTTCCATAGCTGGAGATGGACAAAACACATTGTTACTCTGCCCCACACTTCAGCCAGGATTTCAGGACTATTGGCTTGTACTTCCTGATAGTCCCAGGTAAAGGGAGCCCACCCCTGCTGCTGAGAAGAGTCTAGCAGCTGTCTGTAGGCGATCTCCAGCTTCCATTCCTGAATGGCTAGAAACTCCAAATCTTCCTGTGCCCAGAGCACTTCCAAGACATTCAGTCTTCAGTCTCTGTAATCCATAATTTCCTCCAAACCCCACCCCAATTCGCTCCCAAAGTCAGGGTCCTTGGACAGCCTCCAGTACAACAGTCCCAGGCTGCCATAGTCAAAGCCTTCCATCGGGCTGTCGTCTGCTGTCAACAGGCACACTCAAACTACATACCAGTGGAGGGCTATGTAGCTCTCGTCCAACCACATCTCTGCCTGGATCAGCCTGCTTAACTCAGCTGTCCATTTCTTGTTCAGTTGTTCCCCCAATAACAGCACTCTCACTTCATACTGCGACCAGTATCTTACGTGGATGAAGGGGAGAATTTTTCCCTGGTGGCGCTGCTCGTGAGCTAGCGCTTCCTTCCAGAGTTGCTGGCGGACCGAATCATACCATCCCAGCAAGACCTGCTCTGATACTGGTCCCCTGTGCTGTATCCGCATCTCTCGCAGCCTCCTTTCGAATTCCTCTTTCATGGCGGCTGGTATCTGTACCTCTCCACTTCTCCTATCCGGACCTTGAGTCCCAGTGGTGGTTTGGCCATGTTCATAGCAAGGAAGCATCCCACTGCTGCCACCAATGTGACGGAACCCCTTCCCAAACTCTGCTTGAGTTCTTCCGTCAGTATACCGCTTCCTCCAGTCTGAACATAGATACCAGATATTATAGTCGCCTTTTGCAATCAAGAACTAGACGTGACTCATTTGGCAGCAAAACTGGAACTGTTTGAAAACTCACAGAGAATTGATATTACACACTCAGGTGAGGCTGATCACATTATCATATTCAAACACAACTGTATACAGAAATATAATTAACATTATAAACATTAAGTAAATTAAATACAACATGTAAAATAAATATTGAAGACGTCACCATTTTTCTAGGTAAATATAATTCTAAAGGTGCTATTGACATGAAATTTTCACCACATGTCAGTAACAACCCATGAAATCCATGCATACAAAGAAACCAAAACAAATAAGTTTAGAAATTACGTTATGTGTAATAAAATGAAATGACACAGGGAAAAAGTATTGAACATGCTACCTGAAATGTATTTATTACTTCGTACAAAATCCTTTGTTGGTAATGACAGCTTCAAGACGCCTCCTGTATGGAGAAACTAGTAGCATGCATTGCTCAGGTTTGACTTTGGTCCATTCTTCCACACAAACAGTCTTCAAATCTTGAAGGTTCTGTGGGCCTCTTCTATGAACTCTGATCTTTAGTTCTTTCGAAAGTTTCCATAGATTTTCGAATGGGTCCAAGTCAGGGGAGTCACTGGACCATTCTAGCAGCTTTATTTTCTTTCTTTGAAACCAATTGAGAGTTTCCTTGGCTTTGTATTTGGGCTCATTGTCTTGCTGAAATGTCCACCCTTGTTTCATCTTCATCATCCTAGTAGATGGCAAGATGGCAGCAAATTTTTATCAAGAATGTCTTGGTACATTTTTCTATTCATCCTTCCTTCAATGATATGACGTTTGCCAGTACCATATGCTGAAAAACAGCCCCACACCATGATGTTCCTACCTCCTAAAAACGTCACTGTTGGTATTGTGTTTTTGGGGTGATGTGCAGTGTCATTTGATCTCCAAACATGGTGTGTATTATGGCATCCATAGAGTTTAATTTTGGTCTCACATGAATAGACTATATTCTCCCAGTATCTTACAGGCTTGTCTAAATGTTGAGGAGCAAACCTTAAACAAGCTTTAACATGCTTAGGAGTCTTGTGTGGTAAGCATGCATACAGACCATGGCAGTTGAGTGCATTTCTTATTGTTTTCTTTGAAACAATTGTACCTGCTAATTCCAGGTCTTTCTGAAGCTCTTCACAAGTGATCCTTGGCTTTTGGACAACTTATCTGATAGTTCTTTTCACTCCTCTGTTAGAAATCTTGCAAGGAGCACCTGGTCATGGTCGGTTTATGGTGAAATTATGTTCTTTCCACTTCCGGATTATGGCCCCAACAGTGCACACTGGAACATTCAGAAGTTTAGACTTCTGTAACCAATGCCATCAATATGTTTTGCAACAATAAGGTTGCAAAGGTCTTGAGAGAGTTCTTTGCTTTTACCCATCATGAGATGTTTGTTGTGTGACACCTTGGTAATGAGACACCTTTTTATAGGCCATCAGTTGAGACTGAACCAGCTGATATTAATTTATACTGACAAGGGGAAGAATTGCTTTCTAATTACTGATAGATTTCAGCTGGTGTTTTGGCTTTCCATGCCTTTTTGCACCTCCTTTTCTTCATGTGTTCAATACTTTTTCCCTGTGTCATTCCATTTTAGTACACATAACTTAATTTGTGAACTTGTTTGTTTTGGTTTCTTTGTATGTATGGATTGCATGGGTTGATACCAAGATGTGGGGAAAACTTCATGTCAATAGCAACTTTAGAAATATATTTACCTGGTGACGTGTTCAATACTTATTTTACTCGCTGTATATGCATAGGTCTATATACTTAGGCATTTGGATAAGAGATTTATGGTGCCTTCTCGATCTATCCCCTCCATGGTCACTGTGTCAGATGCTTGATAACACATAGTTTTGTATCTTGTTGGTTTAAATTGATTGTGGCTGATTTAAAAATGTTAGCTGATAAGACATATGTATATAGAACTTATCAATGTGGAATGTATGATGATGACCTTGACATTTGGTGATAATTTTATATCTGCATGAATCTAGATACACCACTCTACTAATTTTCTTCTGAAGAAGTGCACTTTGTTTTATGATAAGCATTGAAATGTACTTATCTGATTAATGGACTTCAGTAAACAGTTGTTAAAAATCTATGCATAAGTTATAAATAAATGTGTTTAATATTAGATGCAATGTCTGACGATGTAGAGAATAATGTAATTATCTCCTGAATAATCAGCCAATATTATTTCTGTTTTCAAACAATTGTCTTTTATGCATATACTGTATGTATTAATAAATGGATATTTTTTTTGTTTACCAACGTTTTTATTAAAGTATATCAACATATACATAAAAAAAAGAAGTACAGAGAGATCTGCAAATACATCCATGAGACAGAGAAATGTACTCTTGACTACTTCTATCCTATGTAGCAATAAAGGGAATGAAAAAAAAAAACGAAGGAGATATACTGTAATTGGACAAAAGAGAAATTACTAACAAAACATAAAGAATAAAAACCACAGTACATCAGAAGAATAGAGGTCTTGACATTTTTCATATAATTTCCTGATTAAGTGCATCCATATGTCGGAATCATTAATGCCAGAGTTATCTTACAAAAATTGTTCAAATATATCAACCAAGTTCAGATGAAGAAAAAAAAAAACCTTACAACTACATTATGTGTTTAATAGGCTGACCAGTATTCCCATTTGCGGTCAAATATACGCATGGAGTCCATAAGAGTGTGATGAGCCCTCTCCATCAGTCTGATGGACTCCATACGAAGCAGCACCTGAGACCATGGTACAGATGGGGACCGCTAATTGAGGGCTATAGCCCATTGGATGGCACTAAATAGTGTATGTGCCAGTTTTTGGCGAGGGGTGGGATATCTAGGAGTTCAGCATAGAGAATACACATCTGGTAAGTCAATAATATAGGCATGCCTGTCATTTGAAACACCTTCATAGTGGCTCGTTGCCATAGAGACTGAAGAGCTCTAAAACTCCAAAATGTGTGAACCTCTATCACGACAGCCTCTAAAGAATGTGTCAGGTAGAGTATCATGGCCATTTAGGTATTTATATAAAATTGAGATAGTCCCTTTATCTCTAGGACCCTCACCACATAGACTTTCAAATGGTGACTTGGCCACATTCTCGTCCTGTATAGGAGTGGTGATAAATGGATATTTTATTCCAAAAATGCAGTTGAAGTGCACATGTATCTAAAAAGTCCCTTTAATGGTTTTAGAATATGTTTTCAATATTGTATCTGAGATGTTGATACACCCTGATGTGAAACAAACAATAGAGTAGTCTAGCTTAGTAGAATTTAGGTGGCAAACACCAACAGACTCCAAGGTTGGATACATATCGGTTACTTTCAATGTACCTTTTAGAAATAAGACATTTGCTCATATTGTATTTGATACATCTCTGTAAGAGAGGGAGTAAATACAATGTATCGAACAACTATCAAGGGTCCCAGTGGAACATTATGATGTTCCAAATTCAACTGAAATGCAGAAACTTTGATAAATCTGAAATAACTACCTTTTTTTTACTTTAAAACAATCAGTCAAATATAAATCAACAATCATTTTGGCATATAACTTTTTGTGGAAAAATACATAAAAGATTATTATTGTCCCATTGGTTCATGTGGTTTCCCAAATATCAGACATAAACATAAGAGTTCGAAGCTGAATGGGAGGGACGCAAGGGACGCTGACTTTAATTGGTTACCTTCCAAATAGTACACAGACAGCCATTCACCCAAGCAAAAGTCCATACATTCCAACTCCAATATACCGTCTAGGGGTTGTCTTTTTGTAGTTGATAGCTGGTAAAACTTGTAACAGTAGAGGGGTTTAAGCATGGATACTCCAAAGCGCTCAGCAGTAGCCAGTAAACATAGGACAGTCATCTAACAATTGCGGTAATGATTAAAAGTGAACACTTTTAGGAGCTGTGGACCATGAGGCAAGAATTTGAGCAACTTGTTACCCTGTATCAGTGCGCAACATTTGATACCCAGTCTTTCATTCAGCACTCAGTCTCAGCGATCAACTTAAAGTCACTACTCACACGTCCCCAGTCCTCATTACAACTGCCTTCATCCATGGACACAGTGAGTGAGATCATCAAAATAGGTCATCCATAGGGATTTCCAGAGTAAAATGTGAGATTCCCACAGGTCCTTAACCACCTGCCTACTGGGCATTTCACACCGCTTTCTGCCCAGGCCAATTTTCAGCTTTCAGCGCTCTCACACTTTGAATACAACACGTTACCCAAATGAAATTTTTATATATTTTTTTCACACAAATAGAGCTTTCTTTTGGTGGTATTTAATCACTGCTGGGTTTTTTATTTTTTACTAAAAAAGAAGAAAAATGATGGACACTGATGGACACTGATGAGGAGGCACTGTTGGGCACTGATAGGTGGCACTGATATGCGGCACTGATGAGCACTGCTAGACGACACTGATGGGCACAAATTGGTGGCACTGGGGGGCACTGATGGGCACTGAAAGGCAGCACTGACTGGCATCACTAATGGACACTGATTGGTATCACTGATGGGCACTGCTGGATCTTTGCTGATGATCAGTGCCCTAATTACCTGTCCTGGTCTCCCCTGTGAGGAGATGCCACTGATCGGCTCTCCTCGCCATACACTCTGTCAGTGTGATGCGAGGAGAGACGATAAATGACACTTCTGCATTTACATGTGACCAGCTGTGATTGGACACAGCCGATCACATGGGTAAAGAGGCTCTTTACCGAAATCAGGGTAGCACCATGGCGAGAGCAGCCATTCTGGGGCACGATCATATGACGTCATCCCAGAACAAGAACCGCACTGCTTCTCCGTCATTTTACAGTGGATGGGCAACAAGTGGTTAAAGTCTGTAAGAGGGGCTTAGTGGTTGGCTGGTTTTGGTGCCAGAGCACAAGTCCCTACCATTGCTCCAGCCCTGCTAAAACACCGTCCCTCTTGCTGAGGCTGAACCCTCCGCCATCCTGTGCCCTGCTCCTTGCTATAGGCCTCCACACGACATTCCCGGCTATAGACCATTACATCCCCAAGCAAGGAATGTCCACACAAGAAATAGTTTTCTGCACTTTCCTGGTGGTGTTTAGGAAACGCCAATGCTGCCACATCACAAAGACATACATTGCGGAGTCACTTGACATCACACAGTTATTCACATTTAGTGGATCATCTGCAGAAGTCACAATTGAAAGCATGTGCAGCACTAACCTGACTTATATATGGAGGCTGGCTCACCCTGACCTAACTGCAGGAGGACTCTACCAAAAATGAAGCCTAGCACCTATGACACTGGGCTCTATTCACAGAACCAGATTGCGTGTGGTATTTTGATGTTTTCCCAAATACCGCATGTGATCCTGAAAATGTCAATTCACTGCTGCTATAAATCCAGTAAACAACTTGGTTGTTAAGGAGCGGGCAGCAGCCGCTGCGTCCTTAAGAACCCATGAGTCCTCAGCTATCAGCGGGTTTCCCCGCTAACAGCTGAAAGTAAAAAAAATAATAATGTGTCAATATAAACTAAGAAAAAAAGTGGCATGGGGTCCGCCCCCAAACCATACCAGGCCTTTGGGTTCTGGTATGGATTTTAAGGGAAACCCCCACAGCAATTATTTTTTTAATGGCGTAGGTTCCCCCCTAAAATCCCCCTGACCCCCCAGTGGGTCAGTAGAATTTAAACAACCTGCAAAGACTAAATGTGTGAGGGTGACCTTGACATTTGAACATAATGATGTCTGTGTGATTCTACAGGTGCATGTCCCAAAAATTTGAATATCATCAAAAAGTTCATTTATTTCAGTAATTCAATTGAAAAAGTGAAACTCATATATATTTTTTATTATTCATTACAACACAGAGTGATATATTTCAAGCATGTCTTTCTTTTAATTTGATGATTATGGCTTACAGCTAGTGAAAACCCTTAAATTCTTATTAAATTTTTTTAATATTGCACAAAATTCAATATTGTAGACTCATGGTGTCACACTCTAATCAGCTAATTAATGCAAAACACCTGTAAATGTTTCCTGAGCCTTTAAATGGTCTCTCAGTTTGGTTCAGTAGGTTATACAATCATGGGGAAGACTGCTGCCTTGATAGTTGTCCAGAAGACAGTCATTGACAATTTTCCACAAGGAGGGTAAGTCGCAAAAGGCCATTGCTAAGGAAGCTGGCTGATCACAGAGTGTTGTATCCAAGCATATTAATGGAAAGTTGAGTGAAAGAAAAAGTCTGTTAGAAAAAAGTGCACAAGCAACAGGGATAACCGCAGCAGTGAGAGGATTGTGAAGTAGAGGCCAATCAAGAATTTTGGGGGAGATTCGCAAGGAGGGGACTACGGCTGGTGTCGGTGCTTCAAAAGCCACCCCACACAGATGTATCCAGGACATGGGCTACAACTGTTGCATTCCTTGTGTCAAGCCACACCTGAACCAGAGAGAACATCAGAAGTGTTTTACGTGGGCTAAGGAGAAAAAGGACTGGACTGCTGCTCAGTGGTCCAAAGTCCTCTTTTTGGATGAAAGTACATTTTGCATTTCATTTGGAAATCAAGGTCCCAGAGTCTGGAGGAAGAGTGGAGAGGCACAGAATCCAAGTTGCATAAGGTCCAGTGTGAAGTTTCCATAGTCAGTAATGATTTGGAGAGCCATGTCATCTGCTGCTGTTGATCCACTGTGTTTTATCAAGTCCAAAGTCAGCGCAGCCCTCTACCAGGAAATTCTAGAACACTTTATGCTTCCCTCTGCTGACTAGCTTTATGGAGATGCTGATTTAATTTTCCAGTAGGACTTGGCACCTGCCCACACTGCCAAAAGTACCAATACCTGGTTTAATGATCATGGTATCACTGTGCTTGACTGGCCAGCAAACTCACTTGACCTAAACCCCATAGAGAATATGGTATACAGTAAATGGATGTGACCTGACACACACACTAATAAAACACATGGCGGCCTCCATCCCTGATTTGGTAGATAGGAGAGAAGGATTTGTGGGACTTTAAATGAGGGAACGCCATGTCAAGAGAGAATAACAACATAAAAATGAAGTTACGGTACATGATTTATTTATTACAATCTTAAATACATATCAGATATTTTGTATTAAATAGATAGGTAGTTACAAGACATACACTAAATATGCTGCTCATAGCATGCAATACAAATAAAAAATAGACATGGCAGATATACTAGATAAAATAAATCAATTGCAGAACATATGTAATAAAGACAAATAACTGTTGGCATCTAGTGGCACTCTACACGTTTCCTGGCATTACAGCCATTCATCAGGAGTGTTATAAAGTAATATACTGGAAATAAAAATAAACAGGGGTAAATGATAATGCCTTTGGAATAGGGGAGGACAGAGACTATGTCCCAACAAGGTGGAGACAAATTGGGAAACTATATTACTTTATAACACTCCTGATGAATGGCTGTAATGCCAGGAAACGCGTAGAGTGCCACTAGATGCCAACTGTTATTTGTCTCTATTACATATGTTCTTCACTTGATTTATTTTATCATGTATATCTGCCATGTCTATTTTTCATTTGAATTGTATGCTGTGAGCAGCATATTTAGTGTAAGTCTTGTGAATACCTATCAGATATTTTGTATCAAATATATATGTATTTAAGATTGTAATAAATAAATTATGTTCTGTAACTTCATTTTTATGTTGTTATTCATTCTTGACATGGCGTTCCCTCATTTAAAGTCCCACAAATCCGTCTCTCCTATCCCCCATAGAGAATATGTGTGGTATTTTCAAGAGGAAGATGAGAGACACCAGACCCAACAAAGCAGATGAGCTGAAGGTCACTATCAAAGCAACCTGGGCTTCCATGACACCTCAGCAGTGTCACGGGCTGATCAACTCCATCGCCTCCACGCCATTGATGCAGTAATTCATGCAAAAGGAGCCCCGACCAAGTATTGAATGCATACTATGCTGTACATGGACATACTTTTTAGTAAGGTAACATTTCTGTATTAAAAATCTTTTTTTTTTTATTGGTCTTATGTATTATTCTAATTTTCTGGGTTTTCTTTTGGGGTTTTCACTAGCTGTAAGCCATAATCATCAGAATTTAATAGAAAGAAATGTTTGAAATATATCACTCTGTGTGTAATGAATCTATATGATATATGAGTTTAACTTTTCAAATTGAATTACTGAAATAAATGACCTTTTTGATGATATTCACATTTTTTGAGATGCACCTGTATATACACCACTTCGCTGATTAGCGTCTGCTCCTAGAAATTCATTAAAAATGGACTCCCTCCACCAACCGCTGAGACCCATTGCTTTACTGACAGCAATCCTCCCCGTTGGGGGCTGGTAAAAATTATAAAATGCTGTGCCCCCTGCACAGACTTTTCTCCTCCTTGTCTTCTGACCTGACCCTTTTCTCTCCTTGCTTGTAGCCGGGGAAACAGTAGGCTGTGCAGGGGAGAAGCAGCCGGCACTCAGAGGGGGGGATTCAGTGACAGACGGGCACCAGCAAACAGCTGTATTCTCTGTTACGCCTACTTATACTGGACCCCACAGTCAGCAGAAACACCTGGTTCAGCAGGTATGGACAAGGTGCTCAAGGCACAGTAGCAGGAGGAAGAGGAGGACTTCTTTGCATCTCACTGCCCACTATATCCAGACATCATCCTTATAAGACCATAGCAGTCACAGGAGAAGGAATATGGTTGCAGTGGGGCATTGAGGCTGAATAAAACATGGGGCAGGGTTTTAGGAGTTTTATGCCTTCAAAACTTAGGAAATTTACGTGGCTGGGGGAGGTAGCTCAAAACTATTTTGCCCTCAGCAACCAATCAATTTGTGGAATTAAGGAGAGGGGCCAATACTGGTTGACAACCCACCTTTATCCACATTACAAGGGAAAGTCTCAGTGCTCCCACCCTTGTCGAGGGAGCAGAGGATGAAACATTTGGAGGATGCGCTACGAATGCACCTGTGTCATTCATTTCCAGAGGCTAGCAGTATAACCTCTGACAGGCAAGGTGTCACTGAGTCTCCTGTTGGTCAAAAGAGGAGTGGCGGTATGGGTGGCTGCCTGAGGTCTCAGGGCTGTCTGCTGCCAGCACCAATCAACGGCGGCTGTCAGGGGTCAAGAGCTGATGTAGAGACCCTCTGAATGGATGATCCCCTTGACAACTATGCTATGGGGATGGACCACTGGTCAGTGATTCTCCAGTATGGAAATGAGATTCAGGACTACCCTACAGCCAGCGTGCTCTCTGAACATTCACTTGGTGCTGCTGGGGGGCTTTATGACAGACAAAGAGTGCATCTGACCATGGACACTATTGACATTTGTGAAAATGAACCAGTCTTGGATCAACAGCAGCTATCAAGCCCCTGCTGCAGATGCTGCTAATTAAATATTCGGTGTCTCCCTCTGACATAGAATATTACCAAATTAAGAGTACATATTATCCAATTGCTAATCCATATAGTTTTTTTTTTATTTGTGGCTGTGAAAAAGCACACTCTAAAAAAAAAACCTGTATATTTTTTGTGTTGCACTTCAGCCTTGTAAACTCATTTACCTGGTGTGCTGTTTAGCACAATATTTCTGCCTCTTGACTGTGACATAATAAACTGAATTTGTTTTTATCCAAACAAAATATACATTGCTTCCTCTGACAGAGTAGCCAAGTATAAATGCTTGGTTAATGGCCAGCAAGTATCTACAATATTTAAGGCTGCTGTGTTTGAAATACCATACTCTAATTGAATTTTCTTGAAAAATAAAAAGACTCATCTCTCCCATACATAGCGGCATTGGGCTCCAAACAAACTGCTTGCATGCTTTCCAGCTACTGTTTGAAATGTTTCGCTTTAGAAAAGCCTGTAGCAAAAAGAAAATAAGAAATAAGCGCAGGGCTACATGAAATGGGACCCTGTAGGCTGGGCTAGTGAGGGGTAATTATTTCCTGAAGTTAACTTGAGCTCACAGGTTATTGGTCAGAGCGGTGGGAGGGGGAGGCAGTGCAGAGAGGAGGTCAGAGGTCAGCGCACGAGGATAGGAAAAGCTCCCGCCCGCCCTAATTATTTGAGATTGGTTGCATGGAAAATTGATAATGTTGATTTGTTTTTCTGTGTTTTTTGTTTTCTTTTTGTGTTTCATGTTCTTTTAGGAAGGTGGTTGGGTCTTTGGAGGCATTTGGAAGTAAGATTATGGAATTAAAGGTTTGGGACACATCTAAGATATGGGTCCCCGGTGAATTCCAGTTACGTGGTTAACTGCGAGTTTATGGTTGGGACACATCTGAGGTGTGGGTCCCCGGTGAATGCCAGTTATGTGGTTAACTGGGAGTTTATGGTTATCTGCTGAAGGTGGATCGTCCCCGAGTCGGATGCAAAGCGACAGGGACCATAAAATGGTTAAGGAGATATAAAGTAAAGAGTTGGATACATAGTGCCTCCAAGGATCGGCAACCAAAAAGTTTATGCTTGTTTTGGTTTATACGGTTATTTATTTTATTCAATAAAGGGGCCGTAAATGGCCAGTTTTATCCCAACCTTTGGTGTCAGACTATTTTTAGTAGCAATAATAAGGGGCTACAATATGGGTAAAAGTTATGGGTATTAGTGGTAAAATATAAGACAGTATACATAGGGGTTACCTTTTCATGTCTCGGCATATGGCATTGTGATTTTTTTTTTTATATTGTTCGAAATAACAATTAATTCATCTCTGCAATGTGGGTTTTTGGTATAGAGGTAGGGTTGCCATCTGTCCCGGACAGTTTTGTTTTAAATCATGTCAGGGTTTCAGGCGGACTGAAACCCGGACACATTATTCAGACCAGACTGTGGCTCCACAAGTAATCAAGATAGTCACACGCAAATCTGTTGCCATCCGGGAGCTGTGGGCTGCTGTCTGGAGGCAGGTTTGGCATTACTGGGGGGCATGGCGATGATGCCAGCAAGGGCAATTTGGCTACATCCACTGTTCCCTGTGGCATGCTATGCGCACCACATTACTACTCTCTTTGGGGCACCCAAAGGTGTCCCAGGCCGCTAAAGTGTTCGGGTTTGGCTTGATGAAAAGGTGGCAATCCTATATAGAAGTGCTTTAATGTACTCTGGGTTGATTTTTTATTCAACCTTGTACTGTATACAATATGGTATGTTACTGAATAGATTACAAAAAGCCATGCTCTGTGACTTGTTTTGTCCATGTTTGGCAATTTATATGACATTGATAGTTTTAGCTTTTTTTTTATTCTTTATTTACAGTTTTACACAGGTTACACAATACACTTATAGAGAAAATTTCAATCACTTATCCGCTATCCAGCATAGTTTCAGGAACTTCAGACAGATATATTAACCCATAGTAAAATAGATTAATATACAGGTCCTTCTCAAAAAATTAGCATATTGTGATAAAGTTCATTATTTTCTGTAATGTACTGATAAACATTAGACTTTCATATATTTTAGATTCATTACACACAACTGAAGTAGTTCAAGCCTTTTCTTGTTTTAATATTGATGATTTTGGCATACAGCTCATGAAAACCCAAAAATCCTATCTCAAAAAATTAGCATATCATGAAAAGGTTCTCTAAACGAGCTATTAACCTAATCATCTGAATCAACTAATTAACTCTAAACACCTGCAAAAGATTCCTGAGGCTTTTAAAAACTCCCAGCCTGGTTCATTACTCAAAACCGCAATCATGGGTAAGACTGCCGACCTGACTGCTGTCCAGAAGGCCATCATTGACACCCTCAAGCAAGAGGGTAAGACACAGAAAGAAATTTCTGAACGAATAGGCTGTTCCCAGAGTGCTGTATCAAGGCACCTCAGTGGGAAGTCTGTGGGAAGGAAAAAGTGTGGCAGAAAACGCTGCACAACGAGAAGAGGTGACCGGACCCTGAAGAAGATTGTGGAGAAGGACCGATTCCAGACCTTGGTGGACCTGCGGAAGCAGTGGACTGAGTCTGGAGTAGAAACATCCAGAGCCACCGTGAACAGGCGTGTGCAGGAAATGGGCTACAGGTGCCGCATTCCCCAGGTCAAGCCACTTTTGAACCAGAAACAGCGGCAGAAGCGCCTGACCTGGGCTACAGAGAAGCAGCACTGGACTGTTGCTCAGTGGTCCAAAGTACATTCGGAAATCAAGGTGCCAGAGTCTGGAGGAAGACTGGGGAGAGGGAAATGCCAAAATGCCTGAAGTCCAGTGTCAAGTACCCACAGTCAGTGATGGTCTGGGGTGCCATGTCAGCTGCTGGTGTTGGTCCACTGTGTTTTATCAAGGGCAGGGTCAATGCAGCTAGCTATCAGGAGATTTTGGAGCACTTCATGCTTCCGTCTGCTGAAAAGCTTTATGG
This sequence comes from Rana muscosa, assembly GCA_029206835.1. NCBI lineage: Eukaryota > Metazoa > Chordata > Amphibia > Anura > Ranidae > Rana > Rana muscosa. Next base: position 368,252,685 of record CM055123.1, on the reverse strand, counting down.
AGATGAAGATTTCATTTTTCAGCACGACCTGGCACCTGCTCACAGTGCCAAAACCACTGGTAAATGGTTTACTGACCATGGTATTACTGTGCTCAATTGGCCTGCCAACTCTCCTGACCTGAACCCCATAGAGAATCTGTGGGATATTGGGAAGAGAAAGTTGAGAGACGCAAGACCCAACACTCTGGATGAGCTTAAGGCCGCTATCGAAGCATCCTGGGCCTCCATAACACCTCAGCAGTGCCACAGGCTGGTTGCCTCCATGCCACGCCGCATTGAAGCAGTCATTTCTGCAAAAGGATTCCCGACCAAGTATTGAGTGCATAACTGAACATAATTATTTGAAGGTTGACTTTTTTTGTATTAAAAACACTTTTCTTTTATTGGTCGGATGAAATATGCTAATTTTTTGAGATAGGATTTTTGGGTTTTCATGAGCTGTATGCCAAAATCATCAATATTAAAACAAGAAAAGGCTTGAACTACTTCAGTTGTGTGTAATGAATCTAAAATATATGAAAGTCTAATGTTTATCAGTACATTACAGAAAATAATGAACTTTATCACAATATGCTAATTTTTTGAGAAGGACCTGTACAGTGCCTTCAGACTGGGGTGGAGGTTTACCTTCCAGCAGGACAATGGCCCTAAACATACAGCCAGAGCTACAATGGAATGGTTTAGATCAAAGCATATTCATGTGTTAGAATGGCCCAGTCAAAGTCCAGACCTAAATCCAAGTGAGAATCTGTGGCAAGACTTGAAAATTGCTGTTCACAGATGCTCTCCATCCAATCTGACAGAGCTTGAGCTATTTTGCTAAGAACAATGGGCAAAAATGTCACTTTCTAGATGTGCAAAGCTAATAAAGACATCCCCAAAAAGACTTGCAGCTGTTGTGAGATTGGGGGATGTCTGGCTCAGTGATAGATGTGTTTTAAGTGAGTTCACAGCCAACAGGAATTAAGGTTTAAGGGCGTGGTAGCCCACTTTTATTGAAAGAAACAAAAAGGAAATGTAGCGGGGTCTCCTTTAGGGCCCCGGGACTACGTTACCCATAACCCTGTTCGGCACCCAGGGTGCATTTTTGCCACCGCAGAGACTCATGGGTGGGACTATTTAAGAGGAGGGCGAGGCTGAGCTCGGCCTCTTTGGACACCGCGCTGCTATCAACAGGTCTTCCCGTGCGGATCTGCTGCAGTGCAGGGCCTGAAGCCAGGGCCTTGCACAACTTCCAGAGAGCTTTCCACCCCACTGCGAGCCCAGGTGGCATCTGACTTCTCCAAGTTGCGGACATCAGTTGGACCGGGGACCCGGCCGGTGCAGACGTTGTGTGCGGAGACACAGTCGGTGGAAGTCCCGGACTGGGATCGCGTCCGGAGTGGTGAGCGAGCACCTGCTCAATCCAAAAAAATACTTTACTCTGATTAGGCCTAGAGACTGCCTTGGCCCACCAAGTTTTATCTGTTGTTCCACCGGAGACTAGTAGCAGAACTGGGGCGTGTAGTCTCCGGTGAAGTGTTCTTCTATTACCTATCGTGTGGATTACAAATACTGTTTCTTTCTATATGTGCACCACCGTTCAAGCTGCATGCAAATAATTTGTTCTCCAAGAGACTGAGTTATATCTGAGTCAGGCCTGATCAGGAGTTAGAACTTTTTGTTGCTGCGCCATAAGGGCGCATACATAGGAATAGCTGCACTTGGCGGGTAATCGCCAGCATCCTTAGTGTGTACTATATTTACCGTTGCAGGGCTCTGCAGACAATATATGTGTTATGTGTTAACCTATGCCTTTTACACAAAAGTAAACTAGTTATACTTTAACACTTCGCTCTCAGTGTGTTATCATTGTGCATATATTGCTAGATTGTGATAAGATAACAACCCTTAAGCCCTGTACACACAATCGGTTTGACTGATGAAAACCGTCCGATGGATGGTTTTCATCAGACCAACCGATCGTGTATGGTACCCATCTGTCTTTTTTCCATCGGTTGTAAAAAATAGAACTTGTTTTAAAATTTTCCGATGGATAAAAAACCGATGGGAATTTCCGATTGTCTATGGGCAAGTCCATCGGTTAAAAAACCCACGCATGCTCAGAATCAAGTCGACGCATGCTCAGAAGCATTAAACTTCATTTTTCTCGGCTCATCGGAGTGTTTTACGTCACCGCGTTTGGAACGGTCGGTTTTTTGACTGATGGTGTGTGGCCAAGACTGATGAAAAACAGTTTCATCGGATTTTCGATGGACAAATCCATCGGACGAAAATCCATAGGTTATCCGATCGTGTGTACGGGGCTTCAGACTAACTGTGCCAGAGTGGGTCGAGTAGATTGCCGGGGGTTGGCGGTGCTGTGTTCAGGGCCCGAAACAAATCCAGCGGCTCTCTTAACTGGGGGTAGAAAGTTCATACGTGCACTTGGTTTCCCACACAGGGGTTCTTCTCCCACAAATAACAAATGAAAATGCCAATCCACCTGGCTCTTAAGGCTCGCTCAGCTTTGGATGCAGTTCCTTGCTGTACAGGCCCACTCCTGGCCTCTAGGAAGGGCTCTCCTGACACGCCAGGGTTCCACACTCCTCCAAGACTCACGGTTCCCTCTGGTCCCCAAGACTCTCTCTTCCAGTTGTATCAGCTATAGTCTCCCCGACTCTCTCAGCTGGCCCAACTCTCTCAATCCACTGACCTGGAACCTCTCCCACATGGAGAACCATCTCAAGGATGTTGCCTGAGTTCTTATATAGTAGCGCACCCCCCATTTGTCTACAGCAACTGCTCCAACACCAACTCCTTTCATACACACCCTGTTCAGCTCTGCCTTATAACGAGTGTGTGCACCTGGACACACACACAGAACCTGCAGAGCTCCTGGAAAACCCGGACACATGACTGAAGACTCCTTCCCTCCCAATGCTCTTTGAAGTCTTCAAGTTTCCAGCCCCAATCCAGACTTACAAAATCCAGAGAAAACGTAAAGCATAGTTTTCTCTGCTCACCAATCTTTTGCTGGAACTTCTCAAATTGCTTCTTTGAGAGTCCTGTGTCCATTTTAAACACATTTTCACTAAGACAGGGGCTCTCACTCTCACACTGTAATTGCAGAGAAAGGTGGTTCTACAAAGTATTGACTCGGGGGGGGGGGGGGCTGAATACAAATGCACGCCACACTTTTCACATATTTATTTGTAAAAAAAAATAATTGAAAACCATTTATCATTTTCCTTCCACTTCACAATTACGTGTCACTTTGTGTTGGTCTATCACATAAAATCCCAATAAAATATATTTACTTTTTTGGTTGTATCATGACAAAATGTGGAAAATTTCAAGGGGTATGAAAACTTTTTCAAGGCACTGTACATAATGTCCATAATGATACTATTCCTCATTTCATTTATGGAGTTTCACATGCCCTAATATTCTTTTATTCTGTCACAGTGGATAAAAATAGCTTATTATGCATGAGTACCGAAAATAGAAAGGGGGGGGGGTAAACGGGGTAAGGTGACTTCCATATTCTGAAAAAACCAATAGAAGTCCATATAACCGGATTTCAAGATGAGAACAAGGGGTTGGGATGGGGGGACGGGACATATGTGCACAGCTGTCACAGATATTCACCATATTTAGGGTGACTGTTGAATATTTAAGGCTATCCCCTCATGATCTTAAATTATATAGAGACACTTCCACACTCTGTAAATAAAGTAAATCAGTACACTGTGTGTAGATGTGGTTTGGCAGCAATAAATCATGTAGGCAGGTGCAAAGAAAACTTGCAATGAAGTAATGTGACGACAGTTCACAACAAACCTAGTGGGAGGATCACCCAACCAGGTACACTCACGGTTTCCAGCAACGTGAACAAAGCAGGTTTCAGCCAGATTGATAGCATCTGTTAGAGTAGAATGCAGCTTAGCCATCTCAAACCCAAGTGGAAGGATGTTCAGAGGAGCTGCAACCCTACACTTTCCCTACAGCTAGTATTGTCCCTAACAGACAGAATAGGTTTTCCCTACGCTACCCACTTGCATTAAGCATGCCAAAACTGGGAGCCAGGGCCTTAAATAGGTTCTGCCAGACTCAATATGGCTGCCAGTCACATGGGGCAGCAGCATCCAACCGGATAGCTTCCCCAGTGACCCAGGAAACTATGTTCCTCTCGACTTCCTCTCCAGCTTCAAGGCCGCTGAGGTTGAGTGCCACCTACAATGGAGAACGTGGACTGCACCTGCCTACATGTGATATTTTGTTGAGCATGTGAATATAGTCTAAAAGTATATCTTCCTAATGATTTGCCAAAACAATGATTTCCTACATCAGTTTGATTTTACTGATTTTAGAAAACCACAAACTGGTGATGGTGATAAAGTTTGTTTCCAATAAATGCACAGTTAGAAAATGTATTAAATGTATTAATGGAGAGCATTTATATTATTTCATCAGCATTGGAGTCAAATGAAGAAGGAATGATAGCATTGTATGGCATTTGGACTTCTGTAATATTACCTGCTTCACTTGGGGCCAGAAGTATTTTATACCTACAAAAGACCAAAAAACATGTAGGAGGGAACCTTCCTCTTCCCGGCATCTCCAGCACAGTGGGGAGCTTTGCAGAAAGTTTCTGGAGGGTTTTGGGGATCCTATACCACTTAAAAAAGGATCTTATAACCCACCACTTGGATTTTACTAGATTTTGAAGCTCTGTGGGTCATTTGTATGACAAAAAGAGAAAAGAAGCAGACTTAATCATTTTACTAAAATCAATACAACAATAAAAAAAACGAATGCACTTATTTCAATTAAGATGGAAGTACAGTCCACGTGTTATGCCCCATACACACGATCGTTTTTCATGCCGTTAAAAATGCCATTAAAAAAAATGGCCATTAAAAATGATCGTGTGTAGGCTCCAGAGCATTTTTAACGACGTGAAAAACGGCCATTAAAAATTTCGAACATGCTCTCTTTTTTCACGTCGTTTTTCATGTCGTTTTTTTTAACGACGTGAAAAACGATAGTGTGTATGCTTTAACGACGTGAAAAAAACGCGCATGCTCAGAATCAAGTATGAGACAGGAGCGCTCATTCTGGTAAAACTAGCGTTCGTAATGGAGATAGCACATTCGTCACGCAGTCACGGACTGAAAAGCACGAGACTGAAAAGAGCGAATCGTCGCTCAACAAACTTTACTAACATGAAGGGTGGCGCCATTCGAACGGAACTTCCCCTTTATAGTGCCGTCGTACGTGTTGTACGTCACTGCGCTTTGCTTGATCGTTTTTTTAAATGATCGTGTGTACGCAAGACAGGCTTGAGAGGAAACATGAAAAAAAACGACGTGAAAAACGGCAAGAAAAAAAATGGCAAGAAAAACGATCGTGTGTATGGGGCATAAGGCTCGGTTCACACTGCTGCGACGGCAAAGTACAACTTTGCATGCGACTTTGCCCCGCGACTTCCTTTCTGACTTGATCCGACTTGGATGCTATTTAGGAGCCTGTACAAGGGCTGAAATTGCACCCAAGTCTGACCAAAGTAGTGCAGGAACCTTCTCTAAAGTTGGAGCGACTTCTGTAGTATCAGTTAAGATGGTCCTCATTAGGAAACATTGAATTTGACATGTCGTGTCACTTGGGGTCTCACAAGTCAGATCCCATGTCGCAGCAGTGTGAACCAATCCTAAAGATGCATTTACAGTTTGGAATGACCTCTGGACCGCTGTAATAGACACAAATTCACCTACCAGGTACAGTATAGGTAATAAAACTCTCTTTGTTTCTTCACTAATCACTCCTGGGTAATGATTGTGGGAGCAGCAAGTCAGTTATCCCTTACACAGTAGTGTATTTAGATTTTGTGCTGCCCTAGGCCTGACTAAACTCGTGCACCCCCTAATTTAAATATGACCCACCCCTTCCTGACAAGGCCACACCCCTTTCTGTTTAAGACCCGCCCTGACATTTTCGAGTGGGGACACTAGTTCTGAGGGTCTGGGGGGGGGAGGCAATGGATTTCCTTAATTTGCATAGATTTCCTCTCACTTCCTGTTTGGCTATGGGGCAGGAAGTGTAGGGAAATCTCTGCAATGGGACAGGGATGGTAAAAAATAAACTGACAGGGGTTATAACCCTCCCTTATTCTATCCAAAATGAAAAAAAAGTGTTGCCTATAGTTCTACTTTAAGCAGAAATTTCTGATAATTTTATGGAGAGGAATAAGAAGATATAACCATGCCAATGGTGCAGAAGAAAACATATAGCACAGTGAGGAAGGTTTGTGGTCCAAGATGATAGGACAGTCAAAATTAGAAAAGTGCCCATCCCACAGTTGGGGAATGCTGGCCGTCTGCAAAACGGAACCAGTGCGGCCGCTTTATGGGGGCGCTAGACTAATTTGCCTCTCAGCCCAGTCTGCCCCATGAGACTGGCGCTACACTAACAGTGTAGCGTGTGCCGGCGGGGACTCTTTCCGTGCTGTCCCCCTGCAAAGTGCTGCCCTAGGCCTGGGCCTTGTTGGCCTAGGCCAGGATACAGCGTTGCCCTTACATATTGGAACCATGATGTGAAAAATTTCTTGGTGAATATTTCTGCATAGGCTTTTAGATTTATATTTTTTTTACACAGACAATATGGACTCTGTTTAGTGTTTAGTGCACTATCATATGTTATCTTTTTGGGTCATTTACTATATTTTTATTGATCCAAAAAGTTGGGATCAAGATTTTCCAAGTTCTTTATCCCCATTTTGCAATGTATTTTGGGATGAGCCAGTTGTATATGTCGATATGGGGTACAAATGAGATATGACCCAATCATGTCAGAGGCTATACAAAGTGTCTCCCAAATCTGTGAGGGCGGAGAGAGTTCCAGGTTTACTCCAAGTATGTAATAAGAAATGATGCAGTTGTTTGGTTTTCCAATAGAAAGAGGTTGCTCAAACATATTCTGAATTTCTGATAGAGAATGCAAGAGCCCACCTGACCAGAAATATTGTAGACAAACCTTTCCAGAGTGGAGGATGTCCCATCTCCGAAACCTGGTTGCAATTGTGGGTGGCCTTTTACGGGTGTCATACGTGATGGAGTTTATTCTGCAAAGATCGACTGTCTGTTGATCTTAAAGTGGTTGTAAACCCACTTTTGCAACTTGCACCTACAGGTAAGCCTAGATTAAGGCTTACCTGTAGGTGCAAGAAATATCTCCTAAACCTACACGGTTTAGGAGATATTTGCTAAAAATTACATGCATCCGTGTCTACGGCGCATGCACACCATAGACAACGGCGCATTCATAGGGTTAATCCCATACACAAATCCGGCTAAGTCCCAGCAATGGTTCGGCTTAGCCGGATTTGATGGCTCCCGCGCGCATGCGCGGAGTCACGTCTTCGCCGCTCCGGCCAATCACAGCGCCGGAGCGGCGCTGCGATTGGGTGGAGCGGCGATACCCGGAAGTAACCTTCCGGCTATCCCCGCAGCGAAGGCTGCGGCTGAAGAGGTAGATGAGGACGGCTTCGGGGCCCCAATCTAAGGTAAGTGATGCATAATGAGCTATTATGCTAGTCATATTAGCTCATTATGGCTTTCTCTTACAGGTGGTTTTAAAAATATATATATTTTTTTAGGGGTTTACAACCACTTTAATGAAAATTTAATTGAATGAGCTGGAGTAGCTTGGTTGCTAAAATATTGGTAAAAGTTTGAAGTCCACATTTAACAGTGAGATTGGGTGGTAGGTGGTAATTTGCCTATGATCTTTTGCCCTGCCACTGTACAGCACAGGGGCCTCACAAATACGAGGGGCTCCAAAATAGATTTTCCAAGTGGAGAAAACTTTTTTCTACAGGTTTTAGTTTCTCAGATTAGGGTTTGGAGACTCAGAGCCTTCAAAGAGATTTGGGTGGGAAGAAGCCTCTACCCCTGTCTTCAGGTCTTACCTGACCGAGGCCCTAAGCCTTATAGTGCTTCCTTTGCCTGCCACCTGAACTGGCCATGCCTTTGCCTGCCACCTGAACTGGCCATGCCTCTGCATGTTACCTGAACAGCCTGCTTATGGACCATGTTCATACTTTGGCATATCTCTGTCTGCTGCCTGGACAATTCCTAGACATTTCCTTTGGCTGTCTGGACCAATGCTTTGACTGCTGTGGGACGGTATTCCTGCCAGCTGAAACCTCAGCTAATCCTTTTTTTACCCTTTGCTCAGCAGACTGTATTTTGGGGTGTAATTCTTGGTGTGTACATGCTATGCCTGACGGTGCTACTTGCATGTTAGGCCTATGTATGTGGCCAGGCTGTGGAAAAATCTCACACATGTGGTATCGCCATACTCAGGACAAGTAGCAGAATGTATTTTGGGGTGTAATTTTTGCTTTGTACATGCTATGTGTCAGAAAGATCTTATAAATTGATAACTTTGTGAAAAAATATTTTATTTTTCTTTCCACATTTTCCAAAAACTTGTGGAAAAAAATGACATGTTCAAAAGACTCATTATGCCTCATAGAATATACATTGGGGTGTTTTTTGTTTTCAAAATGGGGTCATTTTGTGGGTAATTCTGATGTCCTGGTGCTTCAGGGCCTTCAAAATGTGATAGATACTCAGGAAATTAAATGTGTAATTTATGCCTTTAGAACGCCTGACAGTGCTACTTGGATGTTGGGCCTCTGTATGTGGCCAGGCTGTGGAAAAGTCTCACACATGGGGTATCGCCATACTCAAGACGAGTAGCAGAATGTATTTTGAGGTGTAATTGCAAGTATGCCTATACCGTGTGTGAGAAATAACTTGTAAATTTGACAATTTTGTGAAGAAAATGTGGGAAAAAAATTGCAACTTCAAAAAATTCACTATGCCTCTTACTAAATACCTCAGACTGCCTTATTTCCAAAAATGAGTCATTTGGGGGGTATTTGGACTGTCCTGACATTTTAGGGCCTCAATAAATGAGGCCATCAGTGCATCAGGATTGGTCAATTTTCAATAATGTGTAGCATAGCTTGTAGACTCTATAACTTTCACACAAACCAATTATCATACACTTATCAGGTTTTTTTTTTTACCAAAGACACTTATGCAGAATAAATGTTGGCCTAAATTTATGATAAAATTTGATTCTATTGGATTTCTTTTAAAACAGAAAGTAGAAAATGTTTTTTTTTCTTCAAAATTTTTGCTGTTTTTTTCGCTTATATCGCAAAAAATTTAAAACTCAGTGGTGAATAAATACCACCAAAAGAAAGCTCAATTTCTGTGAACAAAATGATAAAAAAAAATCATTTGGGTATAGTGGGAATGACAATTACTCAGTCATGCTAAAGTGTGACAGTGCTGAAAGCTGAAAATTGGTCTGGAAAGGAAGGGGATGAAAGTGCCCAGTATTGAGGTGGTTAAATAGGCAAGGGGTGGGCCAAACAGTGACATCACATGGTGGCCCCACCCCCTTGTGATGTCACTGACTCAGCATGCAACATTGTATATAGCAACTAGCTATATGCCGTGTTTTTAAAGGGGGAAAAAACAAACAACCGCAACACTTGTATTTCTGGTGCGACTTCATTAAAGTCTATTACAAGTAAAAGGCAATCTGCTGGGGGGAAAAAAGTCCCTGACCCTTTCCAAAAATGCACCGCTAAAAAAAACGCACAGATGTGAACGTGTGATAGGAAACCATGTTAAATGGACTGTAGTGTGTTTCTGCAAAACAGAATACGCACAAAAAAAGCGCTTAGGTGTGAAGGAAGGAATGGAGTTTATGAGGATAGTAAAATAATCTGGGGGGTGGGAGGTGGGGAAGGGAGGAATAGGGTAAAAGGAAAGGGGGAGTAGAAGAAAGAGGGAGAGGGGAGAGATAATGATAGAAAGGGAGAGGAGTGATTACGGTGGGGTAAGGGATTGTGCACCCATAGAATGATCTTTGGGAGCATGAAAGAAGAAATCAAATACCTTTGTTGTAAAAAATAACTTTTCCACCAAATATGAGAGGCATAAACTGTAGACCAGATACCAATTCTCTGATCGAATTGGTCAGATAAAAAATGTCATATACAACAGGGTGAGCACATAGAAAAGATTAATAAAAGAACTTTGCAACCATTAGTGGTTCTCTGAGGAGGAGTGTCTATTGAATATATAAAGAAATCTGTAGTATTACATGACCTGTAGCACACTGCAAGAAGCCAAGGTCCTTATTATTATTCAGACATTGGTGCAATAACAGCTCTAAGAAGTAAAAACTGAAAATGCATTCTGAAATTGCATTTGCAGGACAATCTTTTGGTCTGGTTTCCCTGGAAAAGAGTCACTATAGGGTGTCTCTTTCATCTCTGTGTGATAGCATGAGCCAATTGCTTAGTCATGTCCCTGGGCGAGACAAGTAGATCCCATGCCACAATAATTAAAGTGATACTATAGGTTCAGGTTTTTTTTTTTTTAAATAACAAACATGTCATACTTACCTCCACTGTACAACTAGTTTTGCACAGAGTGGCCCCCAAGCTCTGTTTTCTGTGGTCCCTGTGCGGCTCTCTGGGCTCCTCCCCGCTTCAGACAACCCCTTATGGGAAGCGCTCTCCCAAGGGGGTTACCTTGCGGGCACGCTCCCGAGTCCTGCATTTGGCGTCCATAGCCCCAGCGCCGCGTCATTGGATTTGATTGACAGCAGCGGGAGCCAATAGCTGCGCTGCTATCAATCTATCCATAGAAGAGCCGAGAACCCCGGGCAAAGTTCCAGTGCGTTCTCGACGCGGGACTTTCCAGACCTCAGGTAAGTAAAATGGGGGTCTGGGGAGGCCGGTAACTGTTAGATGTTTTTTCACCTTAATGCATAGGATGCATTAAGGTGAAAAAACATGAGGGTTTACAATCCCTTTAATATGGGGTTTTCCAGGCTGGCATCAATATGCATTAACAGCACCCATTCATGTCTCAATTGTTACTCCAAACTCACCAAAGCATAGTGACAGGACCATTACATAATTTCACTTGAATGGGCTGATTTATGTGCGATTGTCACTCCAAAGAAGCCCAGAGACCAAATTTTCGTCCTAAGCTAGGAGCTATTTTACACTCACATATCCTCCCGGCCAGTCAAGTTCCTCCACCCCAAACTCTCTCATCTATGTTTTTAAGACCTTGCTTTGTGCACTGGTCCAAATCATTATATAGAGGTGGGATTATGGTGTGGGGTTGTTTTTCAGGGGTTGGGCTTGGCTCCTTAGTTCCAGTGAAAGGAACCCTTAGGGCATCAGCATACCAAGACATTTTGGACAATTTTAAGCTCCCAATGTGGGAACAGTTTGGAGGTGGCCCCTTCCTGGTTAAACATGACTGCACACCAGTGCACAAACAAGGTCCATAAAGACATGGATGTTCAGGTTTGGGGTGGAGGAACTTGACTGGCCTGCACAGAATCCTGACTTCAACCTGATAGAACACCTTTGGGATGAATTAGAGTGGAGACTGTGAGCCAGTCCTTCTCAACCATCACCAGGTAGTGCCTGACCTCACAAATGGGCTTCTGGAAGAATGGTCAAACATTCCCATAGACACACTCCTAAACCTTGTGGACAGCCTTCCCAGAAGAGTTGAGGCTGTTAGTAGCTGCAAAGGATGGGTAAACTCATGCAGATGATATGCCAACTTGTACTAAAAAACCCTTAACCTTAATTTACACTTAACTCCACCAAACTCTTATACCCTCCCTTCCCCCCGAATTCCCACTTTAGTATGTCCCTCTCCTCCAAAGGAAATAATTATATTGGGCCTATTTGCCACCCAAGAACAAGGACCCCACCTTTGCTACTGCCTTGTTTACCACTATGTAGTGGCCAACTCTGACAGAACTGGTCAGTGGTCCAAATGAAGCCTTAAACAGCTAACAAAGTCATCAGATTGATTTGTTGGTGAACTGCAACAAATTTTTACTTGCAGTGTTAAGCCTCGTACACACGATCGGATATCCTATGGATTCTAATCTGATGGTTTTGTCCATCGGAAATCCGATGAAGCTGACTTCCATCAGTCTTGCCTACACACCATCAGTCAAAAAACCGACCGTTCCAAACGCGGTGACGTAAAACACTCCGATGAGCCGAGAAAAATTAAGTTCAATGCTTCTGAGCATGCGTCGACTTGATTCTGAGTATGCGTGGGTTTTTTATCCGATGGACTTGCCCATAGACGATCGGAGTTTTCGATCGGTTTTTTATCCATCAGAAAAATGTAAAACATGTTCTATTTTTTAAAACCGATGGAAAAAAGACCGATGGGCCCATACACGATCGGTTTGTCTGATGAAAACAATCCATCGGACGGTTTTCATCAGTTAAACTGATCGTGTGTACAGGGCTTTATAGCAAGTTTTTCTTTAACAAATCAGCAGTAAAAGTTATTGTTATTGAACACAAGTCACATATTCACTCTCTCCCACTTGTACTAAACAGAAATTGTTAATTATTCTTCAACAGAAAAGATAATTGGTTCCAATACTGAGGTAAAGTCCGCTAAAGACAGGTATATTATCATATACGTGAACTAGATATATATATCTGCATGGCTAAGATATTACTCGGGAGACACAAAAAGTAAAAAAAAAATAAAATAAAATAAAACATATTTTCTTTCTCTAAAAGATCTTTTTTTTTTTTTTTTATATTTTTATATTAGAATTATTTTATATTATAATAAAGCAATATAAAGGATACAAACAATAAAGACATAGTACCTCAAAAGCTGGCCATGCGTCATATTCTAAATACCAAATATGCAATGTCATTGATGTTCAATACAGTGATTAGCTATCAGAGTTTCATCATACTGAAGATAATATCCTGGCAAACAGCTAATAGGAAAATACACATACAGAGATATTTCCCATTGCAAATTATGTATTATTCCGTTTAGTCAGTCTTTAGTTTCAGGCATCTCTGCCATACAACACAAACAATGGTCTAAGGATGGACTGCCCTTAGACCTTTCTACAGATGTCAGTGCAGTTGAAGAATGTAATCAATACCCAACAAATTTGGTTCTATGTAGCTCTGTGTGCAACCTTAGCTTTAATTGTGAAATTGAATATACAGGTTAACAGATATCAAGCAAAAAAGGCTTTTGACATCCGTTAATCTGTATATCCAATTTATACAATAAAACTATTGATGAGCAGGGAGCTACGTAGCACCCCCAAAATGCATTAGCTCTTCTTATACAAGGAAATCAATATTTTGTTCAGACTCCCAACAATTGAAATTCGTTCTTGGTGGATTCTAGCTCCACTTAGGGTTGCCACCTGTCTGAGATTCACCTGGACGGTCTGGGTTTTGAATCATGTGTCCAGACAAGAATGTGGCTCGAAACAGGGCTTCACAGGAGGGGGCACTATCTATGTATTCAATACTGAGCCATTACCTGTCGGTCTGGACATCCAGTCATGTTCATATCTTTGTAAGTGTATTATACTTGCTTTGAATGTCATATGAAAATAATAAAATCATGTACAATCTGGTAACATTTAACATAAGTTTCATTGTGCATTTTCTTTTGCTTTTTTGATGTATGTAGGATTGCTTTCACCTCCTTAAACCCTGATGAAGACTTTATATAAGTTGAAACGTGTTGGGTTGACTTAGTGGATATGCAATTTATTTTAATAATTTCACGTATCCCTGCAGTATATGTATATTGTAGGAATGGTATAAGATCAGGACGTGAAGTGTCTAGACCAGCCACTTTTAAAACTGTTGTTCAATAAAAGTTTTTCTATTTTGTTATACACCAATTTGTAATCGTGTGATTTCTATTGCTGCAACAAAGTCCCATGGGAGATATCTTTCGTCTTATGTATGCATTACTATTCTCTTTGGAGTGCCCAAAGGTCTCAGGTCCCAGGTCTGTTAATCCTATAGTGTACGCTAATAAAAGTTTTTTACTGTGCGCCGCTAAAGTGTTTGGGTTTGGCTTGAAGAAAAAGTGGCAACCCTAGCTCCACTCTTCATTGTGGATTTGGTCAGAAGTGATCTTTTGTGGCTCTTTTGTATATTTGGAGTGGCCTCTCTAGGGAAAGATATAGATCATTGGCACCAAAGGAAAATGTAAAACATTGCTTGGAGCATGTGGCTACAACCTACAGTTCCAGAAACATAAAAATAACCTGGCAGAGGTTCCCCTTTTCCCCTATTAAGGCCCATACACACAATTGAATTTTCCGACAACAATGGTCCGACGGGCGTGTTTTATCGGACAATCCGACCGTCTGTATGCTCCATCGGACAATTGTTGTCGGAATTTCCCACAACAAAATGTTGGCTGTGCATGCTCTCAAATTTTCAGACAAAACATTTGTTCCGTCAGATCATTCGATCGTGTGTACACAAATCCATCGGACTAAAATTCAAAGTAGAAACACACATGCTCCAAACATCAGCCAACAATAGCAGAAGTTGCCCAAAGGGTGGCAGTAAAGAGCTGAAAACCACGTGGTTTGGTGAATGTTGGCTGAAAATGTTCTGCCATGTGTATGCATGCCAAGTTCACGGCCAACGCCCCTTCGGACAAAAATCCACAGAAAAGTCAGATGGAAGTCAGATCGTGTGTAAGAGACTTTATATTGAAAAAAGTGCTTCTGTTGCCATTTGTGTTTCCGCTAGAGATACTGTATTTCCCATCATTTCCTTCCCAGATAGAACATCAAGGAGCATCTATACAATGGGTACACACACCAAAAATTAAGGGCTTGTTTATAGTGCAGTGACTGGTGCAACAATTGTTTGGCACATTTATTGTGCAGGCAGTGTGAACAAGCCCTCACAGTTGACAGAGGTTCTATCTATCACGTACTGTGAGCAAAACTAAAATAAGATAAGTTCTGGGCTTTAACCACTTCACCTCCAGATTTACCCCCCCCTTCATGACCAGGCCATTTTTTCCAATACGACCCTGCGTTACCTTAATTGACATATACACTGTACCCAAATTACATAGTTACATAGTAGTGATGTTGCAAATTTCCGCAAATGTTCGCAAACGGGCGAACCGGGCGAACCGCCATAGACTTCAATAGGCAGGCGAATTTTAAAACCCACCGGGACTCTTTCTGGCCACAATAGTGATGGAGAAGTTGTTTCAAGGGGACTAACACCTGGACTGTGGCATGCCAGAGGGGGATCCATGGCAAAACTCCCATGGAAAATTACGTAGTTGACGCAGAGTCGGGTTTTAATCCATAAACGGCATAAATCACCTAACATTCCTAAATTGTTTGGAATAACGTGCTTTAAAACATCAGGTATGATGTTGTATCGATCAGGTAGTGTAAGGGTTACGCCCGCTTCACAGTGACAGAACAAACTCTGACAGACCAAACTCCCCGTTTAACGCACCGCAAACAGTCCATTTTCACAACCGCAAGGCTTTAATGATCACCTTAGATGATCACAAAGAAAATTAATGTTTTTTCTATGCAAAATTATCCAGCCGATCGCTTTTGGTCTGTTCACAATGAAGCAATGACCTATCATCTGGGGTGTGCCAACATTGCCATTGCCAACACACTCATAGTGGTGGTCGCTTCATTGTGATACGCAAGCCCCTTCACCAGTCACCACAACAAGGTAACGATCACGAAGGGGAATTGACACATGTATGTGCTTTTTTTTTTGTTTTGTTTTTGAAGCCACAGTGCAGCACCAGAGGCAAGAAAAATTAGTCATGTACACATGCCTGAAAAATTAGGTATTGTTGCAGCCGCTTCTGTAGCAGCGGCCAGAAAAATTGATGTTTTCCATTCAGAAAGTGCCCTAAAACATTGCGGCTTTGTCATGGATATGCACTAATGTCTGTCTGCCATCTTACCTTTCCTCCTCATGTGTTCATCTTAGAGGCCAGACCCCTTCACCTGGCTTCCTTTATAATCTCCTCCCAGCCTGACTCCACCCCAGGCCCTATCACAGAACACTATATTAAGCTGTGCACTGCAAGCCTGCTTTGCTGATCAACGTGTTTGTTAAGCATTGTGTGTTTGGGTTCCTGCCTGCCGTGTGCTACGTCTGTCTCTCTGTTACGATATTGGCTTGTTCCTGACTATCCCTGTCTGCTTGTGACCCTTGACTTTCGGCTTGTCCTTCGTTTATCCTTGTCTGCTTGTGACCCATGACCTTCGGGTTGTTCTTTGCTATTCTTGTATCCTGTGCTGCTGCTTCCCCTCTTTCCCCCTTACCCTACGGGGCGTGAGCTAGGAGATTCTAGGGGCCGCAACCTGGACCTTGCTACAGCGCAACATCCTCACCACTAGAGGCTCTGGTGAAGACCTGCTGGGTCTTAGACTCCGCGCCCCGGGAAATCTAGGCTCTAGCTTCCTGTGGATTCTAGTTGTGCTCCTCTGGTCCCGCTTTCCACAACCACCCAGTTTCCTATCCGCAGCAGTCAGCTATAGGGTTCACTATCTTGTGGTGCACTCCTGTCCTCCTACGGTGTGCATCTGTCATCTGGCCACAGGTGACCTGACAGGCTTGATTCCTAGTTGGTGGCAGATAAGTCACGCAAGTCATCCGGCATGCAGAGATAAAATACAGCAGCGTGTGGACCATTTTTAGCCCAAGGCAGCTCATCTCATCAGGCCTTTTTTTGTCAAATGTATCGCCCACTGTCAGTCCCTTCGGGATCCATGCCTCATTCATCTTAATAAAGGTGAGGTAATCTAGACTTTTTTGACCTAGGCGACTTCTCTTCTCAGTGACAATACCTCCTGCTGCACTGAAGGTTCTTTCTGAAAGGACACTTGAAGCGGGGCAGGCCAGAAGTTCTATCGCAAATTGGGATAGCTCAGGCCACAGGTCAAGCCTGCACACCCAGTAGTCAAGGGGTTCATCGCTCCTCAGAGTGACGATATCTGCAGTTAAGGCGAGGTAGTCTGCTACCTGTCGGTCGAGTCGTTCTCTGAGGGTGGACCCCGAAGGGCTGTGGCGATGCATAGGACTTAAAAAGCTCTGCATGTCCTCCATCAACAACACGTCTGTAAAGCGTCCTGTCCTTGCCGGCGTGGTCGTGGTAGGAGGAGGATTACTTTCACCTCTTCCCCTGTTAGATTCCCGTTGTGCTGTGACATCACCCTTATACGCTGTGTAAAGCATACTTTTTTATTTATTTTGGAACTGCTGCATCCTTTCCGACTTTTCAGTAACATTTCAGGCACTTTCTGCTTATACCGGGGGTCTAGTAGCGTGGCCACCCAGTACAGGTCGTTCTCCTTCAGCCTTTTTATACGAGGGTCCCTCAACAGGCACGACAGCATGAAAGACCACATTTGCACAAGGTTGGATGCCGAGCTACTCATGTCCCGTTCCTCGTCCTCACTGATCTCACTGAAGGTCTGTTCTTCCCCCCAGCCACGTACAACACCACGGGTACCAGATAGGTGACAACGAGCACCCTGGGATGCCTGCTGTGGTTGGTCTTCCTCCTCCTCCTCAAAGCCACATTCCTCCTCTGACTCCTCTTCCTCAGACTCCTCTTCCAGCATTGCCGCAGGTCCAGCAAGCGATGCTGATAAGGCTGTTACTGGTGGTGATGGTGACCACAACTCTTCCTCTTCCCCTTCACGCTCATCTACGGCCTGATCCAGCACTCTTCGCAGGGCATGCTCCAGGAAGAAAACAAATGGGATGATGTCGCTGATGGTGCCTTCAGTGCGACTGACTAGGTTTGTCACCTCTTTAAAAGGACGCATGAGCCTACAGGCATTGCGCATGAGCGTCCAGTAACGTGGCAAAAAAATTCCCAGCTGCGCAGAGGCTGTCCTAGCACCCCGGTCATACAAATACTCATTGATGGCTTTTTCTTGTTGGAGCAGGCGGTCGAACATTAGGAGTGTTGAATTCCAATCGCCTCACTGGCATGTTGTTTCGCCGCTGGATATCTGAAAAGTGCGCCATGGCCGTGTAGGAATGCCTGAAATGGCCACACACCTTCCTGGCCTGCTTGAGGACGTCCTGTAAGTCTGGGTACTTATGCACAAAGCGTTGTACAATCAGATTCAACACATGTGCCATGCACGGCACATGTGTCAACTTGCCCAAATTAAATGCCGCCAACAAATTGCTTCCGTTGTCACACACCACTTTGCCAATCTCCAGTTGGTGCGGAGTCAGCCACTGATCCACCTGTGCGTTCAGGGCGGACAGGAGTGCTGGTCCGGTGTGACTCTCTGCTTTCAGGCAAGTCAACCCCAAGACGGAGTGACACTGTCGTATCCGGGATGTGGAATAGCCCCTGGGGAGCTGGGGGGGTGCAGTTGATGTGGAGCAAGACGCAGCAGCAGAAGAGGACTCAGCCGAGGAGGTTATCGAAGAAGATGGAGTAGGAGGAGTAGAGGAGGTGGCAGCAGGCCTGCCTGCAAGTCGTGGTGGTGTCACCACCAACTCCTCTGCAGAGCCACGCATTACATGCTTGGCAGCCATCAGCAGGTTTACCCAATGCACAGTGTAGGTGATATACCTGCCCTGACCGTGCTTTGCAGACAAGGTATCAGTGGTCAGATGGATCCTTGCCCCAACACTGTGTGCCAGACATGCCATGACTTCCTTTTGCACAATAGAGTACAGGTTGGGGATTGCCTTTTGTGAAAAGAAATTTCAGTTGGGTACCTTCCACTGCGGTGTCCCAATAGCTACACATTTTTTGAAGGCCTCAGACTCCACCAGCTTGTATGGTAAAAGCTGGCGGGCTAAGAGTTCCGACAAGCCAGCTGTCAGACGCCGGGCAAGGGGGTGACTCTGTGACATTGGCTTCTTACGCTCTAACATGTCCTTGACAGACACCTGACTGTGGGCAGATGAGCAGGAACTGCTCAAGGCGAGAGACGGAGTGGCGGATGGTTGAGAGGGGGCAAGGAGGACAGCAGTGGTTGACGTGGCTGAAGATGCTGGACCAGGAAGAGGATGGTGGCTTTGAGCTTGTGTGCTGCTTGTACTCGTCATCATGTGTTGATCCCATAGGCATTTGTGATGTGCGATCATGTGCCTTCGCAAAGCAGTTGTACCTAGGTGGGTGTTGGATTTCCCACGACTCAGTTTCTTTTGGCACAGGTTGCAAATGGCATCGCTGTTATCAGAGGCAGACACACAAAAAAAATGCCACACTGCTGAGCTTTGCAATGACGGCATTCTGGTGGTGGCAACAGCATGAGTTGATTGGCGTGCTGTCTGGCTGACCCCGGGTGCCGATACATGCTGTCTGACTGTGCCACTAGCTCCTTGCGATGACCTACCCCTGCTTCCAACTCGTCTTCTCCTCCTCTCTGTCTCCCCATCTGAACTTTCCGCCTGTTCTTCTTCTCTTCGAGCGGGCACCCATGTGACATCCACGGACACATTGTCATCATCAACCGCTTCACTTGTATCTGACAACTCAGCAAAGGAAGCAGCAGTGGGTACAACATCATCATCATCACACCGTGTACACATGTGTGTAATGCTGCCTGACTGAGACATATCCCTTTTATCTACATCCTCTGGCAATAATGGTTGCGCATCACTCATTTCTTTTAACTCATGTGTAAATAACTCCTCTGACAGATCAAGTGAAGCAGCTGTGGTGCTAGTGTTGGTGGTGGCGGCAGGCGGGCGAGTGGTAACTTGAGAGGTGCCCGAAGCTGAGCTGGAGGAGGATGGTGAGTCAAGGTTCCGAGCGGAAGCTGTAGAAGATTGGGTGTCCTGTGTTAGCCCGTCAACTATGTCCTCAGAACTTTTCGAGTTCAGGGTACATGGCCTCTGAATACTGGGCATTATTCTAGGGCCAAAGGGAATCACAGCACCACGACCACGACGGCCCCTGCGGGGTGGCCTGCCTCTGCCTGTCATTTTTTTTAGATTAGTTTAGTTGTACTATGCGTGCAAGCTACTGTGACACCAGATATGAGTGGCACTGTGCACTGGCAGAAGTTGGCAGAGTAGACGCTGTAGGCCTGACACACACGCTGGCAGGCAACTGACTGCTATTCCATTGCAGTCAAAATTGTTGTTTTTTTTTTAAATGTAATCTACTGTGACACAAGATATATGAGTGGTGGCACTGGGCAAGTGGGCACAGTATACGCTGTGAGCCTGACACACACACGCTGGCAGGCAACTGCAATTAGATTACAGAGGAAAAAAAAAAAGCAGACTGATGTACTAGCCCTAAAGAGGGCTTTTTGGGGTGCTGTCAGGACGCTGTCCTTACAGCAGAGATCAGATGAGTCTTTCAGGACTGGAGTGGACACTGAATACACACACTCTGGCAGGCAACTGCAATTTTGAGCCATTGTGGATTTGGGGCTGGTAGTGACACAGCCCCAAATCCACAATGGCTCAAAAGTGATATGGTCCAGAAATATTTAGATGGAATAAAGGTGGATAAAGCACCTGGACCAGATGGCATACACCCACGGATCCTAAAAGAATTGAGCTCTGTAATTTCAAAGCCATTGTATTTAATTTTTAGGGACTCATTAATGACACGAATAGTACCACTGGATTGGCGCAGGGCCAATGTGGTGCCTATATTTAAAAAGGGAATTAAGTCTTTACCAAGTAACTATAGACCTGTTAGTTTAACTTCTATAGTTGGGAAGATACTGGAGAGATTAATAAAAGACCACATAGATGAGTTCTTGCTGGAAAAAAACTATTTAAGCAACAGACAGCTAGGATTCATGAAAGACAGAAGTTGTCAGACAAACCTGATTTCTTTTTATGAAGAGGTAAGTAAGACCTTGGACAGAGGGGTGGCGGTGGACGTGGTATACTTGGATTTTGCAAAAGCGTTCGATACAGTTCCGCACACACGGCTCATGTACAAGGTAAAGTCTACAGGATTGGAAATATCAGTTTGTAAATGGATAGAAAACTGGCTAAAAGACAGAATTCAGAGAGTAGTGGTTAATGATTCTTACTCTGAATGGTCCAAGGTTATCAGTGGTGTACCCCAAGGTTCAGTGCTGGGACCCTTACTTTTTTATATGTTTATAAATGATATTGGGTCTGAGATCAAAAGTAACATTTCTGTCTTTGCAGATGACACCAAGCTATGCAGTGGAATAACGTCCTTACAGGATGTCGCCAATTTACAAGCCGATCTCAATGCTCTGTCTAATTGGGCGACCTATGTGGCAGATGAGGTTTAATGTTGATAAATGTAAAGTTATGCACTTGGGGGCTAAGAATATGAATGCATCATACATACTAGGGGGAGTAAAACTGGGGGGATCCGTAGTGGAGAAGGATCTGGAGGTTTTGGTAGACCATAAGCTCAATAATGGCATTTAATGCCAAGCTGCGGTTTCCAAAGCAATCAAAGTCCTTTCTTGTATTAAGAGAGGTATGGTCTCCAGAGAGAAAGATATCATTTTGCCCCTGTTCAAATTATTAGCAAGACCTCATCTGGAATATGCAGTTCAGTTTTGGGCCCCAGTTCTCAAAAAGGATATTGGGGAACTGGGGAAAGTGCAGAGAAGGGCAACCAAACTGATAAGAGGCATGGAGGAGCTCAGCTATGAGGAAAGATTAGAGGAACTGAATTTATTCACTCTTGAGAAGAGGAGATTAAGGGGGATATATCCATATAGTGAACTTGGTGTTGAATTATTCACTTTACGGTCAACACAAAGGACAAGGGGGCACTCTTTGCGTCTAGAGGGAAAGAGATTTCACCTCCAAATACGGAAAGGTTTCTTCACAGTAAGAGCTGTGAAAATGTGGAATAGACTCCCTGCAGAGGTGGTTCTGGCCAGCTCAGTAGATTGCTTTAAGAAGGGCCAGGATTCTTTCTTAAATGTACATAATATAACTGGGTACTGACATTTATAGGTAAAGTTGATCCGGGGAATATCCGATTGCCTCTCGGGGGATCAGGAAGGATTTTTTTCCCCTGCTGTAGCAAATTGGATCATGCTCTGCTGGGGTTTTTTGCCTTCCTCTGGATCAACTGTGGGTATAGAATTGGGTATATGGGATTGTACGATATAGTTTTTATTTATTTTTTATGGTTGAACTGGATGGACTTGTGTCTTTTTTCAACCTGACTAACTATGTAACTATGTAACTATGTAATTAGATTACAGAGGGGGAAAAAAGAAGCAGACTGATGCACTAGCCCTAAAAAGGGCTTTTTTGGGGTGCTGCCAGGGCGCTGTCCTTACAGCAGAGATCAGATGAGTGTTTCAGGACTGGAGTGGACACTGAATACACACACGCTGGCAGGCAACTCCAGTTAGATTACAGAGGAAAAAAAAACAAAAGCAGACTGATGTTCTGGCCCTAAAAAGTGCTTTTTGGGGTGCTGTCAGGATGCTGTCCTTACAGCAGAGATCAGATGAGTCTTTCAGGACTGAAGTGGACTCTGAATACACACACACTGGCAGGCAACTGCAATTAGATTACAGAGGAAAAAAAAAAGCAGACTGATGTACTAGCCCTAAAAAGGGCTTTTTGGGGTGCTGTCAGGATGCTGTCCTTACAGCAGAGCTCAGATGAGTCTTTCAGGACTGGAGTGGACACTGAATACACACACGCTGGCAGGCAACTGCAATTAGATTACAGAGGGAAAAAAAGAAGCAGACTGATGTACTAGCCCTAAAAAGGGCTTTTTGGGGTGCTGTCAGGACGCTGTCCTTACAGCAGAGATCAGATGAGTCTTTCAGGACTGGAGTGGACACTGAATACACACACGCTGGCAGGCAACTGCAATTAGATTACAGAGGGAAAAAAAAAAAGCAGATTGATGTACTAGCCCTAAAAAGTGCTTTTTGGGGTGTTGTCAGGACGCTGTCCTTACAGCAGAGATCAAATGAGTCTTTCAGGACAGCAGTGGACACTGAATACACACACGCTGGCAGGCAACTGCAATTAGATTACAGAGGAAAAAAAAAAAGCAGACTGATGTACTAGCCCTAAAAAGGGCTTTTTGGGGTGCTGTCAGGATGCTGTCCTTACAGCAGAGATCAGATGAGTCTTTCAGGACTAGAGTGGACACTGAATACACACACACGCTGGCAGGCAACTCCAGTTAGATTACAGAGGAAAAAAAAAAGCAGACTGATGTACTAGCCCTAAAAAGGGCTTTTTGGGGTGCTGTCAGGACGCTGTCCTTACAGCAGAGCTCAGATGAGTCTTTCAGGACTGGAGTGGACACTGAATACACACACGCTGGCAGGCAACTGCAATTAGATTACAGAGGGGAAAAAAGAAGCAGACTGATGTACTAGCCCTAAAAAGGGCTTTTTGGGGTGCTGTCAGGACGCTGTCCTTACAGCAGAGATCAGATGAGTCTTTCAGGACTGGAGTGGACACTGAATACACACACGCTGGCAGGCAACTGCAATTAGATTACAGAGGGAAAAAAAAAAAGCAGACTGATGTACTAGCCCTAAAAAGTGCTTTTTGGGGTGTTGTCAGGACACTGTCCTTACAGCAGAGATCAAATGAGTCTTTCAGGACTGGAGTGGACACTGAATACACACACGCTGGCAGGCAACTGCAATTAGATTACAGAGGAAAAAAAAAGCAGACTGATGTACTAGCCCTAAAAAGGGCTTTTTGGGGTGCTGTCAGGACGCTGTCCTTACAGCAGAGATCAGATGAGTCTTTCAGGACTGGAGTGGACACTGAATACACACATGCTGGCAGGCAACTGCAATTAGATTATAGAGGAAAAAAAAAAGAAGCAGACTGATGTACTAGCCCTAAAAAGGGCTTTTTGGGGTGCTGTCAGGAGTGGACGCTGTCCTTACAGCAGAGATCAGATGAGTCTTTCAGGACTGGGGTGGACACTGAATAAACTGGCCTAGCTATAGATTTCCCTATTAAATCAGCAGCAGCTACACTGTCCCTCCTCTCACTAAGACTGCAGCTTCCGAATGAATCTAAAATGGATGCTGTCCAGGAGGTGGGAGGGTCTGGGAGGGAGGGTATGCTGCTGATTGGCTGGAATGTGTCTCCTGACTGTGAGGTACAGGGTCAAAGTTTGCTCAATGATGACGAATAGGGGGCGGACTGAACATCGCATATGTTCGCCCGCCGCGGCGAACGCGAACAAGCTATGTTCGCCGGGAACTATTCGGCGGCGAATAGTTCGGGACATCTCTATTACATAGTAGGTGAGGTTGAAAAAAGACACAAGTCCATCAAATCCAACCTATGTGTGTAATTATATGTCAGTAACTGTGATGTTAGACATAAAATTGGTGTCCTTTTTTTTCCCACAAATAGAGCTTTCCTTTGGTGGTATTTGATCACCTCTGTGGTTTTTATTTTTTGCGCTATAAACAAAAAAAGACTGACAACACGTGCACACCCCAGATCTGGAAGTGTCAGATCACGTACTAGGTATGTGATCTGGTGCAGAGCGGCCACCCTGCTGCAGTGCATGTACGGTGAGATGGAAAATCCAACATTTGCAGTGCAATTTAAAGCCCACTGGTCCCTTAAATTTTAATTCTAGCTTTGGTAAAAATAAATTAACCACTTCAGCCCCGGAAGGATTTACCCCCTTAATGACCAGGGCATTTTTTGTGATGAGGCACTGCGTTATTTTAACTGACAATTGCGCGGTCAGGCGACGTTGTGCCCAAACAAAATTGACGTCCTTTTTTTCCCACAAGGAGAGCTTTCTTTTGGTGGTATTTGATCACCTTTTTTTGCGCTATAAACAAAAAAGGCCAATTTTGAAAAAAAAAACTATATTTTTTACTTTCTGCTATAATACATAGCCAAAAAAAATGTATTCATCAGTTTAGGCCAATATGTATTCTTCTACATATTTTTGGTAAACAAAAACCCAATAAGCATATATTGATTGGTTTGCGCAAAAGTTACAGTGCCTACAAAATAGGGGATAGATTTATGGCATTTTTATTTATTTTATTTTATACTAGTAATGGCGGCGATCAGTGATTTTTAGCCGGACTGCAACATTGCGGCGGACAGATCGTATACCTAACCAACATTTTTGACACTTTTTTGGGGACCAGTGATATTATTACAGTGATCAGTGCTAAAAATATGCGCTGACATTGTACTAACAACAAAAGGGGTTAACATCAGGGGCGATCAAGGGGTTAAATGTGTTCCTTGTTTGCTGGTGTGTTTAGGGGACAGGAACCACACCGGAGCAGAGATTGTTGCAGCTCTGCAGGGTCAGGCCCAGAGGTGGTTCACACCACGCCAGCTGGAGCCAGGAATGGTGGTGTGCGATAATGGCTCAAACCTCCTTTCCCCCTCTTAGACAGGGAAAGTTGACAGATGTGCCATGACTGGCACATGTCCTCAATTTGGTGGTGCAGTGTTTCCTAAATACGTACCCAGGGTTGAAAGATGTGCTAAAGCTGGCCAGAAGAGCCTGTAGCCATTTCAGGCGGTCATACACAGCTAGTGCTCGGTTGGCTGAAATTCTGCGGGAATTCCACCTGCCCCTTAACCTGCCTGATTTGTGACATGCCCACCAGGTGGAACTCGACTTTGGCAATGCTGCAGTAGCTATACATGCAGCAGAGGGCCGTCAACGAGTATCTGTGCGAGTACGGCACGACGACAGACTCAGGCCACCTCTGCTTTTTATCCCAATGCCAATGGCTGATCATTAAGGATGCTGCTGGAGCAGACTCTGCGTGGCATTATGGACAGGGCACTGGAGGCACTGGAGGCAGAGCAGCAGGAGGAAGAGGAGGACTTCCTTACCTCTCAAGGCCCACTTTATCCAGACACCATCATTCCTATGTCACAGAACACACAGGAGGAGAGAGGGGAGGAGGATGAGGAGGAGGATTCTGGCACTTTCATAGGCTTTGAAGAAGAGGAAGACATGTGTCAATCTGTAAGCGATGGCTTTCCAAACCCAGGACCCTTGGGAGTAGTACATGGCTGGGAGGAGGAAGTTCCAGATGCTGTAATCCTGAGTGACCCCGAGGAGTCTGCTTCTCAAGCCTCAGCAAATTTGAGGCGCATGGGCAACCTCATGCTTCAAAGCCTGCGAAAGTACCCAAGAATACGTGGCATAAAGGAGAAAGGTGATTACTGTTAGCAACCCTCCTTGACCATCAAGTTGAAGGTCTTAGAACTCATCTCATCCCCACAGAGTGCAGAAGATAAAATCTCTTGAGGACACGTTAAAGAGGATTTTATTGAACGTTTTTCCTGACTCCAGTAGGTTACAGTGTCGTGTAAAACGTAGTTTTGAGTCTTCTGTTGGTCAAGAGAGGAGTGTTGGAGAAGGCATCCGCCTAAGTGAGGCATTTCAGAATTTATTTTAGCCCTTGCTGCCCAGGGCTGTCAACTTCCACATCCCATCGGCAGCGTCTGCATCACATGGTGGACAATTGCCTTGGGGCCAAAACAGAGATGGAGAGCTTTCCAGCTGACGATACACTGACTGGGCCATGAGAATAGACCACTGGCCAGAACTTGCCCAGTATGCTATTGAGTTGTTGGGCTGCCCTGCATCCAGCATGCTTTCAGAACGGGCATTCAGTGTTGCAGGAGGTTTTCGTTACTGATCATAGAACGTGTCTGTCCACAGACTCCGTGGACCGTTTGACTTTTATAAAATTAAATCAGTCCTGGATTACCAGCTATGAAGCCCCTGATGCCGATGTCACTGATTAAGACTTTTTGGAATGTGGAATCTCTGCAGGACTTCGTGGCTGCCTAGCTTTGAGGGTGTTCAATCATTTTACCTTTAAGATTGTTTTTTGTATAGGTTTCATGGGCACAATTAACACCCAAGGACCAATTTTTCAGCACCTGTTTGACAGGTGCATATCATTACAATTTTTTACAGCAAGGCCAATTCGTGCTTTCATCAAGAGTACCTCCTATCGGGTTACAGTGGGAAAGCACCACCGACACCCAAAGACCAATTTTTACACCCCAGTTACTTCTATCCAAAGTCAAAGTGACACCAGAATGTATCCAAAAAAACTCTAATCTTGTTCCCAGTGCACCACATTGTGGCCTCATCATATTGAAAGGATTTTTTAATTTTTATGCTTTCACTTTAAAAATCAAAAAATCACTGCTCATTTAAAAATTACGTTTTTCACAAACTTTTTTTTATTGATACATGTCCCCCAGGGCAGGACCCGGACCCCTATAACAATTGTATGCCCAATTACTTGCATATGAGCCTTCAAAATGGGCACTTATGATTTTTGACATTTGGGTCCCATTGACTTTAATGGGGTTCGTTATTCAGATCTGAACTTTCACGGTGTTCGAAAGCTCTGGTGCGAACTGAACAGGGGCCCATTCGGCCCATCCCTAATGACTAGGTAGCAGGGCCATTAGGACACAAAAGGTTAATCCAGTATTACTGGATTCACTTATCTGAAGTGGGGGTGGTATAGGAGGAATTTGCAGACTAGGGAAGGGAGGGTGTGACGGGAGGGCCCGTGGAACCCAGAATCCCTTGGAAAGTATGGGATACTCTTGTTTCAGCTCCCCATGCACCTCTTATGTCTAAATCACCCTGTGTCCATTAGGGGCATAGGGTTACTGAGAAAATATATCTTGGACTACATAAAATGGGACAGTGATATTTATCCACAATATACCCCAGGATATATGTAAAGACTATTCTTGGTTTGTTTGATTCTGAACTCAACATTTTAATTGAAAGAGGCTGATGTCATCACCTCCAGCCACCTGTCTGTCTGTTGTCTGCTATAATGTGTTAATTAACTCTGCTATTGTGTGAACGAGTTCTGTGTTGATTTGTGATAATGTGTATTGTATAGCCGGTGAGCTAGGAGACGTGAAGTCTACCCTGAAATGTCATGCCTATGAGTCACCTCGGCTGTCTAAAGGATTAGTTAATTAGCTCATGTTAATTTATGTTCTGGTTACCTCCTCTTTAACTGTATATAAGACTGTATTCTAGCTCTAATAAACACTCGAAGTTCAGCAGACAAACAAGTATTGTCTCGTTGTGTGCTGGTGAGCAGTTGGAATATCTGATATCTATATCCAGACTGATAGGAAGTGGTATATGATGGAAGCACTCAAGCGGAGTGTGGGACATTCCGTTATAGAGGGATCAAGAGTTTGGTGGTCAGTTGGAGGTCATTGGACGAAGAAGCAACTTCTGTTTGCCTGCCAAGTTTTGTGAGCCGATGCCATGGCGATTTATAGGCTTTTCTGGGCCAGCTAAAGCCCTGTACACATGATCGGATTTCCGATCGAATAAAATCCGATGGGATTTTCCATCGGATTTCCGATGAAGCTGACTTCCATCAGTCTTGCCTACACACCATCAGTCAAAAATTCGACCGTCCCAAACGCCGTGACGTAAAACACTCAGACGAGCCGAGAAAAATTAAGTTCAATGCTTCTGCGTCGACTTGATTCTGAGCATGCATGGGTTTTTTCTCTGATGGTGTTCCACACAGATGATCGGAATTTGCTATAGTTTTTTTTTACATCGGATGAATTTAAAACATGTTCTATTTTTAATCACCGATAGAAAAAAGACCGATGGGGCCCGTACACAATCGGTTTGTCCGATGAAAAAAGTCCATCGGACTGTTTTCATCGGTAAAACCGATCGTGTGTACACGGCATAAGAGTGGCTGCTGCCTCCAAGGGCACAGCCTGGCTGCAGCAGCAGATCGCCTGTCTTGCCCAGGGAGATAGTGCAGCCTCGGGGGTCTGGGCCTCTGGAGCGCTTTTCCCCCTCCCTCCTACCCCCCGAGCTCAGCGCCGCGAAGGGAGCTCCCATATGGGGACCCTTCAGGCTCACTGGTTTGGATTTCTCTATGCCGGCCGGTGCCAGCTGTAGGAAGAATCCCCGTTGTAGGTGGAGCTCTTCAGGCTGGGACCGCGGCGTGCCTTCTTACCTGGTCATGGCTCCTGTTAGGGAGGCGGCTCAGCGTGGGGGAGCTGTTTCTGTGGGCACCAGCCAGTCGGTTAGAGCGGCTGGTGGCCCTCCTGAGCACCAGGATGGATGTTTCCTGAGATTGGGGGGTGGTGCCACGCACGCCCCTCCGGGCAGCTGGGAGAACACCAAGATGGAAGAGGACTCGGTGCTCGGACAGCACTGCTGGGGCTGGAGTGCGGCAAGGCCTGGAGGCTAGGACGAGTGCTTCTTGATCTGGGGCCGGTGCATCTGGGACACCTGGTTTGAGACATTAAATTTGACGTTCTGCGCATCCGCATGGACTTCCCACATACGCTCGTTGTATGGTCCGACATTGTTGGCCGTACTTCTTGGCATTGGGCGAGGTCAGTGGAGAAGGTTAACAAGGCCCGGATTAAGGTTAATAATGAGGTGGGAAGATTTGTGGTACATAATAGAGGCTTTGAAAGTAGACACTATTCAATACTTGAGGGGGGATGGCGTACATCTCAACGCTATTGGCATTGATTTTTGGTTTCTAGGCCTGCAGGATTTAATTCAACAAGCTCTGCTTTTTTGGGGCACCCACAGGTGTAAGGCTTTACACCTGTGTGCTGTGGCCGTTGGGATCTTTGGAGGCCATCTAAAATAATAGCGATATGGCATAGTGGGGAATCATCTATGGTATGGGGTCCTTGGTAAGATGCCAGTTAACCGAGTTTTAATTGGGTATATGGGTATCTGCATTGGAAGGTAGAGACTTTGGGATCGTCCTTAAGCTGGTGTGTTGCGGCTGGGGACCTTGTGTGGTCATGCAGACACAAAATTGATTTGGGGTCCTTTCAGCGCTTTCAAAGATCAGCAACCTGGTTTAATAATTATCTGTGAGATCATTGTTTTTGTAAACAAAATGTGTTTTATGGTTATTTGATAAAAAATAGCGGTACGGACAATTTTATTCCAAAAAGGGTGTCTTTGCATTATTAACTATCGGTATAACAAGTAAAGGGAGTAGTAGTGGTGAGGTGGAACTTGCATCTGTCTTACCATAGTTATGGGTTGCTGGAAAGTGGAGGAGGACACCGCAACCTAAAGTTGGGGTTTAATTTACCCTTCCCAATTGATTACAATGAATTGCGCCAAAATAGCAAAATTTCTTCAAAGTGAACGTTTCACTCATTATTAATGTCACACATGCCTGAATGTTAGCATATGTGCAGGCTGATTGGTTCAGAGTATTGTCCTTTTCAATCACAGTTCTACTGTTCAAATAATTACAAGAGGCTAATATCAAGAAAGGTTCACATACTAACACTAGCTGCAACTAAAAATACATCTACCGTATATACTCGAGTATAAGCCGACCCGAATATAAGCCAAGGCACCTAATTTTACCACAAGAAACTGGGAAAACGTATTGACTCAAGTATAAGCCTAGGGTGTCCATCTACATGCCTCACTGTGCCTCACTGTGTCCATGACTCACTGGGCCTTACTGTGTCCATGCCTCACTGTGCCCATGCCTCGCTGTGCCTCACTGTGCCTCACTGTGTCCATGCCTCACTGTGCCTTACTGTGCCCATGCCTCACTGTGACCATGCCTCACTGTGTCCATGCCTCACTGTGCCCATGCCTCACTGTGCCTAACTGTGCCTCACTGTGTCCATGCCTCACTGTGCCTTACTGTGCCCATGCCTCACTGTGTCCATGCCTCACTGTGTCCATGCCTCACTGTGCCCATGCCTCACTGTGCCTCACTGTGTCCATGCCTCACTGTGCCTTACTGTGACCATGCCTCACTGTGCCCATGCCTCACTGTGCCAATGCCTCACTGTGCCCATGCCTCACTGTGCCAATGTCTCACTGTCACTGTGCCCATGCCTCACTGTGTCCATGCCTCACTGTGCCCAATCTCCCTACCTGATCTCCGGCGCTGTGTGACTAGACTGACGTTTAACATGGGAGTCTAAGGAAGGGGTGCCCGGCTTTGAAAAATCGGTGCTCCCCGGCCGTAGGCTCCCTGGACAACAACTTTTCACACTAGTGGGGCTACATGTGTGCCAAGTTTGTGGTCCAGGGGACCTAGGGCCGGCTGGTACTGGGTCCCCAAAATCACTGGAGAAATTACCATTTAACATTGGAGTCTATAGAAGGGGTGCCCGGCTTTGAAAAATCGGTGTTCCCCGGACAACAAACTTTGCACACTTTTAGAGGAAGAGTGGGGCTACATGTGTGCCAGGTTTGGGGTCCAGGGCACCTACGGCTGGCCGGGGTCAGGCGCATAAATTTGAAGATGGACACAGACTCGAGTATAAGCCGAGGGGGGCATTTTCAGCACAAAAAAATGTGCTGAAAAACTCGGCTTATACTCGAGTATATACGGTAATTGTTTTTAATTGACATATAACTATATAGATTTTTTAAATGTCTGCCTGGAGTTTTAGCCCATCTTCTATGCAGTGTGCTTTCTTTTTATCTACAGTTTTTTTTATTTTGACAAATTTAAAAAAAAAGTAGTTGTGTGTTAATATTTACAGAGATATGAGGTGTTTAAAGCTGATCTTTACACTGATATAAAAAATGCAGCTTTGAGTCGAAATCCAGACACTTAGAAAAAATACAAATAATACAGCTTTAATCATAAGTACATCATTAAAGTGACTGTAAAGGTAACAAACATCTCTATACTTACCTGCTCCGTGTAATGGATTGCAAGTTCTTAAAGGATATGTCCACCAAAAAAGTGATTATGCTATTTGTTGAACCCTTCAGATTTGAATCCTCCCTTTTATATCTTTGAAAGAATCCACCAATGGGGTCTTCTCGCTGTTGCCCTCTCCACATTGGAATTAAGATGATCAATAGTATGAGTGGGAACCCTTCGTAATCACTAGAATTGAGAGGTGGAGCAGGGAACTGCAGGAGACCCCATGAAATTCAGAAAGTTAATGGGTGATTCAACCAACTGCCAGTCACACAAATCTGAAGTATGTTCTCTGGCTAGACTGATCCCTTTTGAGAGATCTGTTCTAAAAGAGTTTATTAGGAAAGTATATATCAGAATTTAGATGTTACCTGTTAACAGGAAGATCAGAGCGGGCTCCGGGTTGAACCTTTAGACTCTCTTTCTGAAAATAGCGCTAGTCTGAAGTTTTCCTGATGGGAATTGTGTCTATTGTCTATGAGAGTTGCAATTTTATGGCCTCTTGGTATTCATTTAACTCTTAATGGGATTGAACCCTGTTACATCTATCTAGTTACATAAAAAAAAAAAAAAATTCCACTACTTTGCATAACTTTCAGGAGTGAACCAGGAAATGCTGATTGTGCAACCTTTCCATTGTGAAACAGAAGAACAAATTGATCCATAATTCAGAAAGAAACACGGACACAAAGACCTGTTTGG
The DNA here is from genome assembly GCA_029206835.1 of Rana muscosa. Taxonomy (NCBI): domain Eukaryota; kingdom Metazoa; phylum Chordata; class Amphibia; order Anura; family Ranidae; genus Rana; species Rana muscosa. The sequence goes on along the minus strand of CM055123.1, from coordinate 368,220,408 downwards.
AGTTATGTTTGTAGATAGGGGTGAGCTAGGGATGAGATAGGGATGAGCCGAACACCCAACGGTTCGGTTCGCACCAAAACCTGAAAAATGGACCGAAAGTTCTCGCAAACTTTCGAACCCCGTTAAAGTCTATAAACGTGAGAAATCAAAAGTGCAAATTTTATAGGCTAATATGCAAGTTATTGTCCTAAAAAGGGTTTGGGGACCTAGGTCCTGCCCCAGGGTACATGTATCAATGCAAATAAAAGTTTTAAAAACTGCCGTTTTTTCGGGAGCAGTGATTTTAATGATGCTTAAAGTGAAAAAATAAAAGAGAAATATTCCTTTAAATATCGTACCTGGGGGGTGTCTATAGTATACCTGTGAAGTGGCACGTGTTTCCTGTGTTTAGAACTGTCCCTGCACAAAATGACAATTCTAAAGGAATAAAAGTAATTTAAAACTGCTTGCGGCTTTAATGTAATGTCTGGTCCCGGCAATATGGATGAAAATTATTGAGAAAAACGGCATGGGTACCCCCCTCCCCCCAGCCCATTACCAGCCCCTTTGGGTCTTGTATGGATATTAAGGGGAACCCCGCACCCAAATTTAAAAAAGGCGTGGGGCCCCCAGGCCCTATATACTCTGTACAGCAGTATACAGGTGGTGCAAACAAGACTGTAGGTTTGTTCTTAAGTAGAATCTGTTTGTAATTTTGAAATGGTACATTTTTAAAGTGTAGCTCCAGCCAAAGAATACATTTTTAAGCTTTTTGGAAAACATAGGGAATGGTTATCACCCCTGTAACATTTGTTTTTCTGTCTGTGCACCTGTTCAGAAGATTTCATCTCACTTTCTGTCCCAATGACAATAGTATTTTGAAAATTTTGAGTTTTTAGTGAAAAAGGAACTCTTACAGGAGACAATTTCCCTTCCTTGGGGTAGATTTCCTCTCACTTCCTGTTGTCTCCTTCTGTTTGCAAGTAGGAGTCGTTTGTAAGTTGGTTGTTTGAAAGTAGGGGCCTGCCGTATATACTCTGCTGAAATTTGGGCCTTAGGTGTTGGTGTTGCCACAACACTGTAAGCCCTCACATTTACTGTTGGTGGGCGCAGGTAACGGGCCCTGCTGTGAAATATTAGATCAAGAATTGTAATTACATGCCCCTGTTGAACAGGGGCAGAAAAATTGGGCCTTTGGTGGTGGACGGTGTGGTGGTGTTGCCACAACACTGTAAGGCCTCACAGTTACTCTTGGTGGGCGCAGGAACGGGCCCTGCTGTGAAATATTAGATCAAGAATTATAATTACCGTATTTTTCGGACTATAAGACGCACTTTTTTCCCCCAGAAATATGGGGGAAAATGTCCCTGCGTCTTATAGTCCGAATACATAACAGGGGCCCCGCCCCCCGCCGTCGCTGGCACCGCCCCTGCCATCCGCTCACAGCCTCTGGAATCCCCGACCGCCGCCACTAGCTCCGCCCCCCCGCCGCAGTGTCAGGGGCTTTGCGAATCCAGTTAGAGCCGCTCTCTCTTTCTCTTTGGCTTACAGAAAGGGAGGAGGGGGCGGCGGGGGATATACAGACAGCCTGCAGCTCTCCTCTCCCTGTCACAGCGCCGCTGCCGAGTTCTCTGGCAAATAGAGCAGCGGCGCTGTGACAGGGAGAGGAGAGCTGCGGGCTGTCTGTATATCCCCCACGCTGTACCCCGCACCACCAGAGAGCCACGCTGTACCCCGCACCACCAGAGAGCCACACTGTACCCCACACCACCAGAGAGCCACGCTGTACCCCGCACCACCAGAGAGCCACGCTGTACCCCGCACCACCAGAGAGCCACGCTGTACCCCGCACCACCAGAGAGCCACGCTGTACCCTGCACCACCAGGGAGCCACGTTGTACCTGCACCACCAGAGAGCCACGCTGTACCCGCACCACCAGAGAGCCACGCTGTACTCACACCGCCAGAGAAGGAGCCACACTGTTCCCGCACCACCAGAGAGGGAGCCACACTTTAACCGCTGTACCCGCACCACCAGAGAGGGAGCCACATTGTACCCGCACCACCAGAGAGGGAGAAAGACCGAGCCACTGCCAGGATACAGACATGCTACACTACTGACTAGAGTCACCCCGGGCAACCCAGAGTGAGCGAACGTCCAGCCAGAGGGATCACTGTTGCGATTTCGCTGGGTCTGGTAAGAGGGCCTGTTGGCCATTATCCATTACTATTCCCAGGGACTGAGCCATTAGGAAGTGCCTAACCTGATATCCTCTAGGCCTTATTGACCGCCACAACGTCCCTCTCTGTCCTCTTCCCACGGCGTCCCCTCTGTCCTCTTCCCACGGCGTCCCCTCTGTCCTCTTCCCACGGCGTCCTTCTACCAGGGCGTTACTCTGTCCTCTTCCCAGGGCGTTACTCTGTCCTCTTCCCAGGGCGTTACTCTGTCCTCTTCCCAGGGTGTCCCTTTGTCCTTCACCCACGGCAACCCTCTGTCCTCTTCCCACAGCGTCCCCTCTGTCCTCTTCCCATGAAGATGACAGGGCGGGCCTTGACAGGAAGGGATGGGTCATATTTAAATTAGGGGGTGCGCAAGTTTAGTCAGGCCTAGGGCAGCACAAAACCTAAATACACCACTGATGGCATGGTCACTTTGCGTTTACTATGGCAATGGTCACTCTGCGTTTACTGTGGCATGGTCACTCTGCATTTACTGTGGCATGGTCACTCTGCGTTTACTGTGGCATGGTCACTCTGCGTTTACTGTGGCATGGTCACTCTGCGTTTACTGTGGCAATGGTCAGGCTGCATTTCATGGGCACTGGAAAATATTTTAGTACACCATTTGGTTCAGAATATTTTTTTTCTTGTTTTCCTCCTCTAAAACCTAGGTGCGTCTTATGGTCAGGTGCGTCTTATGGTGCAGAAAAATACGGTACATGCCCCTGTTAAACAGGGGCTGACAAATTGGGCCTTAGGAACTGGTGCTGGTGCCATAACACTGCAACCCCTCACAGATACTCTAGTTCGAGCGCAGGAATGAGCCCTGCTGCAAAGTATTACAGCAAAAATTGTAATTACACGCCCCTGTTAAACAGGGGCAGAAAAATTGGGCCTTAGGAACTGGTGCTGGTGCCACAACACTGCAACCCCTCACAGAAACTCTAGTTGGAGCGCAGGAATGAGCCCTGCTGCAAAGTATTGCAGCAAAAATTGTAATTAAACGCCCCTGTTAAACAGGGGCAGAAAAATTGGGCCTTAGCCACTGGTGGCGGTGCCCAGAACCAAAAATTTTCTTACAAGCTATCAGCATGATCATTGAGGAGGAAGAGGATAATCACTCAGCATAACAGGATAGTCACTCAGCATCAGCATAGGCAGTCTTGAAGGGATCTGACATTAAAAAAAAATGATTCGGTTACATCAGCATCAGGTGCTTGGTAGCTGGTGGTGATCCAACGCTGATTCATTTTTATTAAGGTCATTTTGGAGGCATGGTGGTGGAACAACCTCCAACACTACTGCACCTTGTCCTGCATCCTTACCAGCTGCCAGCAGAGTCACCCAATGCGCCGTGAAAGATAGGTAACGTCCCTGTCCATGCCTGCTGGACCTTGAGTCAGCAGTAATATGCACCTTACCGCTGACCACCCTGTCCAGCGAGGCCAAGACATTGCCTTCCACATGCCGGTAGAGAGCCGGAATCGCCTTCCGTGAGAAAAAGTGGCGTTTGGGAACCTGCCACTGAGGAACCACACATTCCACAAACTCACGGAAGGGACAGAGTCTACTGAAAAGGCAGCAGTTGAAGTGCTAGCAATTTAGCCAAGCTAGCATTCAACCGCTGGGCATGTGGATGGCTGGGAGCGAACTTCTTTCAGGGGTGCAGCAGCTGGGGCAGGGAAATTTGCCTGGTACAATCTGGCGTTGGTGTACCGATAGCAGATTGCCTGCAAGTACTTGGCTGTGACACACCTAATTCTACACCTTGATTCCTCTCAGTGCAGGTTTCAGAGAGGACTGAAGGTATAGTGGAGTTGGAGATCCCAGCTGATGAGGAGCAAGGAGAGGTCCGCTTTGTTCTTTGGTGTGGGTCTTTTAGGTATGCTTGCCAACAAACTGCATGGCAGGTCGACATATGTCTGGTCAAGAATGTGGTGCCCAAGCAGGTGATGTTTTGGCCGCACAAGATACGCTTGAGACATATGTTGCAAATGGCAGCGGTGCGATCTGATGCACTGGTCTCAAAAAAGGCCCACACCAAAGAACTTTTGGAATAACGCGCAGAGACAGCAGCGCCCTGTACATGTGGAGCTCTGCGGTGTGATGTAGTCAGTGTGCTGCCCTTAAGCTGGCCCCTGGAGGGCATCCTGCCTCTTTGGAGATGTGCCTCCTCCTCCTCCTCCTCTCTCCTATCAGGCACCCACGTAGAGTCCGTGACCTCATCATCCCCTCCCTCCTCATCACTGTAGCAAACCTGGCAGTATGCTGCAGCTGGGGGAACATGACTGCCAGATTGCTGTCCTTCTTGGGCACTCCCTCTCTCTGGGCTCACGTTACTGCCTTCCTCTAGCTGGGTATCATCATCGGAGCCTTCAAAACGCTGCACATCCTCCTGCAGCATGTACCCAACACTGTGGTCAAACAGTTTGGGGGACTCCTCAGGAGGACATGGTGGGGCTAGGGAAGGAGTCACTGATGCCATTGAGCCGAGGGAAGAGGCCGCTTTGGCAGCTGCTTTGTGTTGTGGAATTTCAGGCTGCTGTTTACAGAGCACACAGCCTATAATTCCTGTGCTCTATAAGCACACACTTTAGATTCATCTTTTTGCAATAATGCTATCGTTAAGTTTGCTAAAGTCCACTCACCGTTCATTCCCATTCATTCAAGAAAGGCAGCACCACAAAAGCTTATCTTCTTATCAGGCCATTCCAGCAAAGACTGTCTAGCCAAAGCCTACTAATAGGCTTTTATTAAACTCAAAAGATCTCAAGACAGGAGGTGATTGGTTGTAGCAACTAGTCACCTCCCCCATGGGCGGGGACATCACAGCATGTCCCCTCGACACAGAAGAATGACCATACAAGGACATCCTTTCAAACAGATAAATGTACATTTAAATTGACTAGCAGTGACATTCACCAATGACGGGAACTACACAATAATTATGCCTCAAATGGACCACAACTATTTTATAGTTATGCTACTGTTCCTGTGGACACAGATCTGTGCGCTCAGAACCATTTAACACCCCCCGCCAGGGGCCGGCCAGTTCCCCCAACGGGGCGCAAAACAACATCTCTAAATGGAGCAAACATCGCTGTTTCCATAGGAAGATTTTCCCGTCATTGGTCTTCCACCAACGTCTGTATGTGCAAATACGCTCAGATGAGCGCATTACAGCAAAACTGACACTGGGGGGACATCTGACAACATACATTAATACATTTCCATAAAAATCTCCACAACAGTCCTCCCTTTTTTGTCATATGCACCCCATGTCCATCGATGAAATTTGATATGCTTCTTATACCCGGAAATGAATCAGTTCTTAGTCCATAAAAAGGAAAACACGGCTTGACATGTAGACTCTGTTCTTCAGGGGCATGACTTATAAAGGAGGACACGACATGGTGAGCTGTAGTAATCGCCGATCCGTCTGTGATTCTCTGTCTTGTATGTGGGTCCGGCTTCGGGGCGTCTCATCAAGGAAACTCTGGTCACGCGTCAAATCAGGCAACAGGAGCCTCTCGTCACGACATAGAAAGATGAGAAATAAAAACGACATGAGTATATATATTCCCACTTCCTTTAACCACGATCCGCTGTAAAATAAAAATTAGATCCCCAAAGACTCCCAGACCCTTAAAATAGACTCCCAACCTTCACTTAGCTACAGCTCTGGCTTCAACAATTACATGAAGAACCCTATCCTTAACAGATGAGAATTGTTCAATCGTATCCCAAGCCCGAGCCCCCCCCCCACCTTGTACTGCAGGACCCCATGCCCAGACCTGGTCGGGATTGGTGAACAAATCCCTTCTAGCTGTCCCTGCCATTCTTAATTTCCTGCGCCATCAGATCCTCGCGATCGGCCGCGACCTAAAATGTTGGGACAGCTTCACCATCACGCATGAACCTCTTGCTTTGGGGGAATTACTTTTATAAGCTGCAGATCCGCATAAACACCAAACTAAAGTTCAAACACACTTGTGGGCTGCCTAGATACCCAAACCGACAAGAGGCAGAGCCATTAAAACTAAAACCAATTTTACCCTCTAAAAATACATCGTTAGATTCCATTGACAAGTGTCTGTCTGGAGTCTTCACTAGTTTGTCAAAAACTCCTCATACCCATAATAACATCATAAATGACATGTACCGCTGTCATCGCTGAGGACTAAAACTCCTCATACCCATAATAACATCATAAATGGCATGTACCGCCGTCATCGCTGGGGACTAAAACTCGGTGAAGACTCAGAACAGACCATCGGTCCTGTTCGCTTTCTGAGCTAGTCAGGACATACACTTTAAATAATAACTTGGGATGCTTCATCGTTACCCTCGCTAAAATTTACTAAACAACAAAAATATAAATAAACAAAGATACTCCTCATTCTTTGGTGTGGTTGAGCCGCTTCTTGCAGTGGCTGGCGTAGTCTCGTCCCTCAAGCTTCTTTACAACGACCCAGTCACCTGGTTGGAAAGAATGTAAACTGATTATTGAGTCAGGGTCCAGGAGGGACTCGTGAAAACCTTTTGGTGGACATTTTGAAGTTCATGTCACAACGATCGCACCCACCCCATCAGCCGAGAATATAAGTGACAGCTAATGAGGAGAGTACGACCCTGATTTTGATTGACCTCCAAACAACCCTCATATGACAATAACCCAGACATCGGGACTGTGGTCACTGCATAACCTGTGCGTGGCTTACAATACCTGGAGCCATTGACAAGGTTCTTAGCCTCTGGGATGGGAACCTACTTCACCAGACTGCTGCTTGCCGATTCAAATTCTATCAAAGAAAGACAGTCTTGGCACAAACTTGGTTAGAATTACAGAGGTTATTATTAGTTTGACAAAAAAATTGTCACTCTTACATTTATCATTCTCCCCCCTTTTCTTCCTCATTACAGACTGAAGGAAGAAATGTGTGGTGCAGGAAAAAAGAAACAATGAAATAGCCTATGATACTTTTACCGCCTTAGACTCGTATTTATCCATATGTACCGCTGTCTACATACACCTGTTCTCTGTGTACAAACTCCTTGGACCTGAAAAATACTTATAAGCAAAATCATTACTCTATTCTTCATATTTAACCTGCAAAGAATGGAAAACAATAATGACATTCCTGTACATTGGTAAATTGTCAATGACATTCTTTCAAAACTGTCTGTAACCCTTACTTTTCCCGTTCCTACAAACATACAACAGCTGAAGGATCGCCGCGGTAAGTTCGAACATATTCACGTTACTACATACAAACATTCCGATACAAACGTGGGGGAAATACTTCCCAGTTTCCAAAACCACAAATGAAAAAAAACAAAAACAGCCAGAATTCTACCTTCACTCTTTCAGCAATAGGAAAAAATACAATGGGACAACCATGAGAGCAGCTCGAGAACCTTCCCTGTACCAGCCATACAAGGTTCAAACAAACGGGCATGAGCCACCGTTCCTCATCATTACAGATTTCTGAAGCCGCAGCTCAACTACATCCATTCCAGAGGGATACCCAAAATAGTATCCTTGGACCACCTATGTTAATCTTTTTGGGGTTCAAAGGCCTTTGCCCCAAAACTAGGCTTCGTGCACTGTGTGACCGTCTGACTATGGGAAGCCTCCATTCCTTCCCTTTGCACAGACCTCCTTGTGTCCATGGTGATTCGAATTGGCTTATCGTCTTAAACCTGCGTCCAGGTTAAACCGTTGCACCCATTTTCGGAGATCACCGCCCGGTGTCTTCTTATACGGTGAATTGCAGAACTACAACCACTATATGGTCAAGTCCTCCAACTAGAAACCCTAACCGAGGCGTCAACTCTATGGCTTGTTGTCCCAACACTTTTGGAACTACAGCAACAACCACATATCAACCCCCGAATTAGGCCTCTACCCCTCACAGTGTATGCATACACAAGCGTTTTCCGCTATACACCCATACACTGCGTTGTCAGACTAAACCTCACAGAACACTTACGCCAGTTTACCACCTGCAGAACAATGTGGCTTCTCTCTGTATCTAGATGTTACAATAATGGTGATGCCCCCTGTTTGCTCTCTACCCAAAACTGTATTACAGTACAAAACTTCACAAAACTGGAACAAAATATAAAACACTTTTAAACGCCAAAATGCTTTCCATTTTCCTTCCAGACACAAATCTCATTGCTCACCTTTAAAAACCCCAAGCTCCTCCCACTAACTTTCTGCTGATATATAAATGCTGAAAAGAAACTTCCGGTTACATGCTCAGCTCTTAAAAAACCAAACTGGTTTATTTACATATCAATTGTTCAGGAAGAGGGGGGGGGGGCCCAGCCACATTACTGTGTCTATCAAGACTCCAAAAAAATTCATGGCTACACATCATATATTTCAACCATTTAAAACCTTGTCAAGGAAATGATGGAATAAACCCCCCTTTGCAAATGGGAGGGAATACCCCCTGACCCACACTTCCTGGAAGTCAAACCATAAGTTGGGACCCAAAATACAAACTCCTGCCAAGAGATGGCTATACAGTACAAGTTCCAAAAAAAATGAATTGCTCTCTGGGAAACTCCCAAATATTTAAACATAAAAACACATCATTGTACAAAAACTCTGTTAGTCTTACAATCTATCAAAATTCAGTGTAAAGTGAAGTTTTTCTTAAAACCAAAATCCAATGCAAAAAAAACGCCGCTCATATACTGCAAAGTCAGCTGACCCTGCAATAGCTTACATTCACTTAAATGAAAACAGAGAAATCCCCAACCTAACATGTGCATGGAGTTTGCATGTCCTCCCTGTGTCTGCGTTGGCCTCCTCCCACACTCCAACTGCTGGTAGGCCAGCCAGATCCCATCCATAAATAGGCCCCAGCATGTGCGTGTGTCCGCAAGCACGTTGTGGCCCCTCGGGGTAAAACCGCGCTATTTTAAGATACCTCTCAACTCACCTCAAAAGGTGATGCTTAGAAAAGCAATTTAAACCAGAGACGAAGCCATCCTCAGTATGTCACTCTGGCGTCCCAGCACTCTCCCCAGCAGTGCACAGGTCAAACTGCAAGCGCACAAAACAGGACAAAACTGCGCCAATCAACAAATGCCAATACAGCATATTCAGGGGCCGTGTTTGCTAAACTGGAACTTCCTATCTCAAACTGTAAACGTCTCTCAAAATGGCCGACAAGCCAGGACTACAAAATGGTGGATGACCCACCACAGCACCTCATGGACAACAAAAATTGCGCCATTGACGCATGCAATTTTTTCCCGCCAATAACCCGCATGGGGCGTCACAATGAACACCACATGGGTTCCCATGTGCCTCAAAATGGCAGACAAACCTGCAAGGCTAACAAAAACCAAGAATGGCGCCATTGCTTTTTCCCGCCAAAACCAGCATCTCTTTAAAAGAAAATCAAAAATGTTTTTCTCCACAAAGACTGACTACACCATTGAAACTTTTCTAAATTATCATCAAAATCCACTGAAAAAGGTGTCAGCTACACTCTACAAGGACCACATGTACACTTACAAACGTAGCCTCCCTTTGGCCAACTAAACAGCACATTCAATAAATGTGAGTTACATGACAATATTAAAAACATATTCATTTCTCTAAGTTCATATACTCTGAGATATTCACCACTTCTCTACCTAAAGTTCACACACACAGTGGCCTCAGCTTCCATAACAAGCCATTGCAGAGACATACTATTGTCTGCCTTCTAGCAATGCCTGGCCACTTGGATATGCGGCGGGAACTTTCAACTCAAAAACCAAACACTTTCGTTAAAATATTTTTACACTTATGGGGACATGTGTCTTTGTCCCCTATAAAGGCAAAAATCACAATCTATTCATTTCTATTTTTCATAGAAATCACAAACACTACACACATACAGTATATTGTTGCTTGTACATCTGCTCAGAGTTTCTTTCCCTCAGGGCGTTTCCCTTCCAGCACCATTGTCCTTCCCTTAGGGCATAGCCCAGCAACACAAAGCCCTTCCCCCATTCAAGCACATGGCAGCCAAGCAATATACTTTACAAACTGTTCAGTGCACTAAATACCACATCTATACCTTCATTTCATACACAATATACAGTCTATATTTCTCGCTTAGTTACACTCTTACAGCCCACAGTTTCCATCAGATCATCTCTCAGGGCCCTCCCACTACAAAACTCCTGCATGCTATTTACAGAAAGTCACCAACTTTTACCCTTGTACCTGAGATGCTGGCAGCCCCTCCCCCGCTAAACCTCATGGCTCACAAAGACCAGGACAATGCAGCAGCCATGGCTGGCATCAGACTTCTCAATACATCGCACAAACAATCACACACAGGCATACACAAACAAATTCACAGGCATCCGATCGGATTCACAGACATACACACACGCTGCAAACTTAAAACATTATTTCAAAAAGACAATTTTTTTTTTTTTTCTTGTTCGTTTCAAAGTACAGCCTCTTTACACATCACATCGCAGGTCCACTCTCCCCCCTCTGCTGATCTGATGCTCAAAGAGGCCGCAATTGGTCCCAACCGTGAGTCGCCATTAACTGTTGTGGAATTTCAGGCTGCTGTTTACAGAGCACACAGCCTATAATTCCTGTGCTCTATAAGCACACACTTTAGATTCATCTTTTTGCAATAATGCTATCGTTAAGTTTGCTAAAGTCCACTCACCGTTCATTCCCATTCATTCAAGAAAGGCAGCACCACAAAAGTTTATCTTCTTATCAGGCCATTCCAGCAAAGACTGTCTAGCCAAAGCCTACTAATAGGCTTTTATTAAACTCAAAAGATCTCAAGACAGGAGGTGATTGGTTGTAGCAACTAGTCACCTCCCCCATGGGCGGGGACATCACAGCATGTCCCCTTGACACAGAAGAATGACCATACAAGGACATCCTTTCAAACAGATAAATGTACATTTAAATTGACTAGCAGTGACATTCACCAATGACGGGAACTACACAATAATTATGCCTCAAATGGACCACAACTATTTTATAGTTATGCTACTGTTCCTGTGGACACAGATCTGTGCGCTCAGAGTCATTTAACACCCCCCGCCAGGGGCCGGCCAGTTCCCCCAACGGGGCGCAAAACAACATCTCTAAATGGAGCAAACATCGCTGTTTCCATAGGAAGATTTTCCCGTCATTGGTCTTCCACCAACGTCTGTATGTGCAAATACGCTCAGATGAGCGCATTACAGCAAAACTGACACTGGGGGGACATCTGACAACATACATTAATACATTTCCATAAAAATCTCCACAACATTTGCCAGACAAAGTACCCTGAGCCTGGGTGAGAGAGGATGAGGAGGATGAGGACGGCTTGGTCATTCACTCTACCAAGTCTTCGGCATGTTGCGGCTCAACACGGCCAGCTGCCAAAAAAAAGGACAAGCGTGTCCCATGGCCACGTGCTGATGAGGATGCACCGTGTCCACGACCAGCACTGTTGCCTCTAGACACAGAGCCTACCAATGGCCTGCAGTGAGATGTAAAAACACAAGGAGGGAGGCGCCTCTGGGTGTAGCAGTATTAAAACAATTTATTTAGGCAGTGAACAAAAGCCACTCACATTTTGTTGGTAAAAAACAAGCATGTAGAACTTCCCAATCAGGGGAAAGGAGGGATCATCAGATGTGTCAGTCCACTTCTCTTCCTGCTGGGGCTCTAGGGTGCTCTGGATTCGCTCGCACCGCTGACAGATGTATAGAAGAGGCTAGCTGCGATGGAGGAGGAAATCCAAAGCGAGGCTTGGAGCGCGATGGTGTAGCAGGCGAGGGGTGCTGACGTCACTGGAATGCAACGCGTTTCGTGAGGTACAGGCTGTGAGTGACGTGGCAGCCGCACTCCTTTATCAAGCTATAGGAGAGGGAGGTGTGGAGCTAGATTATATTGTGAGGAAGGGGGGCGGGGGGCGGGCAGAGCAGGAAAAGGAAGAGGCGGAATGGTCAGTGGAGGTGTGATTGACATACAAAGGAACAAATAATCAGCTAATGGCAGTACAATGCAAATGATTATTTGTTCCTTTGTGTGTCAATCACACCTCCACTGACCATTCCGCCTCTTCCTTTTCCTGCTCCGCCCGCCCCCCGCCCCCCTTCCTCGCAATATAATCTAGCTCCACACCTCCCTCTCCTATAGCTTGATAAAGGAGTGCGGCTGCCACGTCACTCGCAGCCTGTACCTCACGAAACGCGTCGCATTCAAGTGATGTCAGCACCCCTCACCTGCTACACCATCGCGCTCCAAGCCTCGCTTTGGATTTCCTCCTCCATCGCAGCTAGCCTCTTCTATATATCTGTCAGCGGTGCGAGCGAATCCAGAGCACCCTAGAGCCCCAGCAGGAAGAGAAGTGGACTGACACATCTGATGATCCCTCCTTTCCCCTGATTGGGAAGTTCTACATGCTTGTTTTTTACCAACAAAATGTGAGTGGCTTTTGTTCACTGCCTAAATAAATTGTTTTAATACTGCTACACCCAGAGGCGCCTCTCTCCTTGTGTTTTTCCTGCAGAACTGGAACATGGTCTCTGTTCCCCTTTGATGGCAGCCCTGGGAGTGTAACTTTAACCCCTGATATACCCTTCACCTCCAGTACTTGGACTTTTAACTAACTTTTCACCTAAGTCTACTAGCTGTGTCTATCACTATGTACACTTAGTTACAACCATATTGTTTGGATATTTGAGTCTCTGGTATTTTTGCGCATTTTTACTTGTATACTGCAGTGAGATGTAGCTGCACAAAGCTGGGATGTATATATATACTGATTATACTGCAGCTAGCAGAATCAACTGCCTGCCTGTAGTATTATTAGTATGAGAACACCAGCAATTGTATTCAGATAGCTTTAGGTGCACACTGTGCAAAGGACACAGTACACTAACTGAAAATACTGCAGCTCCCTTCCTGTGGTATTAGTATGAGAACACCAGCAATTGTATCCAGGTAGCTTTAGGTGCACACTGTGCAAAGGACACAGTACACTAACTGAAAATACTACAGCTCCCTGCCTGTGGTATTAGTATGAGAACACCAGCAATTGTCTACAGGTAGCTTTTAGGTGCACACTGTGCAAAGGACACAGTACACTAACTGAAAATACTGCAGCTCCCTGCCTGTGGTATTAGTATGAGAACACCAGCAATTGTCTTCAGGTAGCTTTAGGTGCACACTGTGCAAAGGACACAGTACACTAACTGAAAATACTGCAGTTCCCTGCCTGTGGTATTAGTATCTGAACACCAGCAATTGTCTTCAGGTAGCTTTAGGTGCACACGGTTCAAAGGACACAGTACACTAACTGAAAATACTGCAGCTCCCTGCCTGTGGTATTAGTATGAGAACACCAGCAATTGTATTCAGGTAGCTTTAGGTGCACACTGTGCAAAGGACACTGTACACTAACTGAAAATACTGCGGCTCCCTGCCTGTGGTATTGGTATGAGAACACCAGCAATTGTCTTCAGGTAGCTTTAGGTGCACACTGTGCAAAGGACACAGTACACTAACTGAAAATACTGCAGCTCCCTGCCTGTGGTATTAGTATGAGAACACCAGCAATTGTATTCAGGTAGCTTTAGGTGCACACTGTGCAAAGGACACAGTACACTAAATGAAAATATTGCAGCTCCCTGCCTGTGGTATTAGTATGAGAACACCAGCAATTGTCTTCAGGTAGCTTTAGGTGCACACTGTGCAAAGGACACAGTGCATTAACTGAAAATACTGCAGCTATCGCAATCACCGGCCTGCCTGTCGGTATATTAGGAAGAGAATAACAGGAATGGATCTAGCTAAACTGAATACAGTGTATATATATATATATATATATATATATGTAGCGCTACCCCCAGTTAAGAGAGCCGCTGATATTGATTTGGGCCCTGTAGTGCACTGCTGTCAACCCCTGGCAATCGGCTCTAACCTCCCGTGGCACAGCTGGTGATAGAGGGATAGGACCGCGTGACCGCAACTGTTGGTGACGCAGTCCTATAACAAACATACACAGAATATACTTTAAAACTCCTATTAAAGTAAGCGGAACTGACACCAAATGTACTTTACCCAGATATTTTACTGAGGCTAATGGGCAAGTAATAAACAACAGTATAACAAGTTGCAGATCCCTGCAATAAACAGTAATAAAGATAAACAGAGTAATCAGAATAATTAAGTATTGCTATGCAACTCTAGCGCTGCCCTTTTACAGCTACTTCCCCTCATGGGTAGACTAACACCCAGCAATGTCTACCTATGCAGTCAGGCCTGGCTGATCTAAATGGAAGTTCAGTGAAACAATATTTGCTAGCAATCTCTCGGTGGTGCACTTGAAGAACAACTTTGTAATCCCAACGAATAGTAAAGATAAAGTATCTGTCTTTAAACAGCTCTCACCACCTGGACAAGTCCAAGTCCCTTTCCTCCATCGATTCGTCTAGGAACAGGAATCCACCGACATCCAAGTCTTCAATCCTTCTGGTGTACTGCAGCAAGGAGGATTAGATGTCTCTAAGGCTCTGCTACGCTGGCAGAGGGCTCTTTGGAAAGGAGCACACGGCCCAGGCTTCAGGCCTTGTGCACACAGCAGTTCAGCACAGACATCCTCTTGCTAGGAGAGGGGGGGTCCAAAGAGGCCGACCAAAACTCCGCCTCCCCTTTATAAAGTCTGCCCCAGCAGTCTCTGTTCTGGAGCAATGCACCCTGGGTGCTGCAAGATGTACTGGGAGATGTAGTCTCTCTCTCCTCTGCTTTCACTTCCATAATGTCTCTTTACTTCCTCCCGACTCACCTCTCACCTGGAACTTCTTGTCTCTCTGCATTAAAGGGGAACAACCCGCTACATATATATATATACATACACAACACCTGGGATGCATAGATATCCTCTACACACTGTAACTGCAGCTAACCGACTTGCCTGCCTGCTCTATCTAACTCAGTGGTTCTCAACCTGGGGGTCGGGACCCCCTCGGGGGTCGAATGATGATTTGCCAGGGGTCACCAAATCCTGGGCTGTTCCTGAAGCCCACACCGCTCTTCCAGCCTTTTGCGGCTGTCCAGCAGGGCTATTCCTGGATCCCGTGGCCGTCCACTCAGCCTCTTCGCAGCCACCCATTCAGTTCACGGCATGGCTGGGGGGCAGAGAATAGAGGTCAGCTGACTGATGAGGAATGTGAAGTGGGAAGGACTGGAGGGGACCCTATCTCCTGATTACGGCATAGGTGTCACTGCTACGAGACACCACAAAGTCGGAGACACAGTGAAGCTGGAGACACAGTGAGTAACACTACCTGTGATTATAGTTGCCATTAGAAGTCCCCACTACAGTTCTAAGATCAGCAGATGGCCTTGATCAAGAGCACCTAAGTTGGCTGATCAGAACTCCCCCCAGCATTGCCACTCATCCCAAATCCCCGCCAGCACTGCCACTCATCCCATTCCCCCCACCCCCCACCAAGGAGTAAGAGAAGAAATAAAAATAGAGAATACATGGAGAGGAGAGGAAAAGAGAGGGAGGAACAAAGAAAAAGGGAGAGAAAGAATAAGAGAAATAACAAGAAACATGGCTAGAGAGAGGGATGGGGGGAAAAAAAACAAGAAATTAGGATAGAGAGAGATACAAGTGAAAGAAAGGAGAACAAAGAGAAAGAGTGGTACATCCTAAAATGTACCATAAGGGGTTTTAACACTGTATGAGTGGAAGGGACTCAGGGAGCGCTAAATGCCCGTGTGTTAAGGGCGCAAATTACTTGTCTTGCCTTGGGTGCTGACAACCCACGCTACAAAAATTTTACTGTTCGGGGTCCCCAGAACTTGGGAAATTTTATCAAGGGGTCACGGCGCTAGAAAGGTTGAGAACCACTGATCTAACTCAAATGAAATTACACTGTCTCTCTCTCTCTGTCTATCTTTCTCCGCCGCGCAACACACTACACAGGGCCGCCACGCAGGCGGCCTTATATAGTGTGGGGCGTGTACTAAACCCCCTGAGACATTGGCCAAAGCCACCCTGGCTTTGGCCAATTATAGCTCTCCGTTCTTACCGCGCTGTGATTGGTCAAAACATGCGGGTCATAGTGCATGCTTGGCCAATCATCAGCCAGCAATGCACTGCAATGCCGCAGTAAACTATGGGCCGTGACGCGCCACTCGAATTTGGGGCGAACGGCCCATAATGTTCGAAATTCAGCGAACGATCGAACAGCCGATGTTCGAGTCGAACATAAAGCTCATCCCTAAGCAGCACCCAGTATTGTTCACATGGTTGGCCTGATATGTGTCGTTTACCAGGTTTTAAAACACCACAAGTGCTTCCATTGATGTTGATGTAAACACGCTGCAAACGCACCACAAATGCCCCTATGGTGTTTACAATGTGTCTAAAATGTTTCAGATGTGTGAAAGATAATCCATTAACCACTTCAGCCCCGGATGGATTTACCTCCTTAATGACCAGGCCATTTTTAGCGATGTGGCACCACGTCGCTTTAACTGACAATTGCGGGGTTGTGCAATGTTGTACCCAAACAAAATTGATGTCCTTTTTTATCCCACAAATAGAGCTTTCTTTTGGTGGTATTTGATCACCTCTGCGGTTTTTATTTATTGTGCTGTAAACAGAAAAAGAGCAAAAATTTGGACAATAAAACAATATTTTTTACTTTCTGCTATAATACACATCCCAAAAAAATATATAAAAAAACGAATTTATTTATCAGTTTAGGCCAATAATGATAATCTCCGCCATCTTATCGGCCAAAGATGTGGCTTTAGGAAGACATCAAGGTGGGAGTGACGGAGAACAGACAAATCGTACCGCTCCTCTAGCTGGTTACTCGCAGACTGAGCCTCCCTCAGAGTGACGTACTAAGATAACGGCTTCTCGCTGCGCGCTCGCACCCGATTGGCACTCTCCATTCCAGGCTCCTCCCCTTAATTTCAGATCGCGGCCCCGCTGTTGTAAAAAAAAGTCTCGACCCATGCAGGATCTCGACCGCGTCACTTCCTGTGCGGCTCCGTCACTCAAACAGCTTTACCGCACATTCGCAACTTCACGGCCTTAATCGTGCATGCGCGGGAGCCAGGGCCAGATAAAGAACATCATGGGCCTGGTGCTGAGGATTTTGGTGGGCCTTTTATAAATAATAAATAAATAAATACGCAAACAATTTTTTGTTATAACAAATTAAATTAAAGAGAAACAGGGAGGAGGATAAGAGAGAAAAGGGGGATGAGAGAGAGAGGATGCGCATGAGCATGCGTGGGAATGACATTAACGCAGCCCAGCCAAGGCAAGTGACCGAAGGCACAGAACCCAGAGGAAAACCGGGTGAAGATGGAAGCGCCCGTGACCCGCCGGATTGATCACAGTGCAGCCCTGGAGGGCTCAGTCTGACAGTTTAAGTGTACCCTAATGTGCTAATATGCTGTGCATACTTGTACAATATGGCATAACCTACCTCAGGGCCTCTAAAAAGTAGTAATGTTAGCAAAGTTTACTACCGCTTTATTATCACAGGATCCCAGGAGCCTCTCATGGGGCCCCCTACTGACCCGGTGGCCCTTGGTAAGTGCCTAAGTGCATAGTTGCCAACATTTCAAAAATATTTTTAAGGGACACTTTTTTTACAAGTGCTATATTTAGAGTAGCTGAGATCCCCTATGTTCCCCTTTACATCACAGTATTAATCACAAAATGAAATGAGTAACAATAATGGGGCAGAACAAATATGAGGACTGAGAAGATTTCCTTCAGTTGAACTAACAAAAGTGTGCCCATTCTAGAGCTGGTAACATTGAGGATATTCAGTATAATTTTAAAGAACTGTTTTTGTGGGTAAGAGGCATAGGGGAGGAGTATGGACGATATAAAACTGGGAAGTATGTGCAGGTGATGGAGAGGAATGTGGAGGGTCTAACAGTGGGCACTATGTACAGGAGAGGAGTGTGAAGGGTATGGCAGAAGGCACTATGTACAGGAGAGGAGTTTGAAGGGTATGAGAGTGGGCAGTATGCACAGCAGAGGAGTGTGGAGGGTATGAAAGAGGGTGGTATGTACCGAAGGGGAGTGTGGAGGGTATGAAAGTGGGCAGTATGTACAGGAGAGGAGTGTGGAGAGTATGACAGTGGGCAGTATGTACAGGAGAGGAGTGTGGATGGTATGATGGGGGCGGTATGTACAGGAGGGGAATGTGAAGAGAAAGATAGTTGGCAGTATGTACATAAGAGGAGTGTGAAGAGTAAGGTTGGGTTACAGTATGTACAGGAGAGGAGTGTGGAGGGTAAGGCTGGATTACAGTATGTACAGGAGAGGAGTGTGCAGGGTATGACAGTGAGCAGTATGTACAGGAGAGGAGTGTGGAGGGTATCACAGTGGGCGGTATGTACAGGAGAGGAGTGTGGATGGTATGATAGTGGGCAGTATGTACAGGAGAGAAGTGTGGAGGGTATTACAATAGGCAATATATACAGGAGAGGAATGTGGAGGGTATGAGAGCGAGCAGTATGTACAAGAGAGGAGTGTGGAGGGTATGACAGCCAGCACTATGTACAATAGAGGAGTTTATTAAAGTGGGCAGTATGTACAGGAGAGGAGTGTGGATGGTATGATACTGAGCAGTATGTACATGAGATGATTGTGGAGGGTAAGACAGTGAGCAGTATGTACAGAAGAAGAGTGAGGAGGATATGACAGTGGGCAGTATGTACAGGAGAGAAGTTTGGAGGGTATGACAATAGGCAATATATACAGGAGAGGAATGTGGAGGGTATGAGAGCGAGCAGTATGTACAAGAGAGGAGTGTGGAGGGTATGACAGCCAGCACTATGTACAATAGAGGAGTTTATTAAAGTGGGTAGTATGTACAGGAGAGGAGTGTGGATGGTATGATACTGAGCAGTATGTACATGAGATGAGTGTGGAGGGTAAGACAGTGAGCAGTATGTACAGAAGAAGAGTGGGGAGGATGTGACAGTGGGCAGTATGTACAGGAGAGAAGTGTGGAGGGTATGACAGTAGGCACTATGTATAGAAGAGAAGTGTAGAGGGTATGACAGTGGGCACTATGTATAGGAGATAAGTGTGGAGGGTATGACAGTGAGCAGTATGTACAAGAGAGGAGTGTGGAGGGTATGATGGTGGGCACTATGTATAGGAGAGAAGTGTGGAGGGTATGACAGTGGGCACTATGTATAGGAGAGAAGTGTGGAAGGTATGACAGTGAGCAGTATGTAGAGGAGAGGAGTGTGGAGGGTATGATGGTGGGCACTATGTATAGGAGAGAAGTGTGGAGGGTATGACAGTGGGCACTATGTATAGGAGAGGAGTGTGGAGGGTATGACAGCCAGCACTATGTACAATAGAGGAGTTTATTAAAGTGGGCAGTATGTACAGGAGAGGAGTGTGGATGGTATGATACTGAGCAGTATGTACATGAGATGAGTGTGGAGGGTAAGACAGTGAGCAGTATGTACAGAAGAAGAGTGGGGAGGATATGACAGTGGGCAGTATGTACAGGAGAGACGTGTGGAGGGTATGACAGTAGGCACTATGTATAGAAGAGAAGTGTAGAGGGTATGACAGTGGGCACTATGTATAGGAGAGAAGTGTGGAGGGTATGACAGTGAGCAGTATGTACAGGAGAGGAGTGTGGAGGGTATGATGGTGGGCACTATGTATAGGAGAGAAGTGTGGAGGGTATGATAGTGGGCACTATGTATAGGAGAGAAGTGTGGAAGGTATGACAGTGAGCAGTATGTACAGGAGAGGAGTGTGGAGGGTATGATGGTGGGTACTATGTATAGGAGAGGAGTGTGTAGGGTATGACAGTGGGCACTATGTATAGGAGAGAAGTGTGGAGGGTATGATAGTGAGCAGTATGTACAGGAGAGAAGTGTGGAGAGTATGTACAGGTGAGGAGGATGAAGGAATCTGGGAAGGAAAATTTTAAAGGTTTGTGGAAGGATGTTTAGGGACTGCGTAGTGGTTAAGCGGGCCATACATAGATTGAAATTACGCCAATTAAGCAGAGACCATAGTCGATCTATGTATGGGCTAGCTGGTTTTACACAAGTCAATCTGTTATCTGACTTGAGTACAACCAGCCTGTCAGGTTTTTCCCAAAACAATCAGTGCTGCCAGATATAGTTAGCAACACTAATCATTGTATTCACAGGCAGAACACAATAACACTGCAGGAGTGATTCCCCCATCCACAGGTCCAGCAGGTGAGATGGTATGTCGGGACAGGCTGGGGAGAGATACTAGTAGTCAGTGGCTGGGTAGGCCCTGGCTAGTATCAGAGCCAGATACACACAGGTTACATACGCCACGATCGTTAGAGCGAGAACAATAATTCTAGCACTAGACCTCCTCTGTAACTCTAAACATGTAAAGCCCTGTACACACGGTCGGACTTTTGGCCAACAAACTTCATTTTGAGCAAGTTGGACCAACAATCCGACCGTGTGTACGCTCCATCGGACAAACTTTTTTCGTTTGGTTTTGGATTTCATCGGACAAAAGTTGGGTCTGCAAACGGACAAACTTTTGCCCAACAAAAGTCAGATGGAGCAAAGTCCGACCGTGTGTACAGGGAACCATCAGACTTTTGTCCGATGGACTAAACAACTAATGTTAAAATCAACCAACAATAGCAGAGGTTGACCAAAGGGTGGCGGTAAAGAGCAGAAAAGAGCAGAAAAACCATGTGATGTTGCAAAAAATTTTGGGAAAGTTTGCAGAAAAGTCCTGTGGTGTGTATGCTATGGGTGTTCCCGACCAACTCCGTTTGGACAAAAAACCACGGAAAAGTCTAATGGAAGTCCGACCGTGTGTACGGAGCTTTACCTGTAAAAAAATTGTGCTAACTTTAGTGTTTTTTTGTTTTATGAATGAAACAGTTTCTTTCCCAAAAAAACACGTTTGAAAAATTGCTGCGCAAATACCGTGTAACATAAAAAGTTGCAAAGACCACCATTTTATTCCATAGGGTGTCTGCTAAAACAATATATATAATGTTTAAGGGTTCTGAGTAATTTTCTAGCAAAAAACAAATGATGATTTTTACACGTAGGAGAGAAGTGTCAGAATTAGCCTTAGTGGCAAGGGGTTAATTACCATAAGTAATATACAAATAATTATTATAAGCACTGCAAGCTCATCCTCTCAGTCTGCTGCAGAGTGTGTCAGCTTGTATTTATACTGGCCGCTCTGTATGTAGCTTCTGTAGGCCGTGCAAGCAGCCCTGTATCTCCAGAACCATAAATGATAGCAGCCCCACATTTTGACCAGTGGTGGGGTGTGTCTTCAGCTACCTACCTAAATTTGTATGTTTGTATGTTTGTAAAATGAATTGCGCTAACTTATACCTGTGTATATTTTACCACTACTAATCCTGTGAATTTATAAAACATCAAATTATGATACCACATTAGTGTATCACTAATTATTAATCAAAGTGCTGCGTGTCAGTGCTATCAGGTGCTACATGTAACATATATTATACTTAACGTGAAAAAAAAAAAAACATGAATCATGCAAAAAAATGACAATAAAGTGCAATGTGCAAACTATATCATATACATTTTCCAACCATCATTAATAAAAATTATATGGGTAAACTGTAGTTCCAATCCACGGATTTGAATGTGTCCACCACAACAAAAAACGGATTAACCACTTAAGGACCGGACCATTACGCAGCTTAATGACCAGAGGTGTTTTCACAATTTGGCACTGCGCTGTTTTAACTGGAAATTGTGCGGACATGCAATGTTGTACCCAAACGAAATTTGCGTCCTTTTCTTCCCACAAATAGAGCTTTCTTTTAATGGTATTTAATTGCCTCTGCCATTTATTTTTTTTTGCGATATAAACGGAAAAGGACCGAAAATTTGGAAAAAAAATGATATTTTCTACTTTTTGTTATAAGAAAAATCGAATAAACTCAATTTTAGTCATACATTTAGGCCAAAATTTATTCAGCCACATGTCTTTAGTAAAAAAAATGTCAATAAGCGTATATTTATTGGTTTGCGCAAAAGTTATAGCGTCTACAAACTAGGGTACATTTTCTGGAATTTACACAGCTTTTAGTTTATGACTGCCTATCTCATTTCTTGAGGTGTTAAAATGGCAGGGCAGTACAAAACCCCCCCAAATGGCCCCATTTTGGAAAGTAGACATCCCAAGGAAATTGCTGAGAGGCATGTTGAGCCCATTGAATATATTTTTTTTTTGTCCCAAGTGATTGAATAATGACAAAAAAAAGAAAAAATTACAAAAAGTTACATAGTTACATAGTTAGTCAGGTTGAAAAAAGACACAAGTCCATCCAGTTCAACCATAAAAAAATAAAATAAAAATATATCGTACAATCCCATATACCCAATTCTATACCCACAGTTGATCCAGAGGAAGGCAAAAAACCCCAGGAGAGCATGATCCAATTTGCTACAGCAGTTGTCACTAAATGATATATTGCTCACACATGCCATGGTTATATGTGGAATTGCACCCCAAAATACATTCTGCTGCTTCTCCTGAGTACGGGGATACCACATGTGTGAGACTTTTTAGGAGCCTAGCCACGTACGAAATCCAAGCACCGCCTTCAGGATTTCTAAGGGCGCACATTTTTGATTTCACTCCTCACTACCTATCACAGTTTCGAAGGCCATAAAATGCCAAAATAGCACAAAACCCCCCCAAATTACCCCATTTTGGAAAGTAGACACCCCAAGCTATTTGCTGAGAGGCATGGTGAGTATTTTACAGCTCTCATTTGTTTTTGAAAATGAAGAAAGAAAATATTTTATTTTTTATTTTTTTTTCAATTTTTTGTGTGACAAAAAGCGAGATCTGAAAAATACTCACAATACCTCTCAGCAAATAGCTTGGGGTGTCTACTTTCCAAAATGGGGTCATTTGGGGGGGTTTTGTGCCATCTGGGCATTCCATGGCCTCCAAAACTGTGATAGGCAGTGAGGAGTGAAATCAAAAATTTACACCCTTAGAAAGCCTGAAGGCGGTGCTTGGTTTTTGGGGTCCCGTACGCGGCTAGGCTCCCAAAAAGTCTCACACATGTGGTATCCCCGTACTCAGGAGAAGCAACAGAATGTATTTTAGGGTGTAATTCCACATATGCCCATGGCATGTTTGAGCAATATATCATTTAGTGACAACTTTGTGCAAAAAAAATAAAAATAAAAAATAAAAATAATTTTTTCCGAAAATTGTGTCAACATATAAAATATTCCATGGACTCGACATGCCTCTCAGCAAATAGCTTGGGGTGTCTACTTTCCAAAATGGGGTCATTTGGGGGGGTTTTGAACTGTCCTGGCATTTTATACACATGTAGCGGGTATATACTATTTAGGGGTCGCATTTGGGTGGTAGCATGACCCAAATGCACTAATTGTTAGGGAAATTACCATTATTTAGGTGTGTGAGACATCAGTGGTGTCCAGTTCCCTGCGGCCCAGCAGGTGGCGCTGTTGCCTTTGGCCGGGGTTGAACCACTACTGCAGTGCCGTATCCTTTGTGGCCTCTCGTGGCAGTTGTACAGCGGGGCGGTGAACCTGCTGTGCTTACTGGGAGGGGGTATAACGGGGCCGGACATCTTGCGCACTGGGTTCGAAGTCCCAGGCACCTTCAGCCTGTGGGCTGCTGTCCGCGGTCGGTGCCCAGGCGCCCTTGGCCTGGACACGTGGAGTTCGGGTTCCACCCCAGGCACCTTCAGTCTGGGGTGAGGTACTTTGCAGAAGACCTGGGGCCCAGTACCTTCCACTGGGTCCCGCGAGGGATGAACATGCCTAAGGTGCCCCAGGTATGGGTGCCTGAATCCAGGGCGTAAGGGACCAGGGATGTGTCCCCCCCCCCGAAGACCCGGTGCAGCATATTGCCGGTGACGGGCGGGCCTCTGGAGACCGTCCGGATGGATGTCTTCCCCGACACGGGTCACTCCTCTCTAGGAAGATAAGTCCACGTGCTTATGGTCGGTGGCAGTGGCCCAACTCAACCCAGGTCGGTGGCAGAAACCTATACCCAGGTCTGTGGCAGGGACCTCAATGCTCACCAAGGTTTGTGGCAGGAACCAATTTCACAACCGGTGGCAGCGGTTGTGCGCCAAGCCTATTTGCTCGCAAAGGAATAGGAGAGAAAGCTTGTGCCTGGACCTACTCGTACCCACACCCCTGTCTGTTCGTCTCAAGTTCAACCAACTCTGTTCATTGCCTGAAGATAATAAATAAGTGTTGGACTTTTCATGGTGTGGAACTCTTTCACTGGCAGCGAGGTCCTCCGTCTCTAAGGTGGCAATCAACCTCCATAGGAGAAGCAGAGGCTCCACGTACAGAACACAGGCCCGAAGGTAAATTGGAACTTAGCTCAAACCTCACACACACAAGAGGTGAGAGCTGGTGGTGGCGTACCTCACCTTCCTCCCTCAACACCTAGACAGAAGCCAGCAGTATCATATCAAGGGAGTAGGGGGTGAGGCCGATACACCAACATTAGGAAGCTTACAGTATGTCACACATCATCCACTCTTCTAACCACTTGAAGACAAAGCCCTTTCTGACACTTTTTGTTTACATGAAAACATTTTTTTTTTTTTGCAAGAAACCCCCAAACATTATAATTTTTTTAAAAGCAAAGGCCCTACAGATTAAAATGGTGGGTGTTGCATTTTTTTTTCCACACAGTATTTGCGCAGCGATTTTTCAAACACATTTTTTGGGGGAAAAATACATTTTTTTTAATTTTAATGCACTAAAACACACTATATTGCCCAAATGTTTGATGAAATAAAAAAGATGATCTTAGGCCGAGTACATGGATACCAAACACGACATGCTTTAAAATTTCGCACAAATGCGCAGTGGCGACAAACTACATACATTTTTAAAAGCCTTTAAAAGCCTTTACAGGTTACCACATTAGATTTACAGAGGAGGTCTACTGCTAAAATTACTGCCCTCGATCTGACCTTTGCGGTGATACCTCACATGCATGATGCAATTGCTGTTTACATATGACGCCAGACCGACGCTTGCATTCGCCTTTGCGCAAGAGCAGTGTGGGACAGGGGTGTTTTTTTTTTTTTTAATTATTAATTTTGCCTTTTTATTTTATTTTTAAACTGTTCCTTCCATATTTTTTTTTTTATAATTTTTATTGTTATCTCAGGGAATGTAAATACCCCCTATGACAGCAATAGGTAGTGACAGGTACTTTAAAAAAAAAAAAAACTGGGGTCTATTAGACCCTAGATCTTTCCTCTGCCCTCAAATCATCTGACCACACCAAGATCGGTGTGATAAAATGCTTTCCCAATTTCCCAATGGCGCTTTTTATATCCGGGGGGGGACATTCCCTCCCACTGCTTGTAAAAGCAGTCCAGAGGCTAATTAGCCACTAGGATTGCTTTTACATGAAAGCCGGCCGCTGGCTGAAAAGAATGATACCAAGATGATACCTAAACCCGCAGGCATCATTCTGGTATAACCATTCAAAGTCCAGCAACATACCAGTACGTTGCTGGTCCTTGTTGGACATGTATTGTAATCTTTTTTTTTCATGCAGCCTGTTGGCTGAACGAAAAAAAGAGATTGATCGGTGGGTATGCCCACCATTAGAATACCGCCCTTCATCCACCCACTTCTAATGATGGGCATACATGCACCATTTATATATGCCGAAGCATGGGGGCATCCTCCCCCAAAAGTTATGCCACGTACACACGGTCAGACTTTTCCACGGGCAAGCCTCCGTCGGAATTTCGACCGTATGTACGCGGCATTAGGAGCAAAATCGCTCCTCCGCCCATGCTGCCCCCATGCTTCAGCATATATGCTTCTTTTTTTTTTAACTGTGGTGGTGAAATCACCTCCTACAGCACTGGAGTCGCAGGGATCAGGCCTGTCTCTGCGAACGCTGCAGTTATGTGTGTTGTGTTTTGTAAGTGACAGTGATCGATCGATACTGCACTTGGGTGGCCTGGGCTGGACGGAGGGGCAAAACGCAGGTGCTAGCAGGTATCTGGGCTGATCCCGCTAACACTGCATTTTTGGGAACCCTAAACTGCTGGGGACGCTAGTATAGATCTGATCAGATACTATACCACTAAGGGAGGTGTATGCGTCACGCGTGGGTGTTAGCGTTACTGGCACTAACCTGACGCTGCCTGGGGTGTGACGCAGACCCTCTCTGACGCTAAAACTTAATTGATATCAACTGCCGGGCGATCAGGGGGTTAAACCTTTATTGGGTTATATACGGCGGGTGCCCTGACACTATAAAAAGCAAACTAACTAACCAGCGTCACCAGTAACACTTATACGGTGATCACTGGTGAAAGGGTTAACTAGGGGCAATCAGGGGGTTAAAACCTTTATTAAGTAATATATTGGGGTACCTGACGCTATATAAAAACCTGACGGGGAACCTAAATAACAAAATAACTAACTGGCTAACCAGTGTCACCAGTGACACTTATACGGTGATCACTGGTGAAAGGGTTAACTCTAGGGGCAATCAGGGGGTTAAAACCTTTATTAGATAATATATGGGGGTACCTGACGCTATAAACACCTGGTGGCGAACCTAAAAAAATAACTGACTACCTAGCGGCACCAGCATAACTAATACAGCGATCAGAAAAACGATCGCTTAGTGACACTGGCAAAAAGGGGTGAAAGGGTTACCTGGGGGGTGATCAAGGGGTTAAACCTTTATTAGGAAATATTTGGGGGTACCTGACGCTATAAAAACCTGGCGGGGAACCTAAAAACAACTGTCTACCTAGCGGCACCACCGACACTAAAACAGCGATCAGAAAAATGATCGCTTAGTCACAGTGGTGCTAGGGGGTGAAAGGGTTACCTGGGGGGCAATCAAGGGGTTAAAACTTTTTAGGTAATATATGGGGGTACCCGATGCTATACAAACCTGGCGATGAACCTAAAATAAAAACTGACTACCTATCGGCACCACCAACACTAAAACAGCGATCAGAAAAATGATCGCTTAGTCACAGTGGTGCTAGGGGGTGAAAGGGTTACCTGGGGGCGATCAAGGGGTTAAACCTTTATTAGAGGGGGTTAGGGGTCTACCCTGGACCTAAAACTAACTGCCCTGACACTTTTACAGTTACAAATGTCACTGTTTGCAGTGATCAGTAAATAAATGATCACTGCAATCAGTGACACTGTGTCAGGGAAATTCCTTGTTTGTGGTCACCAATCCGCGGTCAGTGGGATTGCGCGGCGAATCGGCGCATCGGCGCATGCGCGTGCGCAGCGGGACGGCGCTCCGACGTTCTCGGGTGCGCGCACCGGCAAATCGGCACATGCGCAATGGCGCACCAGTGGGATTACAGGCGGGCCTATTTAAACAGACTCAGTGACTCTGTCTGGTTGCTGGTTTGTCAGCGTTCCTGTGTTCCTAGTGTTCGAATTTAGTACTGATCTCCTGTTTTTGACCCGGACCGGCTTGACCACCCTTCTGCTCTCCTGCACCAGACCTCTTGGCTTGATTAATGGACTTCCACCCTTCTCCAGTGTTTGACCCTCGGCCTGTGACCCGGATCCTCTGCCTATCTCCAACCCTTGACTCTCTGCCTGTACCCGGGACTTCTTGTTGAACCTACCTGAGCTTGCTCTACCCGAACCTGTGCTTGTTGCTTCTCCCCGAACTGGCACCTGCTGTTAACCGCTGCCTGGACTAGTACCTCCGCTGCCGGCTGCTGTCCGACCCGGTCCTCCTGTGGTGCTTGACCCTCAGCCTGTTCTCTAGTCAGCTCACCCCTGCCGGACCTGTCAGCATGATACCTATACCTGCTGGTGGCCAGTGCTCCCTTGTGCTGTCTTCTCCCTGTCTCACCTCCAGGGGGCAGAGTGCGCTTGGGTGCAAGGGTAGACCACTCTCGGCATCTCGGCCTCGGTAAGTACTCACCTGATACACTGTGACTGGGGGCTGGGGGTGATCTGGAGGGTGATCTGGGGGTGATTGGGGGTGACTGGGGGGGGTGATCGTGTGCCTATGTGTCAGTGGGCTGTTTGTGCACTTACTTGATGTCTTCTCTCCACGGCGCTCGGTATATGTGAGTGCCGCAGGAGAGATGACATCACTTCCTCCTGCCTGTGTTTACATTACACAGGCAGAGAAAGCTTTTCATTCGCCGGGAGCGATCGGGTGGCCAGAAACCAATGGCCGCCCCCTCATCACGGATCGCCCGCGGAGCGATGCCGACCACTCACTGTACCGGAGGGGGTTCCGATCGGACCCCCCACCCACACGAAGGCAGACACGTACATGTACGTGATTGTGCCTCCAGGTGCCATTCTGCCGACATATATGTACAGTGAGCGGTCGTTAAGTGGTTAAACAAGAAAAGAAGAAATATTTTCTTATATGTGCAAAAAGTTCTTTGTAGGTGATTTCGTTCAATAATGATCAACTGTGTTTCCACCTTCACCACTTTACGTGCCTACACCGACACCAGATACAATGGCCACTCACCAGATGGACCAGATATTATGCCTTTGGTTCATATGGATAACCACTCCCTCTCTCAGGTTTTCCAGCAGTCACTCCCAGTATATTAGATGTGATCTCACTCTATATCCGCTCATGTAATCGTAAAGAAGACCATTATGGTGTAGTATATCAAAGGATTTATTAAAATGTAAAACATATATCATATGCGCTCACATGTCACGGTGCCTTGAAGCCGGCACTGAGCTAATCCAGCCGTAAATAGAAGTACACAAATGAATGTCTGGTCCGCACGTGTGATGCCTCACTTGTAGCGTGTGTTCCTAGCTTCGTTTGTACTCAGACCGGACGTAACGAGCTGGCAATGGTACAGCGGCCTCTATGCATTTCTTATTGCAACTTATTGCATCATCAGGAAGCTGCCCCATTGGTGCTCGTCTTTCTTTTTATCCCTCCCTGTGCTGCCTGTTGTCCTATCGTCTGCTTCTGTGTACCGGAAGCAACGAAACCGCCATTTTGGCTACTGGTCATTCCCTATCTGTTACAACTTACAACAACTTACAACAGATAGTCAGGGGTGGTAATGCATGTTAATGTGACTTTATTGTGTATGTTTTGTTGAAAAAAAAAATCTGTAATTTCCTTTTCTTACCCTCTGTGAGGGGGTTAGCTCGGCAGCGGGTGTGTGTGACCCCCGGGATGGGCTCCCCACACAAAAACAGGCCCAGCAAACGGAGGTTGTGGTTTTAAAAAAAAAAAAAAAAGGTGCGGTTTATTTTCTATTTACAGTGACAAAACACAGCAAAGCCAAAAGAAACATAAACAAAATAAATCCTGGTCAACTTGACCTCTGACTAAACATACAGGTTTCCTAACTAACAACTGGGATCAGCCTAGTGCTGTCCTAGTCCCTAAGTCCCTGGTTTTAAATGTCCAAGCAAATAGCCACACAGGCTTTGTCTCACCGCACAGGGGTTCACTCTCCCTAGACAGTCCACACAGGTCTGGGTCCAGGCATGAGCTAACATCTAATGAATCTGGGAGTTTTTATAGAGGCCTAAATGAGCTGACAAGCTTCAGCTGGTCTCATCAACTCCCTGTCTGCACGACGCCCAGCACTCTCCCTAGAGGTATGAGTCATCCATGAGCCCACTAGCCTTAGCTGGGCTTATACAACTCTCCACCTAGTTGTATAAGTCGGCGTAAAGCCTGAATCTGGGCGAAATATATCTACCCCCCTGGATGCAACCAGGTGACTTTACCTTCCTGCTGTCACATACCCCCCCTCTTGTTTTAACCTCGGGGTTGGAACACCAGCAATCAGGCATTCATGTACTCGAGACAAAGCATCCACATTCCCCATTTGAACGCCAGGGCGATGCTTTACTGTGAAGTTGAATTCCTGGAGGGCCAGGAACCACCTATTCACTCTTCTATTTGTTTCCTTGTTTTGAGCCATCCACTTTAACGGAGCGTGATCCGTAACCATGTCAAAGTGCCTACCTAGCAGATAGTACCGAAGGGAATCTAGAGCCCACTTCACCGCTAAACACTCCTTTTCAACGGTGGCGTAATTTACCTCATGGGACTTCAACTTCCTGCTGAGGTAAATGACTGGGTGCTCTTCCCCGTTCCAGACCTGGGACAATACTGCTCCTAACCCCACATCTGACGCATCACTTTGTACGACAAAGTCTTTAGAGAAGTCTGGTGAGTACAACACTGGCTGGCTACATAAGGCTTGTTTCAAGAATTGGAATGCTGCCTCAGCCTCGGGGGTCCATTTAATCATGACCGACCCTTTCCCCTTCGTTAGGTTGGTTAGGGGCACAGCCTTAGAAGCAAAGTGGGGAATGAATCGCCGATAATACCCAGCGATTCCCAGAAAGGCTCGTACCTGCTTCTTGCTGTTGGGACGTGGCCAACTCTGGATGGCCTCGACTTTGTTGAGTTGGGGTTTTATTACTCCCCTCCCAATGGTGTACCCAAGATATTTGGCCTCCTCCTGCCCAATGGTACACTTCTTGGGGTTAGCCGTAAACCCCGCTTCCCGAACAGAGTCCAGGACTGCTTGCACTTTTGGCAGATGTGTGGCCCAATCTGTGCTATGGATAATTACGTTATCCAGGTAAGCCGCAGCATACTTCCGATGGGGCCTCAGCATCTGGTCCATTTTCCGCTGGAATGTGGCCGGCGCATTCTGTAACCCGAACGGCATTCTCTTATATTGGAACGCCCCGTCTGGGGTTACAAATGCGGTTTTCTCTTTGGCCAATTTGGCCAGGGGGATTTGCCAATACCCTTTTGTGAGGTCAAGAGTCGTCATGTATCGGGCTGTTCCCAGCCGGTCGATCAACTCATCTATACGTGGCATGGGGTAGGTGTCAAATTTTGTAACTTTGTTCAACTGACGAAAATCGTTACAAAATCGCCAGCTCCCATCCGGTTTAGGCACCAACACAATGGGACTAGACCAATCACTTTGGGACTCCTCTATCACCCCTAAGTTCAGCATTTTCTGTACTTCCTCCCGTATTGCCTCCCGTCGGGCCTCTGGGATCCGATAGGGTTTTAACTTCACCCTTTCACCGGGCGGGGTAATGATGTCATGCTCTACCCCAGATGTTTGTCCCGGCAGCTCAGAGAATACCTCCTTGTTGCGAAGCACAAACTCCTTAACCTCCTGTTGTTGGGGTTGTGACAAGGTGGCTGCTATTCCAACCTCAGGAATCACGCAACCAGTTTGAGCTGGTGACCAAGTGTCTGCGACTAGGGACTCTCTATCCCTCCAGGCTTTCAACAGATTAACGTGATAGATCTGTTCGGGCTTTCGCCTTCCTGGTTGTCTGACCTTGTAATTCACTTCGCTCACTTTTTCCATTATCTCGTAGGGGCCTTGCCATTTGGCAAGGAATTTACTTTCAACCGTAGGGACAAGTACCAGTATCCTATCCCCCGGGGAAAAGGTACGGGTCTTGGCTCCACGGTTGTACACTCTCTGCTGTGCTAACTGCGCTTGGGCCAAATGTTCCTTCACGATAGGCATTACCTGTGCAATTCGGTCTTGCATCAGGGCGACATGCTCAATCACACTCCTGTGGGGAGAACTCTCACTTTCCCAAGTTTCCTTGGCAATATCCAACAGCCCTCTTGGGTGTCTCCCATACAGTAACTCAAAGGGGGAGAATCCCGTAGAGGATTGGGGCACCTCCCTAATAGCAAACATCAGATAAGGAAGTAGACAGTCCCAATCCTTTCCATTTCTATCCACCACTTTCTTCAACATTTGTTTTAGGGTTTTGTTGAATCTTTCAACCAGCCCATCGGTTTGGGGGTGATACACAGATGTACGTAATTGCGTCACTTTGAACAATTTACACAGCTCCTTCATAACCCGGGACATAAAGGGTGTACCTTGGTCCGTAAGCAGTTCTTTACAAATACCCACCCGGCTAAACACAAGAGATAGCTCTTTGGCTATGGTTTTGGCCGAGGTATTTCGGAGAGGGATCGCTTCTGGATAACGGGTGGCATAGTCCATTATGACTAATATGTACTGGTGCCCCCTAGCGGACTTGATTATAGGACCTACCAAATCCATGGCGATCCTCTCAAACGGGACCTCAATGATGGGTAGAGGGACCAGCGGGCTACGGAAATGTGGCATCGGGGCCGACCTCTGACACACAGGGCAGGAGGAACAATAATTTTCTATGTCCTTCATCACCCCCGGCCAATAGAATCTCTGTAATACCCTCTCTCGGGTGTCCCCATGCACACAAATAACAGCTACCTTGCTATTCCCAGAGACCTCTGTTTTAACTAACTCAGCCTTTATCAGGGTCACAAGGCTACCTGAATCCAGCAATACCACAACATTTCTACCATTAACACACATTTTGCATAAATGTTTCTCAGTTCCTCGAATGGCAGTGCATGCGACTGTCGCACACAGCGACTGACGTCTGCCCGTCAGAAAGTCACACTGCATGGGTTCCTCCACAACCGGGCAATTGGCTGCAATATGTCCCGCTTGCCGGCAGCGGTAGCAAACGATCCTTCTTGCCGCCTCTTGAGCCGCTGATTTCCCAGGCTGTTCTCGCCAAACTTGGGGTAGAGCTCCCACCCTCTCACTCTCTCCACCCTTACCCCTTGGAATCCTCTTATCCGCCCCTGGGGATGGTCTGGTCTTAGGGTGGAAAGTCCGAGTGTCTCTGGAAGAGGCCGTCAGGTTCTCTGTAGCCAAGTATTTCTCCACACGATCCACAAGACCATCGGCTGTCTCTGGGTCTCCATGGCTCACCCACTTTTGGATGGCAGTAGGAAGAGCTCTCAAAAACCGATCCATTACAACACGTTCCACAATCTTTGGTGCGGACAAAGTCTCTGGCTGTAGCCACTTTCTGCTCAGGTGAATGAGATCATACATTTGAGACCTGGGGGGTTTTCCAAGCTGGAAAGTCCAGTTATGCACACGCTAAGCTCGGACAGCCTGGGTGACACCCAGCCTTGCCAATATTTCAGCTTTTAGCATCACATAGTCTTTTGCTTGGTCAGGCTCTAGGTCATAGTAAGCCTTCTGCGATTCACCAGTTAACAGAGGAGCCACCAGTCCAGCCCACTGCTCCTCAGGCCACTTTTCTCTTTCAGCAGTCCTTTCAAATGTGGTCAAAAATACCTCTGGATCATCCTCTCCAGTCATTTTTGTCAATAAACGACTCACCCCAAAGGACGCGGTATTAGTGGGACGGCTTTCCTCACTGGTCTGCGGACGTTGCTGCATTACTGCTTCCATTTGTTGTAGTCTCTGCTCTTGCTTCTGTAACAGGTCTATGAAGCGGGCCTCAGATTGCTGCTGGGCTTGTTGCTGAGCTTCCAGACTCTGTTGGTGAGCTTGCTGCTGGGCTGCAAGGCTCTGTTGATGAGCTTGCTGCTGGGCTGCGAAGTTCTGTTGTTGAGCTGCAAGGCTCTGTTGATGAGCTGCAAGGCTCTTTTGCAAACCTGCATTTGTCTGCTGTTGATTGGCATTTGCTAGAGCCAGCTGCTTCAGTATCTCCTCCATGCTGGCTTAAAAAAAACTGCCCGCATTCTCCACCAACTGTGAGGGGGTTAGCTCGGCAGCGGGTGTGTGTGACCCCCGGGATGGGCTCCCCACACAAAAACAGGCCCAGCAAACGGAGGTTGTGGTTTTCAAAAAAAAAAAAAAAAGGTGCGGTTTATTTTCTATTTACAGTGACAAAACACAGCAAAGCCAAAAGAAACATAAACAAAATAAATCCTGGTCAACTTGACCTCTGACTAAACATACAGGTTTCCTAACTAACAACTGGGATCAGCCTAGTGCTGTCCTAGTCCCTAAGTCCCTGGTTTTAAATGTCCAAGCAAATAGCCACACAGGCTTTGTCTCACCGCACAGGGGTTCACTCTCCCTAGACAGTCCACACAGGTCTGGGTCCAGGCATGAGCTAACATCTAATGAATCTGGGAGTTTTTATAGAGGCCTAAATGAGCTGACAAGCTTCAGCTGGTCTCATCAACTCCCTGTCTGCACGACGCCCAGCACTCTCCCTAGAGGTATGAGTCATCCATGAGCCCACTAGCCTTAGCTGGACTTATACAACTCTCCACCTAGTTGTATAAGTCGGCGTAAAGCCTGAATCTGGGCGAAATATATCTACCCCCCTGGATGCAACCAGGTGACTTTACCTTCCTGCTGTCACACCTCCCATTTTCCCCATCCAAGTTTTATGGGATTCAGGTATCGACTCTCAGGAGTGAGAGTCATTTTTTTCTAAAGACGACGAGGACATCGTCTGTTGTGGTGGGGGAAGTGTGTAGCGCCCTGCTCCTATTGGGTAGGCGCTATTTGTGAATTTAGTTGTCTGAGCTGTAGTTTAGCTCCAAATAATTGTGGTAAATTGCTGGTTTCTGTTCCAGTCCAGCTGTGTCGCGCATTTTTCACTTGACTGTGGGTGTCGCTGTCACCACAGGTCAAGGTTTAAAATGCAGTAGGCTGGATGTATTGGGTACCTCTTGCCCAGAAACAGCTCAGTGGGATTGGCCCCCCTGCTGTGCATTATGGGAGAGGGTTCTTAGGGACAGACACCGTCTTCCGGGGCTCTCTGACCTGATGGTCCTCCTGGCCTAAGGTGTGCTGTAGCAGTTTTCCTGCCTCGGGGCCGGCTGGCCCGAGGCCTCGTTACTTGAAGTAGGCCCAGGAGTTTCTGGGGCCTAATAGTCAGGGGTGGTCCTGTGCTGTCTTGCCTGCGGGGAGAAGCAGAGCAATTGAAGCAACCAGGGGAGGACTTTTCTCGGAGAGGACCGAGCCAAAAGGGCTGGTATCTCAGGAAGTGGCTGGAGACTCAATTGGAGGACGCATCCCGACCCATCTACCTCACAGTGTTGCCGGATCGGCTGAAAGAAACTGGTACTGTGTGACTGTACTTTGACTTTACAGAAAGTTCTTTGTTATACAATCCTGTGGCAGAGGATTGTCTAATAACTTTAAGATATTCTTCAAGTCTGTGGCAGAGACTATGACCGAGCACCGCACCCCACCGGCTGCTAGGTCAGTGAGAGAGGCCTATCCGGTGGTTGCTATATCCAGTGTGGAAACTGTTTGTCCTCTGGATTAGAGAAGTATCCGTGATCCGCAAATACAAGGTGCCTGAATCTCCCCTAACCCTCTATCTGACTTTGTTGAATAAAACCATTGGAAAAAATTGGTCTTGAGGAAGGGGCCTGGAGCTGCAGCTCCAATAGCTCCTATGTTAATCCAGCCCTGGTGGGAGCTAGTCGCGGTCGAGAAACATTATGGTCTCGAGCGGGCGGCCGTGCAGAGGCGGAGAGATGCTTAAACGTCAGCAACAGCCCCGCCCACCCCACTAACACGCCCAGAATTGCGCATGCGAGAATCTTATGTATGTCCAGGGTCCAGAAAAATTATGAACTCAAGGGGGCGGGCAGAGGCGGAAAGTTTGTGGAAGGGGGAGATAGAGCGGAGCTTGGAGAGGGGGGCGGGCCCCCGTGCATAGCACTGAGTCCAAGCATATTGTTCTGCCATCAAATACGCTGCCACTGTGCCCAGCAAACGCAGCCACTGCACGCAGAAAACGCAGCCACTGCACCCAGCTAACGCAGCCACTGCACCCAGCTAACGCAGCCACTGCACCCAGCTAATGCAGCCACTGCACCTAGCTAACGCAGCCACTGCACCCAGCTAACGCAGCCACTGCACCCAGCAAACGCTGCCTCACTGTACCCATCAAACGCAGCCACTGCACCCAGCAAACACAGCCACTGCACCCAGCAAACACTGCCTCACTGTACCCATCAATCGTAGCCACTGCACCCAGCAAACGCAACCACTGTGCCCATCAAACGCAGCCACTGTGCCCGTCAAATACAGACACTGTACCCATCAAACGCTGCCTCACTGTACCCATCAAACGCTGCCTCACTGTGCCCGTCAAACGCAGCCACTGCGCCCAGCAAACGCAGCCACTGCACCCAGCAAACGCTGCCTCACTGTACCCATCAAATGCTGCCTCACTGTGCCCATCAAACGCAGCCACTGCACCCAGCAAACGCAACCACTGTGCCCGTAAAACGCAGCCACTGTACCCATCAAACGCTACCTCACTGTACCCATCAAACGCTGCCTCACTGTACCCATCAAACGTTGCCTCACTGTGCCCATCAAAACGCAGCCACTGCACCCAGCAAACACAACCACTGTGCCCGTCAAACGCAGCCACTGTACCCATAAAACGCTGCCTCACTGTACCCATCAAACGCTGCCTCACTGTGCCCATCAAACGCATCCACTGTGCCATCAAACGCAGTCACTGTACCCATCAAGCGCTGCCTCACTGTGCCATAAAACACTGCCACTGTGCCCATCAAATGCTCTCTTTGTGCTCATCAAACGCTCTCACTGTGCCCATCAAATGCAGCCACTATGCCATCAAATGCAGCCACTGTACCCATAAATTGCCGCCACTGTGCCATTAAACGCAGCTACTGGTCCCATCAATTGCTGCCAGATTGTCAAGCCGTAGCTGTGCTCCCTGGGGATAAGCTGATCGCCCATCCGTGCTGCTGGAGGGAGCCCAGACGACCATAAATGAGGGACCTGCAGACTTGGTCATGGTAAGTGAGACCATCCTATATCCCACTCCATCTTCCCCGACGAGGACAGGGACCCCCTCCCCCCCAAGACAGAGACCCCTTCTCTCCTGGGGACAGGGACCAATTCTCTCCTGGGGACAGGGACTCCCTTCTCTCCTGGGGACAGGGACCAATTCTCTCCTGGGGACAGGGACTCCCTTCTCTCCTGGGGACAGGGTCTCCCTTCTCTCCTTGGGACAGGGACTCCCTTCTCCCCCGGGTACAGGGACACCTTCTCTCCTTTGGACAGGGACCCCCTTCTCCCCTGGAAACAGGGACCCTCTGGGCCACTCACCTGGGGACAGGAACTCCTCCTCTCCTGGGGACAGGAACTCCTCCTCTCTTGGGGACAGGGACCCCCTTCTTCCCTGGGGACAGGGACTCCCTTGTCCCTCGGGGACAGGGACCCCCTTCTCACTCTGGGACAGGGATCCTATCTCACCTGGGGGCAGGAACTCCATCGCCCCTGGCAACGGGGACTTCATCTCACCTAGGGACCCCATATTCCCTGGGGATCAGGACCCCACCTCCCCTAAGAACAGGAACCTGATCACCCTGTGTCTGCCTATCTCACTGCGCTGCCTGCCATGTGTCCTGTGTGGGGGCCCTCCTGTGACAGCTCTTATCAGGACTTCATCCCACTGTGTGATCCCCCTACATGACTGATCCCTCTGTGTGCACCCCTTACACAGGGAACCCCTCTGTTTTCTCCCCCTACATGTCTGCATACTCTGACCACCACCTGTACCATTTCCACATCCTCTGACTGCCTTCTGTATCCTGTCCGCCATCCTCTGACCACCTCCTCTATCCTGTGCACATGTTCTGACCACCTCTTGTACCATGTCTGCAACCTCTAACCACCTCCTGTATCCTGTCCGCAGCCTCTAACCATTTCTTGTATCCTGTCTGCAATCTCTGACTATCTTGTCTTTTATCGTGTCTGCAGTCTCTTAGGGGGAGTCTGGAGAGGAATCAAGAGTGAGGGCGTTGCCGGGATTGGGATTACGGGAGGAGTCAGACGTGTATGGACTGTGGATAAGAGACTATAGAATAAAACCAGAGCCACCAACCTGGAGCCGTCTAACTGAGCCCCGCACGCTGCACCAGAGAGGAGGTCAGTGACATAGTTACATAGTTAGTCAGGTTGAAAAAAGACACAAGTCCATCCAGTTCAACCATAAAAAAAAAGAAATATCGTACAATCCCATATACCCAATTCTATACCCACAGTTGATCCAGAGGAAGGCAAAAAAAAAACAGCAGAGCATGATCCAATTTGCTACAGCAGGGGAAAAAATTCCTTCCTGATCCCCCGAGAGGCAATCGGATATTCCCCGGATCAACTTTACCTATAAATGTCAGTACCCAGTTATAGTATGTACATTTGAGAAAGAATCCAGGCCCTTCTTAAAGCAATCTACTGAGCTGGCCAGAACCACCTCTGCAGGGAGTCTATTCCACATTTTCACAGCTCTTACTGTGAAGAAACCTTTCCGTATTTGGAGGTGAAATCTCTTTTTCTCTAGACGCAAAGAGTGCCCCCTTGTCCTTTGTGTTGACCGTAATGTGAATAACTTAACACCAAGTTCACTATATGGACCCCTTACATATTTGTACATGTTGATCATATCCCCCCTTAATCTCCTCTTCTCAAGAGTGAATAAATTCAGTTCCTCTAATCTTTCCTCATAGCTGAGCTCCTCCATGCCTCTTATCAGTTTGGTTGCCCTTCTCTGCACTTTCTCCAGTTCCCCAAGATCCTTTTTGAGAACTGGGGCCCAAAACTGAACTGCATATTCCAGATGAGGTCTTACTAATGATTTGAACAGGGGCAAAATGATATCTCTCTCTGGAGACCATACCTCTCTTAATACAAGAAAGGACTTTGCTCGCTTTGGAAACCGCAGCTTGGCATTGCATGCCATTATTGAGCTTATGATCTACCAAAACCCCCAGATCCTTCTCCACTACGGATCCCCCCAGTTGTACTCCCCCTGCCTCTTATCAGTTTGGTTGCCCTTCTCTGCACTTTCTCCAGTTCCCCAAGATCCTTTTTGAGAACTGGGGCCCAAAACTGAACTGCATATTCCAGATGAGGTCTTACTAATGATTTGAACAGGGGCAAAATGATATCTCTCTCTCTCTCTCTGGAGACCATACCTCTCTTAATACAAGAAAGGACTTTGCTCGCTTTGGAAACCGCAGCTTGGCATTGCATGCCATTATTGAGCTTATGATCTACCAAAACCCCCAGATCCTTCTCCACTACGGATCCCCCCAGTTGTACTCCCCCTAGTATGTATGATGCATTCATATTCTTAGTCCCCAAGTGCATAACTTTACATTTATCAACATTAAACCTCATCTGCCACATAGTCGCCCAATTAGACAGAGCATTGAGGTCGGCTTGTAAATTGGCGACATCCTGTAAGGACGTTATTCCACTGCATAGCTTGGTGTCATCTGCAAAGACAGAAATGTTACTTTTGATCTCAGACCCAATATCATTTATAAACATATTAAAAAGTAAGGGTCCCAGCACTGAACCTTGGGGTACACCACTGATAACCTTGG
The DNA here is from genome assembly GCA_029206835.1 of Rana muscosa. Lineage (NCBI taxonomy): Eukaryota > Metazoa > Chordata > Amphibia > Anura > Ranidae > Rana > Rana muscosa. The sequence continues at coordinate 368,180,923 of CM055123.1, read as the reverse complement.
ACCATTCAGAGTAAGAATCATTAACCACTACTCTCTGAATTCTGTCTTTTAGCCAGTTTTCTATCCATTTACAAACTGATATTTCCAAACCTGTAGACTTTACATTGCACATGAGCCGTGAGTGGGGAACTGTATCGAACGCTTTTGCAAAATCCAAGTATACCACGTCCACAGCCACCCCTCTGTCCAAGGTCTTACTTACCTCTTCATAAAAAGAAATCAGGTATCAGGTTTGTTTGACAACTTCTGTCTTTCATGAATCCATGCTGTCTGTTGCTTAAATAGTTTTTTTCCAGCAAGAACTCATCTATGTGGTCTTTTATTAATCTCTCCAGTATCTTCCCAACTATGGAAGTTAAACTAACAGGTCTATAGTTACTTGGTAAAGACTTAATTCCCTTTTTAAATATAGGCACCACATTGGCCCTGCGCCAATCCAGTGGTACTATTCCTGTCATTAATGAGTCCCTAAAAATTAAATACAATGGCTTTAAAATTACAGAGCTCAATTCTTTTAGGATCCGTGGGTGTATGCCATCTGGTCCAGGCGCTTTATCCACCTTTATTCCATCTAAATATTTCTGGACCATATCACTTTTGAGCCATTGTGGATTTGGGGCTGTGTCACTACCACCCCCATTTTGGACATGAGCTCCCCCATGCTCCTTTGTATACACAGAACTGAAGAAAGTATTTAATAAAGTAGCCTTCTCTTTGTCCCCAGTCACCCACTCTAGATTATTTTGTAAAGGGCCTACATGCTCAGACTTGACCTTTTTATTATGAATATATTTGAAGAATTTTTGGGGGTTTGTCCTACTATCTTTTGCAATCTGTCGTTCATTTTGAATTTTTGCATCCTTGATTTCCTTTTTACATATCCTGTTATATTCTTTGTAACATATAAATGACACTAGTGTTCCCTCATTTTTATATTTTTTAAAAGCTCTTTTCTTATAGTTTATAGCTTTTTTAACTTTGGCAGTGAGCCACATAGGTTTTGTTTTAAACTTATTGCCCATGGGAATATACTTTGCAGTGAGTTCACAAACAGTCTTTTTGAAGAATTCCCATTTCTGTTCTGTGCCCATTGATGCCAATATTCCCTCCCAGTCTAAGTCCTGGAGAGCAGCGCTCATCCTTGGAAAATTTGCTCTCTTGAAATTAAGTGTTTTTATCTTTCCCGTATGTGATTTTTGCTTACAACTAACATCAAATGAAATCATGTTATGGTCACTGCTACCCAGGTGTTCCATTATCTGAACATTAGTAATACGCTCTGCATGGTTTGAGATTACCAGGTCCAACAGAGCATCATTCCTAGTTGGGGCCTCAATAAACTGGACCATAAAATTGTCCTGCAATAGGTTTATAAATTTTTGCCCTTTAACTGTCCCAGCAGTTCCATTACTCCAGTCAATTTCTGGGTAGTTAAAATCCCCCATTATTATCACCGTCCCAGCCCTTGCAGCCCTTTCTATCTGTGCAAGGAGCTGAGTCTCCACCTCCTCATTAACATTGGGTGGTCTATAACAAACTCCAATGATTAGCTTTGAACTACGCACATCTGTATGCAGTTCCACCCATAATGCTTCAGACTCATCCCACTCTCCATCCACCAGGTCCTCTTTCACACTCGCTTTGAGATCACTTCTCACATAGAGACAGACCCCTCCACCTTTCCTTTTTACCCTGTCTTTCCGAAAGAGTGCATAGCTAGGAATATTAATAGCCCAGTCATGTGAGGAATGAAGCCAAGTTTCAGCAATACCGATTACATCATAGCTCTCCTCATGCACCAGAGCTTCCATCTCACCTATTTTGCTTGGCAGACTTCTGGCATTGGTGAACAAACACTTTAATGCATTAATATATTTTGACCGGTCACATACTATCCTCTTGGGTGTTCAGGCCAGTCTGAGGGGGGGGGGTCACTGATGTAAGGGGGGAGTAAATACAATTATGTAAAGGGCACTGATATAAAGGTTTCCCCTTATCTCAGTAACACCCCCCCTTACCTTAGTGTATCACCAGAGTCTCTCCCCCCCCACACCACATTTCCCGGCATCCTCCTGTACATCAGAGTCGGCAGGATTCCCCCCTACAGTGCAAGGGAATTCAGATGTAAAGGAAAATGCTGCAGAGCATAATCTAAGGAGGAACTCTGATATAAGGTGGTCTCTGGTGACCAGAGCACCCCTTACATCAGAGTCCACTGCATTTCCATTTACATCAGAGTTCCCACTTACATCAGGGTCTGCAGCATTGCCCTTTACATCAGTGTTCCCCTTTACATCAGGGTTCGCAGAGTTTCCTCTGTAAGATTAGAAGGGATGGAGGCCCAGAGACATGTCCAGGGAACACAGAAGATACATGGGTTAGATTAGAAGGGATGGAGGCCTGGAGACATGTCCAGAGAACACAGAGGATACATGGGTTAGATTAGAAGGGATAGAGCCCGGAGACATGTCCAGAGAACACAGAGGATACATGGGTTAGATTAGAAGGGATAGAGCCCGGAGACATGTCCAGAGAACACAGAGGATACATGAGTTAGATTTCAAGGGATGGAGGCCTGGAGACATGTCCAGAGAACACAGAGGATACATGGGTTAGATTAGAAGGGATAGAGCCCAGAGACATGTCCAGAGAACACAGAGGATACATGGGTTAGATTAGAAGGGATAGAGGCCTGGAGACATGTCCAGAGAACACAGAGGATATATGGGTTAGATTAGAAGGGATAGAGCCCGGAGACATGTCCAGAGAACACAGAGGATACATGGGTTAGATTAGAAGGGATGGAGGCCTGGAGACATGTCCAGGGTACACAGAGGATACATGGGTTAGATTAGAAGGGATGGAGGCCTGGAGACATGTCCAGAGAACACAGGGGATACATGGGTTAGATTAGAAGGGATAGAGCCCGGAGACATGTAAAGAGAACACAGAGGATACATGGGTTAGATTAGAAGGGATGGAGGCCTGGAGACATGTCCAGAGAGCACAGAGGATACATGGGTTAGATTAGAAGGGATGAAGGCCCAGAGACATGTCCAGAGTACACAGAAGATACATGGGATAGATTAGAAGGGATGAAGGCCTGGAGACATGTCCAGAGTACACAGAAGATACATGGGATAGATTAGAAGGGATAAAGGCCCAGAGACATGTCCAGAGTACACAGAAGATACATGGGATAGATTAGAAGGGATGAAGGCCTGGAGACATGTCCAGAGAACACAGAGGATACATGGGTTAGATTAGAAGGGATGAAGGCCTGGAGACATGTCCAGAGTACACAGAAGATAACTGAGATAGATTGTATTTTATCAAGTGGAATTTTTAAAGCACTTTTTTTAAATAAATATACGTACTTCACCATGGAAGATTGTTTCTTCCTTTTACTCCTCCACTGATGCCTGGAGATTTGGTGGTGTTTTGATCCAATCTGTCTTTGGAGGCTTCCTTTGCTGAATCGCCGAGACGAACATCGGGATTAATTCTGTGCCAATCTGCTGTATATGACTCCTGTAATGGGGATCATGTAAATCTGGTGAGTAGGCTGTGTGACTGGTGTTGGTGGGTGAATGGACCAGTGGAATCATATGCACTATTGGAAGTTTAATTTAATGGAAGTTTTTGGACATTGCACTTTGTATGCATAATTACTTCACCTTTCGGACACTGCACCATAAGTTTATTTTCAATTTTTGCTGTACAATGGAGATATCAAGTGGTAATTGTATGTATAATAGCACTTCAGAGTTTATATTATTGCATATTTTGCACGTTCACTTTATGTTAACCCCTTGCCGACCGCTGCACGACTATATATGTCGGCAGAATGGCACGGCTGGGCAGATCGACATGAATATATACGTCGCCATTAAGGCCGGGGGTTGTGGGCGCGCATGCGCCGGTGGCGCACGCCCGCCGCGATCTCCGTGAGTCTGACCGCGGGTCCCGCGGACTCGATGTCCGCCTGGAGTCCAGCGATCGTCTCACAGTGAGGAAGAACGGGGAATTGCTAATGTAAACAAGCATTTCCCCCTTCTGCCTAGTGACAGGACACTGATCACAGCTTCCTGTGATCAGGAGCAGTGATCAGTGTCGTGTCACACATAGCCCCGCCCCCACACAGTTAGAACACATCCCTAGGACATACTTAACCCCTTCAGCGCCCCCTACAAGTTAACCCCTTCACTGTCAGTCACATTTACACAGTAATCAGTGCATTTTTATAGCACTGATTGCTGTATAAAGGTGAATGGTCCCAAAATAGCGCCAAAAGTGTCCAATGTGTCCGCCATAATGTCGAAATCACGATAAAAATCGCTGATCGCCGCCATTACTAGTAAAAAAAAAAATATTAATAAAAATGCCATAAAACTATTCCCTATTTTGTAGACGCTATAACTTGCGCAAACCAATCAATAAACGCTTATTGCGTTTTTTTTTGTTTTTTTTTACCAAAAATATGTAGAAGAATTCGTATCGGCCTAAACTGAGGGAAAAAAAAGGTTTTTTTATAAATTTTTGGGGGATATTTATTATAGCAAAAAGTAAAAAATATTGCTTTTTTTTTCAAAACTGTCGCTCTATTTTTGTTTATAGCGCAAAAAATAAAAACCACAGAGGTGATCAAACACCACCAAAACAAAGCTCCATTTGTGAGAAAAAAAGGACGTCAATTTTGTTTGGGAGCCACGTCGCACGACCGCAAAATTGTCAGTTAAAATAACGCAGTGCAAAAAGTGCTGTGGTCTTTGGCCAGCCAAATGGTTCGGGGCTGAAGTGGTTAATGAATCCGCTAGTGACATCTAGCGGTCGTTCATGATATTGCACTTATTTTGCACTTTATGATGTATATGTTTTGTTATGCCGCGTACACACGACCGTTTTTCATGACGAGAAAAATGCCATTTTTTTATTTGGTCATTAAAAACGATCGTGTGTGGGCTCCAGAGCATTTTTCAGGACGTGAAAAATGGCCATTAAAAATTTGTAACACGCTCTAATTTTTCTCGTTGTTTTTCACGCCGTTGTTTTTCTCGTCATGAAAAACGGCCGTGTGTAGGCTTTAACAACGTGAAAAAAACATGCATTCTCAGAACCAAGTTATGAGACGGGAGCGCTCATTCTGGAAAACTAGCGTTCGTAATGGAGATAGCATATTCGTCATGCTGTAACGAACTGAAAAGCACCAAGACTGAAAAGCGCGAATCGGCTCTCACCAAACTTTTACTAACACGCGGTAACACGAAATCAGCAAAAGCAGCTCAAAGGGTGGCGCCATCCGAATGGAACTTCCCCTTTATAGTGCCGTTGTACGTGTTGTACGTTACCACGCTTTACTCAAGCATTTTTTTCCACGATAGTGTGTAGGCAAGGCAGGCTTGAGAAGAATCACGTCGAGAAAAACATTTTTTTCAATTACATTAAAAACGGTGGTGTGTACGCGGCATTAGAGTCGGGTGTGTGGTTCATTACATTTTCCTTACTGCACTGATTAGAAATAATTCTGTGGCGCAGTTCACTAATATTTACTATGATACATAAGATGGTTAAAGTAATGCTAAAGCCTGAAGGTTTTTTTCTCTGCATTAATAAAAACTCTTTGGCTTTAAGCCCCGTACACACGGTCGGACTTCCATTGGACTTTTCCGTGCTTTTTTGTCCGAACGGAGTTGGTCGGGAACACCCTAAGCATACACACACTCTGACTTTTCTCCAAACTTTCTTAAAACTTCTTACAACATCGCGTGTTTTTTCTGCTCTTTTCTGATCTTTACTGCCACCCTTTGGTCAACTTCTGCTATTGTTGGTTGATTTTAACTTTAGTTGTTTTGTCCATCGGACTAAAGTCCGATGGTTTTCTGTACACACGGTCGGACTTTGCTCCATCGGACTTTTGTTGGGCAAAAGTTTGTCTGTTTGCAGACCCAACTTTTGTCCGATGAAATCCAAAACCAAACGAAAAAAAGTTTGTCCGATGGAGCGTACACACGGTCGGCTTGTTGGTCCAACTTGCTCAAAACGAAGTTTGTTGGGCAAAAGTCCGACCGTGTGTACGGGGCTTAAGAGATCAGTTATACCCGATTATCATTCTTCCCAGGAATAGTATAGATAGTACATTTCAGGTACCCCTCATCTCCTCTATTACAGAGGATGATGAACAGTCAGTGCAGATGGTGGGGATCTGGGGAAATGGAGGTGAGGTACGGGCCGCCTATGAAGGATTTGTCACTATCAAGATCAACAGTAAGAAGTTTGTGAACCTTTATTACTTTAATTTTATGTAATAAGCAGTATTTAACTACTTCCATACCTGGCCTATTCTGGCACTCCTCTTCTACATATAAAAATCATAATTTTTTTCCTAGAAAATTACTCAGAACCCTCAAACATTATATATGTTTTTTTAGCAGACACCCTAGGAAATAGAATGGCGGTCGTTGCAATTTTTTATTTCACACTGTATTTGCGCAACAATTTTTCAAACACGTTTTTTTGGGGGAATAAAACTGTTTCACGAATTAAAAAATAACAAAACAGTAAAGTTAGCCCAATTTTTTTTGTATAATGTTTCAAATCTTTTATTTATCTGTTTTATCCAACATACAGGGGAAATAATCAAATAACACATTTTACTGTTTCAGTTTAAACCAATAAATGCCCCACGGGCCCAAACCATATATCACATTCTTCTGACCTTAAATAGAACATAAATCTAATTCTATTGGAATATTCCTTTGATTCTTCCCCTCCTAAGATCCCCAACCCCTCCTATTACCCTCCACCTTCTAAGAAGCTTCGGTTACCTCACCTTGACCAAAAAAAAAAAAAAAAAATCCCTATATAAATTCTCTCGGTTCGGACAGGGAGGTAGAGGAGCCCCAGCTCCCCCCCCCCTTCTTCTTGGGTTACAAAAAAGAGTCTTCCCTTCTTCTGAATATTTAAATATGTTCCATTGTGCCCAGGTTTTAGAATAAGTCTCATGGCGGTTTTGACGTGAGAGTGTTAAGTCCTCCATCTTATTTACTTCTTCAATTCTATTAAACCATAGGAAGATTGTTGGGGGATTCGTATCTCTCCACTGCCGGGCAATACATGCTCTAGCTCCATTAATAAGATGACGTACAATTGATTTACTGTATATTTCCCCTGGTATTTCAGAGACGTGCAACAAGAATAAGGCCGGGTCTTCTGGTATATTATAATCAGTAAATTTTTGTGCTATCTGGCGTACCTCCCTCCAAAAATATACTAATCTCGAACATGACCAAAACACATGGAGCAATGTCCCTCTTTCCTCTTGGCATCTCCAACATTTATCTGGGATCTCCGACAAATATTTATTAAGCAGTGATGGTGTTTGGTACCATCTCGTCATAATTTTAAAGTTAGTTTCTTGGGCCCTCGTACATATGGATGATTTTAGCGCCCACTTTATAATCTGCTTATGTTGTATCTGCGTAAATGTCCTGTCCAATGTTGTTTCCCACTTCCTTATATATGGGGGGACATAGTCTTCTGGGGGGGCGATCAATAATCCATATATTTTCGAAAGTGTATGGTAACAAGGGCCTGTTTCTTCACACAATTTTTCGAAGGGAGTCAATGGTCTTAAGAATCCCTCCAAGGGTGGTAGGGTATTAAAAAAATGTCTCAGCTGGACTCCGCTCCAATAATCGAGGCCAAAGCGGTCATTGGATGAAGTTAATTCTATTAATGAGGGCCAATTACTCGTCGTTCCTTGCGCGAAATGCGAAGCCTGAAATATCTGTAAGTCTAAAAGTCTTCTCCATGGTCCCTCCTGTAGTCCCATAGGGAAACGTGGGTTCCCCACAATGGGGTACAGGGGGGAGTTGACTGATGATAGTCCGGTGGTGGTGCATATTTGAGAGCCAATCCGCAGGGTAGGGCCCAAGGTTGGGTGCTTTTTGAGATCAGAACTGAGGTCTCCAAAGCACCAAACCGTTCGACGCAATGGGACTCTGCACTGTGATTGCTCAATCTTTGACCATATTTTAAGACTTGTATGCCTGCACCAGTCTATTACTCTCACCATATGGGCCGCTTGATAGTATTTCTGAGTGTCAGGAACTGCTACCCCCCCAAATTGTTTAGGCATGGTCAGTATTCGACGTTGTAATCTTGGCCTCTTATGCCTCCAGACAAAGTCTACTATCAGAGCATTCGTCCGTTTAAAAAATTCTACAGGTACATGGATTGGCAGTGTTTGAAATAAGTATATTAGTTTGGGCATGATTGACATTTTAATTATGCTACATCTGCCAAACCACGAGAAGATACCCTTGTCCCATTTAGCCAGTAGGGTTTTGATTCTACTTAATAGGGGTAAAAAATTCAGTTCAAAAGTTTGATCTAGTTTGGGTGGCATATAGGTGCCCAGGTATTTAATGGCCGTCAAGGACCATCTATATTTAAAGTTTGTTTTCAAGGTACTGGTTTGTAATACCGACATAGATACCCCCATTGCTTCTGATTTTATCATATTAATTTTGAAGTTAGATATGGTACCATATCGATCCAGTTCTCCCACCAAATTCGGCATTGATATTGTTGGTTTCGTCAAAGAAAACAAAAGGTCATCCGCATAAGCGGAGACCTTATAGTCCGTATCTCCAGTTCTTACCCCCGATATATCGGGATTTTGCCTTACTCTACAAAGTAGGGGTTCAAGCGATAGTGCGAAAAGGAGGGGTGATAAGGGGCATCCCTGTCGAGTGCCATTAGAAATAGAAAAAGGATCAGATATGAATCCATTTACTTTAATTTGTGCCTCTAATCTTGTATATAAACTTGATATCCATCCAACCATCCTCTCCCCCATCCCCACATATCGTAGCACTGAGAACACAAAAGGCCAACTAACCCGATCAAATGCCTTTTCGGCATCTGTTCCTAAGAACACAGTGGGCATGTTCGAGAGGTTGGCTACATGAATAAGGTTCAGGGTTTTAATAGTATTATCTCGAGCCTCTCGGCTTGGTATGAAACCTACCTGGTCTGGATGTATTAAATTTATTAGATGTGGTTGGATACGCATGGCCAGTACCTTAGTGAAAATTTTTAAGTCTACATTAAGTAGAGAGATAGGGCGATAGCTACCACATACTGATGGGTCCTTATCCTCCTTCGGTATAAGAGTAATATGTGATTTCAACGTTTCTGGTGTAAACCTTGTCCCTTGTCCTATTGCATTGAATATTTGTACCATCTGCTTGCCTAGGAGGGGGAAAAATTTCTGATAGTATTTGTATGTAAGTCCATCTGGACCCGGGGCTTTACCTGGTTTAGCTGACTTAATGGCCTCTTGTAGTTCCTCTAATGTAATAGGCACTTCCATGTCCTTTCTGGTCTGTTCTAATAATTGGGGGATACCTGACGATGCTATATATTCCTCTATCTTATTTTTATCATTTTGGTATTGCATTGTGGTAGGTAAATTATATAGAGTCTGGTAAAACTTACGAAAAGTCATGGCTATCTGAGTAGGGAGATATATCTTTTTCCCCTTCGCATCCACCACGTAAGGGATATATGATTGGGTTTTCTGTTCTTGTATAGCTCTAGCCAATGTTCGGCCACATTTGTCTCCTGATTCATAATAATATCTCCGACATCTCTGTACTGCTGCCTTAGCTCTATAATGCAATAAATCAGTCACTTGTCTACGTAGAGCTAGAAGTTCCCTCTCTCCTGTTCCTCTCGGGTCTTGTTTATGTTTGGTCTCCAATACTTGTATATCTGTAAGTAATTTATTCAGTTGCTTTTCCCTGTCCTTCTTTATCCTGGAGCCATGCTTAATAAGAATCCCTCTTATTACGGTTTTATGCGCCTCCCATATTATCCCTGCATCTATCTCTGGTGTAGAATTATATTGAAAATAATATTCAATTTCTCTCATTACCTCTTGAATCGTTACCTCATCCTCAAGCAGGTTCTCATTCAGTCGCCACTGTCTCATCTTTCCCCCCGGCTGTTTATTCATAATCAGTGTCATGGTAATCGGGGCATGGTCAGACCATGTGATACTCCCTATCTCTATTTCTTTGATCTCCATTACCATATTGTGTGGGACAATAAATAGATCAATCCGAAAGTAACCCTTATGTGGGGTTGAATAGAAGGTATAATCCTTTTCATCTGGATGGTACGCTCTCCAGGCATCGGTAAGCTGAAAATTATGGAGGGTCTGTAAGACCCTCTTACGAAGGCCTTTGGCTACCGAGGATCTTCCTGCTGAGGTATCCATTTTAGGATCTAGGGGGAGATTAAAGTCTCCTCCCAGAAGTAGTTTACCTTCTGTAAATTTCATAAGTTTATTAAGGGTGGCGCTAATGAATTGGTCTTGGTTAGTATTCGGTGCATATATTGTAGCCAAGGTCACTTTATTACCCTCAATCATGCCTTTCAGGAACAAGAATCTGCCCTCTGTGTCTATTCTTTGATCTATTAATTTCCAATGTACTTGTCTTGCTATTAATATAGATACCCCTCGAGATTTACTTGCCCTATTAAAGGCCAATGGGAAAAGATTATTTTTCAAAGTTGGTGCTCTGCCCTCTCTAAAGTGTGTTTCTTGAATGAAAGCCACATCCGATTTAAATCGTTTCAAGTCTTGAAGGAGCATTCTCCTTTTTTCTGGGGTATTAAGCCCCTTAGAGTTTAGAGAGATAGCTCTCAGCTCCTCCATCTCCCCTCCCGAGCCAGAGGAAAAAAAAAAAAAAAAAGAAAAAAAAAAAAAGGAGCAAAAGGGTTCTAACAACCCTAATGTGTTACGATGGGTAAGAGCACCCCCGTATCCCCCTTTAAGAAATAGGGGGATTTAAATAGAAAGTTTCTTTTTTGTACTCACTTTGGGTTTGCCACTTAAGTGAGTACTTACCTATGTGGGGGTTCAGTCAAAAATATGCGGGTGAGGTCCCTCCCCCCTCCCTTCCCCTTCCCTCCCCGCCGATCACATCAACATTATTCTTATTATCTGCCCTATTACAAACAGCTTATATTCCGGTATATATATACATCAGTGCTATTAGACTTTTTTCAATTTCCCCTCTGCATCCAATATTAACCATATATTGACCATATTATAACCATATTATGTCCCCTAAGATAAGGGGAAATATATACTTTGAATCATAAACATAAACATAAGTTTCCCTCCCTCCTTTCCCCCCTCCTCCCTCCCTCCCCCCCCCCTCCTCTCCATCCTCACCCCCTCCCTTCCTTCAACATAAAATATATTATGCCAAAAAAAAAAAACATTTCATTCCATTCAATTCCCACGACCCTTGCCATGGTTAAGAACCCAAACCCTAACACTAAGATAGCTTATCTAATTGATAATTTAAACCCTGAATTCGAGAATTCTTAAAGGGGAACAGGGAGGGAATGGGGGCTACGCTTCTGTATGTCTACCTAGTTAGGATACTGGAAGTTCGGGGGGACCCTTTATGTGATTCCTCCTCCCCACACACAAAGAAAAAACGACAGAATAAAGAAACCTAAAACAACACCATCCCCCCTCTTCCCTTTCCCCCACCCCCCTCCCCTTTAGTAGTGAATTCCAAGTGACCCCCCTTGCTTTCTCTTACTATCCTCCCCTCATCCTACCCCCCAAAAAAAAACCCCCTCCGTGATTACGAGTACTGTACCCATTTACCGTACATTTAATTAGGTGTCTCTATAGTGCTTACCTCTCTCTTGTACCTTCTATTAAGGATACTATCCCCTCTTTTATATACACTATCGCAAAAATGTTTTTTTTTTGTATAATGTGAAAGATGATGTTACGTCGAGTAAAATAGATACCCAACATGTCACGCTTTAAAATTGCGCACACTCATGGAATGGCACCAAACTTTGGTACCTAACTACTTAATGTAAACACAGTGAACAAATATCTGCGCTATCTGTGAGTGAAATGTGAATATAGCAGCTAGCACAGTCTGTTGATAGCAAACATAAAAAATTATAGTCCAAAAATGCAGCGCTTCTGTGAAATTCAATAATAACAAATAGTCCAAATGGGTGAAAATCAATCAGCATTGGATAGATGTGGGAATGATGTGAAACCACCACCAAGCTTCAGTGTTCAAAGGCAAAAAGCACACCACACCAACGTGCTCACGATCTGCTTACCAGAAAGTAAAAAATAACAGGCGATGTAACCATATGATGCAGAGGATTAATGTTGAAAGAAAACACTCCAGACCAGATGGATCAATCACAGGAATAACCAGCATCACCAGTAACAAGGCAACCTCCAGGACTCAAACGGTGGATGTAGATGCTATGCAGATCTCAGCAGGAAGTGTTACCCAATATGAAGAAAAAAAGGCAGCATAGTGAAAAAAAAAACATACGCATTTATTGTAGTCTACTTACAGGTGTGCAAAGATCATCATGACATAAAAAGACAGTTCCGCGGCTCTCAGCGTGCCAGCGGTGGCACGTGCGCGACCACGCGGCCGGCAATTTAAAGAGGACGTATATATAAGCCCTTTTGCCTGCCCGTGCCATTCTGTCGACGTAAATGTTCGTGCGCCGTTCGGCAAGCGGTTAAAAATCTCAATTATTGATTTTTTTTTACAGATTTTCAGTTTAGAGGTACAGAGGAGGTCTAGTGCTAGAATTGTTGCTTGCGCTTTAACGCACGCGGCGATACCTCACATGTGTGGTTTGAACAGCGTTTACGTATGTGTGTTAGTTTCTGAGCTCGAGCTACCGGGGACAGGGGCGTTATAAAAAAAAAATGTTGTTTTTTATTTTTACACTTTCTTTTACATTTTTTTTTTGATCACTTTTTTTCCTATTACAAGGAATGTAAACATCCCTTGTAATATAAATAGTTTGTAACAGGTCCTCTTTATGGAGAGATACTGAGTGAATAAGACCCCTCATCTCTCCTCCAGGCTGGAAAGTATGAGATTGAAAAAAAATCACTGATCCCATGCTTACCAGCCGCAATCGCGGCTTTGTTTACATCCGCGGCCCAGACGTGACGTCATAACGTCACGCCCTGGGCCTCCGACGGTCATAGAGAAATCTCTATGGTCATCATCTGGCGGCGGCCGATTCTTTCTCCGGATCGGCGATGACACAGGAGAGCCCAGAGAAGCACCAGATGGCAGCAGGAGGGGGGTGATGTCCCCTCCCGTCACCTGTAAGAACGATCAATCGGAGGAACTGCCTCTATGATCGTTCTTATGGTGCACAGAATCGCCGGCTGAAAACGAGGATATCTGAGTGATGCCTGTAGCTGCAGGCATCATTCAGATATTCCCATTGAAATTGAAGGATGTCATATGACGGCCTTGGGCTGGAAGTGGTTAATAAAGTGTCTGATACAAGATCCATCTGTATGTTCTTCGGCTGTGTAATAATAAATCAATTTTTCCATGATTACTGCCTGTGAAGGTTCCTATGTATCCAGGTCATAGCAGAGCTAGTAGTAGTCACATTCAGCTGGACTTGTTCTGTAATGTTGAAGGCCCATCATACCTTCTCCAGACCTGATGAAGTGGGATGAAGAAGCTATAAAACGACTTCAACATTACAGAAAGTCTGGCTGAATGTGACAATCTACTACCAGCTATGCTAATAAAATATTGCTAGACAGGGTTGGTAAAGGTTGGTGCACTCAGCCTGAGGACTGACAGTTGTTGGACTGTTGTCAGGGCATTTTAGGAGGCAGTGTTGCCAACCTACCAGATTGAAATTTACTGACACAACATACAAAATTTAACGGCACCGCCAAGTTTTTACTGGCATTTCCAAAGTTACAAAATTACAGTTTTAAGCGCACATTTTAGTATTTAGGCTACCAACAAGTACAATATGCAATTAGTAATGTGATTTAATGTAAATATTAAGACAAAAAAAAAATCGTATTTTATTTCCGACAGTTAATACAGTACAATAGATTTACTAGTAAGTAAGTAGCCCAGGGACAGGACTCAGGAGGGCAATAAATTAGAATGGGCGGCACACACACATGAAATTGACTCTCACAGTGACACTAACAGCAGTGTGCAGCAGCACAGATTCATAGCTTCCAACCGTCCCTGATTTCGAGGGACTGTCCCTGATTTGGAGCAATGTCCCTCTGTCCCTCTTTCCCCCTCATTTTGGTCTGATTCATATATTTGTATATGTAGCGGGTATCAACATTTAGGGGGAGTGTCTGGGCGGTAGCATGGCCCAGATGCACTAATTTTTAGGGATTTATGGCCATTTTGGTTCGTGGAGGATAGTAATGGTGTTCAGTTCCCTGCGGCCCCTGGGTGGCGCTGTCGCCTTGGGCTGGGGTTGAACCACCATTGAAGGGCCCTGCCCTTTGTGTCCTCTCGCGGCAGTAGTACAGCGGGGCGGGGAACCTGCTGTGCCTGCTGGGAGAGGGTTTAAAGGGGGCGGACATCTTGCACACGAGGTCTGAGCCCCAGGCACCTTCAGCCTGGGGGCTGCTGTCCTGGTCGTCTGCGCCCGGGTGCCCTTGGCCTTGGCGTGGGGGAAGTTCGAGTTCCATCCCAGGCACCTTAAGCCTGGGGTGAGGTACTAGCAAAGGCCTGGGGCCCAGTACCTTCGACTGGGTCCCACATGGGAGAAGATACCTAGGGGCCCACCGAGTGAGGGGACCCGAGTCTTGGGCGAGGAGAACCAGGGAGGTGACCTGGCCTGAAGATCCAGCACAGCATTAGCTGGTGACAGTGCAGGCCTCTGGGGACCGTCCGGATGGATCATCACCCTAACAAGGGCAGTCATTAGACGGTAGTCCACGTTCTATGGTCTTTGCAGAGACCCAACTACAATCAGGTCGGTGGCAGAGACCTATCCAAAGGTCTGTGGCAGGGACCTCATCGTTCACCCAGTCTGTGGCAGGGACCAACCTCACGGTCGGTGGCAGCGACCGTGCGCCAAAAGTTGTTGTGAACTCCTAACAGCTTCTCTAATCCGTAAGGATTGTGCCTGAACCCTCTCCCCACCAAGTTGTGTTTGTATCAACCTGTCTGCTTGCAAAGAGGCATATTTTTCTCTGCGGAAATAAATATAGAAGTTGTACTGTCACCTGGTGTGGGCTTACTTTTCTGGGAGCAAAGTGTTCTACATTCATCTATCCACCTGCAAGCGGAGAAGTGGAAGCTCCGGACCGGGACACAGACCCGAAGGTAAAGAGAGACCCGTAGGAGAAAATGGACGGAGGGGCGGTACGGGTCAACTAGGTCAGGGGGCTTGGTGGGGGTGTAGCCCTTACCTGATTGGAGGAAGAGGTTGAATGGGCAGGGTTCAGATGAGAGGGTCTTTGTGGGGAGGTAGTTCTCTCACATTCCAAGGAGTCAGAAGAAGTGACAGCTTCCCACCCACCCGCCCTGGTATTAGGGGTCACCATAGTGGATAGATAAGTTGTTGTAATTTTGTGCCTAAGGTTTTAATCAAGTTTTTCCAAACAAAAAAAAAAAATGTAATAAATAAATAAATGAATTAAAAAAAAAAAAAAAAATGCA
The DNA here is from genome assembly GCA_029206835.1 of Rana muscosa. NCBI lineage: Eukaryota > Metazoa > Chordata > Amphibia > Anura > Ranidae > Rana > Rana muscosa. The sequence goes on along the minus strand of CM055123.1, from coordinate 368,165,387 downwards.
ATAAAAACGTATGAGATAATATTAATAATACTATACGAAAGAATAAAAAAAAAAAAAAAAAGACACAACATGGTATATATATATATATATGTATGGAATGATGATTTAAAAATGGGTTATGTTGCTAATTTTGTCACAGCAGTTGGCGGGTCAAGGGGTCTTTGGGGGGTCAGTAATTACATGGTTACAAAAGTGTGGGGGCCCATCTAAGGTATGGCGCTTCCACTTGGTTAGCGGTGGTTCTCCCAGGAGCGAGGTCTCCTGGGGGAGGGGAATATGGAATTATGTGTGATGTCGGAACGTCTTCGAGCCGGTTGGGGCACGGCTGAGGACAGGGACGATTATGGCACTTACACTTGGTTAGCGGTGGTATTCCCAGGAGCGAGGTCTCCTGGGGGAGGGGAATATGGAATTATGTGTGATGTCGGAGCGTCCTCGAGCCGGTTGGGGCACGGCTGAGGACATGGATGATTCCAGTTAAAATTGTGCCTTAAGGACACCCAAAGACCTCTTGTTGTTGGGCATTACATTGTTGAATTTGGTATGTTTTAAGGTTATGTTATTTTATTCTTTGGTTAATAAAAAGTGGCTGCTGTGGCCGTATAAAACCCATGTCACTCAGTCCGTGTTTTTATTCTAAATAGTAAGGACCCAGGTTGACGAATCCTTTAGTCAAGATCTTAGCTCAAACCTCTACACATACACGAGGCGAGAGCTGGTGGTACACCTCACCCTTCTCCCTGGTTTCCCTAGATGAGTCAACCAGCCGTAAAAGAAGAAGGGAGAAAGCGGGTGAGGCCGCTACATATATAAAATGCACTTTTTATCTTTCAAAAAGTGTTTCTTAGTGCTAAGCCTTTTATCCGAATTCTAAATTGCTGCATTTGTAAATTTTAAAGGCCAATATAAAGGAATAGTAGTGGTAAAAAAAAGGCCTTGTGGATTTAACTAACCTTATTTTGGGGGGATAATTCTCCTTTAAGGGGGTGTGGCAGAGGGCGTGTCCTTTGCCTACATACATTTGCTAGTAGGTGTCCCTCATTCCCATCTCAAAATGTTGGAAGGTTGAACTATAGACAAATGAGCATTGACTTAAAAAAGAAAAGTGATGAATATTATTTAAAATGTTTATTTTTTTAAATATAACATTATAATGTCAGATGTCGCAAAGCTGGATGATGAAATATGTCATGACATTTTATTTTTTAATTTACATTTTTAGCAAGATAGCTTCCAAACAAGCTAGTAAAGGGATCCTTTGAACCATTCTAGCAGGTCACTCCTAAAATTGTCACGCTTTAAAATTGCGCACACTCATGGAATGGCACCAAACTTTGGTACCTAACTACTTAATGTAAACACAGTGAACAAATATCTGCGCTATCTGTGAGTGAAATGTGAATATAGCAGCTAGCACAGTCTGTTGATAGCAAACATAAAAAATTATAGTCCAAAAATGCAGCGCTTCTGTGAAATTCAATAATAACAAATAGTCCAAATGGGTGAAAATCAATCAGCATTGGATAGATGTGGGAATGATGTGAAACCACCACCAAGCTTCAGTGTTCAAAGGCAAAAAGCACACCACACCAACGTGCTCACGATCTGCTTACCAGAAAGTAAAAAATAACAGGCGATGTAACCATATGATGCAGAGGATTAATGTTGAAAGAAAACACTCCAGACCAGATGGATCAATCACAGGAATAACCAGCATCACCAGTAACAAGGCAACCTCCAGGACTCAAACGGTGGATGTAGATGCTATGCAGATCTCAGCAGGAAGTGTTACCCAATATGAAGAAAAAAAGGCAGCATAGTGAAAAAAAAAACATACGCATTTATTGTAGTCTACTTACAGGTGTGCAAAGATCATCATGACATAAAAAGACAGTTCCGCGGCTCTCAGCGTGCCAGCGGTGGCACGTGCGCGACCACGCGGCCGGCAATTTAAAGAGGACGTATATATAAGCCCTTTTGCCTGCCCGTGCCATTCTGTCGACGTAAATGTTTGTGCGCCGTTCGGCAAGTGGTTAAAAATCTCAATTATTGATTTTTTTTTACAGATTTTCAGTTTAGAGGTACAGAGGAGGTCTAGTGCTAGAATTGTTGCTTGCGCTTTAACGCACGCGGCGATACCTCACATGTGTGGTTTGAACAGCGTTTACGTATGTGTGTTAGTTTCTGAGCTCGAGCTACCGGGGACAGGGGCGTTATAAAAAAAAAATGTTGTTTTTTATTTTTACACTTTCTTTTACATTTTTTTTTTGATCACTTTTTTTCCTATTACAAGGAATGTAAACATCCCTTGTAATATAAATAGTTTGTAACAGGTCCTCTTTATGGAGAGATACTGAGTGAATAAGACCCCTCATCTCTCCTCCAGGCTGGAAAGTATGAGATTGAAAAAAAATCACTGATCCCATGCTTACCAGCCGCAATCGCGGCTTTGTTTACATCCGCGGCCCAGACGTGACGTCATAACGTCACGCCCTGGGCCTCCGACGGTCATAGAGAAATCTCTATGGTCATCATCTGGCGGCGGCCGATTCTTTCTCCGGATCCGCGATGACACAGGAGAGCCCAGAGAAGCACCAGATGGCAGCAGGAGGGGGGTGATGTCCCCTCCCGTCGCCTGTAAGAACGATCAATCGGAGGAACTGCCTCTATGATCGTTCTTATGGTGCACAGAATCGCCGGCTGAAAACGAGGATATCTGAGTGATGCCTGTAGCTGCAGGCATCATTCAGATATTCCCATTGAAATTGAAGGATGTCATATGACGGCCTTGGGCTGGAAGTGGTTAATAAAGTGTCTGATACAAGATCCATCTGTATGTTCTTCGGCTGTGTAATAATAAATCAATTTTTCCATGATTACTGCCTGTGAAGGTTCCTATGTATCCAGGTCATAGCAGAGCTAGTAGTAGTCACATTCAGCTGGACTTGTTCTGTAATGTTGAAGGCCCATCATACCTTCTCCAGACCTGATGAAGTGGGATGAAGAAGCTATAAAACGACTTCAACATTACAGAAAGTCTGGCTGAATGTGACAATCTACTACCAGCTATGCTAATAAAATATTGCTAGACAGGGTTGGTAAAGGTTGGTGCACTCAGCCTGAGGACTGACAGTTGTTGGACTGTTGTCAGGGCATTTTAGGAGGCAGTGTTGCCAACCTACCAGATTGAAATTTACTGACACAACATACAAAATTTAACGGCACCGCCAAGTTTTTACTGGCATTTCCAAAGTTACAAAATTACAGTTTTAAGCGCACATTTTAGTATTTAGGCTACCAACAAGTACAATATGCAATTAGTAATGTGATTTAATGTAAATATTAAGACAAAAAAAAAATCGTATTTTATTTCCGACAGTTAATACAGTACAATAGATTTACTAGTAAGTAAGTAGCCCAGGGACAGGACTCAGGAAGGCAATAAATTAGAATGGGCGGCACACACACATGAAATTGACTCTCACAGTGACACTAACAGCAGTGTGCAGCAGCACAGATTCATAGCTTCCAACCGTCCCTGATTTCGAGGGACTGTCCCTGATTTGGAGCAATGTCCCTCTGTCCCTCTTTCCCCCTCATTTTGGTCTGATTCATATATTTGTATATGTAGCGGGTATCAACATTTAGGGGGAGTGTCTGGGCGGTAGCATGGCCCAGATGCACTAATTTTTAGGGATTTATGGCCATTTTGGTTCGTGGAGGATAGTAATGGTGTTCAGTTCCCTGCGGCCCCTGGGTGGCGCTGTCGCCTTGGGCTGGGGTTGAACCACCATTGAAGGGCCCTGCCCTTTGTGTCCTCTCGCGGCAGTAGTACAGCGGGGCGGGGAACCTGCTGTGCCTGCTGGGAGAGGGTTTAAAGGGGGCGGACATCTTGCACACGAGGTCTGAGCCCCAGGCACCTTCAGCCTGGGGGCTGCTGTCCTGGTCGTCTGCGCCCGGGTGCCCTTGGCCTTGGCGTGGGGGAAGTTCGAGTTCCATCCCAGGCACCTTAAGCCTGGGGTGAGGTACTAGCAAAGGCCTGGGGCCCAGTACCTTCGACTGGGTCCCACATGGGAGAAGATACCTAGGGGCCCACCGAGTGAGGGGACCCGAGTCTTGGGCGAGGAGAACCAGGGAGGTGACCTGGCCTGAAGATCCAGCGCAGCATTAGCTGGTGACAGTGCAGGCCTCTGGGGACCGTCCGGATGGATCATCACCCTAACAAGGGCAGTCATTAGACGGTAGTCCACGTTCTACGGTCTTTGCAGAGACCCAACTACAATCAGGTCGGTGGCAGAGACCTATCCAAAGGTCTGTGGCAGGGACCTCATCGTTCACCCAGTCTGTGGCAGGGACCAACCTCACGGTCGGTGGCAGCGACCGTGCGCCAAAAGTTGTTGTGAACTCCTAACAGCTTCTCTAATCCGTAAGGATTGTGCCTGAACCCTCTCCCCACCAAGTTGTGTTTGTATCAACCTGTCTGCTTGCAAAGAGGCATATTTTTCTCTGCGGAAATAAATATAGAAGTTGTACTGTCACCTGGTGTGGGCTTACTTTTCTGGGAGCAAAGTGTTCTACATTCATCTATCCACCTGCAAGCGGAGAAGTGGAAGCTCCGGACCGGGACACAGACCCGAAGGTAAAGAGAGACCCGTAGGAGAAAATGGACGGAGGGGCGGTACGGGTCAACTAGGTCAGGGGGCTTGGTGGGGGTGTAGCCCTTACCTGATTGGAGGAAGAGGTTGAATGGGCAGGGTTCAGATGAGAGGGTCTTTGTGGGGAGGTAGTTCTCTCACATTCCAAGGAGTCAGAAGAAGTGACAGCTTCCCACCCACCCGCCCTGGTATTAGGGGTCACCGTAGTGGATAGATAAGTTGTTGTAATTTTGTGCCTAAGGTTTTAATCAAGTTTTTCCAAACAAAAAAAAAAAAATGTAATAAATAAATAAATGAATTAAAAAAAAAAAAAAAAATGCAATAAAAACGTATGAGATAATATTAATAATACTATACGAAAGAATAAAAAAAATAAAAAAAAGACACAACATGGTATATATATATATATATGTATGGAATGATGATTTAAAAATGGGTTATGTTGCTAATTTTGTCACAGCAGTTGGCGGGTCAAGGGGTCTTTGGGGGGTCAGTAATTACATGGTTACAAAAGTGTGGGGGCCCATCTAAGGTATGGCGCTTCCACTTGGTTAGCGGTGGTTCTCCCAGGAGCGAGGTCTCCTGGGGGAGGGGAATATGGAATTATGTGTGATGTCGGAACGTCTTCGAGCCGGTTGGGGCACGGCTGAGGACAGGGACGATTATGGCACTTACACTTGGTTAGCGGTGGTATTCCCAGGAGCGAGGTCTCCTGGGGGAGGGGAATATGGAATTATGTGTGATGTCGGAGCGTCCTCGAGCCGGTTGGGGCACGGCTGAGGACATGGATGATTCCAGTTAAAATTGTGCCTTAAGGACACCCAAAGACCTCTTGTTGTTGGGCATTACATTGTTGAATTTGGTATGTTTTAAGGTTATGTTATTTTATTCTTTGGTTAATAAAAAGTGGCTGCTGTGGCCGTATAAAACCCATGTCACTCAGTCCGTGTTTTTATTCTAAATAGTAAGGACCCAGGTTGACGAATCCTTTAGTCAAGATCTTAGCTCAAACCTCTACACATACACGAGGCGAGAGCTGGTGGTACACCTCACCCTTCTCCCTGGTTTCCCTAGATGAGTCAACCAGCCGTAAAAGAAGAAGGGAGAAAGCGGGTGAGGCCGCTACATATATAAAATGCACTTTTTATCTTTCAAAAAGTGTTTCTTAGTGCTAAGCCTTTTATCCGAATTCTAAATTGCTGCATTTGTAAATTTTAAAGGCCAATATAAAGGAATAGTAGTGGTAAAAAAAAGGCCTTGTGGATTTAACTAACCTTATTTTGGGGGGATAATTCTCCTTTAAGGGGGTGTGGCAGAGGGCGTGTCCTTTGCCTACATACATTTGCTAGTAGGTGTCCCTCATTCCCATCTCAAAATGTTGGAAGGTTGAACTATAGACAAATGAGCATTGACTTAAAAAAGAAAAGTGATGAATATTATTTAAAATGTTTATTTTTTTAAATATAACATTATAATGTCAGATGTCGCAAAGCTGGATGATGAAATATGTCATGACATTTTATTTTTTAATTTACATTTTTAGCAAGATAGCTTCCAAACAAGCTAGTAAAGGGATCCTTTGAACCATTCTAGCAGGTCACTCCTAAAATTGTCACGCTTTAAAATTGCGCACACTCATGGAATGGCACCAAACTTTGGTACCTAACTACTTAATGTAAACACAGTGAACAAATATCTGCGCTATCTGTGAGTGAAATGTGAATATAGCAGCTAGCACAGTCTGTTGATAGCAAACATAAAAAATTATAGTCCAAAAATGCAGCGCTTCTGTGAAATTCAATAATAACAAATAGTCCAAATGGGTGAAAATCAATCAGCATTGGATAGATGTGGGAATGATGTGAAACCACCACCAAGCTTCAGTGTTCAAAGGCAAAAAGCACACCACACCAACGTGCTCACGATCTGCTTACCAGAAAGTAAAAAATAACAGGCGATGTAACCATATGATGCAGAGGATTAATGTTGAAAGAAAACACTCCAGACCAGATGGATCAATCACAGGAATAACCAGCATCACCAGTAACAAGGCAACCTCCAGGACTCAAACGGTGGATGTAGATGCTATGCAGATCTCAGCAGGAAGTGTTACCCAATATGAAGAAAAAAAGGCAGCATAGTGAAAAAAAAAACATACGCATTTATTGTAGTCTACTTACAGGTGTGCAAAGATCATCATGACATAAAAAGACAGTTCCGCGGCTCTCAGCGTGCCAGCGGTGGCACGTGCGCGACCACGCGGCCGGCAATTTAAAGAGGACGTATATATAAGCCCTTTTGCCTGCCCGTGCCATTCTGTCGACGTAAATGTTCGTGCGCCGTTCGGCAAGCGGTTAAAAATCTCAATTATTGATTTTTTTTTACAGATTTTCAGTTTAGAGGTACAGAGGAGGTCTAGTGCTAGAATTGTTGCTTGCGCTTTAACGCACGCGGCGATACCTCACATGTGTGGTTTGAACAGCGTTTACGTATGTGTGTTAGTTTCTGAGCTCGAGCTACCGGGGACAGGGGCGTTATAAAAAAAAAATGTTGTTTTTTATTTTTACACTTTCTTTTACATTTTTTTTTTGATCACTTTTTTTCCTATTACAAGGAATGTAAACATCCCTTGTAATATAAATAGTTTGTAACAGGTCCTCTTTATGGAGAGATACTGAGTGAATAAGACCCCTCATCTCTCCTCCAGGCTGGAAAGTATGAGATTGAAAAAAAATCACTGATCCCATGCTTACCAGCCGCAATCACGGCTTTGTTTACATCCGCGGCCCAGACGTGACGTCATAACGTCACGCCCTGGGCCTCCGACGGTCATAGAGAAATCTCTATGGTCATCATCTGGCGGCGGCCGATTCTTTCTCCGGATCGGCGATGACACAGGAGAGCCCAGAGAAGCACCAGATGGCAGCAGGAGGGGGGTGATGTCCCCTCCCGTCGCCTGTAAGAACGATCAATCGGAGGAACTGCCTCTATGATCGTTCTTATGGTGCACAGAATCGCCGGCTGAAAACGAGGATATCTGAGTGATGCCTGTAGCTGCAGGCATCATTCAGATATTCCCATTGAAATTGAAGGATGTCATATGACGGCCTTGGGCTGGAAGTGGTTAATAAAGTGTCTGATACAAGATCCATCTGTATGTTCTTCGGCTGTGTAATAATAAATCAATTTTTCCATGATTACTGCCTGTGAAGGTTCCTATGTATCCAGGTCATAGCAGAGCTAGTAGTAGTCACATTCAGCTGGACTTGTTCTGTAATGTTGAAGGCCCATCATACCTTCTCCAGACCTGATGAAGTGGGATGAAGAAGCTATAAAACGACTTCAACATTACAGAAAGTCTGGCTGAATGTGACAATCTACTACCAGCTATGCTAATAAAATATTGCTAGACAGGGTTGGTAAAGGTTGGTGCACTCAGCCTGAGGACTGACAGTTGTTGGACTGTTGTCAGGGCATTTTAGGAGGCAGTGTTGCCAACCTACCAGATTGAAATTTACTGACACAACATACAAAATTTAACGGCACCGCCAAGTTTTTACTGGCATTTCCAAAGTTACAAAATTACAGTTTTAAGCGCACATTTTAGTATTTAGGCTACCAACAAGTACAATATGCAATTAGTAATGTGATTTAATGTAAATATTAAGACAAAAAAAAAATCGTATTTTATTTCCGACAGTTAATACAGTACAATAGATTTACTAGTAAGTAAGTAGCCCAGGGACAGGACTCAGGAGGGCAATAAATTAGAATGGGCGGCACACACACATGAAATTGACTCTCACAGTGACACTAACAGCAGTGTGCAGCAGCACAGATTCATAGCTTCCAACCGTCCCTGATTTCGAGGGACTGTCCCTGATTTGGAGCAATGTCCCTCTGTCCCTCTTTCCCCCTCATTTTGGTCTGATTCATATATTTGTATATGTAGCGGGTATCAACATTTAGGGGGAGTGTCTGGGCGGTAGCATGGCCCAGATGCACTAATTTTTAGGGATTTATGGCCATTTTGGTTCGTGGAGGATAGTAATGGTGTTCAGTTCCCTGCGGCCCCTGGGTGGCGCTGTCGCCTTGGGCTGGGGTTGAACCACCATTGAAGGGCCCTGCCCTTTGTGTCCTCTCGCGGCAGTAGTACAGCGGGGCGGGGAACCTGCTGTGCCTGCTGGGAGAGGGTTTAAAGGGGGCGGACATCTTGCACACGAGGTCTGAGCCCCAGGCACCTTCAGCCTGGGGGCTGCTGTCCTGGTCGTCTGCGCCCGGGTGCCCTTGGCCTTGGCGTGGGGGAAGTTCGAGTTCCATCCCAGGCACCTTAAGCCTGGGGTGAGGTACTAGCAAAGGCCTGGGGCCCAGTACCTTCGACTGGGTCCCACATGGGAGAAGATACCTAGGGGCCCACCGAGTGAGGGGACCCGAGTCTTGGGCGAGGAGAACCAGGGAGGTGACCTGGCCTGAAGATCCAGCGCAGCATTAGCTGGTGACAGTGCAGGCCTCTGGGGACCGTCCGGATGGATCATCACCCTAACAAGGGCAGTCATTAGACGGTAGTCCACGTTCTATGGTCTTTGCAGAGACCCAACTACAATCAGGTCGGTGGCAGAGACCTATCCAAAGGTCTGTGGCAGGGACCTCATCGTTCACCCAGTCTGTGGCAGGGACCAACCTCACGGTCGGTGGCAGCGACCGTGCGCCAAAAGTTGTTGTGAACTCCTAACAGCTTCTCTAATCCGTAAGGATTGTGCCTGAACCCTCTCCCCACCAAGTTGTGTTTGTATCAACCTGTCTGCTTGCAAAGAGGCATATTTTTCTCTGCGGAAATAAATATAGAAGTTGTACTGTCACCTGGTGTGGGCTTACTTTTCTGGGAGCAAAGTGTTCTACATTCATCTATCCACCTGCAAGCGGAGAAGTGGAAGCTCCGGACCGGGACACAGACCCGAAGGTAAAGAGAGACCCGTAGGAGAAAATGGACGGAGGGGCGGTACGGGTCAACTAGGTCAGGGGGCTTGGTGGGGGTGTAGCCCTTACCTGATTGGAGGAAGAGGTTGAATGGGCAGGGTTCAGATGAGAGGGTCTTTGTGGGGAGGTAGTTCTCTCACATTCCAAGGAGTCAGAAGAAGTGACAGCTTCCCACCCACCCGCCCTGGTATTAGGGGTCACCGTAGTGGATAGATAAGTTGTTGTAATTTTGTGCCTAAGGTTTTAATCAAGTTTTTCCAAACAAAAAAAAAAAATGTAATAAATAAATAAATGAATTAAAAAAAAAAAAAAAAAATGCAATAAAAACGTATGAGATAATATTAATAATACTATACGAAAGAATAAAAAAAAAAAAAAAAAGACACAACATGGTATATATATATATATATGTATGGAATGATGATTTAAAAATGGGTTATGTTGCTAATTTTGTCACAGCAGTTGGCGGGTCAAGGGGTCTTTGGGGGGTCAGTAATTACATGGTTACAAAAGTGTGGGGGCCCATCTAAGGTATGGCGCTTCCACTTGGTTAGCGGTGGTTCTCCCAGGAGCGAGGTCTCCTGGGGGAGGGGAATATGGAATTATGTGTGATGTCGGAACGTCTTCGAGCCGGTTGGGGCACGGCTGAGGACAGGGACGATTATGGCACTTACACTTGGTTAGCGGTGGTATTCCCAGGAGCGAGGTCTCCTGGGGGAGGGGAATATGGAATTATGTGTGATGTCGGAGCGTCCTCGAGCCGGTTGGGGCACGGCTGAGGACATGGATGATTCCAGTTAAAATTGTGCCTTAAGGACACCCAAAGACCTCTTGTTGTTGGGCATTACATTGTTGAATTTGGTATGTTTTAAGGTTATGTTATTTTATTCTTTGGTTAATAAAAAGTGGCTGCTGTGGCCGTATAAAACCCATGTCACTCAGTCCGTGTTTTTATTCTAAATAGTAAGGACCCAGGTTGACGAATCCTTTAGTCAAGATCTTAGCTCAAACCTCTACACATACACGAGGCGAGAGCTGGTGGTACACCTCACCCTTCTCCCTGGTTTCCCTAGATGAGTCAACCAGCCGTAAAAGAAGAAGGGAGAAAGCGGGTGAGGCCGCTACATATATAAAATGCACTTTTTATCTTTCAAAAAGTGTTTCTTAGTGCTAAGCCTTTTATCCGAATTCTAAATTGCTGCATTTGTAAATTTTAAAGGCCAATATAAAGGAATAGTAGTGGTAAAAAAAAGGCCTTGTGGATTTAACTAACCTTATTTTGGGGGGATAATTCTCCTTTAAGGGGGTGTGGCAGAGGGCGTGTCCTTTGCCTACATACATTTGCTAGTAGGTGTCCCTCATTCCCATCTCAAAATGTTGGAAGGTTGAACTATAGACAAATGAGCATTGACTTAAAAAAGAAAAGTGATGAATATTATTTAAAATGTTTATTTTTTTAAATATAACATTATAATGTCAGATGTCGCAAAGCTGGATGATGAAATATGTCATGACATTTTATTTTTTAATTTACATTTTTAGCAAGATAGCTTCCAAACAAGCTAGTAAAGGGATCCTTTGAACCATTCTAGCAGGTCACTCCTAAAGTCAAGAAGATTGTACTTAGAATATGTTCTTACTGGAATAGGGATTCACTGTTTAAACAAATGACAATGGCATAGTTGCCAACATTGCAAAAAAAAAATCCGTGACACTTTTTCGCATGTAGGCGGAGCCTTGGTATAATTAGGGGGTGGGGCATTCATTTGAAGGTGTGTTATACTTTAGGAGAAAAAAGTGGCGCACGAAGCGTGGGCGTGGTTTACGCGGGTAGTGGGAGTGGCTTAAATGAGCGTGTCTCAAAGGGGGTGTGGTTAAAATCTGAGATGAATGAGGGATGAAGGGAGAAAGAAAGAGGGAGGGAAGGAAAGAGAAGGAAGGATGGAAGGATAGCAGGCCCAGATCCTACACCATAATAGTAATATGTGTATTCCAGAGTTTAACAATCAACAGATAAAGATAATCCAAACATCTGGTGTTAGCTCTTTAATCATCCCGGCACCATGGTTGTTAGGGTGTCAGGATGACTGAAGTGCATTATTTCTCTTATTACATTTTAATATAAAATGAAATCATTCAACTCACCAAAATGCCGAATCAGTGGAAGCCCCGAGTGTGTCACCTGCCACGTCGCCTGCCACCAGATGCCATCAGGTGTCCCCAGGGGAGTCCCTCCTTACATCAGGCGTCCCCAGAGGAGTCCCTCCTTACATCAGGCGTACCCAGCGGAGTCCTTCCTTACATCAGGTGTACCCAGAGGAGTCCCCCTTACATCAGGCGTCCCCAGCGGAGTCCCCCCTTACATCAGGAGTCCCCCCTTACATCAGGTGTCCCCAGTGGAGTCCCCCCTTACACCAAGTGTCCCCAGAGGAGTCCCTCCTTACATCAGGCGTCCCCAGCGGAGTCCCTCCTTACATCAGGCATCCCCAGCGGAGTCCCTCCTTACATCAGGCGTCCCCAGCGGAGTCCCTCCTTACATCAGGCGTACCCAGCGGAGTCCTTCCTTACATCAGGTGTACCCAGAGGAGTCCCCCTTACATCAGGCGTCCCCAGCAGAGTCCCCCCTTACATCAGGCGTCCCCAGCGGAGTCCCCCCTTACATCAGGCGTCCCCAGTGGAGTCCCCCTTACATCAAGTGTCCCCAGCGGAGTCCCCCCTTACCTCAGGCGTCCCCAGCGGAGTCCCCCCTTACATCAGGCGTCCCCAGCGGAGTCCCCCCTTACCTCAGGCGTCCCCAGCGGAGTCCCCCCTTACATCAGGCATCCCCATCGGAGTCCCCCCTTACATCAGGCGTCCCCAGCGGAGTCCCCCCTTACATCAGGCGTCCCCAGCGGAGTCCCCCCTTACCTCAGCCGTCCCCAGCGGAGTCCTCCCTTACCACAGGCGTTCCCAGCGGAGTCCCCCCTTACCACAGGCATCCCCAGCGGAGTCCCCCCTTAACCACAGGCGTCTCCTGTCTCGGCCGCCATTATTGTTTCCCCTTCCCCGAAGGGGAACAAAATAGAGGCGGAGCCGACAGTGTGGCTGCAAAAAAAAAAAATTAAGCTGTGGCGCTGCCGACCCCCGCCCCTTTCCATTACAGACAGACCTGCAGCGGGGCGGGGCGGGGCGGGGGGGTGGCCGGCCGGCCAGCCAAAACACAGATGTAGTACAATAGAAGATAAAGCTGCTGCGGCGCCGCCCACCCCCGGGGAGGTGCGGGGTGTGGGCGGCGCCGCAGCGGCTTTATTTTCTATTGTACTACATCCGTGTTTTGGTCTTCTTGAACATGGCGGCCGGCCGAGACATTGTCTCCGCCAGCTGTGGACCTCTAGCGGCGGCGGCCTGCGGCGTCCAAATTCGGGGAAAACGGGAAAAATCGGATTGGCCGGGACAAAATAAATCCGAGAAAAGGGTTTGAATCCCGGGAACGTCCCGGCCAATCCGTGACTGTTGGCAACTATGCAATGGTCAGAAGCTATAAGAAGTGCAATTTTCCCACCTCACTGTCAACCACTAATAGCTTGTTGACCCAACACAAGGAGCACTACTTCTTTGTCGGCTCAATGATGTAGCATATTATAGAGTTACAGCAGAGCCCTATTTTGCCCAACGCCCCCTAATGTTAGTGTCTTCACAGAGTCAGATCCTCTTTGCTTCCAATACTATAACCCCCCTGGTAAGAGTGGTGAGCCAGTCTGATAACCTGGAAAGCGTTAAGCCTCATACACACGATCGGACTTCCATCGGACAAATCCGTGAATTTTTGTCCGAAGGGCGTTGCCCATGAACTTGTTCTGCATACACACGGCAGAACATTTTCAGCCAACATTCACGAAACTACGTGGTTTTTCTGCTCTTTAGCGCCACCCTTTGGGCAACTTCTACTACTGTTGTCTTATGGTTAGCATTGGTTCGGAGCATGCGTGTTTGTACTTTGGATTTTAGTCCGACGGATTTGTGTACACATGATTGGATAATCCGACGGAACACATTTGTTGTCGGACAATTTGAGAGCATGCACAGCCAACATTTATTGTCAGAAATTCCGGCAACAATTGTCCGATGGAGCATACAGACGGTCAGATTATGCGCGCGACAAAACACATCCATCGGACAATTGTTGTCGGAATATCAGATCGTGTGTACGGGCCTTAAGACTCCCATGGGGAAATTAACTACCACAGTTGTCCACAGAACCCTTTCACTAGCTATAGGAGAATTGCAGGCAAAATGGACTAGTGCAGTGGTCATCAACCCTGTCCTCAGGGCCCACTAACAGGCCAGATTTGATGTATTACCTTGGGGGAGATGCAGACTAGAATACTGCAATCACTGAGCAGAAAATGATATCACCTGTCATGTATTTCAATTATCTTGCAAACCTGGTCTGTTAGTGGGCCATGGGGACAGAGTTGTTGACCACTGGACTAGTGCATCTGATGGATCAGGCAACAAAATTTGTTATGAATATGCACGTCCTGTACATTTAGCAGGTCTGGTTCAGAAAATGTTGTTAGGTACAGTATGGGGATTTTATGTTTAGATGAAGTGTAGATAATTTGTGATGGTTTTGCTGAGTCTTCAGTCAGTTGGCTTTTTCTTGTGCCAATTAAGTGGTAAAGATCTGGAAGAAATGAATGGATAATATAGTTACATACTCAGGCTAAAAAAAAAAAATTCATCAACTTCTCTGCAAAACTGTTCTCTTGACCCCAGCATACTGCATTGTGTGTGCTATGTTGTACATTACATAATCCTGACTGCTGCAATGTAATTTATAGTCTTGACCACTGCACTCAATACGCTATGCTGTACGTTTATATTTTTCTGACTGTGCAACTCTATAGGTTTCCTGAGCCTTACTGCTGCGCTCCATATGTGTAGCCACCCTGTTGTCAGAGGTGTCCAGTAATTATAGTTCTCCTGGGTAGTACTTGATCTATTGAGCATTTATGTCCCTCCTGGCAACTACTAGGAGGTTTATGGCCAGTGGTGCATGCTGGGGGAGTCTATATATGTTGGGGAGTGGCCTGGTGAGCTCTCTCCACCCAGACTTCGGCCTGGGGAGATTTGTGCAATCGGTTGTGCTGAGTAGGGATGAGCTTCGTGTTCGAATCGAACATACGTTCGACTCGAACATCGGCTGTTCGATCGTTCGACGAAGATCGAACGATTTGGGCCGTTCGCGCCAAATTCGAGTGACGCGAACGGCCCACAATGCACTACGCCATCGCAGTGTCATCCAGGCGCTGTGATTGGCCAAGCATGCACTGTGACCCCGCATGCTTGGCCAATCACAGCGCCGGCAGCGAGGAGAGCAATGATTGGCCACAGGCAGGATGCCTGTGGCCAATTATTGCTGAGGGTGTTTAGTACACGCCCCACACTATAAAAGGCCGCCAGCACGGCGGCCTAGTGTAGTGTGTTCCGGAGCAGGGATAGAGCAGCATAGGCAGGGACAGTGACTTTTATTTCTTTCTTGCTTAACCTGGATTCCTTTAGTTTAGGGAAAGAGAAGGATAGGTAGGGAGAGTGTCAGTGTGTTTTGTGCTTGTGCTATAGTGTGCTTAAAAAAAACATTTTTTCTAGGGACAGAAAACTGTTGGTAGGGAGAGTGTCAGTTTCTTTCACTGTGTAAGTCCTTCTTTCTAGGGACCTGGAAGGACAGTGAGTGAATTCTCCTTGTGCTATATTGTGCTTAAAAAAAACATTTTTTCTAGGGACAGAAAACTGTAGGTAGGGAGAGTGTCAGTTTCTTTCACTGTGCAAGTCCTTGTTTCTAGGGACCTGGAAGGACAGTGAGTGAATTCTCCTTGTGCTATATTGTGCTTAAAAAAAACATTTTTTCTAGGGACAGAAAACTGTAGGTAGGGAGAGAGTCAGTTTCTTTCACTGTGTAAGTCCTTGTTTCTAGGGACCTGGAAGGACAGTGAGTGAATTCTCCTTGTGCTATATTGTGCTTAAAAAAAACATTTTTTCTAGGGACAGAAAACTGTAGGTAGGGAGAGTGTCAGTTTCTTTCACTGTGCAAGTCCTTGTTTCCAGGGACCTGGAAGGACAGTGAGTGAATTCTCCTTGTGCTATATTGTGCTTAAAAAAAACATTTTTTCTAGGGACAGAAAACTGTAGGTAGGGAGAGTGTCAGTTTCTTTCACTGTGTAAGTCCTTGTTTCTAGGGACCTGGAAGGACAGTGAGTGAATTCTCCTTGTGCTATATTGTGCTTAAAAAAAACATTTTTTCTAGGGACAGAAAACTGTAGGTAGGGAGAGTGTCAGTTTCTTTCACTGTGCAAGTCCTTGTTTCTAGGGACCTGGAAGGACAGTGAGTGAATTCTCCTTGTGCTATATTGTGCTTAAAAAAAACATTTTTTCTAGGGACAGAAAACTGTAGGTAGGGAGAGTGTCAGTTTCTTTCACTGTGCAAGTCCTTGTTTCTAGGGACCTGGAAGGACAGTGAGTGAATTCTCCTTGTGCTATATTGTGCTTAAAAAAAACATTTTTTCTAGGGACAGAAAACTGTAGGTAGGGAGAGTGTCAGTTTCTTTCACTGTGCAAGTCCTTGTTTCTAGGGACCTGGAAGGACAGTGAGTGAATTCTCTTTGTGCTATATTGTGCTTAAAACAAACATTTTTTCTAGGGACAGAAAACTGTAGGTAGGGAGAGTGTCAGTTTCTTTCACTGTGCAAGTCCTTGTTTCTAGGGACCTGGAAGGACAGTGAGTGAATTCTCCTTGTGCTATATTGTGCTTAAAAAAACCATTTTTTCTAGGGACAGAAAACTGTGGGTAGGGAGAGTGTCAGTTTCTTTCACTGTGCAAGTCCTTGTTTCTAGGGACCTGGAAGGACAGTGAGTGAATTCTCC
Organism: Rana muscosa; assembly: GCA_029206835.1. Lineage (NCBI taxonomy): Eukaryota > Metazoa > Chordata > Amphibia > Anura > Ranidae > Rana > Rana muscosa. Next base: position 368,148,852 of record CM055123.1, on the reverse strand, counting down.
TTGTGCTATATTGTGCTTAAAAAAAACATTTTTTCTAGGGACAGAAAACTGTAGGTAGGGAGAGTGTCAGTTTCTTTCACTGTGCAAGTCCTTGTTTCCAGGGACCTGGAAGGACAGTGAGTGAATTCTCCTTGTGCTATATTGTGCTTAAAAAAAACATTTTTTCTAGGGACAGAAAACTGTAGGTAGGGAGAGTGTCAGTTTCTTTCACTGTGTAAGTCCTTGTTTCTAGGGACCTGGAAGGACAGTGAGTGAATTCTCCTTGTGCTATATTGTGCTTAAAAAAAACATTTTTTCTAGGGACAGAAAACTGTAGGTAGGGAGAGTGTCAGTTTCTTTCACTGTGCAAGTCCTTGTTTCCAGGGACCTGGAAGGACAGTGAGTGAATTCTCCTTGTGCTATATTGTGCTTAAAAAAAACATTTTTTCTAGGGACAGAAAACTGTAGGTAGGGAGAGTGTCAGTTTCTTTCACTGTGTAAGTCCTTGTTTCTAGGGACCTGGAAGGACAGTGAGTGAATTCTCCTTGTGCTGTATTGTGCTTAAAAAAAACATTTTTTCTAGGGACAGAAAACTGTAGGTAGGGAGAGTGTCAGTTTCTTTCACTGTGCAAGTCCTTGTTTCCAGGGACCTGGAAGGACAGTGAGTGAATTCTCCTTGTGCTATATTGTGCTTAAAAAAAACATTTTTTCTAGGGACAGAAAACTGTAGGTAGGGAGAGTGTCAGTTTCTTTCACTGTGTAAGTCCTTGTTTCTAGGGACCTGGAAGGACAGTGAGTGAATTCTCCTTGTGCTATATTGTGCTTAAAAAAAACATTTTTTCTAGGGACAGAAAACTGTAGGTAGGGAGAGTGTCAGTTTCTTTCACTGTGCAAGTCCTTGTTTCCAGGGACCTGGAAGGACAGTGAGTGAATTCTCCTTGTGCTATATTGTGCTTAAAAAAAACATTTTTTCTAGGGACAGAAAACTGTAGGTAGGGAGAGTGTCAGTTTCTTTCACTGTGCAAGTCCTTGTTTCTAGGGACTGGGAAGGACAGTGAGTGAATTCTCCTTGTGCTATAGTGTGCTTAAAAAAAACATTTTTTCTAGGGACAGAAAACTGTAGGTAGGGAGAGTGTCAGTTTCTTTCACTGTGCAAGTCCTTGTTTCTAGGGACCTGGAAGGACAGTGAGTGAATTCTCCTTGTGCTATATTGTGCTTAAAAAAAACATTTTTTCTAGGGACAGAAAACTGTAGGTAGGGAGAGTGTCAGTTTCTTTCACTGTGCAAGTCCTTGTTTCTAGGGACCTGGAAGGACAGTGAGTGAATTCTCCTTGTGCTATATTGTGCTTAAAAAAAACATTTTTTCTAGGGACAGAAAACTGTAGGTAGGGAGAGTGTCAGTTTCTTTCACTGTGCAAGTCCTTGTTTCTAGGGACCTGGAAGGACAGTGAGTGAATTCTCCTTGTGCTATATTGTGCTTAAAAAAAACATTTTTTCTAGGGACAGAAAACTGTAGGTAGGGAGAGTGTCAGTTTCTTTCACTGTGCAAGTCCTTGTTTCTAGGGACCTGGAAGGACAGTGAGTGAATTCTCCTTGTGCTATATTGTGCTTAAAAAAAACATTTTTTCTAGGGACAGAAAACTGTAGGTAGGGAGAGTGTCAGTTTCTTTCACTGTGCAAGTCCTTGTTTCAAGGGACAGAGAAGGACACCTGAAGGTAGCCCTTATTGCTTTTTTCCCATCTCCCTGCAGGCCATCTATTAGAATGTCTGGAAGGCAAACAAGGAGAGGCAGACAGTCAGGAGGCAATAAAAGAGGGCAAGCAGGCTCTGTGTCTGGGGGCAACAGTGCTGGTCGTGGACGCGGTGCATTGTCATCAGCACATGGCCATGGGACACGCTTGTCCTTCTTTTCCGCAGCTGGACATGTTGAGCCACATCATGCCGAAGACTTGGTAGAGTGGATGACCAAGCCCTCCTCCTCCTCCTCATCCTCTCTCACCCAGGCTCAGGGTACTGGCAAAGCAGCTGCCAAAGCGTCCTCTTCCCTGGTATCAATGTCAGACTCATCATCAGTCACTCCTTCCCTAGACCCACCATGTCCTCCTCCTGAGGAGTCCCCCGAACTGTTTGAGCACAGTGTTGGGTACATGCTCCAGGAGGATGCCCAGCGTTTCGAAGGGTCTGATGATGAAACCCAGCTACAGGAAGGCAGTAGGGTGAGAGCAGACAGAGGGGATGCTCAAGAAGGACACCAATCTGGCAGTCATGTTCCAGCAGCTGCAGCATACTGCCAGATTGGCTCCAGTGATGAGGAGGGAGGGGATGATGAGGTCACTGACTCCACGTGGGTGCCTAATAGGAGGGAGGAGGAGGAGGATGAGGAGGAGGCACATCTCCAACGAGACAGGATGCCCTTTGGTGGCCAGCGTAAGGGCAGTACACCGACGGAATCACACCGCAGAGCTCCGCCTGTGCAGGGCGCTGCCTCTGCCCGTCATTCAAAAAGTTCCTTGGTGTGGGCCTTTTTTGAGGCTAGTGCATCAGATCGCACAGCTGCTGTTTGCAACATATGTCTCAAGCGTATATCGCGTGGCCAAAACATCAGCCGCTTGGGTACCACATGCCTGACCAGACATATGTTGACCTGCCATGCAGCTCGTTGGCAAGCCTACCTCAAAGACCCACACCAAAGAACAAAGCGGACCTCTCCTTGCACCGCATCAGCTGGGATTTCCAACCCCACTATAACTTCAGTCCTCTCTGAAACATGCACTGAGAGGAATGAAGGTGTAGAATTAGGTGTGTCACAGCCAAGTACTTGCGGCCACTCTGCTAGCAGTACACCGACGTCCGATTCTAGCAGGCAAATTTCCCTGCCCCAGCTGCTGGACCGTCGAAAGAAGTTCACTCCCAGCCATCCACATGCCCAGCGGTTGAATGCTAGCTTGGCTAAATTGCTAGCGCTTCAACTGCTGCCTTTTCAGTTGGTAGACTCGGCCCCCTTCCGTGAGTTTGTGCAATGTGCGGTTCCTCAGTGGCAGGTTCCCAAACGCCACTTTTTCTCACGGAAGGCTATTCCGGCTCTCTACCGGCATGTGGAAGGCAATGTCTTGGCCTCGCTGGACAGGGCGGTCAGCGGTAAGGTGCATATTACCGCTGACTCATGGTCCAGCAGGCATGGACAGGGACGTTACCTTTCTTTCACGGCCCATTGGGTCACTCTTTTGGCAGCTGGGAAGGATGCAGGACAAGGTGCAGTAGTGTTGGAGGTTGTCCCACTGCCACGCCTCCAAAATGCTACTACTGGTTGTGACACACCTCTCTCCTCCACCCCCTCCTCTTCTTCTTCCTCCATGGCCTCTTCCTGTGGTTTGTCCTATGAACCAGCGGTGCTCCGTAGCCGTTCACGGGGCTACGCAAGTACGCAGGCAAAAAGATGCCATGCCGTGCTTGCGCTGGTGTGTTTGGGGGACAGAAGCCACACTGGGGCAGAGGTCCTGTCTGCTCTGCAGGGCCAGGCCGAGAGGTGGTTGACGCCACGCCAGCTTAAGCCAGGAATGGTGGTTTGCGACAATGGCACCAACCTCCTCTCCGCCCTCCGACAGGGACAACTGACCCATGTGCCCTGTGTGGCTCACGTCCTTAACCTGGTGGTGCAGCGGTTCTTGGGCAGGTACCCGGGCTTACAGGATGTCCTGAGGCAGGCCAGGAAAGTCTGTGTGCATTTCCGCAGATCTTATAATGCCAGTGCTCGCCTGGCTGAGCTGCAAAAGGAGTTGAACCTGCCCAAGAACCGCCTTATATGTGACATGCCCACCAGGTGGAACTCAACGTTGGCCATGCTGCAGCGGCTGCACACGCAGCAGAGGGCCATCAATGAGTACCTGTGCGACTACGGCACCAGGACAGGGTCAGGGGAGCTTGGTTTTTTTTCTCCACGCCAGTGGGGCATGATCAGGGATGCATGCACTGTCCTGGCACCATTTGAGGAGGCCACGAGGATGGTGAGCAGTGACAGTGCATGCATCAGTGACACTGTACCTCTTGTCCACCTGTTGGAGCACACGCTGCGTGGAATAATGGACAGGGCACTTGAGGCAGAACAGAGGCAGGAAGAGGAGGACTTCCTTGCCTCTCAAGGCCCCCTTTACCCAGACAGTGTTCCTTCTGTCCCACCCATCGCACAGGAAGAGGAAGAGGAGGAGGAGGAGGAGGAGGATTGTGTCAGCATGGAGGTGGAGGCTGGCACTCAGCATCATCAGCAGCAGTCTTTTAGGGATGATTTACAGTCCCAAGAAACCAGTGGACTTGTACGTGGCTGGGAGGAGGTGACTGCGGATCATGTCGTCCTTAGTGACCCAGAGGACTCCGGAGCGAATGCCTCAGCAAACCTACGCTGCATGGCCTCCCTGATCCTGCAAAGTCTGCGGAAGGATCCTCGTATTCTTCGGATCAAGGAGAGGGACCATTACTGGCTGGCCACTCTCCTTGATCCACGGTACAAGGGTAAGGTTGCGGACCTTATGTTACCGTCGCAGAGGGAGCAGAGGATGAGACAACTCCGGGAGGCCTTGCAGAAAGGTCTGTGCAACGCGTTCCCAGAGACTGGGAGGTTACAAACTCCTGGTCCAGGACAACGAGTTGCTGAGGCTTCGGCCAGTCAAAGAAGGAGCGGTGGGGAAGGTGGCCGTCTGACCGATGCGTTCAGACAATTCTTTAGTCCGCAGCCCCAAAGTATGATTGGTTCCAGCAACCATCGCCAGCGTCTGATAAACATGGTGCAGGAATATCTAGGGGCAAGGTCAGACTTGGACACCTTCCCCACCGAAAATCCTCTGGCTTACTGGGTCTTGAGGATGGATCACTGGCCAGAGCTTGCACAGTATGCAATTGAGCTACTGGCCTGTCCTGCATCCAGCGTTCTTTCGGAACGCACATTCAGTGCTGCTGGAGGATTTGTCACGGATCACAGGGTGCGCCTGTCCACCGACTCGGTTGATCGACTGACTTTCATCAAGATGAACCAGTCTTGGATCACCACCAGCTACCACACACCTGATGCTGATATAACAGACTAATTGATTTTAACATGTCACATCCCTTCAAGACTGATGCTGATGCTGAGTGTCTGTGCTGTTATGTTGACTGGCTATCCTCCTCCTCCGAGTCCTCAATGATACGATTGATGATGATAGCTTGGAAGATCATTTTTGTTTATGGGTGCCGCCACCAGTGGCTAAGGCCCAATTTTTCAGCCCCTGTTTTACAGGGGCGTGTAATTACAATTTTTTTAGCAATAATTTGCCATAGGGCTCATTGCTGTGCTCCAAGTACAGTATCTGTGAGGGGTTGGAGTGTTGTGGCACCAGTGCCTAAGGCCCAATTTTTCAGCCCCTGTTTAACAGGGGCGTGTCATTACAATTTTTGAAGCAATACTTTGCAACAGGGCTCATTGCTGTGCTCCAAGTACAGTATCTGTGAGGGGTTGTAGTGTTGTGCCACCAGTGCCTAAGGCCCAATTTTTCAGCCCCTGTTCAACAGGGGCATGTAATTACAATTCTTGATCTAATAATTCACAGCAGGGCCCATTCCTGCACCCACCAAGAGTAACTCTGAGGGCTTACAGTGTTGTGTCAACACCACCACCACCACCAAAGGCCCAATTTTTCAGCCCCTGTTCAACAGGGGCATGCAATTACAATTCTTGATCTAATAATTCACAGCAGGGCCCATTGCTGCACCCACCAAGAGTAACTGTCAGGGCTTACAGTGTTGTGGCACCAGCACCACCATCAAAGGCCCAATTTTTACTACCACTGTTCAACAATTATATGTAATTACAATTCCTGATATAATAGTTGACAGCAGGGCGTTCCAGCACCAACCAAGAGTAACTGTGAGTGCTTACAGTGTTGTGCCAACACCAACAACTAAGGGGCCTATTTCTGCAGAGTATCTACGGCAGGTCCCTACTTTCAAACATCCAACTTACAAACGACTCCTACTTGCAAACGCAAGAAGACAACAGGAAGTGAGAGGAAATCTACCCCTAGGAAGGAAAATTCTCTCCTGTAAGAATTAATATGGGAGAAAGGTGTCTCCTCTGTACTGATGCTTTATCAGCAATCCTTGTTTCAAGAAAAACACCACATTTCAAAAACAGTTGTCATTGGGACGGAAAGTGAGGTGAAATGTTCTGAACAGGGGCACAGACAGCAAAACAAATGTTACAGGGGTGATAACCCTTACCTATGTTTTCCAAAAAGTTTAAAAATAGATTTTTGGGCTGGAGCTACACTTAAACAATGTACCTGTTCAAAATTACAAACAGATTCTACATAAGAACAAACCTACAGTCCCTGTCTTGTATGCACCGCCTGTATACGGCTGTTCAGAGTATATAGGGCCTTTTTTATTTTATGTGCGGGGTTCCCCTTAATATCCATACAAGACCCAAAGGGGCTGGTAATGGGCTGGGGTAGGGGGGGGGGTCATGGGGTAGCTATGCCATTTTTCTTAAAGATTTTCATCCATATTACCGGGACCAGACATTACATTAAAGCCGCAAGCAGTTTTAAATGGCTTTTTTTTCCTTTAGAAGTGTCATTTTGTGCAGGGACAGTTCTAAACACGGGAAACACGTGGCACTTCACAGGCATACTTTAGACACCCCCCAGGTACGATATTTAAAGGAATATTTGACTTTTTTTTTTTCACTTTATGCATCATTAAAATGACTGCTCCCAAAAAACGACCGTTTTTAAAACTTCTTTTTGCATTGATACATGTCCCCTGGTGCAGAACCCGGGTTCCCAAACCCTTTTTAGGACAATAACATGCATAATAGTTGTTATAATTAGCACTTTAGAATTCGAACGTTCGCATCCATTGTATTTAATAGGGTTCTAATGTTCGTACGAACTTTCGGTCCGTTCGCGGGTTCTGGTGCGAACCGAACCCGGGGGTGTTCGGCTCATCACTAGTGCTGAGTAGGCCAGAGTCTGTTTCGGGCCTACAACAATCAAACCGTGTGTTCGAGGCCTAACTCTCTTTTCCTGTGACCTGAAGAAATGAAACGTGAAAAAAGACTAAAAAGTGACTGGCACCCATCGTTGTCGTGATTATCTTCATTGCATCCATAGATCCACCCTGGGGTAATGGTGGCCCTCTCCCTGTGTTGGGGATATATTTTCCCTCTCCCCAGCCAAGGGGGTGCTACATTGCAGGGAGAGGGCTAGCATTACCCCAGGGTGGGTCCATCACAGGTGATGCAGGAGTGCAAAATTGTCTAGCACTGAGACAATTTTAATGAACAAGCCTAGGCCATAATGTATTAGAGACAAGACTTAAGATACTGCAGTGGGTACAGCAGTGTTAAATTGGCCTACAGCAGCAGAATTGTAATCAGAGATAATAGGCCTAACTGGTGTAGCCTAACTTTTACTTTATCTATTGGGGTTACAGTATGTTGAATGTGAGCAATATTATGTGAGGATGTTTAGGTGACAACTGTCATTGCATGACGTGCTGCGAACAAAAGGCAGCTCTAACAATAGATGGTCAGTAACAAGTAAATGCTGCTCTTTAGGCATCCCAAAAGGAAAGACCCTATCAACATTAGATAAAAATCCCCCCCCCCCAAAAAAATAAATAAATAGAACAACTCACAACTTCAATATATCACCCCTAAAACAAAAGTGCACCTTAAAAAATTCATTCAAAAAATGGAAGCTTGCGGTTTCTTAACTCCACCTACACATGTTGGTCTGCTTTTACTGTACTTTCCCTAAGGCTTTGTTAACACATGCGGTCGGGGGGTGTAGTAAAACCAAGCTGTTGAGCCAAGGTTTTACTGTCTCTTGACATGCAGCCACTCACGATTGTGCACATGCTGCAGCTGTGATAATATGCTTTACGGCAAGGACAAACTTAAACAGCATGGTGCTTTCAGTGGGTGTTGCAACCACTGAAAATAATGCAGGTCTATGTGTCTGCGCCTGCAATCACATGCACTGCATTTCCAAGCATTAAATCAGGTGGCAAGGAAGAAACATATCGCCTTCTAACCGCCTGCCAAATGTTTTTGAAAAGCGTCTTGGGCGTTCCACACTTTTCAAAAGAGCTCTAAGACCACGTTCACACTGGGCTGCGGGAGTGAAGCCTGCGAGTTCAGCTGAACTCGCACGATTTCACTCCTGCTGGCAGTCCCGATTTCAGCCACGATTTCAAAGACATCTGAAACAGATGTCAATGTAAATCGTGGCTGAAATCGCAAAAAGTAGTACAGAAACTACTTTTTGCAATCGGTGCAGCGCCGCAGATGCGGCGTCGCACCGATTAGGATGGTGCCATTGCCCGCAATTTGCAGCAAATTTCGCCGATTTGACATGCGATTTGACATGTCAAATCGCATGTCAAATCGCACCAGTGTGAACCAGGGCTTAAGGCTAGTTCACACAAGGGCAGCTTCTGAAAAGTGATCCACAGACCACGGTGGACTGATTTTCAGAAGGAAGCTAAGCAGCTGCTGTCAGGCATTCCGGAGGTGACCCTGCTGGCCATAGTTCAAAGGCCATGCATTACATTTAATGATGCAAAGACAAAAAAGTGCTTCTGCGCTCAAATGAATTTTCCACAGGTAATCAAATGGTCTCTAGGCTTTGCAGTCTTCTTCGGAAAGGGGAATCCCAAACACTAAACAACAGAAAGCAAGAAGGTGCACCAACCTAGTTGGTATTGTCAGCCGCGCCCCCTCACATCAAGGAGAGGGGTCTGCCAATCAGCACATGGCATCAATCACATGGTCCCTGCAGATATTCCAAAACCCACTTACAAGATATGCATTGCAAAGTGCCACATCTGTGTGATGTGTAGAACAGTGCTGCAGCAAAATGACATTTCTAAAAGGAAAAAATTGAATGTTGTGTAAGGTAATGTAATGTATTGCCGGCTCCCGGCAATATAGATAAAAAATCAAGGAAAAAAATGGCATGCGAACAAAATTTTAAAAAGAATTGGCGTGGGCCCCCCCCCCAAAATCCATACCAGACCCTTATCCGAGCATGCAGCCTGGAGGTCAGGATAGGGGGGGGGAGCGAGTGCCCCTCCCCCTCCTGAACTATACCAGGCCACATGCTCTCAACATTGGGAGGGTGCTTTGGGGTTCCCACCAAAGCACCTTGTCCCCATGTTGTTGGAGACAAGAGCCTCTTCCCAACAACCCTGGCCATTGATTGTCGGGGTCTGCGGGCGGGGGGCTTATCGGAATCTGGAAGCCCCCTTTAACAAGTGGACCACCAGATCCCGCCACCCCTATGTGGGCATTGTATCCCTGCCCATTCACCAAAAAAGTGTCAAAAAGTAAAAACCTCAATAGACAGTTTTTGACTATTCCTTTAATAAAAAATAAAAAAAAAGTGTCCCGCGATGTACATCCATTGCCAATCACACAGTCGTCGGGAGGCGTCCCATTAAGGCAGAGTTTTTTCAAATATTTTTCTGGTCCGTCGGGTGGCATGATTGAAGATGGATGGACATCGCGGGACACTTCTTTTTTTTAATTTTTATTAAGGAATTGTCAAAAACTGTCTGTTGTGGTTTTAACTTTTTGACACTTTTTTTGGTGAATGGGTAGGGGTACAATGTACCTGATACCCATTCACATAGGGGGCTTAAAGGGGGCTTCCAGATTCCAATAAGCCCCCCATCCACAGCCCCCGACAACCAATGGCGAGGGTTGTCGGGAAGAGGCTCTTGTCCCCATCAACATGTTGAGCGCAAGCAGCCTGGTATGGTTCAGGAGGGGGGGGGCGCTCGCTTGCCCATCCCCTTTCCTGGCCTTGCTTGCTCAGGATAAGGGTCTGATATGTATTTTGGGGGGACCGCACACCAATTTTGTTTTTACATTTTGCCGTGGAGTTCCCCTTAAAATCTATGCCAGACCCAAAGAGAAAGGTCTCATGTGCGAATCGGGAGCGGGTGTATTGAATTTGGTGTTAATCGCTCTCACTCTTTCATACTGGTCACTGGAAGTTCAACATGGCACCTCATGGCAAAGAACACTCTGAGGATCTGCAAAAAAGAATTTTTGCTCTACATAAAGATGGCCTGGGTCAGTGATGGTGAACCTTGGCACCCCAGATGTTTTGGAACTACATTTCCCATGATGCTCAACTCCACTGCAGAGTGCATGAGCATCATGGGAAATGTAGTTCCAAAACATCTGGGGTGCCAAGGTTCACCATCACTGGCCTAGGCTATAAGAAGATTGCCAAGACCCTGAAACAGCTGCAGCACGGTGGCCAAGACCATACAGCGGTTTAAAAGGACAGGTTCCACTCAGAACAGACCTCCCCATGGTCGATCAAAGAAGTTGAGTGCACGTGCTCAGTGCCATATTCAGAGGGTATGAGAACTAGACGTATGAGTGCATTACCTCGCGCCAGATTCATCCCAGCCGCATCTTTGCATATGTGCGTTAGCGTCCTCAGTGCCGTCAGATGTCAGTTCCACGAGCAGGTCTGCACGAGCCAGATTGGAGGCTTATAAGGCGGGCTTAGCCTGCTCTCCATTGTGGACCTGATGCCAGGGGGACTTGTGTACAACTGCTTCAGGTGGGTTGACCTATATATTTTCCCTATGGCCTTTTTGAATGTGGATTATTGTTATACCAATTTTTGCATACTGGGAAGAGACTAATGACCATTTCCTTGTTGTGTCTGATATATGACCTATACCTTTTTCATTGTAGACTTGTGACCTTTTCTTGGGGACTCAGCCTCAGGCAGATGGTCTTTACTACTTGGGCCTTTACCTCTGCAACTTTAATCTGATATAGTTAACAATCTCCCATTATAAAGTACGGGACGATGTCCCCTGAACAATAACCCTATATACCCCCTGGCATTCTTATTCATATATGTTATTGTAGCAGGTATGTACTTTCCCGGGTGTAATTTAAACTGGCAGAGACACCAGTGATGTGCAGTTCCTTGCGGTCCAGTGGGTGGCGCTGTCGCCTCGGGCTGGGGTTGAACCATCATTGTGTGCTGTGCCTCCTTTTTGTCCTCCCTCGGCAGCGGTATGGTGGGGCGGGGAACCCGCGGTGCTTGCTGCGAGAGGGTATAAAGGGGCCGGCCATCTTTGTCACGGGGTCGAGTCCCAGGCACCTTCAGCCTGAGGGCGTGTGGTTCGTGTCGGTCCTCTAGGCGCCCTAGGCCTGGAGGACGTCCGGAGATCGTGTTCCATCCCAGGCACCTTTGGCCTGGGGTGAGGTACTTGGATGGAGGTCTGGAGCTCAGTGCCCAACACTGAGTTCTGCGAGGGAAGGAGGTCCTAGGGAACCCAGGGATTGGGTACCCGAATCCAGAAGGCGTAATGGACCGGTGGGGAGCTCCTCACTTGAAGACCGGGTGCAGCAGATTGCCAGTGACAGGTGAGCCTCCCATCGGAGACCGCCTGGAAGGAAAATCCCCTCTCGCTAGGAGACCGCAGCCCACTTTCGGGAAGGAAAGTGGAGAGTTCATTGTGTCTGGGCCTATTCGCATCCACACCTCCTTGTTTGTTCTGTTCTCTAAGGGAGTCTAACTGATTATGCTGTTCACTCGAGAAGAATAAAGGAGTGTTGGACTTTAATGGTGTGGGGCTCTTTTCTGGTGGACATTGTTCAAGGTAACTCCAGGTGCACAACACTGACCCAAAGGTAGAGAAAGAACTTTGCTTACACCGCACGGACGCATGTGGTGAAGGCTTGGCGTAGTGACCCCGCTCTCTCCCCTCTAAGGTACCCCTAGACAAGAGAAAGACGAGCTGATGCAAAGAGGGGGGTGAGGAGGCCACTACATTATCTTTTAAGGTCAGTTTTTGGCAAACCAATCCTTCATATCTCCAATTTGTCTTCTCCTCTTTCCCCCTTTTCCCACCTCCCTCTTTCTCTCCTTCCCACTATCCTTTCTCTCCCCTCACCCTCCCTATCCCCCACCCCCTTCTGTTTCTAATTGTTCTTGCCTCTCCTGGTGACCTGAAAAGCCATTACATTTTTGTTTATAGTCCTGAGGGCAGTGCACCCTTGTGGGCACGCCTTTCCTGCGCCCCTTGTCTGTCGCGGAGGAGTTCCAGCTGTGCCCTTACACTTACCTCCCAGGTACACGAGACCAAAGTGGTAAGCAATTGGTTCATTATTTGAATGTATTATTGTTGCAATTACATTTAACATCCACTATCTTTACTATGTATTGTTTTGTATTTGACTGTTGTTATATCTTGTTGCAGGTGTTGTACTGCTTTTTCCTCCTGAGGAAGCAGATTAAACCGTGAAACATGTAGAGGAGCAATTGGGCACCCCTATGGGGTTTACTTCTTCAGGGGGGGGCATATTACTTATGACCCCTATATACATTAGTCTGTCATTCAGTGATAGATGTGATTTTATTATATATCTGTGCACATGCATTCAAAAAAGTCTTTCTTTTAACTTTTGCAATTTTTTTATGTTACTTTAAACGTTTTATTAATTGGTACCTACTACTGAGATAGTCCATTCACTTTGTTAGAAGACCCCCTCCCTTGTGTTGGGGTTTTCTGGGGATCAATCCCCCTATATTTTGTATTAATTCATTTGGATAATTGTACCCCTCCTTTTTCTTTATATACAGTAGTCTTGAGGCACTCCATACAAATATGTTAGAGATCAAAGCACAGATCTCCTGTAGATGTAGGCTGTGTCAAATCCTTCTGTCTCTTCATGTAATTCCAGACAGACTCCATGATGTTGAGATCAGGGCTCTACAGGGGGGCAAACCATCACTTCCAGGACTCCTTGCTTTTCTTTACACTGAGTTTCTTAATGACATTGGCTGCATGTTTGGGGTCATTGTCCTGCTGCAGAATAAATTTGGGGCCAATCACACGCCTCCCTGATGGTATGTCATGATGGGTAAGTATCTGCCTGTATTTCTCAGCATTGAGGACACCATTGATAGTGCCCAAATCTCCAACTCCATTTGCAGAAACTTGCAAAGAACCCACACCATGCTTCACTGTTGCCTGCAGACACTCATTATTGTACCACTTTCCAGTCTTTCACCAAAAAACCGCCTCTTGCTACAACCAAATATTTAAAATTTTGACTCAGTCCAGAATACCTGCTGCCATATTTCTGCACCCCAGTTCCCATGTTTTCCAGCACAGGACGTAGAGACAAGGCTAATGCCGCTTACACACGATCGGAAATTCTGACAAGAAAACCGTGGATTTTTTTCAGACGGAATGTTGGCTCAAACTTGTGTTGCATACACACGGTCACACAAAATTCCGACCATCAAGAACGCGGTGACGTACAACACTACAACAAGCCGAGAAAAATGAAGTTCAATGATTCCGAGCATGCCTCGAATTGAGTGTTTTTTTGCGCCTCGGAATTGCATACAGACGATGAGAATTTCCGACAAGAACCTTTCTTGTCGGAAAAATTGAGAACCAGTTCTCAAATTTTTGCTGTCAGAAATTCCGACAGAAAAAGGTAGATGGCGCCTACACACGGTAGGAATTTCCGACCAAAAGCTCACATCGAACTTTTCTTGTCGGAAATTTCGACCGTGTGTACTCGGCATAAGAGACTCAACTATGTATGAATACATAGAAACTGGGATGCAGTTCTAGTTGCTGTTAATCTTCCAGCAGCAAGGAAATGTGTACATCTAAAAAGACATCACAACTGTTTATGTCTATATGTAAGATTCCAATTAAAAGTTGAGTCTCACCTTGGAAATACAACCATGTTCTATATGGTCCCTTTACAAATAGCAACCAACATTGACATAAGCAGAACTACCACATTAATTCCAGTGATAGCATAAAATAGTGTTCGAATAGCCACCTGCAAAAAAAAAAAAATCACAGTAACATAGTTGACATGAGGCTTTCAGTAAAACTATCATGTACAGTTTAGTCATTACAGTACATAATCATTTTGAGATCTTGTAAAATATGCCATTAAAGCATTTCTAAAAGGCACAATTTTTTTTTTTTTTAAATAATAAAAATGTTATACTCACCTGCTCTGTGCTATGATCTTCTCACAGCGAGCCGCTCGCTATGGAGGCACTTGAGGTGTGGGCTCGCTTTCTAGACGGGCTGTGTGCATCCATAGAAGCACACAGCACTGCTTGACCTGTCAGTCAAAATCACAGAATTTGACCGACACCAGTCAACTCGAAAATCTGAGTTCCCCAGTGTTCCCAGCTTTGTCATCCTTCTAAGTGAGCACACTTCACCCTATACCCCCCTCCTTGTGCACCCCACTCCCTTCATCCTCCCATTGTACCCCCCCCCAACTCCAGACACCCTCCATTTTGTCCCCTAGTCCCTCTATCCCCTTACTGTGTACCCTATCTCCATATAACTCCCCAGGCTCACTGTTAGTTGAAGGACTTCCAATACACGGCATGCCATTTGGAAGTGGTGCCGGAGGGGAGGAAGGAGAGGAGAGAAAGGAGAAGAGCGATCAGAGCCATCTTTAACTGCAATGAGTAACACACTGCCAAACATTCAACAGGAGCACGCCATTTGCTCTCCTTAACTCTGCCATATTGTATATGACCATATTGTAGTGGGTAGTTAATCCTGCCCAACCATCTATTGTTTTATTTGCTGTACAAAAAAAGCTGGATCCCCACTGAAGCTCTTGGGTGAGGGAGAGAGAAATCTTATTCTTGTGTGAAGTGGGATCCAGTGGGTCCATTACTTAGTTGATTACACCCAGCGTAGACTGCAGTGGACATCTACACCATATTACCAAAAGTATTGGGACGCCTGCCTTTAGACACACATTAACTTTAATGGCATCCCAGTCTTAGTCCGTAGGGTTGGCCCACCCTTTGCAGTCATAACAGCTTCAACTCTTCTGGGAAGGCTGTCCACAAGGTTTAGGAGTGTGTCTATGGGAGTGTTTGACCATTCTTCCAGAAGCGCATTTGTGAGGTCAGGCACTGATGTTGGATGAGAAGGCCCAGCACGCAGTCTCCGCTCTAATTCATCCCAAAGGTGTTCTATTGGGTTGAGGTCAAGACTGTGCAGGTCAGTCATGTTCCTCCACCACAAACTCGCTCATCCATGTCTTTATGGACCTTGCTTTGTGCACTGGTCCAAATCATTTGGTGGAGGGGGGATGGTGTGGGGTTGTTTTTCAGGGGTTTGGCTTGGCCCCTTGTGAAGGGAACACTTAAGGTGTCAGCATACCAAGGCATTTTGCACAATTTCATGTTCCCAACTTTGTGGGAACAGTTTGGAGATGGCCCCTTCCTGTTCCAACATGACTACACACCACTACACAAAGCAAGGTCCATAAAGACACGGATGAGCGAATTTGGGGTGAAGGAACTTGACTGGCCTGCATAGCATCCTGACCTCAACCCCAGCACACCATCACACCAGAACTTTTCCCAGCTACTCAGATCGTGGGTGGAGCCTGTGGGGTGCAGTAGAACTGCCAGGACTACATACTTTTGATGAGCATGACTCCCATTTATATCTTGTAAGTGTTTTTAATCTTGTGCAATAAATGTTACTGTTTTAATACTACTCTTAGAGAGGCGCCTCCGCCCTTATTTCTTTTATATGTTTTGCAGAGTTGCTGGACACACTCTGAGGATGGCTGCCTCTTTTTAAATCATCCCCTTACCGTGGTTCAACTTAATTTTTAAATAAAGACTAAAGCCCTGTACACACGATAGGTTTTACCGATGAAAACAGTCCGATGGACTTTTTTCATCGGACAAACCGATCGTGTATGGGCCCCATCGGTCTTTTTTCCATCGGTGTTTAAAAATAGAACATGTTTTAAATTTATCCGATGGTTAAAAAACCGATAGCAAATTACTATCGTCTGTGGGGAACTCCATCGGATAAAAAACCCACGCATGCTCAGAATCAAGTAGACGCATGCTCAGAAGCATTGAACTTCATTTTTCTCGACTCATCGGAGTGTTTTACGTCACCGCGTTTGGAACGGTCGGTTTTTTGACTGATGGTATGTAGGCAAGACTGATGAAAGTCAGCTTCATCGGTTTTCCAATGGAAAAATCCATCGGTTAAAAAACCATAGGAAATCCGATCGTGTGTACAGGGCTTAAGGCTGGGTTTACACCTATGCAAATTGGATGTGGCTTACACTGCATCCAATTCGCAGGACATTTTAAAATACATTAATTTGAATGAGGCTGGTTCACATATCTGCGGTGCATTCGCACTCCGCATTGCCCAAAAAACGTGTGCGTTTTCTAGGCAGTGCGGTCCGGCTCAGGTACGAATTCAGGCCCATTGACTTCTATGGGAATGCTTCTGAACCGCATGTCATTCAGTTGTGAGCAGTATAAAATCCTGACCTGATACTGATCAAAAACTGACATGAAACGCTGAACAACTACTTTGTCAATTAGCTGTGAAAACAGAGCTCAAATTCACTCCGCACATGTGTAAACCCAGCCTAACTAATCAAATGTATGTAGCAGGCTCACCCCTCTCCCTTGCTTTATCGGTTATATGGCTGTTGTCTAGGGGTACCTGGGAGAGAGGGATGAGACACACCACGGCCCATGTCCTCCATGACTAAGAGGTGAAGGCCAGAAGATTGGGCTTTTGTGTAGATGTCCTAGAGTCAAGTCCAGTACTTCGTCCCTGACTCCTTTGCTCCTAGTAACCAGAGTTCCACACAGTGAATAGGTCCAACTCAGTTTTATTCTTCTCGCCAAGCAATAAAACAGTTTCTTTACTTTGGAAAATGGGGACAGATCGAGGCACAATCCTTTCCCTTCTGCAGCTGCCCACTGTGCTGTCACCAGTGGTGAATAGTCACTGCCACTGACTAGGTGATGTAGAACGTGAATTACCTTCGCTCACTCTGCCCCTGTCAGAGGAAGAAATCCGTCCAAGGGAGAAGTGGAGGCCTCTCCGTCACCAGCGATACAGTGCCGGACTCTTCGGAGAAGTTACTGCACACCAGTCCTCACGAACTCAGACACGGGCACCCAAGGAGTTAGGGCCCCCTCCGATTCCTCCACCCTCGCGGAACTCAGTCGAAGGTACTGAGCCCCAGGCATCCGCCATAGTACCTCACCCCAGGCTAAAGGTGCCTGAGATGGACTCCATCTCCGCTCCGGCTAGGCCAAGAGCACCTAGGCCTGGAACACCGGAACGCCGGCACCCAAGCTGAAGGTGCCTGGGTGCGGCCGCGTCCTCCAACTCTGACCCCAAGGTCAGGGCGTCCACCCCTTTTATGACCTCTCCCTTCGCGCCACAGCGGGTTCCCGCCCCGCTGTACCAGCTCCAGGGAGGACAAAAAGGCACAGTCGTTGCGGTGCGAGCCCAGCCCCGGTCCAAGGCAACAACGCCAACTTCAGGCCGGCGAGAACTTCACACCACCAGAGTCCTCCAAGACTCACAAAGGGAACCTTGAATTTCCTAACAATCGAAGGCACCTGAGTTACACTACTACCCAGATGCTTCCCCTAAATTCAAGTACCCGCTACATGTACATTATTACAAACTAAGGGCATTGCCTCCTGGAGCTCCAGATACCCAATTTACCTTGACCTCAACCTGATAGAACACCTATGGGATGAATTAGATCAGAGACTGAGAGCCAGGCCTTCTCGTCCACGTCAGTGCCTGATGTCACAAATGTGCTTCTGGAAGAATGTTCAAACAATCCCATAGACACACTCCTAAACCTTGTGGACAGCCTTCCCAGAAGAGTTAAAGCTGCTATAGACTCAAAGGGTGGGCCAACTCAATATTGAACCCTACAGACTGAAGCCTCGTACACACGACCGATTTTCTCGTCCAAAAACGACAAGAAAACTGTCGAGAGAGCTTTCTTGTCGAGAAAACCGTTCGTGTGTATGGTTTTTCGTCGAAAACTGCCGTGAATCTCGACGAGAAAAATAGAGAACCTGCTCTCTTTTTTCTCGTCGGGTTTCTCGATTTTCTCGTCGTGTTTCTCGTCGGCCTGTTTTGCGACGAGAAAAACGTTTGTGTGTATGCTTTTACGAGTCTTCAAAAAGCGCGCATGCTCAGAATCAAGTATGAGACTGGAGCGCTTCTTCTGGAAAAACAAGCCTTCGTAATGGAGATAGCACATTCGTCCCGCTGTAAATTATTGCATCGTTTAAATGTTGCGCATTGAAATCTTCTTTAGAATGTTACAATAATGAAAAATAAAGAACTTGTTTTGCTGCTGATATTCACACAGAGTTCTGACTAACTTTTTTAAACCTTTTTCATGCTGATCTCATGAATATTTAGCTGTATTATATCGAGCAAGATCTCCTTAATAATTATATTATTTTAATTTTGAAATCAGATCTTCATTTTAAATGCTTCTTTATTTTATAGTGATCTCCGTGATTTTATTTTTTATTTTTGTTGTGTCAAGTTTACCCCTTATTTTATTTTTGTTATTATTTTTAGACCTTCAAGGAGATTTTTTTGTGTTATCTTTTCCTTTTATTTTATTTGTTAAAATGTATCTGCCTACTCCAAAGCTAAATTTATAATTATTCTAAAAACACATTGTCAAGTATTAACTGTAAAAATAAAAAACATTTATTCATGTGTAGCGGGGTATTTCCCTTTAATACAGAGAGACTACATCTCCCAGTGCATCTTGCAGCACCCAGGGTGCATTGCTCCAGAACAGAGACTGCTGGGGCAGACTTTATAAGGGGGAGGCAGAGTTTTGTTCGGTCTCTTTGGACACCCCCTCTCCTAGCAAGAGGATCTCTGTGCGGAACTGCTGTGTGCACAAGGCCTGAAGCCTGGGCCTTGTGCTCTTTTCCAAAGAGCCCTCTGCCAGCCTAGCTGAACCTTAGAGACAGCTTCTCATCCTTGCTGCACTACACCAGGAGGACTAAAGACTCGGATGTTGGTGGATTCCTGTTCCTAGACGAATCGGCGGAGGAAACTGACTTGGACTTGTCCGGGTGGTGAGAGCTGTTTAAAGACAGATACTTTTATCTTTATTATTCGTTTGGATTACAAAGTTGTTCTTCAAGTGCACCACCGAAAGATTGCTAGCGAATATTGTTTCACTGAACTTCCATTTAGATCAGTCAGGCCTGATTGCATAGGTAGACATTGCTGGGTGTTAATCTGCCCATGAGGGGAAGTAGCTGCAAAAGGGCAGCACTAGAGTTGCATAGCAATACTTTATTATGCTGATTACTCTGTTTATCTTTATTACTGTTTATTGCAGGGATCTGCAACTTGTTATACTGTTATTTAATTACTTTCCCATTGGCATCAGTAAAGTATCTGGGTAAAGTACATTTGGTGTCAGTTTCGCTTACTTTAATAGGAGTTTTAAAGTATATTCTGTGTATGTTTGTTATAGGACTGCGTCACCAACAGTTGCGGTCACGTGGTCCTATCCCACTATAACTAGCTGTGCCACGGGAGGTTAGAGCCGATTGCCAGGGGTTGACAGTGGTGCACTACAGGGCCCAAATCAATACCAGCAGCCCTCTTAACTGGGGGTACCGCTATATGTGGGGGCTCGTCCGGGATCTCTGTGCGTTGCACGCTGCAATCAAGCCGGTCAGAAGTACCAGCATGGACCCGCTAGCAATGTCACAGTGGTGCGCAGCGGCTGGCACCGATCCAACCGCGGCGGTAGTTATTGAACTCCCGGGGGGGATCTGGCAAGAAGAAGCGATAAAGCAGCTAATAATGTCACTATCACCAAGCCAGAAAGCATGGGTGATGGATACAAGGTCAAATGCCTCGTTTACGTACGCACTGGTAGAATGGAAAGACGAAATCCCAGAGCATTTTAAAAGTCCAAGTATACAAGCCATAGATAATCAGATCTATCACTTGATACATACGCTGCCAGTGAAGGGAGAATGGTTCCAGACACCAAAACCATCATCTCCACAGATATCTCCACCGCCTGCCTCCCTCAGCGCAGAATTATGCGCGGTCCTGGGGGAGATTGTAGCCCAGTGTAAGAAGGATCCTACAGACTACCAAATGTCGGGATACAGAAAACTTGGAGTATTCTCTGGAAGGAAACCTGTACCTTCGGGTGAAGAGGGGTTTGAGGAGTGGTTAGACGGCACCACTCAGGCCTTGGAAGAATGGGAGGTCCCAGATCCCAGAAAGAAACAGAGAATCGCAGAGAGTTTGAAGGGGCCTGCTCTGGAGGCCATACGCAACCTTAAGCTAAGTAAGAAGGACTGCAATGCACAGGATTATCTGGACATTCTGCAGATTGTGTTCGGCGGGACAGAAAAGGTCCCTGAACTTACTTAACAGCTGGAGCACTGCTACCAAAAGGAGGGAGAGAAGCTGTCAGAATTCATAAGACGTCTGGATAAGATCCTGCATCAGATCCTACTGAAGAAAGGGATCGATCCAAGGAAAGTGGATGAGGCCCGTGCGGAGCAGGTGTTGAGGGGTGCCCAGCCTTTGGACCCCATCACCATCCTGCTGAGAACCAGGTCAGATGGTGGCATCCTGAAGTATCCAGACCTGATCAGGATTGTGCGGGAAGAGGTGGCCATGCTGGAGGCCAAGAAGAAGAGTCAAAAATCTGAATCTGTTGTTGGAGTCAGAGTGGCAAGCACAACCGACAGAGATCCAGAGTTTGGGGTTCTGAAGACTCAGATGTCCAAAATAATGGAGATGGTAACCGGGTCACTGGATGTCAGGTCTGAGATAGACACACTGAAGGTGCAAGTGTCCCAGCTGGCGGAGATGATGAACAAATTGATGGCAGAAAGTACTGGATTGTCCGCCCAAAAGCCCACGAAGCAAGACATCTGTCAAAACTGTGGAGGTGTAGGCCACTACCAGCGAGTATGTCCAAGTCCACGAATGGAGGCAGAAGGCTGGCGGAGGCCTCAGAGAAGTGACCCAAGAATAGAGAGAAGATCCGGGCCTTCAAAAATAGCTTTCCCTGAACCTGGGAGGGAACGGTGGAGGACACCTGCAGTTTATGCCGTCTCAGTGAACAACGCCTATCAGCCTTCCAAACAACGCCAGAAACTGCATTCCCAGCGCCGGAAGCTGAAGAGAGCACAAGTCCAAGTATGCCAGCCTGCTGTTACAGGTGTTTCCAAAAGGACTGCTACCCAATTGGTAGGTCCTCTGCCTGTAGTGCCTGTTCTGATCGAAGGGATCTACGCCAGAGCCATCCTTGATACAGGTGCTCAGGTTACCCTAATGACCAGAGACTTTTACAAGAAGTACCTGTCATACCTGCCCCTGGAAGAGATGGGAGACACCAAGATTCAGGGTATCCTAGCAGAAGAGTACTCTTGTGATGGATGTCTGCGGATCAAGTTGTCGTGTGATCCATTGAGGGCTGGGGAGCCCCAGAACTTTGAGACACTGGCCATTGTCTGTCCCTGGCTGCCAGGGCCCTCAAGAAGCTCTCTCATCGTTGGGACCAATACCGATCTGGTGAAACGGCTTTTAGCCCCTGCTGTCCCCAGATGTGATCCCATACCCTCACTACCGGAAGAGGTTCCTGCTTCAGTACCAGAGGAAGAACTAAGAGTAGCTGAGACTGTGACTCCCAGGGAGCAGAGAAGGAAGAGAGTCATTCATCCTCCCCGGAAACTAACTTATGATCGGATGGGAGAAAGTTCCGAAGACACGGTCCTAACCTCAAGAAGGAGCATACCCACATCTGGTCCCTCCACTGTACATTTGGTGGAGGGCAACCCCAACTCACTCCCTGGCACAGTTAGGCAGGCCACTTCCAATAATATGGCCTGTGAGCAGGACAATTTTCCTCACCATGCCAGGTGTGAGATTCCCCTGCCAGGTTCCCTTGCAACTGTGAACTATCTTTTATGTACATATTGTTGATGCTGTCTTTGGGGACCAAAGATTCAAAGTGGGGGGAGTGTGTAGCGGGGTATTTCCCTTTTAATACATAGAGACTACATCTCCCAGTGCACCTTGCAGCACCCAGGGTGCATTGCTCCAGAACAGAGACTGCTGGGGCAGACTTTATAAGGGGGAGGCAGAGTTTTGTTCGGTCTCTTTGGACACCCCCTCTCCTAGCAAGAGGCTCTCTGTGCGGAACTGCTGTGTGCACAAGGCCTGAAGCCTGGGCCTTGTGCTCTTTTCCAAAGAGCCCTCTGCCAGCCTAGCTGAACATTAGAGACATCTTCTCATCCTTGCTGCACTACACCAGGAGGACTAAAGACTCGGATGTTGCTGGATTCCTGTTCCTAGACGAATCGGCGGAGGAAACTGACTTGGACTTGTCCGGGTGGTGAGAGCTGTTTAAAGACAGATACTTTTATCTTTATTATTCGTTTGGATTACAAAGTTGTTCTTCAAGTGCACCACCAAAAGATTGCTAGCGAATATTGTTTCACTGAACTTCCATTTAGATCAGTCAGGCCTGACTGCATAGGTAGACATTGCTGGGTGTTAGTCTGCCCATGAGGGGAAGTAGCTGCAAAAGGGCAGCGCTAGAGTTGCATAGCAATACTTTATTATGCTGATTACTCTGTTTATCTTTATTACTGTTTATTGCAGGGATCTGCAACTTGTTATACTGTTATTTTATTACTTTCCCATTAGCATCAGTAAAGTATCTGGGTAAAGTACATTTGGTGTCAGTTTCGCTTACTTTAATAGGAGTTTTAAAGTATATTCTGTGTATGTTTGTTATAGGACTGCGTCACCAACAGTTGCGGTCACGTGGTCCTATCCCACTATAACTAGCTGTGCCACGGGAGGTTAGAGCCGATTGCCAGGGGTTGACAGCGGTGCACTACAGGGCCCAAATCAATACCAGCAGCCCTCTTAACTGGGGGTACCGCTATACATGTATATAACAAAATAAATAGAAGGCAGCGCTGGAAAACCTGCTGCCATTTGTGCATCCATGGGACCCCAGAGCACACACAAACCCTGTGTGGCCAATAAAATTGGGAGCTTGAGAAGCACAACAGTTGTGAGCACAATCTGACCCTGGACTCCCAGAGGTCAGGAACAGCAGCAGGTGATATACATGTCCCAAGTCTGTGGTACTACAACAGGCTGCCTTCTGTCAGACCAAAATGAAGCAAGGCCATCACTTCCTGGTCTTCTTGGCAGCCTTCCCTGCAGCCTTCCCTGAAGCCTTCCCTGCAGCCTTCCTTCTGCGTGTGGCTGGAGGCTGTGCCACTGGAGGTGTACTCGTGTCAGGAGGAGGAGAAGGAGGTAGAGGAGGAGGAGGAGGTTGAGGTTGGGATAGCTGGGCGACCTCACATATGGCCGTATTGGGGGTAATTCTCTCCATCACCCCCTTGTTCAGCAAGGTGATGACCAGGGGCTCGCATAGGAGGCATTGCTCCATGCTCATCACCTTGAACTTGGCCTCAACTAGGCCGGCAATGGTCTCTTCAGGGGATGTGGGCTCCTGGAGGGTGGCATGTGCCTCTCTAATAAGGGCCATTGCTACCTCACTTGTGCTCCTGTCCCTCCTAGATCTTTTAGGAAGGCGGATGGGAGGCACCTGCGATCTGGCCCTGCTACTTTGCCCCTGCCACCTCCGGTGTGCCACTGGGCCCTGCCACCTCCTGTGTGCCACTGGGCCCTGCCACCTCCTGGCTCACAGTGGGCCCTGCCTCCTCCTGGCTCACAGTGGGCTCTGCCTCCTTCTGCCTGACACTTTCCAGACCCTCCTCCTGGCTGATGTCATCCTGTGTATGAAAAAGGGACATAGTTTTAGTTTTTGTTTCATAATTTTCACACAAATTATAGCTCATGACTGTTGCAAATTGGATATAAATCGATAGAAAAGACTATTATTATGACCCCCATCAGGTTTCATTCTTCTCCCCCAATTTTGGGCCCACTACTGTCTATTGATATTTAAATCACTTTTTGCTCCCAATTTTTGGGGGCATTTACATATTCTCTTTTTTTCATGCCTTAATTTTCTCACAATGCATTTAATGAAAATACTATACCTGGCTCCAGATGTCCAAATCAGGTTCTTCCAGGATCGCTGCCTCCTCTTGCTCTAGAGAAGGCTCAGGTTGGCTGCAGGGAAGTCTGGGGGGAAGACTGGACAGTGATGGCCTTGCCTCAAGCTGGTCGTTCAGAAAGTACATCCTGCTATAGTACCACAAATTCGGGACATAGACATCATCTGCTGCTGCTCCTGACCTCTGAGAAGCCAGGACCCTAAAGCGCTCAGTCCTGTATGTGTCTCTCAAGCTCCGAATTTTACTGTCCACCTGTTTTGTGGTTGCTGTGGGTACCTTGGTCTGCACAAATGGGAGCAGGGTCTCCAGCGCTGCTTTCCTTATACCTTTCTTCCTGTGAATGGGGTTTTTGGTCTCCCACAGAGCGGGCAGGTCCCTTACCCGGTCTATAAATTCTGCCAGGAATTCACGGTCGCTGATAAAAGCATTCATTTTGTTTCTGCAAGCCAAAAAAGAAGACAAAAAAAGGAATGTCAGTCACACAGTCTAACCTCATGTAAATCAGATTCCCCATATATATCCTCCAACAGTCTCTAGGCATTATAGGCCACCCATTTCACAAAGTATAAAAATCACATACCTTCGTTCTCACGTCCGTCACTTTTCCTCCTCTCTCCGCACACCGAACGTAGTATCGTCACATGTGTGTTTGCTTTATATACACCACGCATGCGTGAAACTCCGCACACGTCGCTCCGCACACGTCGCCCGCCCATGACGTTCAAAGTATCAACTTTTCCCCGCCCCTTCTCTTTCGGCACGCAGACAGATATGGCGGAGTCACAGTGGGTGTCTGCTAATTCTTCAAATAACGAGGAGGAGACCAGCCCAGACCGTGAAACGTCACGATCAAGGAGGAGGTTCAAGGCATCTAATATGTCTTACACGGAGATGGTGGACATATTGCTAAAGTCGGATTATGACACAAAGCATGGCCCGTATAGCCACCCTAATCTAAGGAAGTCCAAAATAATGAAGAAAGTAGTGAAAAGTCTGAAGAAGAATTTCAGGGTGAAACAATCAAAAGAGCAGCTCAGAAAGAAGTGTAAAAAAGAAGGGGGTGGAGGCGCCAACTAAATAATCCTACTGTAATCATTAATGTAAGTATAGAGGCCAGTAGAAGGAGCTGTGAGCTTCCAGCGCGTAGCCTGTGAAACGTCCCACTCTATGTTTGGAGGACTGCCCTGCTGTATGACATCACTTCCACGTTCCAGACTGGTTAGCATGGAGCTTCCTGTCATGTGACACCGCAGAGAAGCCTGTGTAAACGAAAATCGACATCTCCTACACCTCACGGCTGAGGGGAACTTTGCCAGAGCCAGCAGAGCAGCACCAACAGACCTCAGAACACCCCCATCCTCGATGGATATCATTTTCAAGTGAACCTATACTATACTGACATTAATGATTACAGTAGGATTCATTTAGTTGGCGCCTCCACCCCCTTCTTTTTTACACTTCTTGCTAACAGAGGACATGGACACCCTCTGAGGATGGCTTCCTCCTCTTGTTTTTTAATATACAGATTGACTTAGAAGTGCCATTAGAGCCACTATTACATTCATTTTAAAGGCATCACATCGCTAGGAGCGCCCGAATTCCCCCCCCCCCTTTCCACGAGCAGCTCAGAAAGAGGTGGTTTGACCTCAAACTGAGGGAGCCAGAGCAGTTAAGGAGCATTAAGAGAATGCTAGAAAAAAGTAAGTACTTTTCCTGTGTTCCTATTATTGCATTTCTGAACTTGCGTGTTGCTCCATGTTGTTGCATTTTACAATTGTACATTACAAAATGTCATCCTTAAAACTTTGGTCGGCCCAGTAATCGTTCGTTACAGACCACATCGTTCGCCCACTATATACGATGTTTAGCGATTTTACAGGTTTCCAATAATTTACAGAGATGCCTGTTTTTATTCCATAAATATTAGTACATTGTTGGCTAGATGATGTGTTTGGAAAGAGAATGAAATGCAAACTTTAATCAGTGTAAAGGAGAGGATACTCAGCAGCCCAAAAAATGCCTTCTTCTTGAAATTCCTCCCAAACAGACACTTGTACCCCACTTCCAAGCAATGTATCATGTTAATTTATTTTTACAACAATATCTGTGTGCTAAGTATACCTTTTGTTTGATTCTCATAGGGGAGAGAAGACTGGGAGGACACCACTCCAGGGAGCACAGGAACCCCACACCTTCTAAACAACCCCAACCTCACCAAGAACCCCAACCTGAGGATGTTGAGGAAGTTGAAGAGGTGGAGGAAGGAGAAGTGGAGGAAGGAGAAGTGGATGACGTGGTGGAACTGGTCACCACAACAGGTCAGTATCTGTCACCACAGCCTCAGGTAAGAGATGTAGGCCTTCAGAGTTATAATACCTTTTGTATTTTTTTGTAGGGGATGAAAATGTTGTGGTGAAAGAAAGTACGCGTTTCTCTGCTGACAGTGCCCTACGAATCATACAGCAAGTGATGGAATGTAGTACAGAACTGGACAGAATTAAGCAAAGAATTAATGTGATGGATCAAACATTTAAGGACATCCTAGATGTTTTGGGGTGAATTGAATAAGGCACAAAACACCCCATTTTATTTTTGGATATTGTTATTACCCCAATTTTATTACGCTTTTAGCCAATCAATCAAGCCAAAATTTGAAGATGCACATAGTGTGTCAACATGTGCCATCTGCCATCAGGGGATATCCATTTACGGGTTTTGGGGGTGCAACCCCTTCCTCGCATCTCAAGTAGGTGAAATGAAGAAGGGGGTTGCACCCCCAAAACACGTCCATTGATCACCCCTGATGGCAGATAGCACATGTTGACATAGTGATCAGGAGTCAAAAATCCCATTTTAAAATGACTCTAAATTGTGTGCATCTTCAAATTTTGGCTTGGTCAGGGGTGCCAATACCCCATATTATGACGGTCAGATAGAGACATTTTTGGTGAAATTGAATGTTTCATATTGCCAAGAGGTATACAATGTTGTAGTTTGTTGGATGCTACTGATGGTTTTGTATTTTCTTACCAAAAAAAAAGGCCTCTTTCTGGGCAGCCCAAAAAAAAAAAATAGTGTTCTATTTACCATGTGTGTGAATGTGCACAGAGTAAAATGTTTGAACAACCACAAAGTGTAGCTTCTTTTTCAAATACGCTATAACCTTATTTGTTTCTATTTTTGGTTTTACAAGGGAAATGGTTGTTATTTACTAAAGGAAAATACACTTGGCACTACAAATGCACTAAGACAAACTAGGAGACAGCAAAAAAAAAAAAAACAACAAAATACAGATTAAACCAGATTTTAATTTTGTACTTTCTCTAGAAAAATTCAGACATGGCCTGGCATAGGAATTGCCCCCCTACCCGTGAAATATTCAAGATATTTCTGGCGAACCTCACGGGCATTTTGGGGGGGCAAGCCAGGACGGCCAGTTTCTAGGCACGGCAGGGTATTGCCAGTTTGAAGTCCTGCCTCAGGCACTATTGAGGCAATATAATTTTGGGATTTCCGGATAAGAAAGTTATGTAGCACACAGCAACAAAAAACAATGTAGTTAATTTTGTACTCCGCTAAGTGAATTGTAGTCATAAAAAGGCGGAAACCGGCTGGCCATTATCCCGAAGGCATTCTCCACGACTCTTCGGGCCCTGGCCAGCCGGTAGTTGAACACCCTCTTCTCCGGGGTCAGGGTCCTCTGGGGAAATGGCCTCATGAGATGCGGTCCCAGTCCGAAGGCTTCATCAGCCAAAAACACAAAGGGGAGTCCTTCAACATTCCCTGCATCCGGTGGCAATGCAAGGTCATTACTCTGGAGACGGAGGGAAAACTCCGTCTGGCTGAAGGATCCCCCATCGGACATACGGCCATTCTTCCCCACATCCACATAGAGGAATTCATACCGTGCTGACACCACCGCCATCAGCACAATGCTATGAAACCCCTTGTAGTTGAAGAAGTAGGACCCAGAACAGGGTGGCGGCATGATGCGGACGTGCTTCCCGTCAATGGCTCCACCGCAGTTGGGGAAGTCCCACCGCGTGGCAAACTCCGATGCCACAGTCTGCCATTCCTGTGGCAGGGAAGGAAGCTGTGGAGTCAAACCAGAAAAATAAACATTATTACTTTTGCACATAACATTGCAAGCAGATTATACTAAAATACATTCTAGCCCAACATCATTCTAAGTTTACGTGTTTTACCAAAATCAAAGCGAAGGCGCAAGTATCATATTCATCACCCCCTCTGAAGGTCAATTCTAAAACCATTTGGGGGGGCTAGATGAGTTTGGGAATGCCCAAAAATAAGGAAAACTAACATTTATAGTGAATTTTTAGGGGGTGATTCGGGGGGGGGGGGTAAAGCACTACAATGGAGCTGCAGAAATACATTGGGAAGTAACTCGGCTAGGTGTGTTTGGGCACAGGATAGCATTGCAGTGGCGGTGCGTCTATAGTGGGCGCAGGAGCACTGCCCCCTCTCTCTCCTGCGCCCGTCACTCAGAACAATACATAGGTTCATGCCTTGCATGAACCTATGTATTGTCGATGCCGCCCACTATTCAGGTGGATGGCCCCCTGTTGAGTGGCGGACATCTGAATAACAGCGTCTGTTTTTTTTAGGGAAGTGCCTATCAGAGCCAGCGACTCTGATAGGCTTGACGATTACAGCCTGAGGGCTGTAATTGGCTTCCAAAAAGTTAACCAGGGGACGCAGGGGAGGTGCGTTCCTTGGTTAAACACTGACAGGCTCCTCTGCCAATCATGTTCACCGAGTCTGTTTACCGGTAACCTGATTGGCTGATGCAACATCGAGGGCGGGAGAAGACATCGAGGAAAGAAGAAGGACGGCGCAGACCAGAGGAAGTGCAGGGCTGGGGGGGGGGGGAACTGGCTGCATTTGAGGGGACAAACTGGCTGCATTTGAGGGGACAAACTGGCTGCATTTGAGGGGACAAACTGGTGCTGTTAAATAGGCACAGTCGCGGAAATGGTTGTTTCTTACTTTTTAAATTTTGGGGTGGCCCCCCAAACATTTTGAGCACCAGCTGCCACTGCTGGAGAGGTTAGTGTAGGGAAATATGCATGGAGGAGAAAAAAGGGGCATTTAAAAGCTTACAGCATGCATGAGGACAAAGGGGACATTCTCAGCATATTACAATCATGGTAATTAGGGAAGGATGAAAGAAATACAATACATTAGCATACATGAAATACATAAAATGTGATGTTAAAGGAGAAAACTTACCCTAATATAGTCCTCCTGCAGGACTTGTATAATGGCAGAACAGGTGTCTGGGATTATGAGGCCCAGAGCCTGGGGGGAGATGCCTGTCGTGAACTTTAAGTCCTGCAGACTTCTCCCTGTCACCAGGTAACGTAACGTGGCGATGAGCCTCTGCTGAGCACTGATGGCTTCCCGCATAACGGTGTCCTGCCTGGTAATATAGGGGGACACCAAAGCCAACAGATGCTGAAAAACGGGGTCAGACATCCGCAGAAAATTCCTGTAGTCCTCAGGATTATTCTCCACGATCTCCCGCAGCAGAGGCATATGGCAGAATTGGTCCCGCTGGAGCAAACAATTCTTGGTCCACGAACTCCTCCTCACCCCATTCATGGACTCGTCTTGGTCCAAGACAAGCAGGCCAACACCAAGCGCCCGCACAGCACGAACTCGACGACAAGAACGTACCCGCGACATGGCTAGGAAACGGTCGTCTGATCAGAACGTACTAAACAGAACGCACTTTAGAACAGCAAGGCCTATGAAGAACGAAATGAAATTCAGAAACGAACGGGCAAGAACGCACTGTAAAACAGATATGACCTGCCTACACGCCCTGAAAGACAATATACGAACCCACAAGCACAAACTGAACCGCAGAAAACAAACTGAAAGCACGAAGACTGAAAAGCGCGAATCGTCTCTTCCCAAACTTTTACTTCACACGCGGTAACACGAGATCAGCAAAAGCAGCCCAAAGGGTGGCGCCATTGAAATCGATCTTCCCCTTTATACTGCCGCCGTACGTGCTGGACGTGACCGCGCATAACAACGACGAGATTTGGAATTGACTGTGTGTAGGAAAGCTTGACAAGAATCTCGTCAAGCTTGACAAGAATCTCGTCGAGAAAAACGACGTGTTTTTAACAACAGAAAACTCAGTCGTGTGTACGAGGCTTAAGACTGGGATGCCATTAAAGTTCATGTGCGTGTAAAGGCAGGCGTCCCAATACTTTTGGTAATATTGTGTATGTTCTAGACCTAGGGAATGGACACATTATTGTAAGCTCATCTGGGCTAGTGACTGATGTCAGTGGTTCTATGTACTTCAAAAAATTACATCTCAACATGGAAAATAAGTACTGTAATAAATATTTGTAACTTACGGTGTTTCTGCAATGCAGATATAACCTGAAAAAGTTTGGGTGGACGCAGGAGTCATGTTGATTAATATCCAAAAAGTTAAACACAAGTCCAGCAGTGCTAAAGATAAAGGTTATTGCGATGAAAGAAAAGATGGCTTTGGCCTGTGGGGGAAAATAATACATAGATGTGATTAACAATTTTCTTCCACAAAACACATTTTTTTGTGATTTATAGCATTCATCTTATTAGCTTTCAAAGAAGAGCCACAGAGCTGTGTCATTTCTTAGTCCTTATCTAAAATCAGCCATGCTAACATAGACTAGCTATCCCCTGGAAGTTAAAGCAGTATTAAACCCAAAAACAAAAAAGTGATATATTGCAGCTTTTTAATTCATAGATGTGGAAGCTATATTAGTTTTAATTTTTCTTAAGTTTTTTCCATTACTTTCATCTGTTAATTATGCTAGTAAGTCTGTTATTTTAAGCTGTCCAGCAAAAAGTGGCAGTTGGGAGGGTTGAGACAGACCATTAAACACGGAATGGGGTACTTACATTTGTAGCGGTACCCCCCGTAGGGGCTGCCAAGTGATGTAGCCCACCTGTCACACTGCCCAGCCCGGCTTTCACTTCCCAGTCACTTTGAGACAATGAACAGTCCATGTGCTTGTTTTTCTTATTTTTATTAGGGAATTTAACTTGGATGGGGTAAGAAAAGTGCTTCAACTGCTAGAGGAGATCGACGTCAAGGCTGAACCTTGGATCCTGGCCACGGCGGACGTCTCCTCATTATATACTATCATCCATCATCACCAGGCATGCGAAGCTGCAAAATGGGGACTTAGAACATATACTAAGTTACCCTTTGTTCAAAGGAAATTTCGGAACAGCTATTTTTGGTATGATCAGAAGTATTACCATCAGAACACTGGAGTAGCAATGGGAGCTAAATTTGCACCCAGCGTAGCAGGACTGTTTATGGTTGAATGGGAGGAAGAGGCAGTGTTTACGGATATACCTATGGAACTTACCGTATATAAAAGATATATTGACAACATATTCATCTTGTGGAAAGGAGAGTGAAACTGACTAGAAGAGTTAATACAAAAACTAAATATCAACAATCGGGATATTGTATTATCCTGGGAAATAAGTTGAACCTCTATATCCTTCTTAGACCTTGAAATCACACAAAAGGACCATGAAATAATTACTAAAACCCACTTTATCGGATCGGAACAGCTACCTCCCAATAGAGAGCTGTCACCACAAGAATTGGCTCTTTAATATCCCAAAGGGCCAATTCATGCATGCGTTTGAAGAGAAACTGCACTAATCTAGGGGATTACACCACCCAAGCATAAAACATGGGACATAGATTTGTGAATAAAGGTTACAAAAGGAAACACAAAAAATAATGGAAGTAGCTGACATGGGCAGGAGAAAATTAGTGAGTGATAATAGACCATCAGAACAGCAACCCGATCTAGTCCCCATTATTTTGGACTATAATTGTCAATATCGCAAGATAGAGAAGATTGTCAAGAGACACTGGCACATACTACAAGCAGATAAACACCTTCAATGTGTATTACCTATGAAGCCTAAATTTATCTACAGAAGGGCACCTACTATTAAAGATAGAGTGGTAAGAAATGTAGTTGAGCCACCAAAAACACCTTTTACATTTGTAGCAACCTCACCCCTCTCACCCCTTCTTCTTCTCGGCTTGCTGTCTTGTCTAGGGGAACCTGGGGGGAGGGATGAGATACACCACAGCCCATGTCCTCTTCTGGATAGAGGTGAAGGCCAGAACGTATTTTACCATCGGGTCGTGTGTATAACCCAGGGTCAAGTCTTTTCTCTAAATGACCCCCTTTGCTCCCAGTAACCGGAGTTCCACACCACTGAAAAGGTCCAACTCTTATTTATTCTCCATCAGCAATAAATCGTCACATAGCACAGACAGGTTGTGACCAAAGAACAGTTCAGTATAGGTGGGGAGTAGGTCAAGGCACAATCCTTAATCAAACTAAACCATTGAGATATCACCAACGGTTATGGCGCACAGTGGCTGTAAATGTACTTCTTTCCTTTGCTGAGTCTCTACCAGCGACTCTGATGAACATGAAACAGGAGTTACCTTCTTTAGGCTGCGGCCCCAGTCAGAGGTAAGACATCCTTCCGAGAGAGTTACCGGAGGCCCCACCGTCACCGGCAAATGCTGCACCGGGCTGTTCGGAAGGGTTACACTCCCCGCCCTCCTTGTCTCAGATTCGGGCGCCCAACACCTTAGGGCCCCTTGGACTCCTCCACCCTTGCAGAACCCAGTCGAGGGTACTGGGTCCCAGGCCTCCTCAATAGTACCTCACCCCAGGCTAAAGGTGCCTGGGATGGACTCCATCTCCCGCTCCGGCCAGGTAAAGGGCACCTGGGCCCGGAGCTCCGGAACACCAGCACCCAGGCCGAAGGTGCCTGTGTGCGGCGGTGTCCTCCGACTCTGAAAACCCCGTGCTCAGGGAGTCCGCCCCCTTTATCTCCTCTCCCCTTGTGTCACAGCAGGTTCCCC
Organism: Rana muscosa; assembly: GCA_029206835.1. Taxonomy (NCBI): domain Eukaryota; kingdom Metazoa; phylum Chordata; class Amphibia; order Anura; family Ranidae; genus Rana; species Rana muscosa. The sequence goes on along the minus strand of CM055123.1, from coordinate 368,115,941 downwards.
GCCCCGCTGTACAACCGCCGGAAAGGGACAAAAAGAGTACAGTCTTGCAGTGAGGGTTCAACCCCCGGCCCAGGGCGACAGCGCCACCCCCGGATCCCAGGGAACCTCACACCACCAGAGTCCTCCATAAACAATAAAAGACCTCCACTCCCCAATAATCAGTGCATCTGGGTTACACTACCACCCAGATGCCTCCCTTAAATTTAAATACCCGCTACACATTTTTTACTGGGAAGGGTTTCTTTCCTTGCAAGCAGTGGCCGCTGGTGCTCAAATTTTTTGGGGGGGCGCAAACAAACTATAAAAATAAAAATCATCAATTGCCGCCACTGTGCCCATTAAAACGCAGCCACTGTGCCCAAACGCCACTAGTTTGTCCCCAAATGCAGCCAGTTTCCCCCCAATATACAGCCAGTTTGTCCCCCAATAATACAGCCAGTTTGTCCCCCAATAATACAGCCAGTTTGTCCCCAAATAATACAGCCAGTTTCTCCCCCATAATACAGCCAGTTTCTCCCCCATAATACAGCCAGTTTCTCCCCCATAATGCAGCCAGTTTCTCCCCCATAATGCAGCCAGTTTCTCCCCCAAATGCAGCCAGTTTCTCCCCCAAATGCAGCCAGTTTCTCCCCCATATGCAGCCAGTTTCTCCCCCATATGCAGCCAGTTTCTCCCCCATATGCAGCCAGTTTCTCCCCCAAATGCAGCCAGTTTCTGCAGCCAGTTTCTCCCCCATATGCAGCCAGTTTCTCCCCCATATGCAGCCAGTTTCTCCCCCATATGCAGCCAGTTTCTCCCCCATATGCAGCCAGTTTCTCCCCCAAATGCAGCCAGTTTCTCCCCCATATGCAGCCAGTTTCTCCCCCAAATGCAGCCAGTTTCTCCCCCAAATGCAGCCAGTTTCTCCCCCATATGCAGCCAGTTTCTCCCCCATATGCAGCCAGTTTCTCCCCCATATGCAGCCAGTTTCTCCCCCAAATGCAGCCAGTTTCTCCCCCAAATGCAGCCAGTTTCTGCAGCCAGTTTCTCCCCCATATGCAGCCAGTTTCTCCCCCATATGCAGCCAGTTTCTCCCCCAAATGCAGCCAGTTTCTCCCCCATATGCAGCCAGTTTCTCCCCCAAATGCAGCCAGTTTCTCCCCCATATGCAGCCAGTTTCTCCCCCAAATACAGCCAGTTTCTCCCCCATATGCAGCCAGTTTCTCCCCCATATGCAGCCAGTTTCTCCCCCATATGCAGCCAGTTTCTCCCCCATATGCAGCCAGTTTCTCCCCCAAATGCAGCCAGTTTCTCCCCCATATGCAGCCAGTTTCTCCCCCATTAGCAGCCAGTTTCTCCCCCATATGCAGCCAGTTTCTCCCCCAAATGCAGCCAGTTTCTCCCCCAAATGCAGCCAGTTTCTCCCCCAAATGCAGCCAGTTTCTCCCCCATATGCAGCCAGTTTCTCCCCCATAATGCAGCCAGTTTCTCCCCCAAATGCAGCCAGTTTCTCCCCAAAATGCAGCCGGTTTCTCCCCAATATGCAGCCAGTTTGTCCTCATAATACAGCCAGCTTCTCCCCCCCCAGCCCTGCACTTACCTTCCTCGAGTCAGCGCCGCCCTTCTTCCATCCTCGATGTCTTCTCCCGCCCTCGATGTCACTTCAGCCAATCAGGTTACCGGTAACCAGACCCGGTGAACCTGATTGGCCAGGGAACGCACCCCTGTGTGCCCTCTCATTAGGTATTTAGAAGCTGATTACAGCCCTCAGGCTGTAGTCGGGAAGCCTATCAGAGCCTGCTGGCTCTGATAGGCACTTCTAAAGGCCAATCAAACGCTGTGATTCAGATGGCCGGCGCTCAAGGGGCCGGCCATCTGAATAGTGGGCGGCAGCAATACATAGGTTCATGCAATGCATGAACCTATGTATTGTTGTGGTGAGTGACGGCCGGGCGCAGAAGCGAGCGGTAGCGGCGCTTCTGCGCCCACTATGGTCGCGCCGCCATGTGTAAAAAAAAGACTCTTAAAGGGCCCTTTTTTTTTTTTTTTTTTTGGTGACCACAGGAGAGGGGGGGGGGCGGCGCCCGGGCGCCCCCTATGGACGGGCCACCACTGCTTGCAAGAGATGTTTTGCATGCTCACGAACCAAACATCCCAATGTAAAGATATTCAGTTTTAACTCTACTAGTACGGGTATTGCATATGAGATTAATGATTTCATATGTTGCAATATTGAGGGGGCAGTGTATGCTTTAGAATGCAGCTGCGGCTTGCAATACATTGAACGTACCAAGAGACCCCTCAGAGTACGTATCAAGGAGTATGTACAAAATATTCTGAAGGGCTTTGATAAACATAGTGTATCCAAGCATTTTTCCCTTGTACACAATAAGGAACCCTCCTATCTAAACTTTTGGGGAATTGAACCATATGAGACATTGGCGTGGCAGCCACAAAGTGAGAAGATTAAATCAGCTTGAATAAAAATGGTTGTTTCTAATGTAGACCCTCACACCGCAAAGACTCAACATTGAGTTTGACTTGAATTGTTTCATTAGTGATTTTTAATCTCTGCCTTCTTTTTTACATATATATTCTTTTTTGCGTATATACACTTTCTTCTCTCTGTGACCTATATTGGCTTTGATTGATTTATTTTACCTCTGGGTTTATTATATCCCTAGTCCACCCTAGGAATCATATTCTTTCTGCCATTAAAGGAATACATTTCTTTTATTGATTCATCGTCAATGTCATTTATATGCCCTGTGTGTTCATTGTTATTCTGTGTGCCATTTCCGGCTGGTCCTTATCAGCTATCTGTTTTAATTGTTTTTAATTTCAATATACATTTTTAGCTTGTTTTTTATTAAAAATACCCATTTTTTTATTCACATTTTGGTGGACATACATTGATGTACCATTTAGGGAGTATGCACTGTCCCGGGGTTCATATATATTACTATGGCCAGCTCCGGGAAAATGGCCTCCTGGTGTAGCTTTAGGTAAATGGATGGCATATTGATCAAATAGGAAGACTCCTAGAAAATGACAGCTACTATGTTTTGCTATGCGGACTCCAACAAAATGGCCGTGGCCACATTCCGTCACCATTAGCCTATTTAAGGACACATGATGTGTTAGCTCCTATCCCCCGATGAAGTCACGTGACCCGTGACGATACGCGTCGGGATTGGCTGACAGGCAAAACCGGAAGTGACGCAGCTGACGAGCTTGACGCTTGTGGAACTATACTTGTGTGATGGATTAGGTAAAATGCCCATTTTATTTTTCTTGCAATGTAAACTGCTTTTATATTCCTTGCTCAAAATGGCCACTAGTAACACCCCCTCCCATCGAGTCAAGAATGTAGCTAAAACATGGCGCCTTCGACCAGGACTACGCCCGATTTGGGGACGCCCAGATCCTGGAGGAAATTCACCTTACACGGACATAACCAATCACAAACTACTAATACCTAGATAACATTGTGCTAATGATACATTTGCTCACCGCCTTAGTAGCTTATCTATAAAACCCCCATGTACCCGGAACTAATAAAAAGAGTATCATCAATCTGAGAACAGTCTCAGTGTGATATTTTCTCATGCATGCACTAAGTCATATAGGTTTAATCAGGACAGGGACAGATACTCATCAGACTATTGGTCTGTTCCAAAACAGCTGGCACCCAAAACGTGGGGCTCTGGGTTGTGAACCAACGGACAGCCGACCGAGAGGACGCCGAGGTAGACCAGCGCAGACGAGGCAGAGACTGATCAACTCCGAAGTACGGTAAGACACAATTTTTTGATATCTTGGCAGTACATTTCCTGTCTCTGACGTTGGTCTATTTCTGTCTCATACGGCTGCCGGCGGTCACCAAAGACAGGTAATTGCTTGCCCGGGATCTAATTTGTATCGAACCTGTACTTGAGTATCTGCCGCCTGGTTTTGTGTAAATGTGCCATCTGGTTTCAGAGAGAGAGACCGGGAGAGTGGATGGCAACGCAGTGTGCACGTCACACAGCTGTGCAGAGGGTATTGAATTGACACGGGAACTCCTCGTTCACGCAGCGCGGTGTGCACGTCGTGAGAGGAGGTGTCAGGTGCCTGTCACAGGTGGTGAAGGTGCGGAGACTCTGCAGAGACTTCTTCTTCTTCTTGGAGGAAGCCCTCCCCTCTCTTCTTTGTGGCCGGTTGATATGTCCTGTCTGTTGCCCAGTGTGTGTCTGTATATACGTGTTGTTTGATTTCAGAGAAAGAGGAGAGACTGAGGGGGGGTCCAAACACAGAGGGTATTGTATTGACACGGGAACTCCTCAGTCTCGGCAGCACGGTGTGCGCGTTGGGAGAGGGGGTGTCAGGTGAGCGTCAGGTGGTGACAGCCCGGAGACTCTGGGAGGGCCCCTCTCCTTCTGGTAACTCTCTCTCTCCCTCTTTCTCTGTGACCGATTGATATGTCATGTCCTAAATATGTATGTGGATTAGGGATGAGCCGAACACCCCCGGGTTCGGTTCGCACCAGAACCCGCGAACGGACCGAAAGTTCGCACGAACGTTAGAACCCTATTAAATACAATGGATGCGAACATTCAAAATCTAAAGTGCTAATTATAACGACTATTATGCATGTTATTGTCCTAAAAAGGGTTTGGGAACCCGGGTTCTGCACCAGGGGACATGTATCAATGCAAAAAGAAGTTTTAAAAACGGCCGTTTTTCGGGAGCAGTCATTTTAATGATGCATAAAGTGAAAAAAAAAAGTCAAATATTCCTTTAAATATCGTACCTGGGGGGTGTCTAAAGTATGCCTGTGAAGTGCCACGTGTTTCCCGTGTTTAGAACTGTCCCTGCACAAAATGACATTTCTAAAGGAAAAAAAAGCCATTTAAAACTGCTTGCGGCTTTAATGTAATGTCTGGTCCCGGTAATATGGATGAAAATCTTTAAGAAAAATGGCATAGCTACCCCATCACCCCCCCCCCCACCCCAGCCCATTACCAGCCCATTTGGGTCTTGTATGGATATTAAGGGGAACCCCGCACACAAAATAAAAAAGGCCCTATATACTCTGAACAGCCGTGTACAAGCGGTGCATACAAGACAGGGACTGTAGGTTTGTTCTTATGTAGAATCTGTTTGTAATTTTGAACAGGTACATTGTTTTAAGTGTAGCTCCAGCCAAAAAATCTATTTTTAAGCTTTTTGGAAAACATAGGGAAGGGTTATCACCCCTGTAACATTTGTTTTGCTGTCTGTGCCCCTGTTCAGAACATTACACCTCACTTTCCGTCCCAATGACAAATGTTTTTGAAAAGTGGGGTTTTTATTGAAACAAGAATTGGTGATAAAGCATCAGTAGAGAGGAGACACCTTTTTCCCATATTAACTCTTACAGGAGAGAATTTCCCTTCCTAGGGGTAGATTTCCTCCTACTTCCTGTTGTCTCCTTCCGTTTGCAAGTAGGAGTCGTTTGTAAGTTGGATGTTTGAAAGTAGGGGCCTGCCCTATATACTCTGCTGAAATTTGCCCCTTACATGTTGGTTTTGCCACAACACTATAAACCCTCACAGTTACTCTTGGTGGGCGCATGAATGGGCCCTGCTGTGAATTATTAGATCAAGAATTGTAATTGCATGCCCCTGTTGAACAGGGGCTGAAAAATTGGGCCTTAGGTGGTGGTGGTGGTGGTGATGGTGTTGACACAACACTGTAAGCCCTCACAGTTACTCTTGGTGGACGCATGAATGGGCCCTGCTGTGAATTATTAGATCAAGAATTGTAATTGCATGCCCCTGTTAAACAGGGGCGGAAAAATTGGGCCTTAGGCACTGGTGCCACAACACTGCAACCCCTCACAGATACTGTACCTGGAGCACAGCAATGAGCCCTGTTGCAAAGTATTGCATCAAAAATTGTAATTACACGCCCCTGTTAAACAGGAGCTGAAAAATTGGACCTTAGGCACTGGTGCTGGTCCCACGACACTGCAACCTCTCCCATATACTCTAGTTGGAGTGCAGGAATGAGCCCTGCTGCAAAGCATTGCATAAAAAATTGTAATTACATGCCCCTGTTGAACAGGGGCTGAAAAATTGGGCCTTAGGCACTGGTGGCGGCACCCAGAAACAAAAATGTTCTTCCAAGCTATCATCATCAATCGGATCATTGAGGAGGAGGATAGTCAGTCAACATAACAGGACAGTCACTCAGCATCAGCATCAGTCTTGAAGGGATGTGACATTTGAAAATAAATTAGTCTGTTATATCAGCTTCAGGTGTTTGGTAGCTGGTGGTGATCCAAGACTGGTTCATCTTTATGAAGGTCAGTCGATCAACCGAGTCGGTGGACAGGCGCACCCTGTGATCCGTGACAAATCCTCCAGCAGCACTGAATGTGCGTTCTGAAAGAACACTGGATGCAGGACAGGCCAGTAGCTCAATTGCATACTGTGCAAGCTCTGGCCAGTGATCCATCCTCAAGACCCAGTAAGCCAGAGGATTTTCGGTGGGGAAGGTGTCCAAGTCTGACCTTGCCCCTAGGTATTCCTGCACCATGTATATCAGACGCTGGCGATGGTTGCTGGAACCGATAATACCTTGGGGCTGCGGACTAAAGAATTGTCTGAACTCATCGGTCAGACGGCCACCTTCCCCACCGCTCCTTCTTTGACTGACCGAAGCCTCAGCAACTCGTTGTCCAGGACCAGGAGTTTGTAACCTCCCAGTCTCTGGGAACGCATTGCACAGACCTTTCTGCAAGGCCTCCCGGAGTTGTCTCATCCTCTGCTCCCTCTGCGACGGTAAGATAAGGTCCGCAACCTTACCCTTGTACCGTGGATCAAGGAGAGTGGCCAGCCAGTAATGGTCTCTCTCCTTGATCCGAAGAATACGAGGATCCTTCCGCAGACTTTGCAGGATCAGGGAGGCCATGCAGCGTAGGTTAGCTGAGGCATTCGGTCCAGAGTCCTCTGGGTCACTAAGGACGACATGATCCGCAGCCACGTACAAGTCCACGGGATTCTTGGGACTGTAAATCATCCCTAAAAGACTGCTGCTGATGATGCTGAGTGCCAGGCAACACCTCCATGATGCACAATCCTCCTCCTCCTCCTCCTCCTCTTCCTGTGCGATGGGTGGGACAGAAGGAACACTGTCTGGGTAAAGGGGGCCTTGAGAGGCAAGGAAGTCCTCCTCTTCCTGCCTCTGTTCTGCCTCAAGTGCCCTGTCCATTATTCCACGCAGCGTATGTTCCAACAGGTGGACAAGAGGTACAGTGTCACTGATGCATGCACTGTCACTGCTCACCATCCTCGTGGCCTCCTCAAATGGTGCCAGGACAGTGCATGCATCCCTGATCATGCCCCACTGGCGTGGTGAAAAAAACCTGAGCTCCCCTGACCCTGTCCTGGTGCCGTAGTCGCACAGGTACTCATTGATGGCCCTCTGCTGCGTGTGCAGCCGCTGCAGCATGGCCAACATTGAGTTCCACCGGGTGGGCATGTCACATATAAGGCGGTTCTTGGGCAGGTTCAACTCCTTTTGCAGCTCAGCCAGGCGGGCACTGGCATTATAAGATCTGCGGAAATGCACACAGACTTTCCTGGCCTGCCTCAGGAAATCCTGTAAGCCCGGGTACCTGCCCAAGAACCGCTGCACCACCAGGTTAAGGACGTGAGCCACACAGGGCAAATGGGTCAGTTGTCCCTGTTGGAGGGCGGAGAGGAGGTTGGTGCCATTGTCGCAAACCACCATTCCTGGCTTAAGCTGGTGTGGCATCAACCACCTCTCGGCCTGCCCCTGCAGAGCAGACAGAACCTCTGCCCCAGTGTGGCTCCTGTCCCCCAAACACACCAGAGCAAGCACGGCATGGCATCTTTTTGCCTGCGTACTTGCGTAGCCCCTTGAACGCCTACGGAGCACCGCTGGTTCCGAGGACAAAGCACAGGAAGAGGCCATGGAGGAAGAAGAAGAGGAGGGGTTGGAGGAGAGAGGTGTGTCACAACCAGTAGTAGCATTTTGGAGGCGTGGCGGCGGAACAACCTCCAACACTACTGCACCTTGTCCTGCATCCTTCCCAGCTGCCAAAAGAGTGACCCAATGGGCCGTGAAAGAAAGGTAACGTCCCTGTCCATGCCTGCTGGACCATGAGTCAGCGGTAATATGCACCTTACCGCTGACCACCCTGTCCAGCGAGGCCAAGACATTGCCTTCCACATGCCGGTAGAGAGCCGGAATCGCCTTCCGTGAGAAAAAGTGGCGTTTGGGAACCTGCCACTGAGGAACCGCACATTGCACAAACTCACGGAAGGGGGCCAAGTCTACCAACTGAAAAGGCAGCAGTTGAAGCGCTAGCAGTTTAGCCAAGCTAGCATTCAACCGCTGGTCATGTGGATGGCTGGGATTGAACTTCTTTCGACGGTCCAGCAGCTGGGGCAGGGAAATTTGCCTGCTAGAATCGGACGTCGGTGTACTGCTAGCAGAGTGCCCGCAAGTAATTGGCTGTGACACACCTAATTCTACACCTTCATTCCTCTCAGTGCAGGTTTTAGAGAGGATTGAAGGTATAGTGGGGTTGGAGATCCCAGCTGATGCGGTGCAAGGAGAGGTCCGCTTTGTTCTTTGGTGTGGGTCTTTAAGGTAGGCTTGCCAACGAGCTGCATGGCAGGTCAACATATGTCTGGTCAAGCATGTGGTGCCCAAGCGGCTGATGTTTTGGCCACGCGATATACGCTTGAGACATATGTTGCAAACAGCAGCTGTGCGATCTGATGCACTCGACTCAAAAAAGGCCCACACCAAAGAACTTTTTGAGTAACGGGCAGAGGCAGCGCCCTGCACAGGCGGAGCTCTGCGGTGTGATTCAGTCGGTGTGCTGCCCTTACGCTGGCCCCCCCAAGGGCATCCTGCCTTGTTGGAGATGTGCCTCCTCCTCCTCCTCCTCCTCTCTCCTATTTGGCACCCACGTGGAGTCAGTGACCTCATCATCCCCTCCCTCCTCATCACTGGAGCCAATCTGGCAGTATGCTGCAGCTGCTGGAACATGACTGCCAGATTGGTGTCCTTCTTGAGCATCCCCTCTCTCTGCTCTCACGCTACTGCCTTCCTCTAGCTGGGTATCATCATCAGACCCTTCGAAACGCTGGGCATCCTCCTGGAGCATGTACCCAACACTGTGCTCAAACAGTTCGGGGGACTCCTCAGGAGGACATGGTGGGTCTAGGGAAGGAGTGACTGATGATGACATTGATACCAGGGAAGAGGACGCTTTGGCAGCTGCTTTGCCAGTACCCTGAGCCTGGGTAAGAGAGGATGAGGAGGATGTGGAGAGCTTGGTCATCCACTCTACCAAGTCTTCGGCATGATGCGGCTCAACACGTCCAGCTGCCAAAAAGAAGGACAAGCGTGTCCCATGGCCACATGCTGATGACGATGCACCGCGTCCACGACCAGCACTGTTGCCTCTAGACACAGAGCCTGCTTGCCCTCTTTTATTGGCTCCAGACTGTCTGCCTCTCCTTGTTTGCCTTTCAGACATTCTAATGGCCTGCAGGGAGATGGGAAAACCAGCAATAAGGGGTAGCTTCAGGTGTATATTTTGCTGGAATCACACTATGCCTGCTGTAAGTGCTGCAAATGCCTGTTAGTGTAACACACTAGGAAAACACAGCAATAAGGCCTAGCTTCAGGAATATATTTAGCAGGAAGCACACTCCGCCTGCTGTAAGTGCTGCAAATGCCTGTTAGTGTAACACACCAGGAAAATACAGCAATAAGGCCTAGCTTCAGGAGTATATTTAGCAGGAAGCACACTCCGCCTGCTGTAAGTGCTGCAAATGCCTGTTAGTGTAACACACCAGGAAAACACAGCAATACGGGCTAGCTTCAGGTGTATATTTTGCAGGAAGCGCACTCCGCCCGCTGTAAGTGCTGCAAATGCCTGTTAATGTAACACACCAGGAAAACGCAGCAATAAGGGCTAGCTTCAGGTGTATACTGTGCAGGAGGCTTAGCAACAATGACACTGTCCCCTGCCTATCCTTCTCTCTCCCTGCACACAAGGTTTAGCAAAGAATATGACACTGACACTGTCCCCTGCCTATCCTTCTCTCTCCCTGCACACAAGGTTTAGCAAAGAATATGACACTGACACTCTCCCTGCCTATCCTTCTCTCTCTCTGCACACAAGGTTTAGCAAAGAATATGACACTGGCACTCTCCCTGCCTATACTTCTCTCTCCCTGCACACAAGGTTTAGCAAAGAATATGACACTGATACTGTCCCCTGCCTATCCTTCTCTCTCCCTGCACACAAGGTTTAGCAAAGAATATGACACTGACACTCTCCCTGCCTATCCTTTTCTCTCCCTACACACAAGAATAGCACAAAGAATAGCACACTGTCCCTGCCTATCCTTCTCTTTCCCTGCGCCGGAACACACTACACAAGTCCGCCGTGCTGGCGGCCTTTTATAGTGTTGGGCGTGTGCTAAACCCCCTGAGCTATAATTGGCCACAGGCAACCTGCCTGTGGCCAATTATGGCTCTCCTAGCTGCCGGCGCTGTGATTGGCAAAGCATGCGGGGTCACAGTGCATGCTTGGCCAATCACAGCGCCGGGATTGCACTGCGATGGCGCAGTGTTTTGTGGGCCATTCGCATCACTCGAATTTGGCGCGAACGGCCCAAATAGTTCGATCTTCGTCGAACGATCGAACAGCCGATGTTCAAGCCGAACGTATTATCGACTCGAACACCGAGCTCATCCCTAATGTGGATTAATGTTTGGCATCCATGAGGGTGGTTGGGAAAGGGAAGATAGAGAGAGATAGTTTTTTCCTCACAGCTGTATCAGCCTCCACCCTCGTGTTCCTGTGTTAGAAAGAGGAGATCAGAGAGGAGACCAAATGGGTCAACAACTAGTTAAATCAGACAAAGTGCATTCAGCCTGTGACCTTGTAGCAGAAAGGAAAGCAGTAGAACATGTGAAGAATGTGAAAAAATTAACAAAAGTGTGTGGGATGGCTCCTGGGGGCCACCTACAGCCGGAAGAATGGCGGAAAATAATGAAAGAAAAACGGGGCGTTCTCCTGGATAATAATTTATTAAACTCTGCAGAAGCCTGGTTTAATGTAGCGAAAGCCATTCATAGAGAACAATGGATAGAAGAAGAAGTACAGCGGGGGAAACTCACTGCATATGTCTATCACCATTTTATTGATTAGAATGAACCGTTATGTGTACTGGCTAAAAATATCCAACCTCCGTCATATTATGACTGTAACACCTGCCACTCCACCACACCTCACCTGCCATCAAATGCCCCGTTGATGCCCGTACTCCCACCCCCAGCCCAACACACTCCTTCCGGCGGCCATCTTAGTACACCCAGTGAAGATGCCAGAAGACTCCCTATGACTCCTTCCGGTGGCCATCTTAGTACACCTAGTCTGAGCATCGAAAGGCCTACAGGCCCTGTAACCCCCCTCTACCCGGTCCTGACAGCGAACGGTACTTACTACATACCTCCCCTTCCTCAAACCCAAACCCCCATCATGCCTGTTGTAATGCCAGGGACCCAACGCCACCGCCCCAACTGGGGGAGTCCCAGTGCTCGCTGATGCAGCAGCAAGACCAGACGGAAGCATGCATTCATATCAGAACCCCCGGCATCCCTGTCGGACTCCATGCCGCCCCTTTCCCATGATGGGGAGTAGATTACTTGGAACAACGAACCATCGGCCCTCCCAATGCCACGGACATCAACGGTGGTTCCTAGGCCAGTAGCTGATGCACCAGTGATGTATGTCACTTTCACCCCATCCCAGGCATCCACCCTAGTGACCACCCTGCCAGACCCAGAAAAACAGCCCATGCCCTTTTACCGAAGGTTGGCACAGATCCAAAAAACCTACTCAGCAGCGTGGAGGGACCTAGTTAGCTTGTGTAAGATAAGGGCAGGAGACGCTTACTGGCCAATCATGGAAAAGTGTTTCCAGAATGCAAGGATTGTTAATGACACCTTTACTTCAGGTGTGGAGTTCTGTGAACAATTACGCGGATGGGCAGGGGGAAGGCTGGCCGACCAAGCCACTAGTATCCAAGATGTCACTCAAGACAAAATGGAGTCAGTAGAAAAGTTCTACACCAGACTGTCACAAGTTTTCTCGGATTTGGGATTCACCACCCATAACAACCGTGTCTGTGTTTTTTTTTACAATTTTTTGCACTTTCTTTGTAAAATGGTAGGGGTACAATTAACATAGGGGGGGGTCGGGATCTGGGGGTCCCCTTTGTTAAAGCGGTCTTCCAGATTCCGATAAACCCCCCGCCCGCAGACCCCCACAACCACTGGGCAAGGGTTGTGGGGATGAGGCCTTTGTCCCCATCAACATGGGGACATGGTGCTTTGAGGGGTCACAGACCCCCAAAGCATCCTCCCCATGTTGAGGGCATGTGGCCTGGTACGGTTCAGGAGGGGGGGGTGCTCTCTCGTCCCTCCCTCTTTTCCTGTGGCCTGCCAGGTTGCGTGCTCGGATAAAGGGTCTGATATGGATTTTTGGGGGGAACTCCACACTATTTTTTTTTTTTATTTGGCGTGGAGTTCCCCTTAAAATCCATACCAGACCTGAAGGGATATGGATATTTGGGGGGGAACCCCACGTCATTTTTTTTTTATTTGATGCAGGGTTCCCCTTAATATCCATACCAGACCTGAAGGGCCTGGTAATGGAATTTGGGGGGGACCCCCACACATTTTTTATCAATGACTTTTCTCTGTATTGCCAGGAGCCAACAATTCATTATAGCCGCGAGTGCTTTTAAATTACTTTTTTTCCTTCAGAAATGACATTTTGTGCAGGGACAGTTCTAAGCACGGGAAACAAGCGCTGCTTTACAGGCATACTATACACACACACACCCCCCCCCCCCCCAGGTACGAAATTTAAAGGAATATTTCACTTTTATTGTTTCACTTTAAGCATTAATAAAATCACTGCTCCCGAAAAAACTGCAGTTTTTAAAACTTTTTTTTGCATTGATACATGTCCCCTGGGGCAGGACCCGGGTCCCAAACACTTTTTATGACAATAACTTGCAAAAATAATAAAATTAATTCTGCGCTTAACCTAATAACACTCTGGTGTTTTGTTTTAACAACATGCAGCAACTCCAAAAAAAGGCCTAAATACTTAAGACCAACCAACTTATGTGCAATAAAAAGAAAAAAGTGCGCAATCACCAAAAAATATATGTTTGCAACAAAAATGATCCTCTTGCAAATACCACAGGTGCAAAAAAGTTTTTTTGCACCTGTGGTATTTGCAAGAGGATCATTTTTGTTGCAAACATATATTTTTTGGTGATTGCGCACTTTTTTCTTTTTATGACAATAACTTGCATATAAGCCTTTAAAATTAGCACTTTAGATTACTCCCATAGACTTTTACAGGTTGTTCCGCGGCTTTTCGAATTTGCCACGAACACCCCAAATTGTTCGCTGTTCGGCGAACGGGCGAACAGGCAATGTTCTAGTCAAACATGAGTTTGACTCGAACTCGAAGCTCATCCCTAATCCTCAGCAACAGTGTCAGCACCAGCAGCAACAGGTTCAAAACCCTGGATGTCCCACCTCAGAACACCTGGATCTCCTACGCTAGGAATTGGGCAAGCCAGTGTCACCAACCCCGGTCATGGCAACCTCTTCAAAGAACCCAGAAGGCCTATTAGTGAAGGTGACCCTACCCATCGAGGGGCATCCAACCACTTTCCGGAAGCCGCCTTACTGATGAAACCCCTTTATGATGCCCTGACCCCCTTCCAAATGTCCCCAGATGCAATATTCAACTTCGAGACCCTTAAACAAGCCATTTTATCAGCCCCGGCTTTAGGGCTCCCAGACTACGAAAATACATTCAAGCTCTTTGTATCTGAACGTCTGGGACAGGCTGCAGATGTACTCACCCAACCACACGGCAACCGCCTACGCCCCATAGGAAATTATTCCTGCCGGCTGGATGCTGTAGCAAGAGGAGGCCAATCGTGTCTGCGAGCTGTCTTTGCTGCACAAGCCTTGCTTGACAAAACTTCGGACTTGGTCCTCGGACACTGCCTCGTTCTGCTTGCTCCCTAGGACATTGCTGCCATACTCAACCAGATCCAGCCGAAACATCTGTCCACTGCCAGACACTTGAGACTCCAATGCTCCCTCCTTCTACCGGACAACATTACTCTCTTACGTTGTCAAACATTGAACCCCATCACCCTCCTTCCGTTTCCCGAGGGGGGTATGGAGGAGGAGCCAAGTCCTGACTTGTCACCCCATGACTGCTTCGAACGAATGCAGGTGGAGACCATGCATCTCCCCACCGTCAGTGAAACACCTCTGCAGAATCCAGACCTAACAATTTTTGTTCCGATTTGCTAATGAACGAGGCAAATACCACACAGGATATGCAGTCACCACTGAAAACACGGTTCTTCAAGCTGAAGCCTTACCACCGGTGATGTCTGCACAGGAGGCAGAGCTGCAAACACTTACTACAGCATGTAAATTTGCAGAGTGAAAACGAGCCAACATTCGCCCATGACTTTGGTGTTATCTGGATGGCCAGAGGATTCCTGACACAGGAACACCTGTGAAACACAGCTCAGCTATCAAGGATCTGATGGACTCCTTGCTTCTCCCAACCCAAGTGGCTATATTGAAAGTAAAAGCACAAGGCAAACTGAACTCGAAGGAAGCCCGAGGCAATCACCTAGCCGATTTAGCTGCCAAACAAGCAGCCATCGGTCCACGGGAAGTGGAAAGCAGAGTGGTAGAAGAAGAAGACCCCCCCAAGTTTACCCTACAGACTTTCTCAGTGGACAGAGTTTATGTGAAAGAACTACAGGAAGTCCGGATGAGAAGGAAAGCTGGAAGCGGAGGGGAGCAACCCTCAAGGATAGACTATAGGAGTGCAACAAGAAGCCTTGTCTACCCAGGAGTATGTACCCAGCCGTGGTGCAATGGGCACATGGAGCTACCCACTTGTCAAAGACTCTTATGTACTCTCTTATCAACAAGTACTATGTAGCACCAGGAAATACTCCACTGACCAACAACTTCTGCAGATCATGCACTACCTGCACCAAATGTAACCAAGGACTCACAGAAAAAGCACCGCAAAAGCACCTGGCAAAAGCCCTATACCCCTTCCAGAGGATACAAATTGATGACATCCAAATGCCAAAAATTGTCAGATTTGAATACGCCCTAGTGGTGGTGGACATGTTTTCCGGGTGGCCAGAAGCTTATTTGGTCGCCAATATGACTGCCAGGATTACTGCTAAGAAACTCCTCACCAAAGTAATATGCATGTAGCACTACCCCTGTAGGAGCTGCTGGTTAGTTTTGGGCCTGTACTCTGCCTATCAACCCCTTTAAGTTTGGCTCAGTTCCCCTTGGCGCAACTGGACAATACACTGATTGTGGAACCCACTGGTAGTTGGGACCCACAATGAAACCATGCAGCAGTATAATTACAGTTAAGCGTTGTTACCTTGTATTGGCCACCTGTCCAATGACACAGATAAGACTCCACACCAAATGCAGTTTAACCAAGGAATGAGTGTTTACTTGGTGAAGGAAAATAGGCACAGTTAAACACTTAACAGTTGACTTCAAACAGGGCCCTGTGAGAGTCAATGGTATGTAGTTGACCCCCCAATATTGGGGGTCGCTATGCCTAAATTTAGAGGGTAGCCTGAGCTAATAGTTGGGCTCAGGCTGTTGAATTCTTTAAACTGGTTACTGCTCTAAGGTAATGTTGCCTAGCAGTACAGTTCCCTGTAGCCTGTGGGTGGCACTGTTGCCTCAGGCTCAGGTTGAACCACAGGTAGTGTTGCAACTCTATTGGGTGTCCTCTCTCAGCAGCCGTGCAGTGGGCGTGGTCTACCCGCTGTGCATGCCCAGAGAGGGTACTTAAGGGGCAGACGCCATTAGGTGGTGTGTTCAGAGGCGATCCAGAGGACCCCTTGGTCCTAGGCACGTACCCCTCCTTCGGTGGCCCTCATGGCCAGGGGTGCGTGTGTGTGTATCCAGTCCCGGGCACCATTAGCCCGAGGCTGCATCGTTCCAGGTAGGCCCAACACCTTCAGCTGAGGCCTACATTAGAAGAGGAGTCCCAGGGTGCCCAAGTAGGGGTGACCCGCTCTGATGGAGAGGCAACCAGGGGAGGACCTATCCAAGGGGATCGGTGAAGGAAGTCACTGTCTCTGGAGAGGCCTGGTTACCTCAGAGGGAAGGACTCCACAATCCGCCACAAGCCTTGTAATGTGCCTCATTGGCACCTTAGATATTACAAGCGCTGGGAAGTTCAAGATTTGGAAGCTGTTCTCTTGATAGTATCCCTAGGAAAATTACAAGTGAATGTTCCGTGCTCCACACTGGCTGCTAGGACAGTGAGAGGGGACTATCCGGGTAAGCAAAATCCCACTCCGGAGTGGCGACGATTGTTGGTTAGGTGCCGCTTGCCTGAACCTACCTCCCTGTTTATCTTTCTCTATCTTCAACTTTCCTGTCAAGTTATCCAGCAAGCAAAATAAACCTTCTTTTATTGGGTTTAATACTGTGTAGATA
The DNA here is from genome assembly GCA_029206835.1 of Rana muscosa. Classification (NCBI taxonomy): domain Eukaryota; kingdom Metazoa; phylum Chordata; class Amphibia; order Anura; family Ranidae; genus Rana; species Rana muscosa. The sequence continues at coordinate 368,099,339 of CM055123.1, read as the reverse complement.
ATGGCCTTCTTAAGCTAAAGAGAGAGAATAGACTTTTCCCTACACTCTAGGGAAGAGAACCAACGGAAGGAGGTAACTCGCTGCAGGACCCAAATCAAATAACACTGCTCACCCTCTACAACATGGAGGATACTGGGCATGTGGCATGGTGCGTCCCGCCTGCTAATGGAGGTAAGCAGGGGAAAAGGATCTGTATGCTACAGGTATATGAATGAACAATCAGTTTGAACAATGCAAAGTGAAACCTGACCTGAGTAAGTACACAGTGGAGGGATTCCCCCAATGCAATACGTTAGCACCGGAGCACCTCTCCACCAGGCCTCACCCAGCTCTCTGAAGTATAACAGATATTACAACAAGCTCTATCATAGCATGAGTCTATATACTCTTAGGTTCCCCCTAGCGGGCAATTCCCATGCACGTGTCCTACTATATAAGTTTAGATGGACAAGCTGAATCCTGTAATTGTTCCTTCTGGTTAACAGTAGCCTTCGCTAGCCTTGGTTGGTGCACATTAATAATTTGTAATCCAAAGGAAAATGAAAGAAGATTGAACAGTTAACATATGTGATGAAAGGGACAGATGAATGCTGATCCTTCTCAAGGCGCTAACTTAATCCTGGATGCAACATGACTCGGCTTGCGGTACTACAGATACCAGCAAGCCTAAGTAAATAAGTAAAGTTGTGGAAGTCACCTTCCTGCAACACAGTTAGTTGTGTTTGTGGGCAGGTGCCCTCTCACCACATGAGACCTTGCCTCGCTGGGATCCTTCGACAGGGCCCTATTGGTTCGCAGCCTTCGGACGAGTCGTTGTCCCTGGTCCTCCGCTTAGCCAGTCGCAAGGCGTTGGTGGATAGGTGACTCTGAAAGCTCAGGAGTGCGGAGTTGTCCCTCTCCCCGGTCCAATCAGCAGGAGTGTAGCTGGGATCCCTCCGACAGCCGGTCCGCCCTCGCTGCAGGCCTCTTGCCGCTTGCAAGATGGTATCCCAAGAGACAGAATCCAAGCCCCGCCTCCCATTTTAAAAGTTCCTCCCAGCAGGCAGTGCGTGGCGCCACACTCCTTCCCAGCAAGTGGAATTGTGGCCCTTGTAGTCCATTCCTGACCCGTAGCAATAGAGTCTGTGTCTCTCCGCACCACAAGATCCGTCATGCATTGTCCTACTATAGCTGAATCCAACAATTTGCAGCAATATGGGGCACACGGATATTGGAAAGAGCTAAGTTCTTATAGGCACAAACTGTAGTCCATGAGCTACGTGCAAAAGTAATACCTTGCTACACACTCCCCCCCACTTGAAATCTTTGGTCCCCAAAGACAGCAGCAGTTTGCGACCTGTTACATGCTTTGTTTAGATACGCAAGGAGAAAAGTACCAGTTAGTGTGTGCATGAAATAAGGCAATTCCCATTTTCATAAGAGCTGGGCAGAGGAACCCCCCACCAGGCTTTGGAAATGAGTTTGTTCTGCCTACAGGCCATCTTAACAGGAATGGCCCAAACAGATGTGCCAGGGGGTGATCTGGGGTTGTACTCCACCAAAGGGGTAGTGGAGGAACCAGGCTCTTCAGTTCTTTTAGAGGTGAGCACAGCCTCCTCAGAGCATTCACCCAATTGATTATAAGTCAGTCTCTTGGGTGGGTGAATAGCTCTTCTTTCTCTCTGCTCTCTGGGTACCAAAGTCTCAGGTACACTAGGCTCTTGCTCCTTCACAACTTCCTCTCCTTGTTCAGATACAACTGGCATTGTCTCTTCCAAATCTTCCAGTTCTCATTCAGAAAGGGGTAGAACTTCTTCAGATCCTTCCAGTGTCTGAGAGGCCTGATCATCTCCCAGCTCCTCCAAAAGCAGATTGTGGGGCACAAACTCGGGAGCTTCTGGCCTGAGAGTCCCAATATCACACATTTCCGGTGGGGACGACGAGGCGGTTGTAGGTTCTCCTAACAGTTGAGACGACCACAACCAATCTGATTCCCCCTCCTCATCTTCAGTGTCTTCCTCCTCCAGAACTTGAGGTATGGGCTGTGACCTAGTGACAGGCCGAGACCTTTGGGAAGTTGAAAGGGCATCCTGTGTATCTGACATTGGTGGTAGGAGCAGTAAGTGGTTCCGATGCCATGTCTTTAGTGGACCTTCAGTCCCTTCAGGTCGGATTTGATATACTGGGAGTCCTGGCAGTTGCTTGTGGATTATATAAGGCTGTGACTTCCAGCGATCAGCCAATTTGTGTTTTCCAGGGATTCCCAGATTCCTCAGCAGTTCTCTATCCCCTGGCTGTAGGTCTTGCACTCAGACTTTAAGATCAAAGTTTATTTTCTTCCTCAACCCCCTCCTGTCCGAGGTAGCTTGAGCCTGGTCATAGGCGGCCTTTAGACTTCTCCGCAGTCGATCAACATATCCTCTATGGGAGGTTGCTGAGGTGTGATCCAAAGATATTCCAAAGGCCAAGTCTACTGGTAAGCGAGCCTCTCTTCCAAACATTAGTCAATAAGGAGAGTATCTTGTAGCATCATTTGCAGTGTTATTATAGGCGTAAACAATGGCAGCTACATGATGGCTCCAGTGTTGCTTCTTCTCTAAACTCAAAGTGCCGAGCATGTTCAGGAGGGTTCGGTTGAACCTTTCCGGTTGAGCGTCCCCTTGAGGGTGATAGGGAGTATTTCTGGACTTTTTGATGCCTAATAGATCTAAAAGTCTTTCGATGAGGCTGCTTTCAAAATCCCTTCCTTGATCCAAATGGATACGCTGGGGCAAACCATAATGGACAAAGAACTTCTCCACCAGGACCTTGGCCACTGTTGATGCCTGCTGATCTTTTGTTGCAAAAGCTTGGGCATATCTTGTAAAGTGATCTGTCACTACCAGAATGTTCCCCTGTCCACTCAGATCCGGCTCCAAGCAAAGAAAGTCAATGCACACCAGCCCCATGGGTCCCTGACTCTGAAGATGGCCCATGGGGGCAGTTCGGGAGGGTAAGGTTTTTCTCTGGATGCATCGGATACAAGAGTGGCAGTAATCCTCAACTTTGACCCACATGCGGGCCAGTAGAACCTGTCTCTTACTAGATGGAATGTTCTTTCAGGCCCCAGATGGCCATGATTGTCATGAAGAGCAGTTAAGACCATCTCGCTGTGCTTCCTGGGCAAGAACAGCTGCCATTTCTCTTCCAGACCATCAGAGGGGCCCCTTCGGTAGACCACCCCCTAATGTAACTGCAACCGGTCCCACTCTTGGTGGAGCAGTCAAGCCTCTTTTGGAGAGTCTGTGAGAAGCATATCAGGGCATTTGTCCTCTAGGGCCTTCAATACCAGTCTTCCAAGGGGGTCTTCCAATTGATCCCTTCTCAGATCCTTCTTCGACAGCTTGGGTATGCCTTCATCCCCCACATTACAGTAACACTTGGGGACTCCTGCAGCAGAAACTTCAATCTGTTCCACCCGAGATCCTCCCCCTGCTTGGCGTTCAGCCCCTTGGTATAGGGCTTGCACCCCTTCTGGTGTCAGCCGAGTCCACTGCTCAGGGTGCCCGTGGTGATCATGAGGCCTTCTTGATAGGGCATACGCGTCCCTGTTCCCCACTCCAGGTCGATATTTCAGGCTGAAGTTGAAACCCGAGAGGGCGGTCAACCACCTATGCCCTGTGGCATCCAACTTGGCTGTAGTGAGGAGGTAGGTGAGTGGATTGTTGTCTGTTTTCACTACAAACTCAGCCCTGTAGAGGTAGTCTCTCAGCTTGTCCACTACAGCCCATTTCAAGGCCAGAAACTCAAGCTTATGTGTGGGGTAGTTCCTTTCAGCGGGGGTCAAACTCCTGCTCACGTAAGCAACAGGCCGCAAATGACCATCATGTTCCTGATATAGTACTCCGCCCAGCCCATCTCGACTGGCATCGACATGCAGTTCGTATGGTTTGGTGGTGACAGCATAGGCCAAGACTGGGGCAGTGGTTAGGCTCCTCTTCAGCTGAGTGAAAGCTTCCTCACAATTCGAAGTCCACTGATCCAGGATGGATTCTTTGGGCTTTCTAGGCCCTGCTGTGGGCCTCACTGGCTTTATGGGCTCGGGGACATCTTCCACTCCTTGACTCCTTAATAACTCGTTGAGTGGATGGGCTATTTTAGCAAACCCTTCTACGAATCTTCTGTAGTAAGAGCAAAACCCCAGGAATGACCGTAGTTCAGTCACATTAGTGGGCCTTGGCCAAGAGGTGACAGCATCTAACTTCTCTGGGTCAGTGGCTATTCCCTCAGCGGACACGATATGCCCAAGGTAATGGACCGAGGGCTTGTAGAACTGGCACTTTTCCATGGAGAGTTTTGGACCTTCCTCATGAAGTCTCTTCAGGACTTTCTCCAACCTCGCTTCATGTTCTTCCAGTGTTCTACCGAACACTATGATATCATCCAGGTATACCAGTACTTCTATCAAGTTCATATCGCCCACTGTTTTCTCCATCAGCCTTTGGAAGGTGGCTGGGGCTCCTGATAACCCTTGGAGCATGCGGTCAAACTCGAAGAACCCCACTGGGGTAATGAAAGCAGTCTTTTCTTTATCCTCCGGATGCATGGCTATCTGATAGTATCCACTCTTCAGGTCCATCACACTGAACCACTTGGCTCCTGACAGGCTCTGCAAAGCATCTTCTATCCGAGGAGCAGGGCCGTCGGAACAGGACAGGCAAAACAAGCAATTGCTTGGGGCCCCGAGCTGGCCTAGGGCCCCAGCCTGCTGCCTGTCACTGTCCTCGATTTTCGCCCGGAGCCGATCCGCGGATTGCAGCCTTAGGAAAGGCCGCGGCTTCGGCCTAGCTCCGGAGCGGCGGCCATCTTGGTACACCCGGCGGTGACAGGCCACCGCTATTGCTTATGGGAGTTGTAGTCCACAACGGCGGCTACGTGCTGATGCTCCCTGCTCCTGGGGGGAGGAGTCAGTGTCAGTCACAGTCACTCAGGAGGGCAGCGCAGGCGTGCTACAACTCCCATTGCGGTCGGATCATATTTTGCCCGCCAGACAGTGCCTCTGGAAAGGGTAAGTCAGTGAATGACTTTTTAATGGAGTGATAAAGTCTCTAAAAGTTCCACAAATAAAAAAGTAAATAAGTTTTCTTGAAAAGTAGTAAAGAATCTGTCTTTCTTTGGCTCCACAAGCATGTACTTGTACATGATTTCTGTTCTTCTGTCCAGTAATTCAGCCAGATCAGGATCCCTGAATATTAGTGCGCGGCTGCAAACAACTTCCTGGTCACAGCAGCCTGCTTCTCCATCCCAATCCCCACTATTGGAGAAATGTCCAGTATCAGGGTTTTTTATTTATTTTTTATTTACTAAATAAAAAAAATAAAAAACCCTGATACTGGACATTTCTCCAATAGTGGTGATTGGGATGGAGAAACAGGCTGCTGTGACCAGGAAGTTGTTTACAGGAGAAAAGCGCACGAATATTCAGGGATCCTAATCCTGGCCTGGATTACTGGACAGAACAGAAATCATGTACAAGTACATGCTTGTGGAGCCATAGAAAGACTGACAGATTCTTTACTGCTTTTCAAGAAAACGTATTTACTATTTTATTTGTGGAACTATTAGAGACTTTATCGCTCCATAATTATTTTTGAATATTTTTATTATTTTAACAGTGGACAGTACAGGGGGAGATGTGGACAGTACAGGGGGAGATGTGGACAGTACAGGGGGGAGATCTGGATATTACAGTGGGGGAGATGTGGACATTACAGGGGGAGATGATGTGGACATTACAGTGGGGGAGATGATGTGGACATTACAGTGGGGGAGATGATGTGGATATTACAGTGCGGAGTCCCCCTGTCCATCCCACGGTCCCCCTGTCCATCCCACTGTCCATAAACAGTCCTAAGCAGCATCTTAATGTTAATGTGAGTGTGTATGTGTTTTAAGTATGTTGGATTATATACAACAGCAGTATTTGCACTGTAAACCTTTTTTATTTATATAAAGTGTGGGTGAGCTTAAACTGTATCGCTATGCTGTGGTTCCTGTAGGCTTTGCGTGAGTGCGCGGGGGGGGTTGGGGGGCCTCCATGTCCATTTTGCTTGGGGGCCCCAAATTCCTTCAAACGGCCCTGCCGAGGAGTGGTATACTGGTCAGGAATGGTTCTTCTGTTTAGTGTTCGGTAGTCAATGCACAGCCTCAGGGAACCATTTTTTTTTCCTACCACCACTATCGGGGAAGCATAAGGGCTCCTAGATTCTTTGATGATCCCTGCTCTTTTGAGTTCCGCCAGTTGTTTCCTTAAATCCTCCAAGTCCCCCAGAGGAACCCGTCGGACCCTTTCTCTAAATGGTTTATCTTCCTTCAGACGGATCTTGTGAGTGGCACTCTTAGCACATCCTACATCAAATTCATTCTTGGAGAATGTAGCCTCCCATCGGGCAATTTGGGGCCTGGCCCTCTCTCTCCATTCTGATGGGAGGGCGGCATCTTCCGGATAGAATGCCCCCACTGGGATCTCACCCTTCTCTTCCTTTCTCAAGTCAGATGGCGAGACTGGGGTGGCGGTGTTTACCTGGCCAAGTAGCATCCTGGCTGGTACCTTCACTGGTGAAATGGTTGTGTTGCGAATACTCACCGAGACCTTCCCATGATTTCTCTTCAGGGCCTTCAATGGGACCACTTCGGGGATCATCTCTATTCCTTTTTTTTCCCTTCCGTTGGTCCGGTTCAAGGACAACAAAGGGTGCCGGGTTGTTTCCAAGTGAGTTTAACAGAGGCTCTCAGACAGGTCACTTTCCCGGGCTGCAGTATTCGTTCTCCTCTATCCAAACGCCAGATCTTGCCCACCCCTTCTGTGGGGGCTCTCTGTTCCAAAACCAGGTGTCAGTTGGCTTGTTTTAGTAGAGGATGCATTCCTGCAGTTGGAGTACCTTGCTCTTGGGCTAAAAGTGTCAACAGTCTCCTGACTAAATCAGTGTTGGTCACTATGATGAGGGAACTTTTACCAGCCCCTGGCGGGCGAGGGCAAACCACTGCCAAGGTGTCAAAAGTCTCTGTTTCTCCAGCCACTGAGGGATCAAAAGTTAGCTTGGTGGGTAGATAACCATCATAGGGGAAGTTTTGGGTTCCAATGCCCCATATCTCCAATTCTTCTAACTTCTGAAAGGGTAGGCATTTTAGATGTTTATCGTAGAAGTCTCTATACAGGAGGGTCACCTGAGCCCCAGTGTCCAAAAGGGCCTTCGTGTAAATTCCTTCCACTTGAATTGAGACTACTGGGGAGGGTCCCACTAACTTGACAGGAAACTTTCTGAGTGTGGACTGCCTGTCTGGTTCAGTGATTTGCACCCTTACTTCCCTTTTCTTGGAGCTTTGGCTGTATTTCGATCCTTGTTGGGTCTGGTGTGCACTGACTCCCCATTGCAGAGGAGGCCTGGTCAAGGAGCGGGAGGCATTAGCTTGCTTAGAGGCAACAACTGAAGCCTTTGTTGAGGGTCGGGACTCTCGGTGTTGTCTCCTCGCGTCGTTAAATTTCATGGAGTTAGCTGAAACTGGTGAGCACCCAGTTCACGCCTTCACCGGGGCCCTCTGAAGTTTTCCACAGGCTTGCGGTACTGAGCTGCAGCTTTCTCAGGGCTTGGACATATTTCCCTATAATGCCCAACTCCTCCACAGTTGAAGAAGGTAATTAGCTTCCTTGGTCTCTGTACTTGGGTAACAGTGGAGCAGAGAGACTTCTTGGACTCCTCTTCAGCTGAGCTTTCAGTGGGCAACCCAGTTGGCTGATTGGTCAGTATAGACATCATTTCTATTAGTTGAGATACTTTAGTCTTTAAAAGCTCGACCTGAGGGTCACCATCATCAGCATTGATCACCCTGACTCCGGCAGCAGATTCAGCTCTCTGACTCTTCTTTTTGCTATCTAGCATAACTTCCTCCTCCCTTACAATTCGGATCAAGTCTGGATATTTCAGAATACCACCATCTTGTCGAGTCCTTAACAGGAGGGTAATGGGGTCTAAAGGCTGATCCCCTCTCAACAATTGTTTTGCTCGGATCTTGTCCACATCCCGAGGGTCTAACCCCTTTTTCAACAGAATCTGATGTATGATCTTGTCCAGGCGCCTCATGTATTCTGACAATTTCTCCCCTTCTCTCTGGTAAGAGTGCTCCATTTGGTAAATGAGATCAGCGGCTTTCTCTGTGTGGCCAAATACATCCTGCAAGATATTCAGGTAGTCTTGGGCAGTACAGTTCTTCTTGCTAAGCTTCAAGTTTCTGATAGCTCCCAAGGCAGGTCCCGTAAGACTTTCGGTGATCCTTTGCTTCTTTTGAGGCTCCAGTATGTCCCATTCATCCAGGGTTTGGGTAGCCTGATCAAGCCACTTTTCGAAACTGTCCTCCGATGAAGGTACTGACTGTCTTCCTGAGAAGATTCTGAGTTTCCTGTATCCTGCAGCTGAGAAAGCCTGAGGGTCCTTCTGGCACTTCTTGACAAATTCCCCAAGGACAGCACAAAGTTCGGGCCCAATGGTGGCCAGAGGTGACTTGGTAGAAACTTCTGGTCTGCTAGAATCAGCAGGACTGGATGAGGAAGGACCTTGTTTGGGTACCCCTGGGTGTATCACATTAAGTTCTCCCTTGCTGGCCAACTTTACACTTGGACCCTTGAAGGGCTCTGGAATCTCTTGCTTCCATTCGATCAGTGCATAGGTATTGGGTGTTCCGGAGTCTGTCTTTACAGCAATGACCCACGCTTTCTTGTCTGGGGACAATACCTTCATGGCTTGACTTAACTGTTCTTCGTCCCAGGACTTTCCTGGAATTTCAAGGACTATGCTGAGCTCCGAGCAGGAGTTTTCTTCCTTGCACCACGCTACAGCAGCAGCAGAGTCCATTTTGGTGCCGGTAGAGGTTCTGTCTAAGGGGGGAGGTTAGGTTGCAGAGTCACAGGAATCCCGGACGAGCCCCCACGTGTAGCACTAACTACCCCCGTAGGAGCTGCTGGTTCATTTTGGGCCTGTACTCTGCCTATCAACCCCTTTAAGTTTGGCTTAATTCCCCTTGGCACAACTGGACAATACACTGATTGTGGAACACACTGGTAGTTGGGAACCACAATTAAACCATGCAGCAGTATAATTACAGTTAAGCGTTGTTACCTTGTATTGGCCACCTGTCCAATGACACCAGATAAGACTCCACACCAAATGCAGTTTAACCAAGGAATGAGTGTCTACTTGGTGAAGGAAAATAGGCACAGTTAAACATTTAACAGTTGACTTCAAACAGGGCCCTGTGAGAGTCAATGGTATAGGAATGAACAATCAGTTTGAACACTGCAAAGTGAAACCTGACCTGAGTAAGTACACAGTGGAGGGACTCCCCCAATGCAATATGTTAGCACTGCACCTCTCCACCAGGCCTCACCCAGCTCTCTGAAGTATAACAGATAATACAACAAGCTCTATCATAGCATGAGTCTATATATTCTTAGGTTCCCCCTAGCGGGCAATTCCCATGCATGTGTCCTACTATATTAGTTCAGATGGACAAGCTGAATCCTGTAATTGTTCTTTCTGGTTAACAGTAGTCTTCGCTAGCCTTTGTTGGTGCACATTAATAATTTGTAATCCAAAGGGAAATGAAAGAAGATTGAACAGTTAACATATGTGATGAAAGGGACAGATGAATGCTGATCCTTCTCAGGGCGCTAACTTAATCCTGGATGCAACGTGACTTAGCTTGCGGTACTGCAGATACCAGCAAGCCTAAGTAAATAAGTAAAGTTGTGGAAGTCACCTTCCTGCAGCACAGTTAGTTGTGTTTGTGGGCAGGTGCCCTCTCACCACATGAGGCCTTGCCTTGCTGGGATCCTCCGACAGGGCCCTCTTGGTTCGCAGCCTCCGGACAAGTCGTTGTCCCTGGTCCTCCGCTTAGCCGGTCGCAAGGCGTTGGTCCTCGCTGTAGGCTTCTTGCCGCTTGCAAGATGGCATCCCAAGAGACAGAATCCAAGCCCCGCCTCCACTTTTAAAAGGTCCTCCCAGCAGGCAGTGCGTGGCGCCACGCTCCTTCCCAGCAAGTGGCGTTGTGGGCCTTGTAGTCCATTCCTGACCCGTAGCAATAGAGTCTGTGTCTCTCCGCACCACAAGATCTGTCATGCATTGTCCTACCATAGCTGAACCCAACAACTTGCAGCAATATGGGGCACACGGATATTGGAAAGAGCTAAGTTCTTATAGGCACAAACTGTAGTCCATTAGCTACGTGCAAAAGTAACACCTTGCTTCATGCAGATATGGGTTCCCAGGAGGTGATAGAGAGTGACCAAGGCCCCGCCTTCACAGCCTCAGTGACCAAGGAAATCTGGACTGCACTGGGGGTTACCCTAGCTTTCCACACACCCTACCACCCCCAGAGTAGGGGGAAGGTTGAGAGAATGAATGGTACCTTAAAGACCCGAATGTTAAATATGGCCCAAGAGACTGGTATGCATTGGCCGGACAGCCTGCCTATTGCCCTATTCAGCGTCAGATACACACCTAAGGGAGAACACTTCCTATCCCCTTACGAGATTTTGCTTGGTTCAGCCCCTAGACTTGGTTGTTACTTTCCACAACAGTTACAGTTGTAATCTGATTAGTTGACTAATTATGTGACCGCATTATCATGAGAATTAACCCAAATACATGCCCAGGTGTTTTCTTCCTTTCCAGATCCTGAATTAGATACAGGAACACACCAACTACTGCTGGGGATTGGGTGCTGGTAAAGTAATTTGCAAGAAAGCTCCAACCCCTGAGGACAAGATCCCACCCACTTCATGACGACCATGCTGCATATCCTTTTTCTGTTTGGTCTGGGGGGGGGGGGCAGGAGGTGGCCATCACAAAAAATTATAACATAATTACATTTTGGTATAACTCTTCAAGCACACATGTGGCCACCTTTACCTTTGATTACTGTGATATAGTACCTTGTCAGTTTTACCCTTCATGGCATTGCCATTGGTATAGAGACACCCTACAAGGCATTGCTGACCAATTAGTTCCCACATCTTACATGACATTTCAGAACAGGATGGCCTTGATTCTAGCGGAGAAGGGGAGTGTTTTTAAAATGATAGAAGGTACAGGGACATGCTGCACATACATCCCTGACAACACTGGTCCAATAGGTAAGGTCACTCTGGCTATCAAGAAGTTGGAAAGCCTATCAGTAGAGCTAAAGAAGAATTCGGGTATCCCAGATCCATAAGACCAATATTATAGCTGGATAAGCGGGTGGAAGAAGATTTTAGCTCAAATAGGTAAAGCTGTTTTTATTTATTTTGATTATCCTCGCTGATAGTTTGTTGCATCCTAACTTGTCTGAAGAAGTTAGTGGAAAAAACAGTAGAAAATAGCACCCCAACCTTCCTAAATCAAGGAGGAAATTTTTATGAGTCAGGCCTCGTACACACGACCGATTTTCTCGGCAAGAACCAGCAAGAAACTTGCTGGCAGAGAGGTCTTGCCGAGTAAATCGGTCGTGTGTACGCGGCTATCGGGTTTCTCGTTGAGAAAACCGACAAGAAACCTCGACGAGAAAATAGAGAACCTGCTCTCTATTTTCTCGTCGAGATTCTCCTCGGCATGTTTCTTGACGAGAAAAGTGAGTGTGTGTACACTTACCTGTCCTCCCGGAAGCCCGCACATGTTCGAAATGAATTTGACGCATGCGCGGTAGCTTCCTAGGCATACGTAGGGTATACCAAGATGGCGGCGACGGCATCGAATGTGACGAGCGCATGCTCGTCGTAGTCGATGACGTCACCGCGTACGCTCCATTCAAAGAACCGCGGGTTCTTTGAAACGAGCGTGTGTACACTCGGCCGGGACAAGTTTCTTGTCCAAGAATCTCGTCGAAAAAAACGACATGTTTTTTTCAATGAGAATCTCGGCCGTGTGTACGAGGCCGCAGATAAGAAACCTTACACTCCATTGCAGTCCCTCCCTGTGAATCACAATGCCATTGGGGACAGCATCTGACTTCCATATGTGCAAAGTCTGTGGCAAGGGAGGTGATATAAAAGCCATCACTTGTCTAACGTGCAGCACAAACAAGTTCCAAGGCACATATGGACAGATGAGCTAGGAGGGTTAGGGACAGTTGAAAATAGTCATTTTAAGGGGGGACTGTGATGGATTAGGTAAAATGCTCATTTTCTATTCATCTTTTTCTATACTATAAAGTCTATATTTTTCTTGCAATGTAAACTGCTTTTATATTCCTTGCTCAAAATGGCCACTAGTAACACCCCCTCCCATCAAGTCAAGAATGTAGCTAAAACATGGCGCCTTTGACCAGGACTATGCCCGACTTGGGGACACCCAGATCCTGGAGGAAGTTCACCTTACACGGACACAACCAATCACAAACTACTAATACCTAGATAACATAGTGCTAATGATACATTTGCTCACCGCCTTAGTAGCTTATCTATAAAACCCCCATGTACCCGGAACTAATAAAGAGAGTATCATCAATCTGAAGACAGTCTCAGTGTGATATGTTCTCGTACATGCACTAAATCATATAGGTTTAATCAGGACTGGGGCAGATACTCATCAGATGATTGGTCTGTTCCAAAACACTTGCTCTATTACTGATAAATGTGAGTGTTACCTTTTTATAGTGTTTTTATGGAATAAATGTTTAAAAAGCACACTACACTATTTGAGCATTCCTCTGCCTCTCCCCCCCCCCCCCACCTTTTTTTGTACTTGGTTGGGGTATATGTGGAAGCGGATTACAGCGGAGTTATCAACCATCATTATCATTTGCTGAATCAGTATAAGGAGGAACCCCACCCCAGGGCACACAGACATCTAGGCTGCTACCCAGGCCTGCCTAAATTGTCCTACCTATGTAGAGGGTGCTACATATTGGTCAGCTTTTATTGTTTTTGTAAAATCTTTATCCCCAAAAAATCAATAAATAAACAAACTGTTGCTGTAGCTGCTTAAAAAGCGTTAGCTGGAATTTGAGTTTAATTAATCCATTAGTCAATTCCATCTAAATTTGCTAGCACATCTAATACAGAGATGTCAAACTCAATTTTATCCTGGGCCGCATCAGCATTTTGGTTGTATCTGTAAGACTAGATGTCCAGAGCACCTCCCCCCCTTACATCTGATGTCAAGTGCCCCCCACCATCAGAAGTCAAGAGTCCCCCACCCTCCCTTAGATCACAGTGGACCCCCTTACCATGTGCTGCTGCCAGGAAGACAAAAGGGTGCTGCAGTGGCACAGAAAGGCACACGATCTGTAGAAAGAGTTTGGTCCTCCTCCCTGCTGTCGAATGCTGAGATGGGGGTGACAAAGGCAAGCCTCTCTGCAGTTGCACGTAGAAGTGCAGGATCTGGCGAATAAATTATTTCCTCCTCTCTGCTGCTGACTGCTGAGACAAGGTGGGGCAGAGATAAGCAGGAGAGGTATAAGGGCCACAAGAAATGGGCCGGATCCTGCCCGCAGGCCTTGTGTTTGACACATGTGATCTAATACTATCTTCTCCCAGATTGCTAATGTGTAGGTGAATATGTGCTGGACTAGTAAGAGTGAGGTAATAATATTACTGAATATATCATAGAATTCAGTCCTCATTTACAGGGGCTGATGTGCAGTGAAGGTGCCGTGTAGATGGATCTTGTTTTGGTCTTGAGCTGCTACCTCTCTGATGGTCTCTAGTAGTAAGCCTCGTACACACGGTCGGACTTCCATCTGACTTTTCCGTGTTTTTTTGTCCGAACGGAGTTTGTCGGGAACGCCCATAGCATACACACGCTCAGACTTTTCTGCAAACTTTCCCAAAACTTTTTCCAACATCACGTGTTTTTTCTGCTCTTTTCTGCTCTTTACCGCCACCCTTTGGTCAACTTCTGCTATTGTTGGTTGATTGTAACATTATTTGTGTAGCGGGTATTTAAATTTAAGGGAAGCATCTGGGTGGTAGTGTAACCCAGATGCACTGATTATTGTTTATGGAGGACTCTGGTGGTGTGAGGTTCCCTGGGGTCCGAGGGTGGCGCTGTTGCCCTGGGCCGGGGGTTGAACTCTCACTGCAAGACTGTACTCTTTTTTTCCCTTTCCGGCGGTTGTACAGCGGGGCAGGGGAACCTGCTGTGACGCTGGGGAGAGGAGATAAAGGGGGCGGATGCCCTGAGCATGGGGTTCAGAGTCGAAGGACACCGCCGCGCCCAGACACCTTCAGCCTGGGTGCGGGCGTTCCAGAGTTCCGGGCACAGGGGCCCTTGACCTGGCCGGAGCGGGAGATGGAGTCCATCCCAGGCACCTTTAGCCCTGGGGTGAGGTACTATTGAGGAGGCCTGGGACCCAGTACCTTCGACTGGGTTCCGCAAGGGGGGAGGAGTCTGATGGGCCCTAAGGTGTTGGGCGCCTGAATCTGAGACGAGGAGGCCGGGGAGTGTAACCCTTCTGAACAGCCCGGTGCAGCATTTGCCGGTGACGGTGGGGCCTCCGGTAACTCTCTCTGAAGGATGTCTTTCCTCTGACTGGGGCCACAGCTTAAAGAAGGCAACTCCTGTTTCACGTTCATCAGAGTTGCTGGTAGAGACTCAGAAAAGGAAAGACGTACATTCACAGCCACTGTGCGCCATAACCGTTGGTGATATCTCAATGGTTTAGTTTTTAGTCCCCACCTATACTGAACTGTTCGTTGGTCACAACCTGTCTGTGCTAAGTGACGATTTATGGCTGTTGAAGAATAAATAAGAGTTGGACCTTTTCAGTAGTGTAGAACTCTGGTTACTGGGAGCAAAGGGGGGTCAGTTAGAGGAAAGACTTGACCCTGGGTTATACACACGACCCGATGGTAAAAATATGTTCAGGCCTTCACCTATATCTAGAAGAGGACATGGGCCGTGGTGGATCTCATCCCTTCTCCCAGGTTCCCCCTAGACAAGACAGCAAGCCGAGAAGAAGAAGGGGTGAGAGGGGTGAGCCCGCTACGTTTGTTTTGTCCATCGGACAAAAGTCCGATGGTTTTCTGTACACACGGTCAGACTTTGCTCCATCGGACTTTTGTTGGGCAAAAGTTTGTCCGTTTGCAGACCCAACATTTGTCCGATGAAAACAAAAAAAAACAAAAAAAAGTTTGTCCGATGGAGCGTACACACGGTCGGATTGTTGGTCCAACTTGCTCAAAATGAAGTTTGTTGGCCAAAAGTCCAACCGTGTGTACGGGGCTGTACACTCAGTAGATAGCAAATCTCTGAGGTGGGTATTGAAGAGCACCCAGTAAAACATTCTTGAAGCAAAACAGTCAAATGGAAGTGTTTATTGAACAAATGTATTAAATGAAGCCAACGCGTTTCTGGGGAAATGCCTTTTCCCTACCTCAGGGCTAAAACATGGGTATGAATGGGCTCACGATGTGATACGGTTAAGAGATTTATGCAAGAGATCTGAGCTCCTCTCAGATTAAGTCTTGAGATCCTAATACACATAAAAAAACAAACACAAGAGGGCTCCTCCATCTAGGTGTAGAATTTTTTTTTAAAAAGTATAAAAGACAACAAAAATGCAGTCACTAGATAAAAGTGGATCAAGGCTTATCATAAATCCATATAGACATCCATGGAATCACTGTGAGGCTGCAAAGCTCTGCAGGCATGTGGCTAGTTGAAGCAGAGTTCTTGATGGAAGCCTTACTATATGGTTTGATAAAGGGGCACACCTGACTGCCCTGAAATATGTAGCCACATTCCCCCCACTTCCTGTCATCACCCAACCGAAAGAGATGCCGTTTGGAGCCACAGCCATCTTGCCACTTCTGGAAGCTGCTGTTGCTTATGTTCCAGCCTGAAGACTGACTGCTGAACTTCCTTCAAAAACTCTGCTTCAACTAGCCTCATGCTTGCAGAGCTCTGCAGCCTCCGAGTGATCCTATGGAGGTGTATATGGGTTTATTACAAGTCTTGATCCAATTTAATCTAGTGAATGCATTTTTATTGTCTTTTATACTTTTTAATAAATTGTTACACCTAGAGGGAGCACCCTCTTGTGTTTTTGTTTTTCATATTGGCCTGGCAGGGTGGCTGGGTCAGCCCTTAAATATGCTGGAGCCTGGCAAGCAGGGGAGTTGGGTGGATGATGGTTTGCTGAGGTTGCTGTTGTGTGGCCTGGGAGGGGACCCCTAGGGGCTGGGGTCTCTGCCTCCAGGCTGGGAGTTGAGGAAAGGAAGCCTAAGAGGGGAATCTTCATTACCTTTGGACATCCGGGCTGGCATGGGAAGATCTGATCAGTTAGACGCCTGAACAGGAGTCTTGCCCAGTGCAGCGGGGAGCAAAGGACAGTGTGAGTACCCTCAGCATACAAGGGGAAAGACTGCCAGAATTTTGCATTTTTTACTCAAATTTTCCAAAACTGTTGCTCTAATATCTTGAGACATAAAAAAAAATTGTAACTGTTACTATTTTGTTTTTTGGGGTGTCTGCTTTCACAAAATATATAATGTTTTATGTAATCTTCAGGCCTAAGAATATTTTTTTTAAACATGTGGGCAAAAGGTGCAAAGCTGGCTGCGGCAGTGAAAGGGTATTAGGCGCTAGAGTCACTGGCAAATTTTGTTGCTGCTACGGTATAAGTAAAGCCTCGTATACACAGAATGTGTAACTTTCTTTCACAACAGCAGGAAAGCAGGAAGATGCATGCCCATGATACAAGAAGAAAAAAAAAAGGATCAGTGCATTAAAATTGCCCATCTGCCCTTGGGTGCTAGGTTTCTCAACTAGGGTTCCTCCAGAGTTTGCTTCGGGTTCCTTGAGCTGTGGCTGATTGACGTCCCATTTGATGGTGCTTGCATAATTCTGGAGCTTATGCCAATTTGCAGAGCCAACTGCATAACACTAATGGTCTATTTATCTGTCTATAATGGAGGCTGATCTCCAACAAATTGGTTTTAGAAGGGGTTCCCCAAGTCCTGAAATTTACTTCAAGGGTTCCTCTTGGTTAAAAAGGTTGAGAAAGACTAGATGGTCAACAAAGACACAAAGACGCAACATTTTAGGTAAAGATAGGAATTTTTGACACATTTCTTTCCCGTCTTATGAACTGACCTGGTTGGAGCAAGATCGAATCCAAAGCAAAATAAATGCTGCAGCCGTATACTGTGAAGAGGAAGAGATAAAAAGAAAGTCAGACCAGGCCTTTATTCCTTCTTGCCTTTATTCTCTCCCTTGCTTTAGTTCCTTTCCAAAGCAAAAGGGTGTGCCCCTCCTGTGTGAAGCTCGGTATACTAGTATTATAGATTTTTAAACACAAATTTTTATTTCAAGAACATTTTTTCAGTTTTCTAATTGCTAGTGAGATCGAACACAGTGACAAGAAATTTTGAAGGAGCAGAATGGAAATTGTTATTGTTTTGTCTAGGACGAGATAAGCGATTAAGTATTCAGTGTCCACATGGCTGAATAAAATACTTCACAGACAAAATAGTCATAATAAACACGTGTGTACAGTAAGGCAAAAAAAAAAAAACATTCCAAAGAAAGCAAGCAAAGATTTCCAAAAACAACCCTCTGAGAATATTATGGTTCGCAGAATGCTGATACTGCTTATAAAAGCTGCTCATGCGATCAGAAGAAATGCTAGAAGTGTCAGGGAAAGAAGGATGAGGACCGTCTCCTTTCCTTCTACCAACATAGGTCCTCCAGTAATGAAGCATGCATGGACATCAACCAATAGATGGTAAACTTGAATAAATCATAATATAGCAATCAAATTTAGACACAATAAAAGATCATCCACTGGCTGGCATATGCAAAGATGGGCATTGGAGAGCACGAAGCCAAGAGTCCCAATCTTTTTCAAATTTGGCATGCCTATCCCAGAGGATGCTGATCAATTTTTCATGCAACAAATCCAGGTAAGTTTTCACTTCATTAAAGTCAAATCTACCACAGAAGTTTTCCTAGTGGTAACTATAGATATTTTAGAAGCCAAAAACACATAAAAATGTTGGAGTCTGTGTATGTTTGGAAATATGATAATTTTAGAAGAGCTGCCTGAGCTTTTTTGGGAACGTTGAACATTGTCACTGAATAAAATAAATAGTGCACTCTCACACATAAGCACCTCACTTTCGGGCAAATCCACCAGGTATGAAACATTGTTCCCTCCTGGCCACAGCCTCAAAAGCACATAGGGGACATCTCAGGGTACATTTTGGATAGCCTGGCTAGGATAAGGTACCATCAGGACAGGACCTTGTAATTGACTTAGATCAATTGGACATTCACAATGCCCTTGTGTATTCTGGCAGGCCATGTGTTCCAGTCTATATCAGTAATCTCGAGTTCCAAATCTTTTTCCCAGGCCAGTCTATATGAAAGTCTCTAGGGAGAGACAACCAATTGCCTATACAAGTATGATATACCACCCTTCTGAGGTGCTCACTTCAAACATCGAATTTCAATTGCCATGTAAACAGTATCATCCTTCGTCCTCCTCGGCAAGGAAGTGTTGCTTTTGGCATAGGTGGAAGTTTTCTGTCTGTGACATTTGAAACTGTTGGAGATAATAGTGCGCCTTTCATATACGCTTACTGTCTAGGAAGTATCCATTGTGGTACAATCCTTTATCCATCCATCTTTGGAATTGGCGAGGCCGTAAATCAGAAGGAAATTATGGGTTTTTGGATATTGGAGCTACCAGTAAATGCAGGGATTTCAGAAGTGTTATTTTGCAAGATGGGTACCAGAGATGCATGGAGTTAAAGGAGAGGAACAGAGGATCGCTTGAAGATTTTTAAAAGGGATCCACATTAAAAAGTCTATGGGCAGGGGTTTGAAGGCTTTTGCTTCCAACAAAATCCAATCTGGTTTATTGAGTTAAGAATACATTTGTTACAATCGTGTCAGCTGTGCTGTTCTATAGTATTTGTAAAAATTCAGAACCTCCAAACCCTCGTAGTCTTTAGTGGCAGATAATGTGCATTGCAATAAATTTATTTTCTAACAGTGTATGTGTCTTTTTTCATGTGCTGAAGTCTATTCATTTCAAAATGTAATAAAAGCAAATGTAATTTTAAAGTACTTTCAAATGGCATTCCTCAAGCCGTCCAAATGTACTGAGATTTTTCATACAAATTTTTGTTTGAAACTCTAGTAGTGTTTACCCAGCTTGAGACACTATATTATTGATATCTGGTACTTAGTCAGCAGGTGGAGAGCTCCAAGCAAGAGCAGCAGCTCATGATAAAAACGTCTGCTCTAACATAGTCAGGGGAGATCAGATTATACAGACTTGCACAGGAGAGACACACCTTCCTCTCTCTTAGAATGTAGACCAACCCAGGCCCAAGGGTGCCCAATCAGGGAGAAAGTACACACACAGTTCTTGATGTTGTAGTCTATCTTATACTGTATATTGTACACAGATTAGCATTAATGAATTAATTTCTATAGGCACCGGTATTAGGCAATATAGCATAGGCTTGTGTTATCCAAGAGTGTCTTCCACTGGAGGGGTGATGGTTTGGGGTGTACTGGCATGACACACTGATGTTGCAGAGAGCCTCACTTCAAAGACCTGGATACCAGGATGTGTTCTCTGCACAGGCGTTGTTCCAGAGCTGACCCTATTTGCCAGGAGACCTGCCCTGCTTTATTCACTATCTCTAACAATCAGGGTCTCTGTCCCTGACCTACTACTCCCTCCAGGCCTGCCTAAATGATGCAAATACCCTATTTTAGAAAGGTTCCACAGTAAGATGGCTGCCAAAGGTCACAAGCGGTTGCAGTGTCCAAACAAACTTAACTTCTTCTGTATAATGGCACAGTGCCACCTACTGGGCGGAGGAAAACCTACAGCTGTGTACAAGCAGATAGGCTGCAGGAAGGAAGGAAGTATATTCTTGACTGGAGTAATGCTAGTGTGCATGCTGCCTAAACAAACCCCTATCCTTATTACTAAACTTACTTATCTAATTAACCACATGACATCTTCTGGATTAAATGGCCAACAAAGGCCCCTTTATTATTTTCAAAAGATAACATATAAAATAACTTATAAAAATAACCATTTTAATAAATATATATATATTTATGGAAAAATATATATATTTAAACACATAACATTTTCCAACAGATTTCTCTAAACTGCTGCGCTTGGGTTCCTGAAAGAAGGTACCAACTGCTATCTCATCGGCTGTCCACGATCTCCACAGTATCCTGTCCTCCAGCTGTGATCCTATCAGCTCAGAGACAATGACTCGATCCTTCTTCCACCAATCAGCCCGATGATCAATAGCCCATAACCAGATAAGGGAGGTGCCCATCCTGAGACAGGCCCCCAACCCCTACCAAGCATAACTGATATACACATATGAATATATATATACCACCACCATCCGACCTTCAGGAACCCGAGACCACTGCCACCAGCACCTGAAATGAAAAACACATAAAACACACATACCCATACCAGACAGCTGTCTAAAGGGAGGGAGGGAGGTAAATTGTGCACTGTGTGTTCCTCTCCTGCTTTTTGCGCTAGAATACAAGGCTCCGCCCCCCTGTAATATATATGAACACAGCATGGTGACCAAAACCCCACCCCCTGTGCTAGGATAATACTGCACCCAGCCCTACATCACTTCCTGGTGCACCATAACACAGTGTCCCCCCAGTCATGCGGCCCTGCACTGAGGTTCCCTTTAGCTCCGGGACTTTCTTGACTGGAGTAATGCTAGTGTGCATGTTGCCTAAACAAACCCCTATCCTTATTACTAAACTTACTTATCTAATTAACCACATGACATCTTCTGGATTAAATGGCCAACAAAGGCCCCTTTATTATTTCCAAAAGATAACATATAAAATAACTTATAAAAATAACCTTTTTAATAAATATATATATATATCTTTCCATAAATATATATATATATTTAACACATAACATTTTTCAACAGATTTCTCTAAACTGCTGCACCTGGGTTCCTGAAAGAAGGTACCAACTGCTCGGCTGTCCACGATCTCCACAGTATCCTGGCCTTTAGCCGTGATCCCATCAGCTCAGAGACAATGACTCGATCCTTCTTCCACCAAGCAGCCCGATGATCAATAGCCCATAACCAGATAAGGGAGGTGCCCATCCCGAGACAGGCCCCCAACCCCTACCAACCATAACTGATATACACATATGAATATATATATACCACCACCATCCGACCTTCAGGAACCCGAGACCACTGCCACAGATGCCCACCAGTGACCCCTTATGTGTGGGCGGCCCGCCACAGCCGTAAGGCACGTTGTAGCCCATCCTGGAGCCCCAGGACCCACATGTCTATGCCCACCGCGGACAAATGCACTCCATCCCCCCGTAAATAGAGGCCATACTCCCCTTCCAGTTCGCAATGGTGAACAACCAACCCCCCATTCCGGGACACAAACTTTGCCACCGCCTTGTTGACCTTCACCCTCGCCTTGTTGATCTTGTCAACAGACCGGGCCCCCCGCCAAGACAACCTCCCAATAATATCTGACCAAACTACTATGGTCTCTGGGAAGGCCGACCGCAGCCGGAGAAAATCCCATTTAACATCTCTGATGAGGTCCCGGGAAGCCCTAAGACAAAGGTCATTGCCCCCCGACGTGCAACAGAAGCACATCCGGTGGCCTGTCCAAACGAGCATAATGATGGATCTCCAGCATGACCCTGGACCAGAGCATGCCTGGGATCCCGATCCAACGCACCGTAGCTTCCCACCGATGAAAACCCATTTGCCTGCCTTCTGGCCTGACCAAAGCCCGTTTTGCCCCCCAGTGTACGTAGGAATGGCCCAGGATCCACATCAAACACACCGGGCCTAAAAGAAAAGAACACAAAAGACATAGATACAGACACAAGGCACCACACGTACGTCCCAACGCACACCTCCAGAAGAACCACACAGATCACAAACAACGAGGAGTAACACAGAGGGAAGATCCCCCCCCACCCCTCTCTTGACCCTACAGCAGGTGAGGGCGAACATAGAGCCTAAACCGCTGGGACTCCCAGCGACCAATCCGCTGCAGGATCTCATCGCTTAGCCCCCAACGGGAAGCTTCGGTTGCTGTCCCAATTCTGAAAGAATGGGACGGAGGAATAATCAGCAGCATTGAACCCCCCCGGCCCCCAGGCAATGTTTGAACACCGCACCAAAATGATACCTGGACAAGGGCAACCCAGTTTCATGAATCAGCAGAGGACCCGCCTCAGGAGGCCGCAACACCATAACTCCTGGAGCACCTGTACCGGGCATAGACCCAGCCCGGGAACCCTACCCAGCACTACATTAGTCCCTTTACCCAACTGGTCGGTTTTCGACTTCCGAATAACCAACGTGACAGAGTCCCCGTGCCCCCTTACATCCGAGACATCCAAACCTCCCGCCACTGACTTCGAAGGGTTAACCAATTCACCCACCCTCAATGCCCCAAAAAACGCTACCACAAAACCCGTGTGAAACAACTGAACCTCAAACGGAGAAACACACACCCGGGGTAACACCCCCACTAGCACTTCCAACATTGCCAAGGACACCGGCCGCCTAGAATCAGGCTTCACGCGCCCCTTTCAATAACCCTGCAACGCCTTGTGCACTACAAATGCCTTTGTGACATCCTCAACCCCCCCTAAGCAAAACAAGAATGCTAAACCTGCCATTTTGACGTTCAAAGACACAACCGACACCCCTTGCCCACAATTACGCCCCAGAAAATATAATAACACATGGAGCCTGTCCTCCGCAGAGGTACCAACCCCAAGAACACTCACCAGTTCGTACCACTCCCGCCACACACGCTCATACGACCACCAGGTAGATTCCGCAACAGACCTCCGAAACCAACGCCATCACCGTTCCAACATGCGATCCCACAAGCCACCCGGGCATGGAACCCCGCACTGCTCCGCCTCCAGAGCCAGCAGTCGATATCTGTCCCACTGTAAACGAGAGAGCGCATCAGCCACCTTGTTAACCACCCCAGGGATATGCACAGCACACACCACAATGTTCAATTCTAAACATCTAAGCACTAAATAGCGTAACAAGCGCACCACTGGCAAAGACGATGCCGTCAAAGAGTTGACTGCCTGCACCACCCCTAGGTTATCACAATGGAAACGAACCCTCCGGTTCCGAAACTCCCCTCCCCAAAGTTCCACCGCTAACACTATAGGGAACAACTCCAGCAGCATCAAATTTCTGATCAACCCCGACTCCGCCAATGCCTCTGGCCACCTGTCAGCACACCACCTCCCTTGGTAATAGGCCGCAAACCCCACCGACCCTGCCGCATCAGTAAAGAACTCCAAGTCTCTTGCCTGCACCACAGGTTCCATCCAAAATGACCGCCCATTATAGTTCTCTAGAAATGTATCCCAAACTTGCAAATCGTCCCTGTGTTCCCGGCCCAAACAAATGAAATGAGGTGGGGCCCTAACCCCAGCCGTGGCAGCCGCCAAACTCCTGCAGAACACCCTATCCATAGGCATGATCCGGCAAGCAAAGTTGAGCTTACCCAACACCGATTGCAAATCCTTCAACTGCACCTTCGAATTACGGGCCACGGACGCCACCGACTTCCGGAGATCAGCTAGCTTGTCACCCGGAAGCCTACATTCCATCTTAACTATATCACTAACGATATCCAAAAATTTTAACACCGTCACAGGCCCCTCCATCTTGTCCTGTGCAAGTGGAACACCAAAAACCTTGAAAATATGCTGAATGGTGGACAACAAAATAAGACAGGTCCGGTCATCCGACGGACCTATCACCAGGAAATCATCGAAATAATGCAAAATCGAGCCGAGGCCGGATAAATCCTTGACCACCCATTCCAAAAAAGAACTGAACAATTTGAAATAAGAACAGGAAATCGAGCAACCCATAGGCAAACATCTGTCCACAAAATACTCCCCCTCCCAACGACATCCCAACAATCTGACACTATCCGAGTGCACCGGCAGCAGGCGAAACGCAGACTCAATGTCAGTCTTCACCATGAGTGCACCCCTCACAAACCACTGCACCCAGCGCACACCCTCATCAAAGGACGCATATGACACTGTGCACAGGGCAGGATCGATCGCATCATTCACGACCCACCCTTCGGGTGAGACAAGTGATGAATGAGCCTAAACTGATTCAGCTCACGCTTAGGCACAACCCCCAACGGCGAAACCACCAAGTCCCCAGCGGCAGCTCCGAAAACGGACCCGCCATCCTGACCAAACTCACTTCCTTCTGCAGTTTACCAGAAACCACATCCGGATGCTCATGCGTTGAACGTAGGTTGGCCGCAACGGGGGGGATCGTAGTCAATTCACTAGGAATCAGGAACCCCTCCTTAAAGCCCGACCACAGCGCCCGTGCCACCCCCCGTTTCGGATACCTACTTAGATAGGGCGACATTTTTTCCACTCTCACCGGCGTCCTCCCTTTTTCCAGCGTCATTCTGCTTTTTTCCTTTTTTGAAACACTTGGACAATGGATGGGCCCCCCCATAGCCGGAACACTCGTGTCAGAAACAACAGGAGCCCCCAAACTTACACGTGCCCTTGTTGAATTGCCAGCAGAACCCTTTTCGCGTTCCGCCCGATGGCGAAGAGGCTCGGGCACCCCCCCTGAAAGGGTTGCGAACCGGCACTGGCCTACGTCATGAGCCTCATCCACAAGCCAATATCCTTCTGATCCCATCGCAAGGATGGTCTCACTGCCTTCCATTGCCTGAACTGCTCGTCATAGCACAGCCACGCCACCCCTCCATACACCCTCTGAGCCTCGCTAATGGAGTCAATATAGCAGAATAACCCTGAACAATTCTCAGGGGCCTTTTCCCCAATAACACTAGCCAATATGTAGAACACATGTGCCCAATTGGCAAACGTCCGAGGGATGAGGCGATACCGCCGCTTCTCCTCTTCCTCCTTTTTGCTCTCTTCCGGACTAACTTTATCCAAATTAAACTTCTCGAGCGGCAGCAATGAGAAGATCTCCACGTAGTCCCCCTTCCAAATCCGCTCCCTTACTTCCGGCTTCAAGTGGGAACCCAGGGGCCCCTCATAGCAGACGTAGACCTTACACCGTGCCGTGTCCGCCAAACGAACCACGTCCACCGTCAACCCTGCCGTGGGACCCCCGCCTGTACTCACCTGAGAAGCTCCAGAGACCACAGGGGGAACGACACTTGACCCCGCACTCACTTGGGACATCTGCACAGGGGGAGAAGACAACCCAGAGGTACCCGTACTCACCTGAGAAGCATCAGCCTTTGGAGGAACTATGCCTACACCTACTCCCCAGTAGAAGTAACCGTCACGGGAGCAGAAACAGCCCCAGGAGCCCCCGGAGGCTTCTGCAGACAAACCTGCACACCCCGGTGAGACCGGCAGGGACGGAGCACCCGCCTGCCCACCACCCCCCACCAGCCAAGCCTTCACCGGTGGCACCGCGACAGCGGGGGCGAACCGCCACAGTTCCCCCACTTGCCATGTCCCTACACCCCTGTAACAGAGACGCCACCAACTGCTGCAGAAAAACTGCACCAGCACCAGGGACCCCACACCCGACATCAAATCAACACCCGCCGGCACCACCGGCGCCGACACGGAACCACCCCCTACCGTATACCTAGACACTGCTGCAAGGGGGGAGACATAGACAAAACGGGAACAGGAGCAGAAACAGTGAAAGGAAAAGAAGGTGACTTACCCGGCTGCCCAGGGGAAACACCGGATCCGCACTGAAGCCCCGACGGGCCCGCCACTGCTCCAGGACCGCCCGAGTCCGTGTCCGATAGTTCTCCCTCAGAACGCTGGTCCCCCTGGTCGTCAGGAGACGCTGTAGCCACTGACTGTGCTGGGGGGCCACCGGCTGTGACATCACCCGGAGCCCGTCCGGCCTCCCGTCTCTCGATCGCCATCCTCCCACGCGGGGCCCTCTGCTTGCCAGCAGATGCCGCTCTGTAGCCATAGCCGTCACTCCCGTCCGGACCTCTGCTTCTCCCCGGATTGACCAAGGCCGCCCTGGAGGAGGGGCCCATGGCCGCTCTGGCAGGTCTCCCACGCCGGGTGGCCCCTTGCTGGGTGGAAGGCCCAGCACGCGCCACTGCATGGTTCCTGTCCACCGCCGCAGGCCTGGAAGGGGAAGGGGACATCACCCTCCTGGCCGGGGATTCCTCCCGGTGTCCCCTGCAGACCCAGACGCAGGGCGCTTGGCACTGGGATCCCGAGGGTCCATGATCGGGCTCCCTAATTGGCGGCACACCCTGGATGCGACCTCTGGACTATAGCGCACCGGAGGCCGCGACCTCCATGCGCGCTGCGGTGAAGGGGGGCGGGGGAAGCCGGAAGCATCTCTGCAAGCTGCTCAGAGAACCACTGTGGCCCATGCTCGAGGGCTTCAGAGCGCAACCGGTCAAGCAGGCCGTCTAGGATCTCCATAGCAGGGGTGAAATCACACAGAAATTGTGCACTGTGTGTTCCTCTCCTGCTTTCCGCGTTAGAATGCAAGGCTCCGGCCCCCCCCTGTAATATAAATGAACACAGCATGGTGACCAAAACCCCACCCCCTGTGCTAGGATAATACTGCACCCAGCCCTACATCACTTCCTAGTGCACCATAACACAGCGTCCCCCCAGTCATGCGGCCCTGCGCTGAGGTTCCCTTTAGCTCCGGGACTTTCTATATCATACATATCATAATCATAACAATATTAATTATATATAAAATATACAGTAACTATATATAAAATCAGTATACAGTAAATTCTCTAAAGTGTATTTTTTCAGTTGCCCATAGACAGGGAAGTGTAAAAACCTCCTCTTTCAGTTTTTTGTTTGAGGCCTTCTTGGATTTTCCCTCACTTCCTGTCCCAGTGAAAGTCTTATCATCTGAATGGAAAATGGGCAGAAACCTCCAACAGGACACCAGAGAGCAATAAAAACCGACAGGGATTCTTGCTTTCCCTACTCTGCTCAAAAAGAGCAATACTGCTTTTTGTACCCCTTTACGGACAGTCTCTTAAAGTGGTTGTAAACCCTTTACATATAACCAGTGAAGAGACTGGCTTCAGGTGATGCACAAAGATAAAACAAATCCTCCTCCATTAGTTGTACCTGTTTATCTGTAGTCTTCTCTTCTCTACATCCGTTCAAAGTCCAGAATTTATAAAGCTTGTCTGAGAGTTCAGAAAAAAGTGGGTGGAGAGGTGAAGTCATACACTGACTCACACAGCACACAGGAACAGAGCTGAGGACATCAATCAGCTGCAGGTCCTTCCCCTATTACCATTTTTCTCCTGTTGTCAGAAAAACTTGTCAGAAGTGACTCATGCAGAAAGCAGAGGAAGGAGGCAGTAGAGAGATGCTCTGGATTGAGACAAGTACACACTATAGAGGGATATGCTTTGTTGAAATTCCATGTCTGAGGTTTACAACCACTTTAACTTTTTGTACTGGTGACATGTCACTGGGATAAGAGGTGAAAGAACATTTTTCCAAGAGGTCCACAGAAAGCAATATTAGGGGGCTGTAATGCTCCCCCACTCTATAAATGAATTTGAAAAAATAATGTTTTGTCTGGAGATGAACTAAAAGCATGCAGAAACTTTTAGGAGCCATACAGTATATTCACCAAGAGACACGTGTATAAACGGATGTACTTACAAATACATGGTCGATAAATACAATGCCATACGATATAGTTTTTAAATTGTCATACTCTCCAAAAATCACTAACATAACTGCCAGCGACAACTGCACAAGGCTGAGGCAAATCAGCAACACCTAGGTACAAAAATAAGACTATTAGTGTTTTTACTGTATACTATTCCATGATAATATTACAATGACCAGTTGTTAAGCAATTCATCACTTCAGCAGCAATGATAATTTTTCATGTTATTTTGTACAAATAAATGCAGTATAGCACTTGTGATCTAAGTAATCAATATATGTTAAAATTACCCTCAACATATTTAAACCCAAAGTAATCAATACATGTTAAGATTAACCTCAATATATGTAAAACAAAATAATAAATACAAGTTAAAGGAGCACTAAAGCTTTTTTTTTTTTGCTTAAAAATAACAAACATGTTATACTTACCTCCACTGTGCAGCTCGTTTTGCACACAGTGGCCCCGATCCTGGTCTTCTGGGGTCCCTCGGCGGCTGTCTTGGCTCCTCCCCGCAAGGACTCCACACCTTAATGCGAGTGAGCTCGCATGGTGTGGAGTGATTGCGGGCGCGCTCCCGTGATACAGCGGCGGCCATAGCCGCCGACTGTATCACTCGGCCCCGCCCCCCAGCGTGCCGCGTCATTGGATGTGATTGACAGCAGCGCCAGCCAATGGCTGCGCTGCTTTCAATCCATCCAGTGTAGCCAATCGGCGGCCAGGCTGAAAAACGAAGAGGATGACGGGGACGAGCATGGGACTTTCGAGGGGCCAGGTAAGAAAAACGGGGGCTCGGGGGGGGGGGCGGTATTGTCGAATGTTTTTTCACCTTAATGCATAGGATGCATTAAGGTGAAAAAACATGTAACTTTACTACTCCTTTAAGATTAAAGGCTACTTTCACCTTATTTTTTTCTAAATTCCAGCTCCCCTATGTACCAATATAGCATTAATGTACTTCTTTTGCAAAAACAAAAAAGCTTTTCATTTATTCTACACACGCTTACCTTACTGTCCTCATGGCTGTTGAAAAACACTGCTCCATTACTTCTGCCTTACTTCCTGGACAGACTTTACATGACACAAGAAGGAGTTGACCAGCTGAGAGTAGATGATGCAGGGTGTGTGATAATGAGGTCAGCTGGTCAACTCCTTCCTGTGTCATGACCCAAAGTCTGTCCAGGAAGTAAGGCAGAGGTAATCAGCCATGAGGACAGTGAGGTAAGCATGTGTAGAATAAATGGAAAGCTTTTTTATTTTTGCAAAAGAAGTACATTAATGCTATATTGGTACATAGGAGCTAGAATCTAGAAAAAAAAAAGGTGAACAAAGATGAACTTAGCCCTTAACCTCAACATAAGTAAACCAAAGTACCGTATTTATCGGCGTATAACACGCGCCGGCGTATGACACGCACCCGAAGTTTAGGAGGGAATTTTAAGGAAAAAAACTTTTAGGAGGGAAGTTCAAGGAAAAAAAAACTTACATTTAAATGCAGCCTTGTCCATCATTGCAGCCTTGCCCAGTGTCCATCTGCAGCCTTGCCCAGTGTCCATCTGCAGCCTTGCCCAGTGCCTTTGCAGCCTTGCCTTGCCCAGTGCCTTTGCAGCCATGCCTTGCCCAGTGCCTTTGCAGCCTTGCCTTGCCCAGTGCCTTTGCAGCCATGCCTTGCCCAGTGCCTTTGCAGCCATGCCTTGCCCAGTGCCTTTGCAGCCATGCCTTTCCCAGTGCCTTTGCAGCCATGCCTTGCCCAGTGCCTTTGCAGCCAGGCCTAGCCCAATGCCTTTGCAGCCATGCCCAGTGCCTGTCTCTGCAATGTTTGAATTTGGCGCAGATTTCCGCTGTGGAGAGGAGCGAGCGGAGCCGAGTGTACTTCGGCTAGACTCGGCTCCTCTCGCAGTCCCGCCCATCTCCACTGATTGCGCCGCTGACATACAGAAAGCCGAGTGTACTTCGGCTAGACTCGGCTGCTAACAGTCAGGGGCGGGACTGCGAGAGGAGCCGAGACTAGCCGAAGTACACTCGGCTTTCTGTATGTCAGTGGAGGTGGGCGGGACTGCGAGAGGAGCCGAGTAAAGCCGAGTGTACTTTGGCTTTGTGTATCTCGGCTCCTCTCACTCGTTTCAGCGGGGGATCAGCGGGGGATCGGCGTATAACATGCACCCACGATTTTCCTCTGATTTTAAGGGGAAAAAAGTGCATGTTATACGCCGATAAATACGGTAATCAATATGTTTTAAGATTGACCTCAACATATGTAAACCAAAGTAATCAATACAAGTCAAGATTAACCTCAACATACGTAAACCAAAATAATCAAAAGGTTTAAAGATTAACTTCAACATATGTAAACCCAAAGTAATAAATACATGTTAAGACTAACCTTAATTTATGTAAAACAAAGTAATTAATACTGTATATGTTAAGATTAACCTCAACACAAATTTTGTGCTGGCTGCTCACAGTTATTGTACACAGTGATTTTTGTTACTTTTTGGACATGTTATTTTGTCCCCCAGACTGGGTCGTATTTTTTACTAAGCCCACTTATTAAGCCACATAGGCCATGGGCTAGGGTGCCATGGCTGCCATGGGCTAGGGTGCCATGGCTGCCATCCAGGCCACTTAAAAATGTAACCTGACTACAACTTATGAGGTTACACATGGCCACAAAATGATCCTGGTTACTACTTATAGGGTGGTACATACCCATTGAGGCCACTTTAAGCTTATCCTAGCTACTTAAATTTATCCAGGATACTACTCATGGCTGCTACTTATGGGGTGACACATCACTATCAAGGCCACTTTAAATTTATCCTGGCTACTGCTTATGGGGCTGCACATAGACATCTACTCCACTTTAATGTTATTCTAACTACAACTACTTATGGACTTACAAAGTCTGTCAGGTAACATGTCTAAAATACTATATGTAAAATACTGTATGTATCTGATTGTGTCACTATTGTACAGGGGACACAGCCTTGTTCTTTCACTACAGTGCTAATCGTGCCTTTGCGGACACCTGGTTGTGTCATTATAGTACTGATTGCATCTCTGTTGACACGTTCTTGTTTGGTTGCATCAGTAAATCCTGTGCATGTCTGGTAATATCTTCACTTTAGCTCCGTTAAAGTCAATGACCCCCACGCTCCAAGCCTTCCGTACAATGTCCTCTTTGTATGCATACCTATGTATTCGACAAATAATATCACGGGGTCTGTCCACCTCCATCCGTTTAGGACCCAAGGACCTATGCACCCGATCTATATCTAAAACCTCTGGCGGATTAGGTTCCAATATTCTTTTAAATATAGAGACCACCGTTTCTCTAAGTTCTTCCTGACCCACAGATTCTGGGAGACCCCGTAACCGTACGTTCCCTCGTCTGCTTCGGTCCTCCATTTCCTCTATGTGTAGCTGGAGGTTTAGTGCATATTCCTTCTGTTTTACCAGCTCCTGTTCCACATTTGCCAGCCTCCCCTCCACCAGCTCAGCTGCAGTCTCCCCCTCTGTGATCCGCACGCTCAGCTGTTGAACGTCGGTCCGTACCTCCTGTATCTCCCGCTGATGGTTTTCAGTCACCCGGAGGATCATTGCCTCTATGTCCTCCCTAGTAGGCAGCGCTTCTATGTCTGCCCTAGTCGGCATCGCCCGCAGCAGATCCCTGATCTCACCGATGTCTGTATCTTCTCGTCTAGTGGCAGGACGTCCCGTCTGAGTCTCCATTACTGCACCGCCCACCATCAGAGGTAAGAGAGATACGGAGCTCTCAAGCTCACTTCCCTGGAGTTCAGTCTGTCCCCCCGTACTCATCCTCTCTGCTTGCCGTGAGGTCTCCCTGCCTCGTAGGTTAACGTTGTCTATTCGGGCGCTGCGAGTCTGGACCCCGGTAAAATAGTCCTTAATCTCTGTCCGTCCTGTCTTCTCCAGGTTGGAAGCAGGAGCCTGGCTTTTCTTTTGCTTCGCTGGGCTCATACCTTGCTATAGGGCGCCTATATCACTGCATCCAGCGGGGAGATCTCGGCGTTCAGGGAGAGCGGCTCCTCACACCGCCATTCTCAGACCACACCCCCCTCCTAAATGATCAGATCTCTCTAAAGCGACCTTACAGCGTCAAGCCATATTAAGACCTCTGCTAGATCAGCTGCGGGAGATGGGACTAACATACAGGTGGAGATTTCCATTTGCATTGACCGTACGGAAAGAGGAGATATCTTTTACCTTGAATAGGTTGACTGACTCCGCCGATCTCTTTGCATTTCTGGAGATCCCGGCTTTCCCAATACCAAACTGGCTGAGACCAATACAGTCTCCCGGACAACAGGGTTACCAGTTCCAACAGACAGGGGAACAGCCCCGGACTAGCAGATGGAGGCGAAGAGCACTGGACAATACAGCTCAGGAGGCTAAGTAGGGATAGAGCTATACAGTTTACTATTTTATTTGTAATACTTTCCTTTCCCTTCTGTATCCCTGAGGCGGGTACCATGGTAAGAAGAAGAGAAATTTGAAAAGGGACACAAATCACCTTCAGGTACTTTCCCTTCTATTTTTTTCCTTTTTTATTTTTCCGAGGAAGATCTGGCTTGTTCCGTATGAGGATATATAAAGAAGAGACTGGGGAAGAGGAAGGGAAAAGGGGAAGATCCCTGTACCTTTTTTTTTCTCTCCCTTTTTTTTTATTTTTTTTTGGGGAAATTTGTCTTTCTGTGAGTTATGTGTATATATAAGTATATCTTTCCCGCTGTGGATGATACCCTGGAATGGACACATACAATGGACCGAAATAAGGGGTGGGGGTTGGATAACGGGATTGGTAATTGTTAATACAATGTAGAGATGGAGTGTTGGTGGATATATTTGGTTATATTTGGTTATGTTTTCGGGGAGGGGGGGTTCCCTAGGGTAAAGGGGGGGCAAAAAGGGGGGGTGGGGTAGAAATAGAATTACACATAAAGGGGGGAGGTTTTTGAGATTTAGGGGGGGTAGGGAGGGGGGGTGGAACACAAATTGTCCAAAAAGGAAAAAAAAAAGAGGGGGGGGATATTACTTTCACATATAGGGCACAAGAGAGAGGTAAACACTATGGAGACATTTAAGCAAATGTACGGTAAATGGGTACGGTACTCGTAATTATGTTTTTTTTTTTTTTAGGATAAAGGGGGGGGAGATTAATTTGGGGACACATGGAATTCACTATTAAAGGGGATGGGGATTAAAGGGGATGGGGGGGATGGGGGGAGGGGAAGAGGTGGAGAATTGGGTTATGGGGAGATGGGCTTTTTTTTTTGTTTTGTTTTTTTTTTGTTTTTTTGTGTGTGTTGGGAGGAGGTCTTACCCAAAGGGTCCCCCCGGAACCTCCAGCACCACCCTAACTAAAGAGGTATATAGTAAGGTACCCCCTGCTCCCCCCTTTTTTTTTTTTTTTTTTTTTTTTAGAACTTCAAAACTGGGGTTTAATTATCACTTAGATATGCTATGATGGTGTTAGTGTTCTAACCATGGCAATTGTCGTGGGAATTGAATGGAATTGGGGGGTTTCTTTGTTTAATATATTTTATTTTACTTATTTTGAAAGGGAAGGGGAAGGGAAGGGAGGAAAAAAGGAAGGGGAAAGAGGGGAGAGAGAGTATAAATACCTTTTTTCCTATTCTAGGGGACAGTATTTACAATATGGTCAATATAGGATATAGAAGGGAAATTGTAAAATATCTAATAGTATTGATATATATATATATATATATATATTGGAAGATAAGCTGTTTGTTACAGGGCAGATAATAATAATAATATTGATGTGACTGGCGGGGAGGGAAGGGGGAGGGATCTCACCCGCATATTCTTGACTGTACCCCCACTTAGGTAAGTACTCACTTAAGTGGTAAATCGAATGTGAGTACAAAAAAAAAACTTTCAAATTGAATCCCCCTATTCTTGACAGGGGTGCTCTTACCTACTGTAACACATTAGGCTTGTTAGAACCCTTTTGCTTTTTCCCTTTTTTTTTTTTTTTTTTTTTTACCTTTTCTCGGCCAGGCGGGGGAGATGGAGGAGCTGAGAGTTATCTCCCTAAACTCCAAGGGGCTTAATACGCCAGAAAAAAGGAGGATGCTCCTTCAAGATTTGAAGCGATTACAGTCGGATGTGGCATATATTCAAGAAACACACTTTAGAGAGGGTAAAGTACCAATTTTGAAGAACAATCTTTTTCCCTTGGTATACCATGCCTTTAATAGGGCAAGTAAATCCAGAGGGGTGTCTATACTAATAGCAAAACGAGTACATTGGAAACTAATAGATAAAAGAATAGACACTGAGGGCAGATTTTTGTTTCTTAAAGGCATGAATGATGGTAATAAAGTGACCTTGGCTACGATATATGCACCTAATATTAATCAAGATCAATTTATTTGTTCCACCCTCAATAAACTTATGAAATTTACAGAAGGGAAATTACTCCTGGGGGGAGATTTTAATCTTCCCCTAGACCCTAACATGGATACCTCAGCAGGAAGATCCTCAGTAGCCAAAGGCCTTCGCAAGAGGGTCCTTCAGACCTTACATAATTATCAACTTATTGATGCCTGGAGAGTTTACCATCCAGATGAAAAGGACTATACCTTTTATTCAACTCCACATAAGGGATACTCTCGAATTGATCTATTTATTGTCCCACATAGCATGATAATGGAGATTAAAGGAATAGAGATAGGGAGTATCACATGGTCTGACCATGCCCCGATCACTATGACACTGACTATGAATAAACATTCGGAAGGAAAGATGAGACAGTGGCGACTGAATGAGAACCTGCTTGAGGATGAGGTAACGGTTCAAGAGGTAATGAGAGAATTAGAATACTATTTTCAATATAACTCTATACCAGAGATAGATGCAGGGATAACATGGGAGGCGCATAAAACCGTAATAAGAGGGATTCTTATTAAGCATGGCTCCAGGATAAAGAAGGACAGGGAAAAGCAATTGAATAAACTACTCACAGATATACAAATACTGGAGACCAAACATAAACAAGACGCGGGAGGAGCGGGAGAGAGGGAACTTTTAGCCCTACGTAGACAAGTGACTGATTTATTGCATTATAGAGCAAAGGCAGCAGTACAGAGATGCCGGAGATATTATTATGAATCAGGAGACAAATGTGGACGTATACTGGCTAGAGCTTTACAAGATCAGAAAACCCAATCTTATATTCCATATTTGGTGGATTCAAAAGGGGAGCAAGATATATCTTCCTACTCAGATTGCTATGACTTTTCGTAAGTTTTATCAATCTTTATATAATTTACCTATTACAATGCAGCCCCAAAATAATAAAAATAATATAGAGGAATATATTGCCTCGTCGGGTATTCCTCAATTGTCAGAACAGATTAGAAAAGACATGGAAGCGGCTATTACATTAGAGGAATTGCAAGAGGCCATCAAGTCAGCTAAACCAGGTAAAGCCCCGGGTCCAGATGGATTTACATATAGATACTATCAGAAATTTTTCCCCCTTCTGGGCAAGCAGATGGTACAAATATTCAATGTAATAGGACAGGGGACAAGGTTTACACCAGAAACGTTGAAATCACACATCACTCTTATACCAAAGGAGGATAAGGATCCATCAGCATGTGGTAGTTATCGTCCTATCTCTCTACTAAATGTAGATCTAAAAATCTTTACAAAAATATTTGCCACTCGCATTCAACCACATCTGATAGAATTAATACACCCAGATCAGGTAGGCTTTATACCAAGCCGAGAGGCCCGAGATAATACCATTAAAACCTTGAACCTTATCCATGTAGCCGGCCTCTCCAACATGCCCACTGTGTTTTTAGGAACAGATGCTGAAAAGGCATTCGATCGGGTTAGCTGGCCTTTTTTGTTTTCAGTGTTACGATATGTGGGTATGGGGGAGAGGATGGTTGGATGGATATCGAGTCTATACACAAGACTAGAGGCACAAATCAAAGTAAACAGATACATATCTGATCCTTTTTCTATTTCTAATGGCACCCGTCAGGGGTGCCCTCTATCACCCCTCCTTTTCGCGCTTTCGCTGGAACCCCTACTTTGTAAAGTAAGGCAAAACCCCAATATATCAGGGATAAGAATTGGAGATACAGATTATAAGGTCTCCGCCTATGCAGATGACCTTTTGTTTTCCTTGACAAAGCCAACAATATCAATGCCGAACTTGGTGGGAGAATTGGATCGATATGGTGCCCTATCTAATCTAAAAATCAATATGATAAAATCAGAAGCAATGGGGGTATCTATGTCACAAATACAAATCAGTGCCCTGAAAGCAAATTTTAAATTTAGATGGTCCCCGACGGCTATTAAATACCTGGGTACCTATATGCCACCTAAACTGGATCAAATTTTCACGTTGAATTTTTTACCATTATTAAGTAGAGTAAAAACTTTATTGGCTAAATGGGACAAGGGTGCCTTCTCGTGGTTTGGCAGATGCAACATAATAAAAATGTCAATTTTGCCTAAATTATCTTACCTATTCCAAACACTGCCAATCCATGTCCCTTTAGAATTTTTTAAACGGACGAATGCATTGATAATTGACTTTGTCTGGGGACATAAGAGGCCAAGATTACAACGCCGAATATTGACCATGCCCAAACAATACGGGGGGGTAGCAGTTCCAGATATTCAGAAATATTATCAAGCGGCCCACATGGTGAGATTAATAGACTGGTGTAGACATACAAGTCTTAAAATATGGCCAAAGATCGAGCAATCACAGTGTAGAGTCCCATTGCGTCGAGCGGTTTGGTGCTTTGGAGACCTCAGTTCTGACCTCAAAAAGCACCCAACCTTGGGCCCTACTCTGCGGATTTGCTCTCGAATATGCACCACTACCGGATTATCATCAGCCAACTCCCCCCTGTACCCCATTGTGGGGAACCCACGTTTCCCCCCGGGATTACAGGAGGGCCCATGGAGAAGACTTTTAGATTCACAGATATTCCAGGCCTCGCACTTCGTGCAAGGAACGACGCTTAATTGGCCTTCATTGATGGAATTAACTTCATCTAATGGTCGTTTTTGCCTGGATTTCTGGAGTGGAGCACAACTGAGACATTTTCTTAATATTCTTCCACCTTTGGAGGATTTTTTAAGACCATTGACCTCCCTAGAAAAGTTGTGTGAAGAAACTGGCCCCAGTTATCATACACTTTCGAAAATATATGGATTACTGATGGCCCCCCCAGAGGACTATGTTCCTCCATATATAAGGAAGTGGGAAATAACTTTGGACAGGACATTTACTCAGGTACAACATAGGCAGATCATAAATTTGGCGTTAAAATCTTCTATATGTACGAGGGCCCAAGAAACGAACTATAAAATCATGACAAGATGGTATCAAACACCCTCATTGATTAATAAATATTTACTGGAGATTCCGGATAAATGTTGGAGATGCCAGGAAGAAAGAGGGACATTACTCCATGTTTTTTGGTCATGTTCAAAGCTACTACATTTTTGGAGGGAGGTACGACAGATAGCACAAAAATTTACTGATTATAACCTCCCAGAAGACCCGGCTTTATTCTTGCTGCATGTATCCGAGATACCAGGGGAAATATACAGTAAACTAATTTTACGTCATCTTATTAACGGGGCTAGAGCATGTATTGCTCGGCAGTGGAGAGACACGAATCCCCCAACAATTTTCTCATGGTTCAATAGAATTGAAGAAGTAAATAGGATGGAGGATTTGACACTTTCACGTCAAAACTGACATGAGATCTATTCTGAAACTTGGGCACAATGGAACACATTTAAATATTTGGAAGAAGGGAAGTCCCTTTTTTGTAACTTGAGAGGAGTGGGGGGGGAGCTAGGGCTCCTCTACCTCCCTGGCCGACTAGGGATAAATAAATTATTATAAATTCCTTTTTTTTTTGTATCTTTCTTAGGGGTTAAGGTGAGTTAACTAGAGTTTTTCAGCAGCGGGGGGGAAAGACGGGGGGGGGGGTCGGGGTTTTAGGAGGGGAAGAACCAATGGAGAAGGAATATCTCAATATAACTAGATTTATGTTGTATTTAAGTTAATACGAAGGTGGTATATTGAATAGACCTGTGGGGTACTTATTGGTTTAAACTGAAACAGTAAACGTATTATTTGATTACTTCCCTTGTATGTTGGAAAAAGTAGATAAATAAAGAAATTGAAAAAAAAAAAAATCCTGTGCATGTCTCTGCAGATATGTTTCAGACGGTGTCAGTAAGTACTGAGTGTATTTCTGCATACATGTTTCTGGTGGTGTCAGGGGGTACTGAATGTGTCTCTGCACATATGTCTCTGGTTGTCAGTAAATACAAAGGGTCTCTGCAGATAAACTTCTGGTTGTCAGTATGTACTGAGTGTGTCTCTGCGCATATTTCACTCGTTGTGTCAGTAAGTACTGAGTGTGTCTTTGCGGATATGTCACTGGTTGTGTCAGTAAGTACTGAGTGTGTCTCTGCGGATATGTCACTGGTTGTGTCAGTAAGTACTGAGTGCATCTCTGCGGATATGTCTTTGGTTATGTCAGTAAGTACCGAGTGTGTCTCTTCGGATAGATTTCTGACTGTGTCAGGAAGTACTGAGTGAATCTCTGCGGATATGTCTCTAGTTGTCAGTAAGAACTTAGGGGTTGATTTACTAAAGGGAAATCCACTCTGCACTGCAAGTGCACCTGAAAGTGCACTTGTAAGTGCAGTCACTGTAGATCGCTGTAGATCTGAGGGGAAGCTCTGAAATTAGGGGAAGCTCTGCTGATTTTATCATCCACTCATGTGCAAGCAAAATGCTGTATTTTATTTTCCTTGCATGTCCCCTCATATCTATAGCGACTGCACTTGAAAGTGCACTTGTAGTCCAAAGTGGATTTGCCTTTTCGGAAATAACCCCCGTAGTGTCTTTGCAGATATGTTTCTGGTTGTCAGTAAGTACTGAGTGTGTCTCTGCCCATATGTCACTGGTTGTGTCCGTAAGTACTGAGTGTGTCTCTGCGGATATGTCTCTGGTTGTGTCAGTAAGTACTGAGTGTGTCTCTGCAGATGTGTCTCTGGTTGTGTCAGAAAGTACTGAGTGCGTCTCTGCGTATATGTCTTTAATTATGTCAGTAAGTACTGAGTGTTTCTCTTTGAATAGGTTTCTGGTTGTGTCAGTAAGTACTGAGTGTGTCTGCAGATAGGTCTCTGGTTGTCTGTAAGAACTTAGTGTCTTTGCAGATATGTTTCTGGTTGTCGGTAAGTAGTGATGAGCCGAACACCCCCGGGTTCGGTTCGCACCAGAACCCGCGAACGGACCGAAAGTTTGCACGAACTTTAGAACCCTATGAAATACAATGGATGCGAACGTTCGAAATCTAAAGTGCTAATTATAACGACTATTATGCATGTTATTGTCCTAAAAAGGGTTTGGGAACCCGGGTTCTGCACCAGGGGACAGGTATCAATGCAAAAAGAAGTTTTAAAAACTGACGTTTTTCTGGAGCAGTCATTTTAATGATGCATAAAGTGAAAAAAAAAGTCAAATATTCCTTTAAATATCGTACCTGGGGGGTGTCTAAAGTATGCCTGTGAAGTGCCACATGTTTCCCGTGTTTAGAACTGTCCCTGCACAAAATTACATTTCTAAAGGAAAAAAAGCCATTTAAAACTGCTTGCGGCTTTAATGTAATGTTTGGTCCCGGTAATATGGATGAAAATCTTTAAGAAAAATGGCATAGCTACCCCATCACACACCCCCCCCCCCCTACCCCAGCCCATTACCAGCCCCTTTGGGTCTTGTATGGATATTAAGGGGAACCCCGCACACAAAATAAAAAAGGCCCTATATACTCTGAACAGCCGTATACAGGCGGTGCATACAAGACAGGGACTGTAGGTTTGTTCTTATGTAGAATCTGTTTGTAATTTTGAACAGGTACATTGTTTAAGTGTAGCTCCAGCCAAAAAAATATATTTTTAAGCTTTTTGGAAAACATAGGGAAGGGTTATCACCCCTGTAACATTTGTTTTGCTGTCTGTGCAGTGTGCACCTGTTCAGAACAGTTCACCTCACTTTCCGTCCTAATGACAAATGTTTTTTGAAAATTTGTTTTTTTTATTGAAACAAGAATTGGTAATAAAGAATCAGTGGAGAGGAGACACTTTTTTTCCCATATTAACTCTTACAGGGGAGAATTTGCCTTCCTAGGGGTAGATTTCCTCTCACTTCCTGTTGTATCATTCCGTTTGCAAGGAGGAGTCGTTTGTAAGTTGGATGTTTGAAAGTAGGGGCCTGCCGTATATACTCAGCTGAAATTTGCCCCTTACATGTTGGTGTTGCCACAACACTGTGAGCCCTCACGGTTACTCTTGGTGGGCGCATGAATGGGCCCTGCTGTGAATTATTAGATCAAGAATTGTAATTGCATGCCCCTGTTGAACAGGGGCTGAAAAATTGGGCCTTTGGTGGTAGTGGTGGTGGTGGTGTTGACACAACACTGTAAGGCCTCACAGTTAGTCTTGGTGGGCGCAGGAATGGGCCCTGCTGTGAATTATTAGATCAAGAATTGTAATTACATGCCCCTGTTAAACAGGGGCAGAAAAATTGAGCCTTAGGCAGTGGTGCCACAACACTGCAACCCCTCACAGATACTGTACTTGGAGCACAGCAATGAGTCCTGTTGCAAAGTATTGCATCAAAAATTGTAATTACACGCCCCTGTTAAACAGGGGCTGAAAAATTGGGCCTTAGCCACTGGTGCTGGTGCCACGACACTGCAACCACTCCCAGATACTCTAGTTGGAGTGCAGGAATCAGCCCTGCTGCAAAGCATTGCATAAAAATTGTAATAACACACCCCTGTTAAACAGGGGCTGAAAAATTGGGCCTTAGCCACTGGTGGCGGCACCCAGAGACAAAAATGTTCTTCCAAGCTATCATCGTCAATCGGATCATTGAGGAGGAGGAGGATAGTCAGTCAACATAACAGGACAGTCTCTCAGCATCAGCATCAGTCTTGAAGGGATGTGACATTTGAAAATAAATTAGTCTGTTATATCAGCTTCAGGTGTTTGGTAGCTGGTGGTGATCCAAGACTGGTTCATCTTTATGAAGGTCAGTCGATCAACAGAGTCGGTGGACAGGCGCACCCTGTGATCCGTGACAAATCCTCCAGCAGCACTGAATGTGCGTTCTGAAAGAACGCTGGATGCAGGACAGGCCAGTAGCTCAATTGCATACTGTGCAAGCTCTGGCCAGTGATCCATCCTCAAGACCCAGTAAGCCAGAGGATTTTCGGTGGGGAAGGTGTCCAAGTCTGACCTTGCCCCTAGGTATTCCTGCACCATGTATATCAGACGCTGGCGATGGTTGCTGGAACCGATCATACCTTGGGGCTGCGGACTAAAGAATTGCCTGAACGCTTCGGTCAGACGGCCACCTTCCCCACCGCTCCTTCTTTGACTGACCGAAGCCTCAGCAACTCGTTGTCCAGGACCAGGAGTTTGTAACCTCCCAGTCTCTGGGAACG
The DNA here is from genome assembly GCA_029206835.1 of Rana muscosa. Taxonomy (NCBI): domain Eukaryota; kingdom Metazoa; phylum Chordata; class Amphibia; order Anura; family Ranidae; genus Rana; species Rana muscosa. Next base: position 368,058,086 of record CM055123.1, on the reverse strand, counting down.
CGTTGCACAGACCTTTCTGCAAGGCCTCCCGGAGTTGTCTCATCCTCTGCTCCCTCTGCGACGGTAAGATAAGGTCCGCAACCTTACCCTTGTACCGTGGATCAAGGAGAGTGGCCAGCCAGTAATGGTCCCTCTCCTTGATCTGAAGAATACGAGGATCCTTCCGCAGACTTTGCAGGATCAGGGAGGCCATGCAGCGTAGGTTAGCTGAGGCATTCGGTCCGGAGTCCTCTGGGTCACTAAGGACGACATGATCCGCAGCCACCTCCTCCCAGCCACGTACAAGTCCACTGGTTTCTTGGGACTGTAAATCATCCCTAAAAGACTGCTGCTGATGATGCTGAGTGCCAGGCTCCACCACTATGCTGACACAATCCTCCTCCTCCTCCTCCTCTTCTTCCTGTGCGATGGGTGGGACAGAAGGAACACTGTCTGGGTAAAGGGGGCCTTGAAAGGCAAGGAAGTCCTCCTCTTCCTGCCTCTGTTCTGCCTCAAGTGCCCTGTCCATTATTCCACGCAGCGTATGTTCCAACAGGTGGACAAGAGGTACAGTGTCACTGATGCATGCACTGTCACTGCTCACCATCCTCGTGGCCTCCTCAAATGGTGCCAGGACAGTGCATGCATCCCTGATCATGCCCCACTGGCGTGGTGAAAAAAAACCGAGCTCCCCTGACCCTGTCCTGGTGCCGTAGTCGAACAGGTACTCATTTATGGCCCTCTGCTGCGTGTGCAGCCGCTGCAGCATGGCCAACGTTGAGTTCCACCTGGTGGGCATGTCACATATAAGGCGGTTCTTGGGCAGGTTCAACTCCTTTTGCAGCTCAGCCAGGCGAGCACTGGCATTATAAGATCTGCGGAAATGCACACAGACTTTCCTGGCCTGCCTCAGGACATCCTGTAAGCCCGGGTACCTGCCCAAGAACCGCTGCACCACCAGGTTAAGGACGTGAGCCAGACAGGGCACATGGGTCAGTTGTCCCTGTCGGAGAGCGGAGAGGAGGTTGGTGCCATTGTCGCAAACTACCATTCCTGGCTTAAGCTGGCGTGGCGTCAACCACCTCTCGGCCTGCCCCTGCAGAGCAGACAGAACCTCTGCCCCAGTGTGGCTCCTGTCCCCCAAACACACCAGCGCAAGCACGGCATGACATCTTTTTGCCTGCGTACTTGCGTAGCCCCTTGAACGCCTACGGAGCACCGCTGGTTCCGAGGACAAAGCACAGGAAGAGGCCACGGAGGAAGAAGAAGAGGAGGGGGTGGAGGACAGAGGTGTGTCACAACCAGTAGTAGCATTTTGGAGGCGTGGCGGTGGAACAACCTCCAACACTACTGCACCTTGTCCTTCCCAGCTGCCAAAAGAGTGACCCAATGGGCCGTGAAAGAAAGGTAACGTCCCTGTCCATGCCTGCTGGACCATGAGTCAGCGGTAATATGCACCTTACCGCTGACCGCCCTGTCCAGCGAGGCCAAGACATTGCCTTCCACATGCCAGTAGAGAGCCGGAATCGCCTTCCGTGAGAAAAAGTGGTGTTTGGGAACCTGCCACTGAGGAACCGCACATTGCACAAACTCACGGAAGGGGGCCGAGTCTACCAACTGAAAAGGCAGCAGTTGAAGCGCTAGCAATTTAGCCAAGCTAGCATTCAACCGCTGGGCATGTGGATGGCTGGGAGTGAACTTCTTTTGACGGTCCAGCAGCTGGGGCAGGGAAATTTGCCTGCTAGAATCGGACGTTGGTGTACTGCTAGCAGAGTGCCCGCAAGTACTTGGCTGTGACACACCTAATTCTACACCTTCATTCCTCTCAGAGCAGGTTTCAGAGAGGACTGAAGGTATAGTGGGGTTGGAGATCCCAGCTGATGCGGTGCAAGAAGAGGTCAGCTTTGTTCTTTGGTGTGGGTCTTTAAGGTAGGCTTGCCAGTGAGCTGCATGGCAGGTCAACATATGTCTGGTCAAGCATGTGGTGCCCAAGCGGGTGATGTTTTGGCCACGCGATATACGCTTGAGACATATGTTGCAAACAGCAGCTGTGCGATCTGATGCACTCGACTCAAAAAAGGCCCACACCAAAGAACTTTTTGAATAACGGGCAGAGGCAGCGCCTTGCACAGGCGGAGCTCTGCGGTGTGATTCCGTCGGTGTGCTGCCCTTACGCTGGCCCCCCGAGGGCATCCTGCCTCGTTGGAGATGTGCCTCCTCCTCATCCTCCTCCTCCTCCTCTCTCCTATTAGGCACCCACGTGGAGTCAGTGACCTCATCATCCCCTCCCTCCTCATCACTGGAGCCAATCTGGCAGTATGCTGCAGCTGCTGGAACATGACTGCCAGATTGGTGTCCTTCTTGAGCATCCCCTTTCTCTGCTCTCACGCTACTGCCTTCCTCTAGCTGGGTATCATCATCAGACCCTTCGAAACGCTGGGCATCCTCCTGAAGCATGTACCCAACACTGTGCTCAAACAGTTCGGGGGACTCCTCAGGAGGACATGGTTGGTCTAGGAAAGGAGTGACTGATGATGACATTGATACCAGGGAAGAGGACGCTTTGGCAGCTGCTTTGCCAGTACCCTGAGCCTGGGTGAGAGAGGATGAGGAGGAGGAGGAGGGCTTGGTCATCCACTCTACCAAGTCTTCGGCATGATGCGGCTCAACACGTCCAGCTGCCGAAAAGAAGGACAAGCGTGTCCCATGGCCACGTGCTGATGGCGATGCACCGCGTCCACGACCAGCACTGTTGTTTCTAGACACAGAGCCTGCTTGCCCTCTTTTTTTGGCTCCTGACTGTCTGCCTCTCCTTGTTTGCCTTCCAGACATTCTAATGGCCTGCAGGGAAATGGGAAAAGCAGCAATACAGGATAAGTTAAGGTGTAATATGGTCAGGAGGCACACTCCGCCCGCTGTAAGTGCCGCAAAATCCTGTTGGTGTAACACACCAGGAAAAAGCAGCAATACAGGCTAAGTTAAGGTGTAATATGGTCAGGAGGCACACTCCGCCCGCTGTAAGTGCCGCAAAATCCTGTTTGTGTAACACACCAGGAAAAAGCAGCAATACAGGCTAAGTTAAGGTGTAATATGGTCAGGAGGCACACTCCGCCCGCTGTAAGTGCCGCAAAATCCTGTTTGTGTAACACACCAGGAAAAAGCAGCAATACAGGCTAAGTTAAGGTGTAATATGGTCAGGAGGCACACTCCACCCGCTGTAAGTGCCGCAAAATCCTGTTTGTGTAACACACCAGGAAAAAGCAGCAATACAGGCTAAGTTAAGGTGTAATATGGTCAGGAGGCACACTCCGCCCGCTGTAAGTGCCGCAAAATCCTGTTTGTGTAACACACCAGGAAAAAGAAGCAATACAGGCTAAGTTAAGGTGTAAAATGGTCAGGAGGCACACTCCGCCCGCTGTAAGTGCCGCAAAATCCTGTTTGTGTAACACACCAGGAAAAAGCAGCAATACAGGCTAAGTTAAGGTGTAATATGGTCAGGAGGTACACTCCGCCCGCTGTAAGTGCCGCAAAATCCTGTTGGTGTAACACACCAGGAAAAAGCAGCAATATAGGCTAAGTTAAGGTGTAAAATGGTCAGGAGGCACACTCCGCCCGCTGTAAGTGCCACAAAATCCTGTTGGTGTAACACACCAGGAAAAAGCAGCAATACGGGCTAACTTCAGGTGTATAATGTGCAGGAGGCTTAGCAACAATGACACTGACACTGTCCCCTGCCTATCCTTCTCTCTCCCTGCACACAAGGTTTATCAAAGTATATGACACTGACACTCTCCCTGCCTATCCTTCTCTCTCCCTGCACACAAGGTTTAGCAAAGAATATGACACTGAAACTGTCCCCTGCCTATCCTTCTCTCTCCCTGCACACAAGGTTTATCAAAGTATATGACACTGACACTCTCCCTGCCTATCCTTCTCTCTCCCTACACACAAGGTTTAGCAAAGAATATGACACTGACACTCTCCCTGCCTATCCTTCTCTGTCCCTACACACAAGGTTTAGCAAAGAATAGATTTGACAAGATTTGACACTGTCCCTGCCTATCCTTCACTTTCCCTGCTCCGGAACACACTACACAAGGCCGCCGCGCTGGCGGCCTTTTATAGTGTGGGGCGTGTACTAAACCCCCTCAGCTATAATTGGCCACAGGCATCCTGCCTGTGGCCAATCATTGCTCTCCTCGCTGCCGGCGCTGTGATTGGCCAAGCATGCAGGGTCACAGTGCATGCTTGGCCAATCACAGCGCCAGGATTACACTGCGATGGCGCAGTGTATTGTGGGCCGTTCGCGTCACTCGAATTTGGCGCGAACGGCCCAAATCGTTCGTTGTTCGCCGAACGCGCGAACAGCCGATGTTCGAGTCGAACCTATGTTCGACTCGAACACCAAGCTTATCCCTATCGGTAAGTACTGAGTGTCTCTCTGCAGATATGTCACTGGTTGTGTCGGTAAGTACTGAGTGTGTCTATTCAGTAAGGTTTCTGGTTGTGTCAGTAAGTACTGAGTGTGTCTCTTCGGATAGGTTTCTGGTAGTGTCAGTAAGTAATGAGTGCGACTCTGTGAATATGTCTCTGGTTGTCAGTGAGAACTTAGTGTCTTTGCAGATATGTTTCTGCTTGTCAGTAAGTACTGAGTGTGTCTCTGCAGATATGTCTCTGGTTGTGTCAGTAAGTACTGAATGCTTCTCTGCAGATATGTCTTTGGTTGTCAGTAAGAACTCTGCAGATATGCATCTGGTTGCCGGTAATTACTGAGTGTGTCGCTGTGCATATGTCACTGGTTGTGTCCATAAGTACTGAGTGTGTCTCTGCAGATATGTCTCTGGTTGTGTCAGTAAGTACTGAGTGCGTCTCTGCAGATATGTCTTTGGTTGTCAGTAAGAACTCTGCAGATATGTTTCTGGTTGCCGTTAATTACTGAGTGTGTCACTGTGCATATGTCACTGGTTATGTCAGTAAATACTGAGTGTGTCTCTGCGGATATATCTTTTGTTATGTCAGTAACTGTCACTGGATGTGAGGTAGCAGAAATACACTGAACTGGTGGAAAAGGCATGGGCTCAGCAGTGTCCCTCCCAAATGCAACATACACTGAGTAAGGTGAGTAGCGACATGGGATGGTATGCTCACAGAGAAACTCTGTATGTTACACAAGTACACATGGTATACGGCTCATCTCTAAGCCGGTTGACCGGCACAATGTTGACTTTCACATGAAGGTGGCCCTGCCTGGTCCAGGGCATTGGTAAACATGAACACGAGAGGAGATGTACCCCTGTGCATGCAGGGCAAGGGGGCACCGCCCAAGTGTGTCTCTGCAGATATCTCCCTGGTTATGTCAATAAGTACTTGTACTTGATAGTAATCTTAGGGCAGACACACATGCATCATCATGTGACTTCATCATGTGACATCATCAAGTAGCAGAGGGGAAGGTACACACACTCTGGAGAGATCTGTAGTGAGTGGTATCCTGTTCCCTATGCATACCTATGATATCATATTCCCTGTGCTTTGTGAAGAATTGCTGGTGTGAGTGCTTTTATGGTTTTTATTTGATGCTAGCCTATAATCTACCTGTGTTTCTGCCTGATTTTCTTGTACATGGAATGATGTGCCCCAGAACCTGTTGTGAGGGGGTTAGCTCGGCAGTGGGTGTGTGTGACCCCCGGGATGGGCTCCCCACACAAAACAGGCCCAGCAAACGGAGGTTGTGGTTTTCAAAATCAAAAAAAAGGTGCGGTTTATTTTCTATTTACAGTGACAAAACACAGCAAAGCCAAAAGAAACATAAACAAATTAAATCCTGGTCAACTTGACCTCTGACTAAACATACAGGTTTCCTAACTAACAACTGGGATCAGCCTAGTGCTGTCCTAGTCCCTAAGTCCCTGGTTTTGAATGTCCAAGCAAATAGCCACACAGGTTTTTTCTCACCGCACAGGGGTTCACTCTCCCTAGACAGTCCACACAGGTCTGGTTCCAGGCATGAGCTAACACCTAATGAATCTGGGAGTTCTTATAGAGGCCTAAATGAGCTGACAAGGTTCAGCTGGTCTCCTCATCTCTGTCTGCACGACGCCCCACACTCTCCCTAGAGGTATGAGTCATCCATGAGCCCACTAGCCTTAGCTGGGCTTATACAACTCTCCACCTAGTTGTATAAGTCGGCGTAAAGCCTGAATCTGGGCGAAATATATCTACCCCCCTGGATGCAACCAGGTGACTTTACCTTCCTGCTGTCACATACCCCCCCCTCTTGTTTTAACCTCGGGGTTGGAACACCAGCAATCAGGCATTCATGTACTCGAGACAAAGCATCCACATTCCCCATTTGAACGCCAGGGCGATGCTTTACTGTGAAGTTGAATTCCTGGAGGGCCAGGAACCACCTATTCACTCTTCTATTTGTTTCCTTGTTTTGAGCCATCCACTTTAACGGAGCGTGATCCGTAACCATGTCAAAGTGCCTACCTAGCAGGTAGTACCGAAGGGAATCTAGAGCCCACTTCACCGCTAAACACTCCTTTTCAACGGTGGCGTAATTTACCTCATGGGACTTCAACTTCCTGCTGAGGTAAATGACTGGGTGCTCTTCCCCGTTCCAGACCTGGGACAATACTGCTCCTAACCCCACATCTGACGCATCACTTTGTACGACAAAGTCTTTAGAGAAGTCGGGTGAGTACAACACTGGCTGGCTACATAAGGCTTGTTTCAAGAATTGGAATGCTGCCTCAGCCTCGGGGGTCCATTTAATCATGACCGACCCTTTCCCCTTCGTTAGGTTGGTTAGGGGCACAGCCTTAGAGGCAAAGTGGGGAATGAATCGCCGATAATACCCAGCGATTCCCAGAAAGGCTCGTACCTGTTTCTTGCTGTTGGGACGTGGCCAACTCTGGATGGCCTCGACTTTGTTGAGTTGGGGTTTTATTACTCCCCTCCCAATGGTGTACCCAAGATATTTGGCCTCCTCCTGCCCAATGGTACACTTCTTGGGGTTAGCCGTAAACCCCGCTTCCCGAACAGAGTCCAGGACTGCTTGCACTTTTGGCAGATGTGAGGCCCAATCTGTGCTATGGACAATTACGTCATCCAGGTAAGCCGCAGCATACTTCCGATGGGGCCTCAGCATCTGGTCCATTTTCCGCTGGAACGTGGCCGGCGCATTCTGTAACCCGAACGGCATTCTTTTATATTGGAACGCCCCGTCTGGGGTTACAAATGCGGTTTTCTCTTTGGCCAATTTGGCCAGGGGGATTTGCCAATACCCTTTTGTGAGGTCAAGAGTCGTCATGTATCGGGCTGTTCCCAGCCGGTCGATCAACTCATCTATACGTGGCATGGGGTAGGTGTCAAATTTTGTAACTTTGTTCAACTGACGAAAATCGTTACAAAATCGCCAGCTCCCATCCGGTTTAGGCACCAACACAATGGGACTAGACCAATCACTTTGGGACTCCTCTATCACCCCTAAGTTCAGCATTTTCTGTACTTCCTCCCGTATTGCCTCCCGTCGGGCCTCTGGGATCCGATAGGGTTTTAACTTCACCCTTTCACCGGGCGGGGTAATGATGTCATGCTCTACCCCAGATGTTTGTCCCGGCAGCTCAGAGAATACCTCCTTGTTGCGAAGCACAAACTCCTTAACCTCCTGTTGTTGGGGTTGTGACAAGGTGGCTGCTATTCCAACCTCAGGAATCACGCAACCAGTTTGAGCTGGTGACCAAGTGTCTGCGACTAGGGACTCTCTATCCCTCCAGGCTTTCAACAGATTAACGTGATAGATCTGTTCGGGCTTTCGCCTTCCTGGTTGTCTGACCTTGTAATTCACTTCGCTCACTTTTTCCATTATCTCGTAGGGGCCTTGCCATTTGGCAAGGAATTTACTTTCAACCGTAGGGACAAGTACCAGTATCCTATCCCCCGGGGAAAAGGTACGGGTCTTGGCTCCACGGTTGTACACTCTCTGCTGTGCTAACTGCGCTTGGGCCAAATGTTCCTTCACGATGGGCATTACCTGTGCAATTCGGTCTTGCATCAGGGCGACATGCTCAATCACACTCCTGTGGGGAGAACTCTCACTTTCCCAAGTTTCCTTGGCAATATCCAACAGCCCTCTTGGGTGTCTCCCATACAGTAACTCAAAGGGGGAGAATCCCGTAGAGGATTGGGGCACCTCCCTAATAGCAAACATCAGATAAGGAAGTAGACAGTCCCAATCCTTTCCATCTCTATCCACCACTTTCTTCAACATTTGCTTTAGGGTTTTGTTGAATCTTTCAACCAGCCCATCGGTTTGGGGGTGATACACAGATGTACGTAATTGCGTCACTTTGAACAATTTACACAGCTCCTTCATAACCCGGGACATAAAGGGTGTACCTTGGTCCGTAAGCAGTTCTCTACAAATACCCACCCGGCTAAACACAAGAGATAGCTCTTTGGCTATGGTTTTGGCCGAGGTATTTCGGAGAGGGATCGCTTCTGGATAACGGGTGGCATAGTCCATTATAACTAATATGTACTGGTGCCCCCTAGCGGACTTGATTATAGGACCTACCAAATCCATGGCGATCCTCTCAAACGGGACCTCAATGATGGGTAGAGGGACCAGCGGGCTACGGAAATGTGGCATCGGGGCCGACCTCTGACACACAGGGCAGGAGGAACAATAATTTTCTATGTCCTTTATCACCCCCGGCCAATAGAATCTCTGTAATACCCTCTCTCGGGTTTTCTCTGTCCCCAGATGACCTCCAAGAATGTGCCCATGGGCCAGCTCCAACACCAACTTCCTGTAAGGTTTGGGCACCACAAGCTGCTCAACGGTTTCTTCTGCCCTTTTTGCCACCCGATACAGTAGGTCCTTCTCTACGCTGAAGTATGGGTAAGTGCAGGTATTATCTGGGTTCACTAACTCGCCATCTATTTTCACTACGTTTTCCCGTGCATTTATTAGGGCGGGGTCTTTCAACTGTTCTGTGGCAAAGTTTTCCCTGTGAACCTCAAGATCAGAAAACTCCACAGACGGTAGGTTTTCGTCTGAGGAGGTGGGCTCCTCTCCAGTTTCTTGAGTCTCCCCTGCCAATACTGATAAGGGAAATTCCGGAGAGTCCTCACCACTCTCAGGGGAGTTCTGGCTATCCCATTCCTGGTACATAGGGGCACCCGTGGGGGGCTCAGGATCATCCCACAGTTCCCAGAACTTCGGAAAATCCCTTCCCACAATGGCGTCATGCGGTAACTGAGATACTAAGCCCACTGGATGAGAGAGGGTACCTTTGGGGGTCTCGAAACACACTGTAGTCACTGGATACTCTCGGGTGTCCCCATGCACACAAATAACAGCTACCTTGCTATTCCCAGAGACCTCTGTTTTAACTAACTCAGCCTTTATCAGGGTCACAAGGCTACCTGAATCCAGCAATACCACAACATTTCTACCATTAACACACATTTTGCATAAATGTTTCTCAGTTCCTCGAATGGCAGTGCATGCGACTGTCGCACACAGCGACTGACGTCTGCCCGTCAGAAAGTCACACTGCATGGGTTCCTCCACAACCGGGCAATTGGCTGCAATATGTCCCGCTTGCCGGCAGCGGTAGCAAACGATCCTTCTTGCCGCCTCTTGAGCCGCTGATTTCCCAGGCTGTTCTCGCCAAACTTGGGGTAGAGCTCCCACCCTCTCACTCTCTCCACCCTCACCCCTTGGAATCCTCTTATCCGCCCCTGGGGATGGTCTGGTCTTAGGGTGGAAAGTCCGAGTGTCTCTGGAAGAGGCCGTCAGGTTCTCTGTAGCCAAGTATTTCTCCACACGATCCACAAGACCATCGGCCGTCTCTGGGTCTCCATGGCTTACCCACTTTTGGATGGCAGTAGGAAGAGCTCTCAAAAACCGATCCATTACAACACGTTCCACAATCTTTGGTGCGGACAAAGTCTCTGGCTGTAGCCACTTTCTGCTTAGGTGAATGAGATCATACATTTGAGACCTGGGGGGTTTTCCAAGCTGGAAAGTCCAGTTATGCACACGCTGAGCCCGGACAGCCTGGGTGACACCCAGCCTTGCCAATATTTCAGCTTTTAGCATCACATAGTCTTTTGCTTGGTCAGGCTCTAGGTCATAGTAAGCCTTCTGCGATTCACCAGTTAACAGAGGAGCCACCAGTCCAGCCCACTGCTCCTCAGGCCACTTTTCTCTTTCAGCAGTCCTTTCAAATGTGGTCAAAAATACCTCTGGATCATCCTCTCCAGTCATTTTTGTCAATAAACGACTCACCCCAAAGGACGCAGTATTAGTGGGACGGCTTTCCTCACTGGTCTGCGGACGTTGCTGCATTACTGCTTCCATTTGTTGTAGTCTCTGCTCTTGCTTCTGTAACAGGTCTATGAAGCGGGCCTCAGATTGCTGCTGGGCTTGTTGCTGAGCTGCAAGGCTCTGTTGATGAGCTTGCTGCTGGGCTGCGAAGTTCTGTTGTTGAGCTGCAAGGCTCTTTTGCAAACCTGCATTTGTCTGCTGTTGATTGGCATTTGCTAGAGCCAGCTGCTTCAGTATCTCCTCCATGCTGGCTTAAAAAAAAACTGCCCGCATTCTCCACCAACTGTGAGGGGGTTAGCTCGGCAGCGGGTGTGTGTGACCCCCGGGATGGGCTCCCCACACAAAACAGGCCCAGCAAACGGAGGTTGTGGTTTTCAAAATCAAAAAAAAGGTGCGGTTTATTTTCTATTTACAGTGACAAAACACAGCAAAGCCAAAAGAAACATAAACAAATTAAATCCTGGTCAACTTGACCTCTGACTAAACATACAGGTTTCCTAACTAACAACTGGGATCAGCCTAGTGCTGTCCTAGTCCCTAAGTCCCTGGTTTTGAATGTCCAAGCAAATAGCCACACAGGTTTTTTCTCACCGCACAGGGGTTCACTCTCCCTAGACAGTCCACACAGGTCTGGTTCCAGGCATGAGCTAACACCTAATGAATCTGGGAGTTCTTATAGAGGCCTAAATGAGCTGACAAGGTTCAGCTGGTCTCCTCATCTCTGTCTGCACGACGCCCCACACTCTCCCTAGAGGTATGAGTCATCCATGAGCCCACTAGCCTTAGCTGGGCTTATACAACTCTCCACCTAGTTGTATAAGTCGGCGTAAAGCCTGAATCTGGGCGAAATATATCTACCCCCCTGGATGCAACCAGGTGACTTTACCTTCCTGCTGTCACACTGTGATCAGAGATATGAAAAAAAATAAGACAAGTGTAGCGGGTATGTACTTTCCCGGGTGTAAATTTGAATTTGACAGAGACATTGGTGATGTGTAATTCCCTGCAGCCCAGTAGGTGGCGCTGTTGCCCTGGGCTGGGGTTGAATCATTGCTGTGTGCTGTGCCTCCTTTTTGTCCTCCCTCTGCAGCGGTATGGTGGGGCGGGGAACCCGCCGTACTTGCTGGGAGAGGGTATAAAGGGGGCCGACCATCTTTGTCACGGGGTCGAAGTCCAAAGCACTTTCAGCTTGCGGACGGTGGTTCGTGTCGATCCTCTGGGTGGCCTAGGCCTAGAGGACAGCCGGAGGTCGTGTTCCATCCCAGGCACCTTTAGCCTGGGGTGAGGTACTCGGATGGAGGTCCGGAGCTCAGTGCCCAACACTGAGTTCCGCGAGGGAAGGAGATCCTAGGGAACCCCGGGAGTGGGTACCCAAATCCGGAAGGCGCAATGGACCGGGGGGAGCTCCTCACTTGAAGACCCGGTGCAGCATATTGCCGGTGACAGCTGAGCCTCTCATCGGAGACCGCCTGGAAGGAAATCCCCCCCTCGTGCGGAGACCGTAACCCACTTTCAGGAAGGAAACTGGGCCTATTCGCATCCACACCTCCTTTTCTGTTCTGTTTCTACCAAGGGAGTTCAACTGATTGTGTTCATTCGCAGAAGAATAAAGGAGTGTTGAACTTTAATGGTGTGGGGCTCATTTCCTGACAGACATTGTTCAAGGTGACTCTTGGAGGGAGGATCCAGGTGCACAGCACTGACCCGAAGGTAATACAAGAACGTTGCTTATGCCGCACTGACACATGTGGTGGAAGCCAGGCGTGGTGTCCCCGCTCTCTCCCCTCTAAGATACCCCTAGACAACAGAAAGACGAAACGAGAGAAAGAGGGGAGTGGAGGTGGTCGCTACACAAAGATAAATTATTTAAGAACTTTTTCCACCTTTATTGTGACCTATAAACTGTACATCTCAGTTGAACAACAAACTGAAATCTTTTAGGTGGAGGAAAGTAAAAATTAAACAATAAAATAATATGGTTGCATAAGTGTGCTTAAACTAATTCTTTGTTGAGGCACCTTTTGATTTTATTACAGCACTCAGTCTTTTTGGGTATGAGTCTATCAGCATGGCACATCTTGACTTGGCAATATTTGCCCATTCTTCTTTGCAAAAACACTCCAAATCTGTCAGATTGCGAGAGCATCTGCTGTGCACCGCCCTCTTCAGATCACCCCACAGATTTTTAATCGGATTCAGGTCTGGGCTCTGGCTGGGCCATTCCAAAACTTCTTCTGGTGAAACCAATCCTTTGTTGATTTGGATGTATGCCTTGGGTCGTTGTCATGCTGAAAGATGAAGTTCCTCTTCATGTTCAGGTTTCGTGCCAATATTGACTGGTATTTGGAACTGTTCATAATTCCCTGAAGAAAAACAGCTCCAAAGCATAATGCTGCCACCACCATGCTTCACTGTGGGTATGGTGTTATGTTGGTGATGTGCAGTGTTGTTTTTGCGCCAAACATATCTTTTGGAATTATGGCTAAAAAGTTCAAACTTGGTTTCATCAAACCATAACACATTTTCCTGCACGCTTTTGGGAGACCTCATATGTGTTTTTGCAAAATTTAGCCGGGCTTAGATGTTTTTCTTCGGAAGAAAAGGTTTTTGTCTTGCCACTCTACCCCATAGCCCAGACATATGAAGAATACGGGAGATTGTTGTCACGTGTACCACACAGCCAGTACTTGCCAGATATTCCTGGAGCTCCTTTAATGTTGCTGTAGGCCTCTTGGCAGCCTCCGTGACCAGTTGTCTTCTCGTCTTTTCATAAATTTTGGAAGGACGTCCAGTTCTTGGTAATGTCACTGTTGTGCCGTATTTTCTCCACTTGATGATGACTGTCTTCACTATGTTCCATAGTATATCTAATGCCTTTGAAATTCTTTTGTACACTTCTCCTGACTGATACCTTTTAACAATGAGATCCCTCTGATGCTTTGGAAGCTCTCTGCGGACCATGGCTTTTGCTGTAGGAATGCTGAACCTTACTTGGGGTTAATCAGAGGCACTTTAAATGATGGCAGAACTGACTCTTAATTAACCAGAATTTGAATGTGATTGCTTAATTCTGAACACAGCTACATCCCCAGTTATAAGAGGGTGTGCCCACTTATGCAACCACATTATTTTTTATTTTTTATTTTTACTTCCTAACCCTAAAAGATTTCAGTTTGTTGTTCAACTGAGTTGTACAGTTTATATGTCACATTAAAGGTAGAAAAAGTTCTTAAATGATTTATCTTTGTCTCATTTTTTTACATCACAGAAACCTGACATTTTAACAGGGGTGTGTAGACTTTTTTTATATCCACCCTACATACAGTAAACAACGTTGTGCTTCAGCAGCAGTGGGGGGGGGGGGGTTCCCATCCTGTTCCCAGAAAGGTTTTGTATTTTATGAATAAATACAAGGCTACCTTTTAATTGGCTGAGATGGAGAGGTGGGCGGATGACATCACAATATCTGCCTTAGCTTCAGGTGGCATTTACTGAGCATTTACAAAAGCATATTAAAAAGCTCAACTTTTTTTTAGGCTTGGATAAAATGGAAGGGTTGGAACCCATGTCAGGGTTTTTTTTTATTGCATAGGAGAGTCACCCTTTCTATTTGCCTGGTGATCATCGTTACCAAGACAAAGTGAGGGGTAATCAAAAATTTTGAGTTGCCACCAGAACAAAGATAGAAAGGAAATTTTCCAATGGAGAAACTTGTTCTGGTGACAGCTAAGAAAAGATTTCCCTCACTTTGGAGAAATTTCTTCTCACTTCCGGTTGTGTCTACAGGATAGGAAGTATAAGGAAGACTGAACAGAACCAAGATGGCAAACAAAAAGAAAAAGAAAACAGGTAGGGTTTTTATCCATTCCCCATTCTATGCACAGAAACATAATCGTGGGGAAAAAGTATACTTTAAATATCGACAGAACTCCAATAGGCTCCAACATCTTGCTCAATGTCTGCTAAACGCTGCATAATGCTTGTACATGCTTGCAGAACACAACAACCTTTGGGTTGTTGTTCGTTTGCTGTGCCTATTTAGAAAAAAGTGACAGGTCCTCTTGAAAACTTGCTTTTCCCCATGCACTATTATTTGGTCGTGCGCCGCCACCACTCTATATCAATGTTTGAGCTGTGAGTCTAAATACCTGAAAGCAATGGGTAGCTTTTGAACAGGGGCTGGGGCAATTTCAAAGACAGTCAGTGCAGAATTAAAAAAAAAAAAAACAGAATTACACACCCCCGCTCCGTCGCTCCTACTAGCTTAGGGGGGTGTATTTTTTCCCATTATATGTGCCCCTTTCTGATGATCATGAGCTGGTCGGAGCGGAGGGAATATTTCTTCAGTTTTGGGTGCATGCCCATTCAGCTCCGCTCGCATGTTCTTCTGCCTTGGCTCAAGTTCCGACCAGCCGCCTGCCTGCTTATCTCCTTGCCTTCACTGGTGGAGTGATCTTCCTCTACTCCCCACCCAGTAGGAGCCGGGGCACAGAGAGTGAGACTTGACTGGCTGTGAGGCGGGCGGCGACGGGCAGAGAGTCGCTGATTGCCGCCATTACTAGTAAAAAAATAAAAAAAATGTCCCAGGATTTCTTTTTAAAAATCTGGTCACCTTAGTTAAAAGGCTTCAAAGCAGTGGCGTAAATACTAGGGTCGCAAAGGTCAAACTTGCGACTGTGTTGCAGTAAACAGCTGAAAAATGCCCGTTAAAACTATACTCGTCCCTGAACTTCCTCTCCCCTGTGCCCCATCTTTGTGCACCTGACAGCGGAATAGTCAGGTGCACAAGGAAGGGGCGCGGGGGGGGGGGGGGGTGAGGAAGCTTGACGATAAGTGAAAGTGACTGCAAGGTGGGGGCACTGAGGAGAGGAGGACCAAAGCTTGCAGGTAACTGCAAGAGGTCAGTATGTCGTGAGCCGGGCAGGTGAGCGGGCGGGCGGAGCAGTCAGCGTGTGAGTGAGCGGGTGGGTCCGCAGGTGAGTGAGCGGGTAGGCCAGTCGTCAGGTGAGCAGACGGGCTGGCCAGTCAGCGAGCCGGTGGGCAGGATAGCAGAGAGATGACATCATCTCTCGCTGCCCGCCCTGCATCACTGCAGTTCCGCCCTCACTTTGCAGCCGCGGGCAGCAGAGAGAATACATTATCTCTCTGCTGCCTGTCTTCACTCAGGTGAAGGTGATGTGGTGAGTGGCAATCAGCAACGTGTGACAGGTGACGTGGTGAGTGACAATTCGCAACGTGTGGCAGGTAACGTGGCAAGTGACAATCCACAACGTATGGCAGGTGACGTGGCAAGTGACAATCAGCAACGTGTGGTAGGTAACGTGGCAAGTGACAATCTGCATCTGGTGGCAGGTGACGTGGCAAGTGACAATCTGCATCTGGTGGCAGGCGACGTAGCAAGTGACAATCCGTATCTGGTGGCAGGCAAGTGACAATCCACATCTGGTGGCAGGTGACGTGGAAAGTGACAAGCTCAGGGCTGAACTATTTAATTTTATATAACAATGTAATAATATAAATAATGCGCTTCAATCATCCTGACACTATAACAACCATGGTGCCGTGATGATGGAAGCGCCAACACCAGCCATTGCCCCAATAAATTTACCGCAAAAACACTTATTTTCTGGCAGTGCCCCTCCCGAGACTAGACTTGTCCCTGGTGAACATTTTACATTTCCATCAAAGGGCAACAGGAGAGATTCCCTTTAAGCAATGCTCCTGGAAAATGTCCCTAAGATTAAGAAATACTTCTATGATTAAATGATGCAATGATGTCTTAATCATCACTCACCCCAAGACGTCTTGATTTTGCATTGGGATCTACTGGTGTGAAGTTCGCAGATGCTTGGGATGAATTAAAATTCTGGAAAGAGGTCCCATTGCTGTTATTCCCAGACAAAGATGGGGTAGAATTATTGTATTCTGGGTATCCTGTCTGTGTGTTGCACTGTTGTACACTGGGTGGCACATGTGCTCTCTGAGAAGGGTTGGGAGTGGTATATAGAGTGTTCAGTCTTTGTGCATCCCAATGATAACCAGTAGAGGGCGTATTTATCATTTCAGAAGTGGAGGGCATATTATGTTCATCATTAAGCTGCTGTCTATTCCATTGTCGAGCAGTCGGCGTGCTGTTATTTATCTGATAAGCGCAGGGTGCATTATTTTCAGACATTAGTGTGTGTATGTTCTCTTGTTCAGTAGCTGGGGTTAATATTTGGGAAGGGGTCTGGTAGGGCATACATGTTGGCAAATCAACAACTGATTCATAAGAAGGCGGAGGAGAGTCGTCATTTTGCAGCTGATCAGCAGGCGGTGCAGTAGCATGAATCCACATTGGAATAGCATGACAGGTGCCATACCCAGGAGGTGTGTACGTAACATAGTCATGTCTACGACTCAATTCATTCCCTTCTGTAAACATACCTGAAGGAGAGAAGAATTGAAAAAATAAAGATTCCCCCCGGTAAGACATGGATACAATGAAATAATGCAACAACGCAGAGTCAAAACTGAACCTAACGTGGTTGTAAACCCCAGTCATGAAATTTGAAATAAGCTCATACAGTGTGTTGAAAAAGTATTTGCCCATTCTTCTTTGCACAATAGCTCAAGCTCTGTCAGATTGGATGGAGAGCGTCTGTGAACAGCAATTTTCAAGTCTTGCCACAGATTATCAATTGGATTTAGGTCTGGACTTTGGCTGGGCTAGTCTATCACATAAAATCCCAATAAAATACATGTACGTTTTTAGTTATAACATGACAAAATGTGGAAAATTTCAAGGGGTATGAATACTTTTTCAAGGCACTGTATATCGGTAGTGTTTACTTGTCCCTCTTCAAAGCTCTAAGTGTCTTTTCTCTCTGGTGCTTCATTCCTCTGTTATCAGCATGAGTCACTTCTGAGAAGTTTTCCGACATGTGATAACATGAGCTAAAATTTGATAAGCACACAGCTTGTCTCTTCAGAATACAGCTCTGCATGCCACTTTCATGCCCCTCCAATCGGAGCTCTCACAGTGCCTCAGAGCTGTAACTGCAGTTCTCCACTTCCTTCTCTGTACAACTCACAGATAGATAAAGATTGTATCACTTTGAAAGGTTGTAGAGAAAAGAAGTACTATATTTATTGGCGTATAACACTCACTTTTTTACCCTGAAAATAGAGGGTAAACTGTGCCTGCGTGTTATACGCAGGGGGCTGTGGAAAGTTTTTTTCCTGAAACTTCCCTCTTAAAGTTAGGGTGCGTGTTATACGCCTGTGTGTGTTATACCCCGATAAATACGGTAGTTAACCGCTTGCCGACCGCCTCCTGTACATTTACGTCGGCAGAATGGCACGGACAGGCATATCAACATACCTGTACGTCCCCTTTAAATGCCTGTCCGTGTGGTCGCGCGCCCGCTGCCAGCGGGGCGCTCGCGACCCTGCCGCCATCCCCATGAATTGTCGATCACCGCGGGGATCCGTGTACTCGGAGCGGAGATCATTGTCATGTGACACAGAGACCATCCCCCCTACAGTAAGAAACACTATGCAGGGAACACTTAACCCCTACAGCGCCACCTAGTGGTTAACCCCATTCACTGCCAGTGTCATTTTCACAGTAATCAGTGCATTTTTATAGCACCGATCGCTGTGAAAATGACAATGGTCCCAAAAATGTTTCAAAAGTGTCCGATGTGTCCGCCATAATGTCGCAATCACGAAAAATCACTGATCGCCGCCATTACTAGTAAAAAAAAAATTATAAAAATGCCATAAAACTATCCCCTATATTGTAAACGCTACAACTTTTGCGCAAACCAATCAATAAACGCTTATTATGATTTTTTTTACCAAAAATATGTAGAAGAATACTTATCGGCCTAAACTGAGGGGAAGAATTTTTTTTTTATATATTCTTTGGGGATATTTATTATAGCAAAAAGTAAACAATATTGCATTTTTTTCAAAATTGTCGCTCTATTTTTGTTTATAGCACAAAAAAAAAAACCGCAGAGGTGATCAAATACCACCAAAAGAAAGCTCTATTTGTGGGAAAAAAAGGACGTCAAGTTTGTTTGGGAGCCACGTCGCACGACCGCGCAATTGTCAGTTAAATCGCAAAAAGGGGCCTGGTCTTTAACCAGCCAAAATGGCCCGGGGCTGAAGTGGTTAAAGCGGAGTTCGGGCGAAAAAAAAAAATGAAAAGTCAGCAGCTACAAATACTGCAGCTGTTGACTTTTAATATATGAACACTTACCTGTCCAAGGCACCCGCGATGTTGGCACCCGAAGCCGATCTGTCCCTCGGCTCTCGGGTGGAGACGCCGCCATCTTCGGTAACGGAATCTGGAAGTGAAACCTTGGGGCCTCACTTCCTGGTTCCCTACTGCGCATGCGCGAGTCACGCTGCATGATCCCACTGGTCCTTGCTGTCTTCTGGGACCTGTGTGTCTCCCAGAAGACAGCGGGGGGAACGGAGGAGGGGCCGGACATGGAGTAGATCGACACGGATACTGCGGTGATCTATGCCCGGAAGTAGGAGCAAATACCTGGATTACACAGGTATCTGCTCCCCCTCCCCCTGAAAGGTGCCAAATGTGACACCGGAGGGGGGGAGGAATCCGAAAAAGCGGAAGTTCCATTTTTGGTTGGAACTCCGCTTTAAACAAGTAAAACCTATGTAGGAGGATTTGTTTCATCTCTGTGTATCACCTGAGGCTATTCACTTCACTGGGTATATGTGAGGGTTTACAACCACTTTAAGATGTCCAACCCTCCATATGGCCAATCAATGTTAAAGAAGACTTGCTTCCTGGACCATCTCTCGTTGTTTAGATGACTGTGGTAGACCAAAATCCAGGGCTGTCGTTACCAGAGAGCCCTTGTGAGCTGGTGCCTAAGAAAGCAGGGTTCGAGTGGACACCACCAAGCTCCATAATGTATCAATGCTGATAGTGATTCACTATTTTGTTTGCATCTTTTAACCACCTCAGAACATTTTTGGCTAAATTGAGCAAAGAAACGATAGGGATAAGGGTGTGTAGGAGATTATGAGGGGTGTCAGAAGGCTCTTTATAGTGCAGGAAACATTAAAGCCCCCCCCCCCCCCCCCGGCTCACCATTAAAATAGAAATAAAGACAAAACTTTTTTTGAATTTTGGCTAGAGTAAGAGAGGTTTATAACCCTGTAATTTTTTCCCAATGGGAAAATTTCCCTTCACTTCCTCTTCCATAGCCACAACAGGAAGTGAGGGAATCCCTGGTTCTCACCCAGGTCTTTAGAATTAGTGTCTCCATCGAAAGATTTCCCCTTTATTCCCTTTCTGGGAGATTTTCTTTCCCTTTCACTTTTAGTTATTACAGTAAGACCCCGTTCACACCTGAGTGATTTTCTGCTGGAAGCTTGTAGCTCTAAAACGCTCAACAAGCCAAATCCTATTCATTTCAATGGCCCCTGTTCACATCTGAGCGTTCTGTCACCTGACGCTCAAAAAAGTACATAAGCTTCTTTTTGGCAGATTACAAGCTTTTTTGACCCTCTAGACTTCAGTGGAAACGTCTGACTTGAGCGTTTTACGAGCGTTTTCTGCTCTCCGCCCCTAATTTTCTCTCCTCCCCCTAGTGCTTTCTAATAGCTAAACAAAAACGCCTGAAGCTGTAAAAACGCTTGTAATACACTTCTAAAACGCTTTAAAAAAGCTTGTAAAAAGCTGCAAAAAAGCTTTAAAGAAACGCCAGTAAATTGATATGCCCAGGTGTGAATGGAGCCTTAGGTTAAGCTCTCCATACACTATTAGAAAATCATTTGTATATAGTGCTTATCCCTGAAGGAGCTGCTGATGTTTGGGTCCCCTGACTCCAGAAGTCAACGACCTTACAGGTAATGCCACACCCTCTGAAACACCAAAGGGACACCTGAAGGGAAAAACAAAGCTCAAAGGATGGAAATTAAGTAATAAAAACTTTAACAAATACATGGAAATAGTTACCAAATAATGTGTGACTCAGTAATTAGAAAGTGGACCAGTGACTTTACTCCTAATCCCTACACTAAAGGGGCTCCTGACTAAGGGGCAATGCAAATAGAGTGGTTTGACAGTCCCTGGCAAACTGCTTCCCAATGGCCAGTGCGTTGGGGCCCAAATCCAGGGTTGGAGAGCTCAAATGTGAGTACCAGAAACACGTGTGTAAGAGCCTAAACAGTGTACCAAGTGACAATACTGTTCCCTGAATCCCTTATAAAGAATGTGAAGAGTATGGCCAGTGGCTTCTCATGGACACATAGGATGGCGACTTTCCTCTTCCCGCTCTTTGTGCGGGGCTCCATGATGCCAGCTGTTGTGATTTCCTCCCCGCAACAGGGAAAGACACCAGACTTGACAGTGGTGCTCCCACAGACCAGAAGATGTTAGCGACTTTTTGCATCCCTGATATTGCAGAAAATTGTCCCATCAGCACAGACCCTCCAAAATTCCCCCTCCTAGCACAAATCTTCTTCCCCCATCCCCCCTCCCAACACAATTATTTTCCCCTGCTGCCCCCCAAATTTCCCCCAACTGTCTTGTGGGCCCCCACACTTCATAGTGCCCAGGGCAGCCGTCCCTCCTGCGCACCCCTTGTCCCAGCCCTGATGCAGAGATCTGTAGTTGAGTCTCCCTGGGGACTATATCTCCCACAAGTCCTTTCTCCTACAGCAGGCTTAGTCCTTTCCCAGGCTGCACAGCAACAGCATTACTCTTTTCATTACTGTTTTGCCAGATGATGGATGGGGCTTTCCTTTGGCTGCACACAGCTTTGCAGCACAGCTTTACAAGTGTCTTGTGTCCTCTCTCCTCACTGGCAAGCAAGCAGAGGGATAACAGCTAACAGCTAACAGCTGCAGCACTGGCTATGTGTGAGCAGCTGCAGCATGGGTGACATGGTCAGTGACAGCCTGGTCAGTGCAGTGAATCAGGGGCTACATGGAAGAGAAAAAAATTCTATCCTGCTCCTTTTGACTGAGGTTTAAAACAAACATCAATTTGACCCCAGTAACAATTAGAAAAATCAAACGATCGTTCCTTAACCACTTCCCATCTGGCCTATAGCAGGATGACGGCCGGGCGGTGGTTCTGTTATCCTGACTGGATGTCATTTGACGTCTTTCAGGAAAACATGCCGGCATGCAGTGCGGCGATCGGTGGTGCTGCGTGTCACTCTGACACACCGCATCTCCGATTGTGGTAAGGAGCCTCTGACGGAGGCTCCTTACCATGTGATCAGCTGTGACCAATCACAACTGATCTGAGCATGAACCAGGAAGTGCCCTTCAGATGCCAATCAGTAATGCCTGTCAGTAGCTTCTCATCAGTGCTGCCTATCCAGTGCCATCTATCAGTGCCGCCTATCAGTGCCCATCAGTGGCGCCTATCAGTGCCCATCAGCGCCGCCTATTAATGCCGCCTATCAGTGTAGCCTATCGGAGCCCATCAGTGCTGCATATCAGTGCCCATCAATTCTACATATAAGTGCCCATTAGTGCCACCTTATCAGTACCACCTCATCAGTGCCCATTAGTGCAGCCTCATCAGTTTTTTTTTCCTGATGACGCAAATCTTGCGAAATGCATAAAATTTTGACAGCCTGCCTTACACTGGAGCGGTATGACTTTTAAATTTAATTTACAGCTTTGATGCTAGCCCAGGTCCCCATGTGTTTTTTAGTAAACAGCCTGGCCATTGCTTCCCTACACAGCTGGTAGTATACTTGGTTGTATACTTTTTATCTTTGTACACTTTTAAATAAAAACGGTATTACACTATTATCCGTTTTTTTGTGTGGCTCTTTGCGGTGGAGCTTTTAACCCATTCTAGAGTGGAAGATTGATATTCACCTTGTTTATAAAGAAGTTACTTTGATTGATCCACTGGAGATTGGAGCGATTGGGAATCAAGAGTACCTGTTACATGCCTGATGGTCATTTATGGCCAAATATTTCCAGTGAGCACATTTGAGTGTCACGTCGGGTGAAGCACTTATTCAGTATACTGCACCCTTATTTGTTATATGCCTGATGGTCAATTATGGCCGAATATGTCCGGTGAGCACATTTGAGTGTCACGTCGGGTGAAGCACTTATCCAATATACTGCACCCTTTCAAGAGCACGGTGGTTGGATTCCGATCACTCTGATTACAGCTTTATTAGCCCATTTCTGTTATTATTTATTTGATTATTTTTCATATTATGGGTGTTTATGGACATTATTTACCTGTTGCGCCCTTATATAGTTTTCTTCACCATGTATTAGTATCCACAAATTTTTGGAGCTGCACTAGTAATTATTTAATCAATTTCTTAATTTATTATTTTTGCGCCCATTTCCATTTTTTTATTGCAGCCTCATTAGTGCCCGTCAGTGAAGGAGAAAACAACATTTTATAACAGAAACAAAGAAAAACTTTTTTTTAAAAAAAAATTTCAGCCTTTTTTAGTTTGTTTAGCAAAGAATAAAAACCCCAGAGGTGATTAAATACTACCAAAGGAAAGCTCTATTTGTGGGAAGAAAATTATAAAAATGTAGTTTGGGTACAGTGTTGCATGACCGCGCAAGTGACATTTAAAGTGCGACAGCGCTGAAAGCTGAAAATTGTCCTGGGCAGGAAGGGGGGAAATTGCCTGGTACTGAAGTGGTTAAATGAAACATTTCAACCAAGTATTTATTGAACAATACTTCCAGCAGACGTAGTGAGTCAGTCAATATTATAGGAATTGTAAAAATGCTTGGGATAAACATAGGTCTATAAGTAACATAGGTCTGTAGGTATTTATAACTTTAAATACATGGATTTTTACTACGTATATAGTTTATATTTGCACCTTTCACCACAAAATGATAAAACCAAATCCTGATCAATACAAGTGATAAAAGAAGTTGTGGACAAAGCCCCTTGATTATAATATTCCCCCTTGTAAGCGAAGGGCTTCACCATACTAAGCTATAATTGCTGATGCTCACCAATGCATACTTATAACATGCTGATGTTATTTGATACATTTCATCTGAGTTCATCCATAACAAGTCGTTATGTTGTGCATCCATGGTAATAACGGATGTAGTACCTTATATGGTTTCTTTCATTTTGCTCAATAAAACGTTATTGCAATAAAATAATGGTGGCCTGGCCAGCTCCGGATGACGGATGCAGCATGATCCCTTTGGGGCGTCTGCTGTCCGGAGCAGCGCTAAGGTAGACCACTCATTAGGGGTAATTAACACTATACAAGGCAATAAAATAAAAAGTTTACTAGCAATGGTATAAAGTTTACAACTCAAGAACCCATTGAAGATGTTTGAGCCTTTCCTTATTTTCAAATGTTATACCATGACATTGTTCTTATGTGATCAAATGACCCAAAAAGTAACGTTCACAACTTGTCATTATCTCCTCATTTTTTTTCTATTGTTACTTTCTGTTGTATATGAAAAAAAATTTTTTTAATAAAAATATTGAAATAAAAAAAAAAAGAAGTTCTGGACTATTGGATCAATATTACCTTTCTGTAATGGGAAGGTGAAAGGAAAAGAGGGGGATCCTGCATTTAAAGTGATCGCGAGAGGACATACCTTTCTATAATGGGTAGGTGCTATAGATGGTGAGACCCTGCCAATTTTACATTACATGTCATTTACATCTAATTTACATAAAAAGGATGAGTCAAGTGAAGAAAAGATCACAGATTTATTATAGAATGTATGTGAGATGTACACACGAGGGTACATTCATGCAATGTGCTCAAAGTTGCGTTATACAAATGTTTTTTGTGAATTAGAACACTGCAAAATTTGATATCAATTTAATTCAATTATTTTTGTTTATTTTAATTTTTCTATAAAGGCTTTATAGTGCTTCATATATTTTTTATAAAAAAACTGCTGTGTTTATGACAGACTGTGGCATATACGGCATTTTTTTTTACTTTGCCCATAGTTACCCACAAAGTAATATTTTTTTTCTGTAGAGGTCTTTAATTTGGACCAAAAATGTGTGATAATTCAGGAGGGACAAAAGTTATAAAAACAGGTCATGTGGGACTGCGTAAAAAGTAAAATATCAGTTTTGGATGGACTGACCCTGTAAGAATGTAAACAGTGAAATGCGATAACAATCTGCAGAGCATTCTTTAATCATCATTCATATTTAAACGGGTGTATTGTTTGCACTTACCTGTAATGAAAACAGGTCCTCTCTTCTTTTTTCGGTATTTCACTCCCACAGCCGATTGCAGTGTGACAAGTAAAAAAGGGATGAACTGATATAAAATCACAGACGGATGGTGGGTTAAATAAATACAGATCATAAAAGGTCTGTTTTTCTCTGCTGCTGGCTCCACTCCCTTGCCTCTGTTACAATTAATGACATCATTGCACAGACGCACATTCACCCTGAACATCCTGCCATCACTAAATACGAGTTTGCATCTGTCATAGAAAATTCAATCTTCAATGGGCCCTCATTTAAAAAAAAACAGACTACCTACCATCCTTTCCTCTACTTGTGAATTCTTAAAGGGTAAGATACAAAAACAAAATCGAATATATAACCCATCCCGAATTCCTTGCCAAATTGTGGAACACAAGAACAGATCCCAGATGCAGAAGGTATAGCTCATAGGGATGGCTAGGAGAAGGAAAGTTGTGTGCCTGGGAACAGATCACTGAACGTTCATTTAGTTAAAGTAGATGTAAACTGTAGGATATGTAGAGCACCCCCTAAGGAGCAATGGGATCCCCCAAGCTGCACAGCCAGGCACACTGAATCTCCACAGGCACTCAGAGAAAAGCCTTGTACACACGATCAGATATCCTATGGATTCTAATCCGATGGTTTTTTCCATCGGAAATCCGATGAAGCTGACTTCCATCAGTCTTGCCTACACACCATCAGTCAAAAAACCGACCGTTCCAAACGCGGTGACGTAAAACACTCCGATGAGCCGAGAAAAATTAAGTTTAATGCTTCTGAGCATGCGTCGACTTGATTCTGAGCATGCGTGGGTTTTTTATCCGATGGACTTGCCCATAGACGATCAGAGTTTTCGATAATTTTTTTATCCATCTGAAAAATTTAAAACATGTTCTATTTTTTAAAACCGATGGAAAAAAGACTGATGGGTCCCATACACGATCGATGGATTGTTTTCATCAGACAAACCGGACGGTTTTCATCGGTTAAACCGATCATGTGTACAGGGCTTCAGAGAACAGTCTAGTACTTTGTTTTTGGTATTTATTTGAGGGATTAGAACTTGGATGGGGATTGGGAATTATGGGATGCCCACTTGACTTCTGAACAATTCCAGGGACAACTGGTCCTATATACACTCCTCTGTTTCCTCCAGCTCTCACTTGCTGTCAGAACTTCCAGCTCTGTCACTCTAAAGGTATTTGTAGCAATGGCCCATTACAGGAAGGGACTCGCAGCCCCTATACTTATACAACGTTGGAGTGACACAGCTAACACATTTCCAGCACTTCCTACCACGGTCACTGAGCCCAGCGCCACCTCTTCAGGCACTGCCAACCCACTGGCTGAAGCTGCTCCTTTCACTAGTCCTCCTGGCTGACTTCTCCCCACTGTCCTCCAGACTAACACTCTCTCCACAGTCTTCCAGACTGACACTCCCCAGCCCACCCGGCTGACTTCTCAGAAGAACTCCCGGACGTGCTGACCTGCTCCTGCTGTCCTCTTACTTGCTCTTGTGCCCGCAAGATAGAATTTCTTTGTGTGTGTTGTAGAGGGTCCCCCCAACACCCGAGCCCTAGGCCTGAAGTCATCCCCACCCCAGACTAGGGGGCACCCTCAAGGGCCACTGACAGCCTCCTCAGCACTCCATCTCCATTTTCCAACCAACTGCAGTACTCATGACTATTTATTTATTGTATTTTATTTTTATATATTTTTTATACCACAACAACATATGCACAAACATAGCATTGAAATCAAAACACAAAAAAACATACACAAAGCAAAAAAAAAGGGGGGGGGATTTTAACCTACCCCTTTTCCCACTCCTTCCACTGTCAAGTCAATACACAATCCTTTTAGCCCCTTTAATAAAAACAGTTTTTCTTTTTCCATACATCTATATTCTGGCAAAGGTAACTCATAACTCAGTCCCGTATCCATATCGTCAAGCCACGGTTTCCAAATTGTATCAAACCTCTTAAAAAGTCCTCATAAAGAAAACATGCCTCTCATAGGAGATGGATCTATTCAGATCAAATATCCAATTTGTCTCCTTGACACAAAGAGCGCTCGTGCAACAGTAAACCACCTTGGTGGTTTAAGCACTGAGCTATCAAGATAGCCCAGTAGACATATTAAAGGATCCACTGAAAGATTCAAATCTAAAAGCTTATTAAGTGTACCCACAACCTCTGCCCAATACCTCTGAAGTTTCGGGCATCGCCATAGTAAATGTATCAATGACCCTGGATTGCCACATCTGGAGCAAGCTATGTCGGTTGTTAAGCCAATAATAAATGTAGCGGGGTCTCCTTTAAGACTCCCAGGACTACCTTACCCAGAACCCCTTTCGGCAATGTTTCCACCCCAGAGACTCCTGGGAGGGGTTATAAAAGGAGGAGGCGAGGCTGGGCTCGGCCTCTTTGGGACACGAGACTTCAGTGACTGATCCTCCTGTGCGGATGTGCTGGTGTGCAAGGCCTGAAGCCTGAGGCCTTGCGCAGCACCAAAGAGCCTTCCACCCCACTGCGAGCCTGGGTGGCATCTGACTTCGCTTATCCTCAGCCTTGGTTGGATCGGGGACCCGATCGCTGGAGACACTGTGTGTGAGGACACAGTTGGTGGATGTTCCCGGACTGGGATCGCGTCCGGAGGGGTGAGCGAGCGTATGCTCAGACCATATACTGTTATTGCTGATGTGCCTATAGACTGCGGTGGCCCACAAGTTTATATCTGATACTCTCACTGGAGATCCATATCAGAATTGAAGAACTCAGAGGTTCTTCAGTAAAGTGTTTGTTCTAATCACAATCTTCCCACTGGATTACAAATGTTATTCTGTTATGTGCACCACCTTTAACCTCCCTGGCGGTATGATTCTTTCTGGAATTATGTACCAAAAGCGGTACAATTATTTTGCATGAAAATTTGGTGATATGTATTATAGGCCTGCGATTCTTAGTAATTACTTACTTAAACCTGACCAAACCAGAGTCTAGTAAACATCCCGGGTATGATAAATATGAAACACAAAATTATAAATTATAATATAATAAATAACTATAAATAATTATAAAAAATAGTAATCTAATTATAATAAAAATTATTCAATAATGTAATCAAATCAAAAACACTGAAATTTGCTCAGTTGCAGAATTGTCGCTGTCATTAGATTTAGTGTTTGTTGACGAATTTCCCCACAAATCGCTATCGCTCAATTCTGCGAGTGATTCTAATTTATTATCGCTGCTTTGTAGCTGGTCTAAAACCACTTTTGACATAAAGGGACACTTTTTAGTTGCTATGGACAATCCCCAGTTTACAGGCAGAAAGAACGATTTTTATTATATAAAAGTGCATGCAGGACACTGGGCAGACCACTAGGGACAAAGGGGGTGTGTAATTATTACATACAGTACTGTAATCTGCAAGATTACAGTATACTGTATGTATACTATGTGTTTACCTTTTTGAATTTGCCGCCCAGTTCCGCTCCCTTGCGCCGCTGCGGCTCGCACGGAACGGAACTAGGAAGTCAGATGGGGTCGAAAGTGCCGACACTCGCCGGAGATCTCGCTGGCGATCACAGCAGAGGACATCATCGCTGGATCGCCAGGAGAAGGTAAGGAAACTCCGCTGCGAGCTCTGCAATGTCTACCCCGAGCGTGACTCGGGGTTACCGATCCTAGCATAAAAAAACAACCCCGAGTCACGCTCGGGATTACCGCTAGGGAGGTTAAAGACTTGCCGGTGAAGAAACCATCATCCCCTAGACACTGAGTTTTAGGTATCTGAGCCAGGCCTGGCCAGCTAGTTAGTTCATTTGGTTACTGCGCCACAGGGCGCCTAGTTAACGGTCGCCCACGCGGCGCACCTTTACTGTTCATTGAATGCATAGTGTGTTTATTGCTGCAGGGCTCTGCAACCTATTTCATGTAAACTGTTACTACTGTTAACCTTCTTACCACAAATTTAAAGTAAATTAGATACCCCTTTCATTATTGCCTTGGTGTCTGAGTTTAATCATACAGCATAAGAATTATATTGTTGCCATAACTAACTGTGCCAGTAGGGGGTCGAGTAAATTGCCGGGGGTTGGCGGAGCTGTCTTCAGGACCCAAACTAAATCTGCGTCCCTCTTAGTTGAAGGTATCGCTACACGTGGGGGTTCTCGTCCGGGATCCTGGTACAGCAGGTGAACGCCAGAAGTGCCGGCATGGACCCACAAGCAATAGAAGAGTGGTGCAAAGCCTCTAGGGCAGAGCCAAACAACTCAATAGTCATCAGCCTCCCAGGGGAGGAATGGAAGACAGAGATGGTAGAGGAGTTAATGAAGTTAGTGTCCCCAGATCACACACCATGGGTGATAGATATAAAGTCAGACCCAGACACTTCATATCAGTATGCACTGGTGGAATACGGAGACGGGGTACCAGAGGCTTGCAAGCGCAAGTGTGTAAAGACGCCAGACAACAGAACCTATAGGTTGGCGCCCGCAGTAACTATAAAGAAGGAACCATCACCGATGGGATCACCGCAGGCTGCGGCCCGTACCTCACCAGAAAGAGGAGACGGAGTGACACCCCCGGTGGCACCCGCACCTGCCACTGCTATATCACCAGAATTGATAAAGGCAATAGGGGATCTACTAATCAAATGTCAGAAGACAAACACGGTGCATGTAGAGACTAGCTACCGGAGACTGAAGACATTCTCAGGGAAGCTCCCTGTCCCTGCGGGGGAAGAAGATTTTGATACCTGGGTGGAGCAGGCATTACAAGCAGTAGAGGCATGGGAGGTGCCTGAAGCGCAGAAGAGGCAACGAGTGATAGAAAGTCTCAAAGGCGCAGCAGCAGAAGCAGTGAAAAGCTTTCGGTTTGGGAATGCAGATTGCACGGCTCAAGACTGTCTAGCCATGCTACAGGAAGAGTTTGGTCAATTGGAAAAGGTGACAGAGATGGTCTACCAATTTGAACATACTTTCCAACAGCCAAGGGAGAAACTTTCAGAGTATGTTAGGAGACTGAACAGGTTGCTGTGCAAGATTGTGTTGAAGAAGGGAATGAAACCCCAAGATTTCGGATGCGGCAAGAATGAAGCAAGTCTTAAAGGGAGCGTTACGCTCGGATCCAGTCTAGCTGCACCTGAAAACCTCGGGAGGAGGAACGTTACTGACTTATGCTGACTTGATAAAAATCATCAGAGATGAGGAGGCGCTACAACAGGACCAGCAAATGATTAAGACAAATGTTGTCCCCGCACAGGTGCTAGTCAATCCAGTGATGACCCCTGAAAGAGACTCAGAGGTAGACACTCTAAAATCACAAATGTCCAAGGTGTTAGAGATGTTGACCTCTCTGATAGCAAAAGACCCAGAGGGTCCCAGGAGAGAAGTACCAAGGAAGGAACTATTCCTAATTGCCTCAGCACCCGCATCTTTACAAGAATGGGAAGATATAGTCTGCTTTAACTGTGGAGGAATTGGCCATATTGCAGCTACGTGTTCCAGTCCCAAGAAGAAGAAAACGGACAACCGCAAGCCGGCGGGAAACTCCAGAGGGCCCCGGTGAAGGAGTCAACCGGGTGCCCATCACCTTCAGTGAGCTCCAAACTGAATGCAGAAGCCGCTGAATTCATCCCATCTAGTCCTTCATCGGATTACTGGGAAGATGCCTGTGATGTTTACCCTGAACAGGACCCTAGAGACTCTATGTATCCATCGGCTCCTGAAACAGATGTTACAGAGCCTGCCATGTTGCCTGAACCTGTTACAGAAGAAGAGCCTGTGGCGTCAGAGCCAGAAACCCCAAGGGAACAAAGGGCTCGCAGAGTCATAAGGCCTCCCAGAAGGTTGACCTACCCACAAATGGGGGAGAGCTCAGAGGATTCTGTGGTCACTGCTAGGAGGAGTGTAGAGAATCCGGATCACTCCACTGTTCATTTGGTAGAGGGCAACCCCCGCTCACTCTCTGGCACAGTAAGGCAGGCCACTCAGGATAGGCCGACCTGTGGGCAAGGGAGTCCAACCCCTTGGTTTTGGTGGGAATTCCCTATGCCAACCTCTTATGCAATGTTGTCTGGAGTTGTACGCAGTGTATGCTAGAATTTTCTTTGGGGACCAAAGACTTTAAGTGGGGGGAGTGTGTAGCGGGGTCTCCTTTAAGACTCCCAGGACTACCTTACCCAGAACCCCTTTCGACAATGTTTCCACCCCAGAGACTCATGGGAGGGGTTATAAAAGGAGGAGGCGAGGCTGGGCTTGGCCTCTTTGGGACACGAGACTTCAGTGACTGATCCTCCTGTGCAGATGTGCTGGTGTGCAAGGCCTGAAGCCTGAGGCCTTGCGCAGCACCAAAGAGCCTTCCACCCCACTGCGAGCCTGGGTGGCATCTGACTTCGCTTATCCTCAGCCTTGGTTGGATCGGGGACCCGATCGCTGGAGACACTGTGTGTGAGGACACAGTCGGTGGAAGTTCCCGGACTGGGATCGCATCCGGAGGGGTGAGCGAGCGTATGCTCAGACCATATACTGTTATTGCTGATGTGCCTATAGACTGCCGTGGCCCACAAGTTTATATCTGATACTCTCACTGGAGATTCATATCAGAATTGAAGAACCCAGAGGTTCTTCAGTAAAGTGTTTGTTCTATCACAATCTTCCCACTGGATTACAAATGTTATTCTGTTATGTGCACCACCTTTAAAGACTTGCCGGTGAAGAAACCATCATCCCCTAGACACTGAGTTTTAGGTTTTTGAGCCAGGCCTGGCCAGCTAGTTAGTTAATTTGGTTACTGCGCCACAGGGCGCCTAGTTAATGGTCGCCCACGCGGCGCACCTTTACTGTTCATTGAATGCATAGTGTGTTTATTGCTGCAGGGCTCTGCAACCTATTTCATGTAAACTGTTACTACTGTTAACCTTCTTACCACAAATCTAAAGTAAATTAGATACCCCTTTCATTATTGCCTTGGTGTCTGAGTTTAATCATACAGCATAAGAATTATATTGTTGCCATAACTAACTGTGCCAGTAGGGGGTCGAGTAAATTGCCAGGGGTTGGCGGAGCTGTCTTCAGGACCCAAACTAAATCTGCGGCCCTCTTAGTTGAAGGTATCGCTACATAAACAAAAATTGTGGGGGTCCTATACGCCCTGTGCAATATATAAAATTGTGTTAGTCTAAATGAGGGTGAAAGAGATACAAGCGGAAGAGCCTGAAGAATCTTATTCTAGACATAGTCAGAGATAGGGCCAATATCGCACTCCCATTTCTCTCTAGATGGACAATGAAATTTATTAGAAGTACACTGTAATAGAGACTTATACGGATATTAGACCTTTAGTAGCAGTTGCCTGAACCACTTTTTCCAAAACTGGGACCGGGGAGAAACAAAACAGGAGAAGAAGAAAACTTGGCATATAAGCCATGTCGCAGCTGCAAAAATTGGTAGAACCATCTGGGGTTCAAAGAAAATTCCCCTACCAAATGATCAAAAGATTTAAGTACGCCCCTCTGATAAAGTTGAGAGAGGGTAAGAATACCCGCTCGTTCCCATCGCTGAAAGCCCTGGAGGGTCAGTATCTCAGGCAGCCCTTCATTGCCCCAAACAGGGATATATTTAGTTAGGGAGGAAACCCCCAATATCCTTTCAACAGATTCCCACACCTTGTATATAAGTACCAGGGTGGGTATATTAGAAAAGGAGGAGGAGCACCCCAATGCCCCCCCCCAGGGCTAATAGCGGCTGGCATCCTTGGAAACCAAAAGAGACTAAGCAAAATGAAGGAGCAGTTAAGGCTTCCGATTCCCACTGTACTAGATGCTGCAATTGAGCAGCAAGAAAATAAATCCTTGAGTTTGGGGCCGCTAACCCCCCCACCCTCATGGCTATTTATGAAGTGGCCTGCCCCGTTCCAGCCCCTTTCTGCTGGGATTGTCTGAGACCCTCATTAATATTCCAAATGGCCCCTCCTATCCTCCACCCACTGCATCTGGAAGCTTCTCCAAGGTTCCAGAAAACAGGGGAAGGCACCAGAGATGCTGCTTGGTGAGTCATCCAGCCTCCCTGAGTCACTCAACCGTGACCCAGAATCAACCCAGGCCTGGCTCTCAGACAAACCAATTTACCTACACTAACAGCTAACTATATACACTAGCTAAAGGGTGCTACAGATATATAGGGCGTTAGCTGTTAAGCCCTGTACACACGATCGGATAACCTATGGATTTTCGTCCAATGGATTTGACCATCGGAAATCCGATGAAACTGTTTTTCATCAGTCTTGGCCACACACCATCAGTTAAAAAACCGACGGCAAGAAAACGACGGCACGTACAAAACGTACAACGCGCTATAAAAGGGCCGAACAAATCTAATGGCGCCACCCCTTGGGCTGCTTTTGCTGATTTCGTGTTACCGCGTGTTAGTAAAAGTTTGGTGAGAGCCGATTCGCGCTTTTCAGTCTCCGTGCTTTGCAGATCGTTTCCTGGTGTTCAGTTTGTGCTTGTGGGTTTGTATTTGTGATTCAGTGCGTGCAGTCAGGTCGTTACTGCCTTGCAGTGCCTTCTTGGCCGTTCGTTTACTGTTTTTCAGGTCGTTCTTCTCAGGCCTTGCTGTTCCACGGTGCGTTCTGTTTGAGTGCGTTCTGACCAGCCGACCGGTTTAAAACCATGTTTGAAGTGCGTTCTCGTTCTCGAGCTCGTGCTGGCTTTGGGCTTGGTGTTGCAGTTAACACTGTAACCTGAGTTCAGTCTGTGAACAGGGTGAGGAGGAGTTCATGGACTAAGAATTGGTTGCTCCAGCGGGACCAATTCTCTCATATGCCTCTGCTGCGGGAAATCCATGAGAATAATCCTGATGATTTCAGGATGACGGACCCGTATTTCACCGTCTGTTGGATTTGCTGTCCCCTTATATCACGAGGCAGGACACTGTAATGCGCCAGGCCATCACTGCCGAGCAGAGGCTTATTGCCACGTTGAGATACCTGGCGACTGGGAGAAGCTTGCAGGACCTCAAGTTCTCAACAGGCATCTCCCCCCAGGCTCTCGGGATCATTATCCATGAGACGTGTTCAGCCATCATTCAGGTCCTGCAGAAGGACTATATGAAGGTAATTTTGCTCCTTTAACCTCACATTATATGTTTTTATTGTTTTAGAATCTTCTTATTTTTCCCCTTCTAACCCAAATTTGCCTTTTTGTAATATCCTGGTAATGTCCCCATTTTCCCCATGCATGTTTTTACCTGTAAAGGCCTTTTTGGGCCCTACATGCCTATTTCCCTTCACTAACCTCTCCAGCATGCTATCCTGGGCACAAACCCAGCTAGCCTTCTATTTTCCTTTTCATTTTTTTACGGTCATTGCCCGAGTAGTTTGACAACCCTCCCCCCCCCCCCCTAAAGATGTTAAAAATTTTAAAGTTCTCAATCAAGCTCAGCAGAGTGCTTTTGCCTTTTTTTGGATCCCCCACAATCACCTTAGGCCCCCCCCCTCTTAGTTTATTTTAGAATGTTCACTCAGCGGGGGTGAGGCATCTGCTAAGTGGGCCTTTGTTTATTGGTAGGAAATACTCCCCTAAATAATAATGTTAGAATGATGTTGGTCAACAATGTTTTTGTGTGTAATCTGCTTGCACTGTAAACAAACCGTACTAATGTCTTCTTTTTGTTTGACTCCACAGTTCCCTAGCACACCACAGGAATGGCTGACTGTGGCCTCCCAATTTGCCCAGCGGTGGGATTTCCCCAACTGCGGAGGGGAAATTGATGGGAAGCACGTCCACATAGTGCCGCCACCCCCGTTCGGGGTCATACTATTTCAACTATAAAGGTTTTAATAGCATAGTGTTAATGGCGGTGGTGTCGGCACGGTACGAGTTCCTATATGTGGACCTAGGGAAGAACGGCCGGATGTCCGATGGCGGAGCATTCGCAGAGACGGAGTTCGCTCACCGTCTGCAGGCTGGGGGTCTTGCACTGCCTCCAGATGCAGAGAATGTGGAAGGGCTACCGTTCATTTTCATTGCGGATGAAGCTTTTGGACTAGGACCACACCTCATGCGGCCATTTCCCCAACGCACCCTCACCCCGGAGAGGAGGGTTTTTAATTACCGGCTGGCCAGAGCCCGGAGAGTTGTGGAGAATGCCTTCGGGATAATGGAGAGCCGTTCCGCCTGTACCAGACAGCTATAAATTTGGCGGATTATAAACTCAACAACATTGTCTACTGCTGCTGCTTGTTGCACAATTTTTTACGGAAATTCTCCACAAATTATGTGTCATCAGTTGGGCCTGAGGCCGGTCCCTCTGAACTGATAAATCTGACCGGCCTCAGCACTGCCCGTACTGGCTTGGCCCCCCAAAGTGCCCGTGAAGTACGTCAGAAATACGTTGAGTACTTCACGGGTAGGGGGGCCATCGCAATGCCAGACCACATCTGACCTTTGATTTTACCTTTTTAAAATAAAAATAAAAATTTGATTTACTACTAACTTGTGTTGTCATTCTTGTATTTGTGGTTTACGTGTCTCCCAGGTTCTAGTAGTGCCAAGTGTATTTGTCCTTAGTAAATAGCCTCAAATCTCAGAGGTAAAAACACTCTTTTTGCATCTTCTGAACTGCTATAGAGCATAGAAAGAAAAAGGCACACCTTTTTTAGACTTTCCGAATGTTTTTATTAATTGCACCACAGTTTTGGTTGTTTTTCGAAAAAAAAAAAAAAATTTTGTGCGGCTTTTTTGGCAGAAACATGCATGGGTCAAAAGCCAAAATTTTTTTACTAAAAAAAGTAATAAAATAACACAGTGAAAAAGACAAACAGGAGATGGGGTGATGTTACCCCTGATCCATCCCAAATGTGAAGAACCACACTTTATTTTTGGGGCTCAAATGGGTATCTTCAACATGATCCCATGGCTAAGGTAAACATGTGCTATCTGCCATCATGGGGGATCAATGGACGTGCTTTGGGGGTGAAAACCCTTCCTCTCCCCTACTAGAGGAGGGAGGAAGAGGTTGCACCCCTAAAACAGGGACATAGATATCCTGTGACAGCAGATAGCACATGTTGAGTCTTCAGTGTGTGCATCTTCACATTTGGGCTTGTGGAAATCCCATAGAAAATTTCGGACGCATAACAAAAAACACAAAAAGGGGGGGGTTCACACTATTCTCCCCAAAATATCTATCATGTTTTTATATTTTTGCTCAATCACAATCATTCTCTTTCTCATAATGTCCATTTTGCTACTGCATTCCATGATTTCCTGAATGATTATTTTGGCGCTGGCACTCGAGAATGGAGGATTTGGACTTCCTGACACACCCCCACGTTCAGTCCCTAAAAATAAACAAATATTTTAAAACTATGCAGGCCTACATCTGTATTTACCTTGAAGTTGTGGTGACAGACACTGACCTGTTGTGCTGATAAGCTCCACCTCTCCTTCCTCCACCTCCCCTTCCTCCACCTCCGCCTTCTCCCCCTCCGCTTCCTGAACCTGCTGAACTTGGTCTGCTTTGGGATCTTCTGGGAGTTTCTGTGGTGTTGGGTTCCTCGTCTCCTGAGCATGGTGTCCTCCCAGTCTCCTCTCCCCTATGGGAATTGAAAAAATAATGTATCCTTTAGCACACAGACTTTTTAGGCCTGAAAATGGATTCTCAATGTTTTAAAGTGGGGTCCAATTGATATTTGGCCCTGAGTTTCAAGATGAACATATGAGATCTTGCAAGCTCAAAAAAGCAACATGTTATTTTTGAGGACACTCACAAATACACTTGGATAACCACCAAGGTATCCACTGGAGCACCAGTGTGTGACACCGTTAAGAAATTTGGTCATGTGGCCCAGAGTATAGTATCTTGATCAAGAACCAAAAAAAGTACACAACTGCTGGAGTGTCATCTCCTTTACCCAGAATACAGTTTATCCTTTCATTCACATTTGAATTTTCCTTACAACACATCATCTTGCCAACAATGTGTAGATAAACATTGTTGAAGTAAAATGAGGCATGCCCACATGTAGTTTACGTGGATATGTGCCAAACATGTTTGGGGGAAGAGCAGCAATATTTTTATCCACACATTTAGCAAATAAGTGGACTCTCCACTTAACAGAAAAGTTGAGATTTTAAAATGTGAAACCAGTCAAGCCAAGCACATGTTGCAAAACATGGAAGAATACATATTACAAGGTGAAAGAACACAGTAAAATAAACTTACTTTTTTCAATGCTTTTTATAAGCTTCCTATACTGCTCCGGCTCCCTGAGCTTCAGGTCTGACCACCTTTTACGGAGTTGTTCCTTGGATCTCCTGACCACATATTTTTTATAGAGAGTCTTCGCAACTTTGTCCATAATTTGTGACTTCCGGAGATTAGGGGTGTCGTATGGGCCATGCTTGCCGTCGTAATCCTTCCTCCGCAGAATGTCCACCATCTCCGCCATCTCAGAAAAAGACATATTAGTCGCCTTGTATCTTTTTTTACTGGATCGGGACGTTTCCGCCTCCGGGCTTTCCTCGTCGGTAATTTCTAGTAAAGAAGCCACCTGTGTCTGCGACATGTCGCCGTCTCACACTGTGCGCCGTTCGTTAAGGGGCGGGGAAATGCTGAAAAAGTCCGTCATGGGCGGGCGACGAGGGCGGAGTTACACGCATGCGCAGGGTATAAAAAAGGGGAAAGAAGTTATTAGGGATGCGCGGAGTAAGGACGACCGGAAGTGAACCAACGAAGTGAATTAAGGTAAGAAGGGAACTCGGGCCTGCAGTGGCCTCTAATGTTTCATGATTGTAAAGGGCAATATTGTGATAAGTTGAGGAGAATCAATTCTGATCCTTTTCTTTTTTTTCTTTTGTTTTTTACTTGTTGTTCCAAAAAGATGCATGAACTACGAGAGCCGGAGGTGATGCTTATTTTCATAGAAAAATATAAGGAACAGCGCAACCTGTGGGAACTGAAACACCCTGCGTACCACAAGAGTGATGTACGTCGGGCAACTATTACCAAGTTAGCAGAGGATATGAAGCCATGGATCCCAGATGCAGACTACACTATGATCAATAATAAAATCAACAACCTGCGTAATTCCTATAAAAAAAAATACAAGGAAGTGCGCCAGTCAAAGAGATCAGGAGCAGCAGCCGACGATGTAGTAAAGCCCAAGCTGTGGTACTACAGACATCTTCAATTTCTGGATGACCAGATCGAGGCCAGGGAATCTATTTCCAGCCTTCCCTCAACCCTTCCTTCCACCCTTCCCTCCAGCGTTCCTTCCACCCTTCCCTCCACCCCTGCAGAGGCGGAGGAGGAGCCTCCCGAGCTTGAAGAGCCAGATCTTCACATCTTCAGCCAGGTATAGTATTTTTGATCATAATTATTGTCCACTAAGTAATATTGTGTTGAACTGTTTGGATTAGCCATAAATGATATCACCCCCCCCCCCCCAAAAAAAAAAAACAGGAAAGAGATCAAAATTGTGTGTGATAGATTCCCCAAATAATCCAATTTTTCATTTTATTTTAAAAACAGGATGAGGCAAGCCAGGAGGAAGAGGGTCAGGAGTGTGGCAGGCAGGAGGAGGCAGGGCCAAGTGGGACTCAGCAGGTCCCCAGGCCTAGTGGCAGCACCGTCTCCCAAGTGGCTCCCCTCCACGTCAGACCGCCAAAACAACGGCGGATGACACAAGTGGAGGAGGAGTCACTAAAGATGATTCGGGAGGCTGCTGCCATTATGAGGGCCCCCCTCAACCCTACGAAGGGCTTTAGCACATATCTGGCGGATAAGTTGCTCAGAATAGAGGCGGGACAACGGGCCCTTTGTGAGCACCTCATATATATGGCCGTACACATGGGGGCGAGGGGGCTGCTGACTGAGGCCACCCATATTTCGCAGCAGGCCAATCCCTCTCCTCCTTCTCCTCCTCCTCCTGCCACATCACCACCCACAGTGGCCCAGCCTGCAAGGGTGCGTGGACGGGGCCGTGGAGAGAACGCTGCAGAGAGGCATGGAAGGAAGGCTACAGGGAAGAGCAGGAGGTGATTCCCTGGCCTCGAGCTGCTCATCCAGAAATTGAAGGTTGATGGAGTACCACAGCTTGGGATGATGTATGTCTTTGGCTGCTGCTCCTGATTTCATGCTGTTGTTGATTTTATTATTGGTCATAGTCAGGTCTGCATTTGGGATCTAATGACTTGATATTCTCTGCTAATTTCTGAATAGTTGCCCTTCGGTTTTTTTTTCCGAAATAAAGAGAAATTTGATTTCAGCCAACATACATGCCTGATGTGTTTTTTTTTGGAAGTAGCAATAAGATTTCATAAATACAATGTGTAATTAATAACAAGGGACACCAACCTCCATGAGTAAAAAATAAAAATAATATGTTGTTCTGAGAAATTGACACACCAAAAAATGCACAACAAATTTAAGGACAAAAACAAAAAAAAAGGTGTAATTTGGGAGGTCGGCCTTAAAGAATTAAACAAATTATTCCTAAAATCACAAGAAAGAAGAAAGACATACGTTTCTCAGAACTCATGAGAAAGATCTGCTGCCAAAATGACATTTTAAAGACCGTTCTAAAGCAAAAAAACATGCGCTGCATTAAACGAAGCAATAACTTGCAGAATGACGAATGTGCTCTCTCCATTAGGAACGCTAGTTTTACCAGAACGAGCGCTCCCGTCTCCTAATTCAGTCTGAGCATGCGTGGGTTTTTTAACCAATGGACTTGACCATAGACGATCGGAAATTCCCATCGGTTTTTTATCCATCGGAAAATTTTAAAAAAAAGTTCTATTTTTTCCAACCGATGGAAAAAAGACCGATGGGTACCATACACGATCGGTTGGTCTGATGAAAACCATCCATAGGACGGTTTTCATCAGTCAAACCGATCGTGTGTATGGGGCTTTAGTGTAGGTAAATTGGTTTGGCTGAGAGCCAGGCCTGGGTTGAATCTGGGCCAGGGTTAAGTGACTCAGGGAGGCTGGATGACCCAGCAAGCAGCATCTCTGTTGCCTTACCCTGTTTTACTAAAACTGGAGCATGCAAAATCTGCAGTTGTGCATAGAGACCAATCAGTTTTTTTTTTTTGGTCAAAGCCTAATTGAAAAATCTGAAGTTAG
Organism: Rana muscosa; assembly: GCA_029206835.1. Classification (NCBI taxonomy): domain Eukaryota; kingdom Metazoa; phylum Chordata; class Amphibia; order Anura; family Ranidae; genus Rana; species Rana muscosa. Next base: position 368,018,412 of record CM055123.1, on the reverse strand, counting down.
AAGCTGATTACCTACCATGCACAGCTGCACCAGATTCTGTGTCCTGCAGTTTAAATAAATCTCCCGCATTGTTTGCTAAAGCACTGTGTTTCATAATCAAATGCTATTTTTTTAAATAAAATGCTTGTTTTCATCTTTGTTTCATCCTTTTGTGGTAGGTTTCCTAATGGTACCAACAGTGGTCCATGCCTGTGTACTGTATGCTAAGCAGCAATTTGTAGTCTCTATCAGAAGCCTGTGTAACAAAGTAACACTGTGGGACCACAATTGGAAGACAGGGACAGAACATTGTCACCCTATTTTAAGCACTTGTTTACTGGCAGTGGCGTCACTAGGGTTGGTGTCACCCGGTGCGAAAAAAAATAGTGTCACCCCCCCATCAACTATAGTTCCCCCTCAGTACAGACCCCCCTTCACTAACTAGAGACCCCCCTCCCGCAGTATAGATCCCCTTCCCTCAGTACAGACCCCCCCACTAAGTACAGACCCCCCTCCCTCAGTATAAACCTCCCCCCTCAGTACAGAAACCCTGTCAGTGCAGACCCCCCAGCAGTACAGACACCCCCCAGCAGTACAGACACCCCCCTCAATTCAGACCCCCCCAGCAGTACAGACCCCCTCAGTTACAGACCCCTCCCCTCAGTGCAGACCCCCCAGCAGTACAGACACCCCCCAGTGCAGACCCCCTCAGTGCAGACACCCCCCAACAGTACAGACACCCCCCAGTGCAGACACTCGCCCCAGTGCAGACCCCCCCAGCAGTACAGACACCCCCCCAGCAGTACAGACACCCCCTCCCCCCATCAATATAGACGCCCCCTTACAGACCTCAGAACAGCAGATTCTGAGGTACAGAGCCGCGGCGCGAGGCACAAGGCAGCGGGTGGTGTTAGTGGTGCCGCTACACACAGGTGTAACCCCTCTGGTGGGTGTCACCCCGGTCCGCACCCCCTGCACCCACCTAGCAACGCCACTGTTTACTGGGCACTTATACCCCCTTCCTTCCCAGGCCAATTTTCAGCTTTGAGCGCTGTCACACTTTAAATGACAATTGCGCGGTCATGCAACACTATACTGTCATGGAGACTTTTCTATACGCCATGCGTAATCCATATCTTCTGCGCTTTAAAGAGGAAGTAAACCCTCGTACATATATATATATTTTTTTTAATAACCTGCAAGAGAAAGGCATAATGAGCTAGTATGCACAGCATACTAGCTCATTATGTGTCACTTACCTGAGATCGAAGCCCCCGAAGTCCGCCTCGGTCCCGTCCACCGCCGCCGCCATGTCCCCTCGTCACTAGTTCCTGTTTTCGGTGCTCCGTCGCTGTGATTGGCCGGAGCAACGATGACGTCACTCCCACGCATGCGCGGGGGAGCCGTCAAATCTGTCATTGCCGGATTTATAAATGGAAGCTCTCAGTGAACCTGCGCCGTTATCTACGGAGCGCATGCGCCGTAGACAACGGTGCATTCTTAACCACTTAACGACCGCCCACTGTAAATATACGTCGGCAGAATGGCACCGACAGGCAGAATCACGTATATGTACGTGATTGCCTTTGTATAGTTGGGGGGTCCGATCGGACCCCCCTTCTTTACAGTGAGCGGTCGTTTTACCTTCGGGAGCGATCCGGCATGAGGGGACGGCCGTTCGATTCCGGCCACCCCCTCTCGATCGCTCCCGGCGAATGAGAGCTTTCCCTGCCTGTGTGCTTGTTTACACAGGCTGGAGGAAGTGATGTCATCTCTCCTGCGGCGCTCACATATACCGAGCGCCGTACAGGAGAAGATGCAGGTCAGTGCACACAACACTACACTGACACCAGGACACATAGGTACATAAATCGCCCCCCAGGCCCCCCCAGACACCCCCAGATCACCCCCCAGATCACCCCCCAGCCCCCAGTCACAGTGTCACTGATTGCAGTGACCATTTATTTAGTGATCACTGCAATCAGTGACATTTGTGACTGTAAAAGTGTCAGTACATTTAGTTTTAGGTCCAGTGTAGCCCCCTGACCCCCCCCCTAATAAAGGTTTAACCCCCTGATCACCCCCCAGATAACCCTTTCACCCCCTAGTACCGCCGTCGCTAAGCGATCATTTTTCTGATCGATGTCTTAGCGTCGGTGATGCTGATCGGTAGCCAGTAATTTTTTTTAGGTTCGCCGCAGGTTTTTATAGCGTCGGGTACCCCCATATATTACCTAATAAGGGTTTAACCCCCTTGATCGCCCCCCAGGTAACCCTTTCACCCCCTATCACCACGGTCACTCAGCGATAATTTTTCTGATCGATGTTTTAGCGTCGGCGATGCTGATCGGTAGCCAGTAATTTTTTTAGGTTCGCCGCAGGTTTTTATAGCGTCGGGTACCCCCATAAATTATCTAATAAAGGTTTAACCCCCTTGATCACCCCCCAGGTAACCCTTTCACCCCCTAGCACCGCCGTCACTAAGCAATCATTTTTCTGATCGATGTCTTAGCGTCGGTGATGCTGATCGGTAGCCAGTAATTTTTTTTAGGTTCGCCGCAGGTTTTTATAGCGTCGGGTACCCCCATATATTACCTAATAAAGGTTTAACCCCCTTGATCGCCCCCCAGGTAACCCTTTCACCCCCTATCACCACTGTCACTAAGCGATAATTTTTCTGATCGATGTCTTAGCGTCGGCGATGCTGATCGGTAGCCAGTAATTTTTTTTAGCTTTGCCGCAGGTTTTTATAGCGTCGGGTACCCCCATATATTACCTAATAAAGGTTTAACCCCCTTGATCACCCCCCAGGTAACCCTTTCACCCCCTAGCACCGCCGTCGCTTTGCGATCATTTTTCTGATCGATGTCTTAGCGTCGGTGATGCTGATCGGTAGCCAGTAATTTTTTTTAGGTTCGCCGCAGGTTTTTATAGCGTCAGGTACCCCCATATATTATCTAATAAAGGTTTAACCCCCTGATCGCCCCCCAGGTAACCCTTTCACCCCCTATCACCACTGTCGCTAAGCGATAGTTTTTATGATCGTTGTCTTAGTGTCGGTGATGCCGATAGGTAGCCAGTAATTTTTTTTTAGGTTCGCCGTCAGGTTTTTATATAGCGTCAGGTACCCCCATATATTACCTAATAAAGGTTTTAACCCCCTAATTGCCCCTAGTTAACCCTTTCACCAGTGATCATCATATAAGTGTTACGGGTGACGCTGGTTAGTTAGTTTGCTTTTTATAGTGTCAGGGCACCCGCCGTATATAACCCAATAAAGGTTTAACCCCCTGATCGCCCGGCGGGTGATATCAATTAGGTTTTAGCGTCAGAGAGGGTCTGCGTCACACCCCAGGCAGCGTCAGGTTAGTGCCAGTAGCGCTAACACCCACGCGTGAAGCATACACCCCCTTTAGTGGTATAGTATCTGATCAGCTCAATATCTGATCTGATCAGATCTATACTAGCGTCCCCAGCAGTTTAGGGTTCCCAAAAACGCAGTGTTAGCGGGATCAGCCCAGATACATGCTAGCACCTGCGTTTTGCCCCTCCGTCCAGCCCAGGCCACCCAAGTGCAGTATCGATCGATCACTGTCACTTGCAAAACACAACACACATAACTGCAGCGTTCGCAGAGACAGGCCTGATCCCTGCGACTCCAGTGCTGTAGGAGGTGATTTCACCACCACAGTTAAAAAAAAAAAGCATATATGCCGAAGCATTGGGGCAGCAGGAGCGGAGGAGCGATTTTGCTCCTAATGCCGCGTACATACAGTCGAAATTCCGACGGAGGCTTGCCCGTGGAAAAGTCTGACCATGTGTACGCGGCATAACTTTTGCGAGAAGATGCCCCCATGCTTCGGCATATATAAATGGTGCATGTATGCCCATCATTAGAAGTGGGTGGATGAAGGGCGGTATTCTAATGGTGGGCATACCCACCGATCAATCTTTTTTTTTCGTTCAGCCAACAGGCTGCATGAAAAAAAAGATTACAATACATGTCCAACAAGGACCAGCAACATACTGGTATGTTGCTGGACTTTGAATGTTTATACCAGAATGATGCCTGCGGGTTTAGGTATCATCTTGGTATCATTCTTTTCAGCCAGCGGCCGGCTTTCATGTAAAAGCAATCCTAGTGGCTAATTAGCCTCTGGACTGCTTTTACAAGCAGTGGGAGGGAATGTCCCCCCCCCCCGGATATAAAAAGCGCCATTGGGAAATTGGGAAAGCATTTTATCACACCGATCTTGGTGTGGTCAGATGCTTTGAGGGCAGAGGAAAGATCTAGGGTCCAATAGACCCCAGTTTTTTCAAAAAAGATTACCTGTCATTACCTATTGCTATCATAGGGGATATTTACATTCCCTGAGATAACAATAAAAGTGATAAAAAAAAAAATATGGAAGCAAAAGTTTAAAAATAAAATAAAAAAGCAAAATTAATAATAAAAAAATAAAAAAAAGCACCCCTGTCCTGCCCTGCTCTTGCCCAATGGCGAACGCAAGCGTCGGTCTGGCGTCATATGTAAACAGCAATTGCACCATGCATGTGAGGTATCACCGCGAAGGTCAGATCGAGGGCAGTAATTTTAGCAGTAGACCTCCTCTGTTAATCTAACGGGGTAACCTGTAAATGCTTTTAAAGGCTTTTAAAAATGTATGTAGTTTGTCACCAATGCGCGTTTGTGCGAAATTTTAAAGCATGTCGTGTTTGGTATCTATGTACTCGGCCTAAGATAATCTTTTTTATTTCATCAAACATTTGGGCAATATAGTGTGATTTAGTGCATTAAAATAAAAAAAGTGTATTTTTTCCCCAAAAAATGCGTTTGAAAAATCGCTGCGCAAATACTGTGTAGAAAAAAAAATGCAACACCCACCATTTTATTCTGTAGGGCCTTTGCTTTAAAAATATATATAATGTTTGAGGGTTCAACATAATTTTCTTGCAAAAAAAAATATGTTTTCATGTAAACAAAAAGTGTCAAAAAGGGCTTTGTCTTCAAGTGGTTAGAAGAGTGGATGTAAGCTTCCTAATGTTGTGTATAAAATGCCAGAACAGTTCAAAACCCCCCCAAATGACCCCATTTTGGAAAGTAGACACCCCAAGCTATATACTGAGAGGCATGTCGAGTCCATGGAATATTTTATATGTTGACACAAGTTGCGGAAAAAATACAATTTTTTTTTTTTTTTTTGCACAAAGTTGTCACTAAATGATATATTGCTCAAACATGCCATGGGCATATGTGGAATTACACCCCAAAATACATTCTGTTGCTTCTCCTGAGTATGGGGATACCACATGTGTGAGACTTTTTGGGAGCCTAGCCGCGTACGGGACCCCAAAAACCAATCACCGCCTTCAGGCTGTCTAAGGGTGTAAATTTTTGATTTCACTTCTCACTGCCTATCACAGTTTCGGAGGCCATGGAATGCCCAGATGGCACAAACCCCCCCCCCAAATGACCCCATTTTGGAAAGTAGACACCCCAAGCTATTTGCTGAGAGGTATTGTGAGTATTTTGCAGATCTCGCTTTTTGTCACAAAGTTTTGAAAATTGAAAAAAAAATGAAAAAAAAAAAAAATGTTCTTTCTTCATTTTCAAAAACAAATGAGAGCTGTAAAATACTCACCATGCCTCTCAGCAAACAGCTTGGGGTGTCTACTTTCCAAAATGGGGTCATTTGGGGGGGTTTTGTGCTATTTTGGCATTTTATGGCCTTCGAAACTGTGATAGGTAGTGAGGAGTGAAATCAAAAATTTGCGCCCTTAGAAATCCTGAAGGCGGTGCTTGGTTTCCGGGGTCCCGTACGTGGCTAGGCTCCTAAAAAGTCCCACACATGTGGTATCCCCGTACTCAGGAGAAGCAGCAGAATGTATTTTGGGGTGCAATTCCACATATAACCATGGCATGTGTGAGCAATATATCATTTAGTGACAACTTTTTGTAATTTTTTTTTTTTTTTTTCATTATTCAATCACTTGGGACAAAAAAAAAATATTCAATGGGCTCAACAGGCCTCTCAGCAATTTCCTTGGGGTGTCTACTTTCTAAAATGGGGTCATTTGGGGGGGTTTTGTGCTATTTTGGCATTTTATGGCCTTCAAAACTGTGATAGGTAGTGAGGAGTGAAATCAAAAATTTGCGCCCTTAGAAATCCTGAAGGCGGTGCTTGGTTTCCGGGGTCCCGTACGTGGCTAGGCTCCTAAAAAGTCCCACACATGTGGTATCCCCGTACTCAGGAGAAGCAGCAGAATGTATTTTGGGGTGCAATTCCACATATAACCATGGCATGTGTGAGCAATATATCATTTAGTGACAACTTTTTGTAATTTTTTTTTTTTTTTTGTCATTATTCAATCACTTGGGACAAAAAAAAAATATTCAATGGGCTCAACATGCCTCTCAGCAATTTCCTTGGGGTGTCTACTTTCTAAAATGGGGTCATTTGGGGGGGTTTTGTACTGCCCTGCCATTTTAGCACCTCAAGAAATGAGATAGGCAGTCATAAATTTAAAGCTGTGTAAATTCCAGAAAATGTACCCTAGTTTGTAAACGCTATAACTTTTGCGCAAACCAATAAATATACGCTTATTGACATTTTTTTTACTAAAGACGTGTGGCTGAATACATTTTGGCCTAAATGTATGACTAAAATTGAGTTTATTCGATTTTTCTTATAACAAAAAGTAGAAAATATCATTTTTTTTCAAAATTTTCGGTCTTTTTCCGTTTATATCGCAAAAAAGAAAAATCGCAGAGGCAATCAAATACCATTAAAAGAAAGCTCTATTTGTGGGAAGAAAAGGACGCAAGATTCGTTTGGGTACAACATTGCATGTCCGCACAATTTACAGTTAAAGCAGCGCAGTGCAAAATTCTGAATTCACCTCTGGTCCTTTAGCTACCAAATGGTCCGGGGCTTAAGTGGTTAATGACAAATATCTCCTAAACCATGTACTGTAGGTTTAAGAGATATTGCAAACACCTGCAGGTAAGCCTTAATCTAGGCTTACCTGTAGGTGTGTGTTGTCAAAGTGGGTTTACAACCACTTTAAGCGCCCTTTTAGCCTAAAGGTATAATGCATCTTTTATCACTCTGTTTCCTGCATATCCCCCAGTAAACAGACATGACCACCATGCTTACATCCTCCGTCCGACCAACTGCCTCGAGCCTGGGAGCAATCTTTATTTATATAACAATAGAGCCTGGTGGCTTCACAGATCGGCCAATCAAGCACAGGCAAGCAGGAGGGGTTATACAACAACCAATGAACAATGACTAGGGGAGTCTTATGGGCATGTCTGGGCAGGGACTGTTTGTATGATTTCCCTCCCCCTGTACCTGTAAGCCATGCTCTCCAGTAAACATGGCTTGAAATCATGGACGCTCTCCCCGACCAAAACAATTCAAAAGCTCCCGTTTTTACCATTGGCGTGAATCCTTATTCTGCGTTGTTCAGAGAACAACGCATACCCGGATTATACTACCGTTCCTGTGGATGGGAGATTATCTGCAGGGGCACCCCCACGGCCCCCCCCCAAATGCGTTGATCAGGCACACCGGGGTGACACGAGTGTACATCTGCTCATAACCGATAATGTCTCTGCAGAGTGAACAAATCACCCCCCAGAGGAATGTCTGTGCAACGCACAGGGGCCCTTCGCTGGCGGACATATCCCCACTCTGCAAACACCTCTCTGTAACCTCAGGACATTTTTCACTACCAGACAGATCTCAACCAGTCAGTCATGCCCCAGTCAGCTCATTAGTGCGGGCTGCGGGAGTACTAACACTGGAAGACACTGTGACAATACATGTTAAATACATCTTCATAAAATTTCCACAACAGTACTTATATTAAATTTTTATCATTTTATGAGACAGATAGAGATTTCTTTTGGTGGTATTTAATCACCACTGGGTTTTTTATTTTTTGCTAAACAAATGAAAAAAGACCAAAAATTTTGAACAAAAAATGTTTTTTCTTAGTTTCTTATGTAAGATTTTGCAAATAAGTAATATATTATGTAGCGACACAACCCCCTTTCCTGCTTTTGGCTCCTTAGCAGAAAAAAGGGCCCACCGTGCTACGTGCCCGTACCCTCCTGTATAAAGAGGTTGAGCGGTGTAATGTACCTGGGTCTCTGTGATCAGGTTTCCCCAGAGAATGGCTCCCGTCTTCACTGTAACAAAGACAAGTCTCTATTCCCCAGTAACTTTAAGGTCCACACCGATTGCAACTCCAACGTAGAGTTTATTTTCTCTGTTATGCACGATAGCTGGACAGGAGAAGGTTGGAAGAAGAGCAGGACAGCAAAAGGTGTGGGAATAAGTCCAGGCACAAACGAATTCTTATTCACTACCCATATCTTCAGGTAGACTCAGCCCATCCGGATAGTCTCCCAATGGAGTGGGCCCTAGCAGTCGGAATGATGCTCGAACTGGATACACACAGTCTCTGCCACAGACCTGGTGAACTTGGGTCTCTGCCACAGACCTGGTGAACTTGGGTCTCTGCCACAGACCTGGTGAACTTGGTTGCAACGTTAAGCCTCTTTCAGGGAGATGACATCCCTCCAGAGAGTTACCGGGCCCCTTCCTTCACTGTGAGTTCCTCACCAGTCCCTCGGAACGGTCCTCCCCCGGCCTCCTCATCTAAGATACGGGTCTCCTCGCAAGGCAGCACCCTGGGATTCCTCGATCCTCTGTGGGCCCCAGCCAAAGGCCTCCAGTTGCAGCCCCAGGGCTAAAGGTGCCTGGGACTGATCCGCCAGTGTACCGAACCAGGAACTCCACCCCAGAGCTAAAGGTGCCTGGGGTGGCCACAAACAGAATCACACGCTCCCGGGTCGGACCCCCGGGAACTCACACGCTGACAGACAGGGTCTGCCCCTTTTATATCCCCTCCCGGGATGCACAGCAGGCCAACACGCCCACCATACCACCGCCGACAGGGGACATCCAAGGCACAGCACTTTACCAGCGGTTCAACCCTGGCCTCCGATGGCAGCGCCACCAACAGGCCACGGGGAACTACACACCAGTATCCCGCCTGCAACTAAAATTGGGTTTTACTGAACCCTATCAAATAATGTGTTTGAGCACAACTACCACTCAAACATCCCCCTAAATTTCAAAGCCCCACTACAATTATAAGTAATAATATATTGTGCTCTTTTATGAAAAGTATATCTATCTACACTGACGCACTTTTTTCTTCTGTTTATCCACTTAACGACCGCTCACTGTATATATACGTCGGCAGAATGGCACCGACATGCACAATCACGTACAGTGTACGTGATTGCCTTTGTACAGTTGGGGGGTCCGATCGGACCCCCCTCCTATACAGTGAGTGGCCGGTATTCGTTGGGGAGCGATCCGAAATGAGGGGGCGGCCATTCGATTCCGGCCACCCCCCCGCGATCGCTCCCGGCGAATGGAAATGCTCCCTCTGCTGTGTAATGTTTACACAGGCAGAGGAAGCAGGAAGAAGTGATGTCATCTCTCATGCGGCGCTCACATATACCGAGCGCCGTACAAGAGAAGACACACAGGTCAGTGCACTAACACTACACTGACACCAGGACGCATAGGCACACAAATCGCCCCCCCCAGGCCCCCCCCAGACCACCCCCCAGCCCCCAGTCACAGTGTCACTGATTGCAGTGACCATTTATTTACTGATCACTGCAATCAGTGACATTTGTGACTGTAAAAGTGTCACTACATTTAGTTTTAGGTCCAGTGTAGCCCCCTAACCCCCCCTAATAAAGGTTTAACCCCCTGATCACCCCCCAGATAACCCTTTCACCCCCTAGCACCGCCGTCGCTAAGCGATCATTTTTCTGATCGCTGTCTTAGCGTCTGTGATGCAGATCGGTAGCCAGTAATTTTTTTTAGGTTCGCCGCAGGTTTTTATAGCGTCGGGTACCCCCATAAAATATCTAATAAAGGTTTAACCCCCTTGATCGCCCCCCAGATAACCCTTTCACCCCTATCACCACTGTCGCTAAGCGATCATTTTTCTGATCGCTGTCTTAGCATCGGTGATGCAGATCGGTAGCCAGTTATTTTTTTTAGGTTCGCCGCAGGTTTTTATAGCGTCGGGTACCCCCATAAATTATCTAATAAAGGTTTAACTCCCTTAATCGCCCCCCAGGTAACCCTTTCACCCCCTATCACGACTGTCGCTAAGCGATCATTTTTCTGATCGATGTCTGAGGCCTCGTACACACGACCGATTTTCTCGGCAAGAACCAGCAAGAAACTTGCTGGCAGAGAGGTCTTGCCGAGTAAATCGGTCGTGTGTACGCTGCTAGCGTGTTTCTCGTCGAGAAAACCGACAAGAAACCTCGACGAGAAAATAGAGAACCTGCTCTCTATTTTCTCGTCGAGATTCTCCTCGGCGTGTTTCTCGACGAGAAAAGTGAGTGTGTGTACACTTACCTGTCCGCCCGGAAGCCCGCGCATGTTCGAAATGAATTCGACGCATGCGCGGTAGCTTCCTAGGCATACGTAGGGTATACCAAGATGGCGGCGACGGCATCGAATGTGACGAGCGCATGCTCGACGTAGTCGATGACGTCACCGCGTACACTCCTTTCAAAGAACCGCGGGTTCTTTGAAACGAGCGTGTGTACACTCGGCCGGGACAAGTTTCTTGTCCAAGAATCTCGTCGAAAAAAACGACATGTTTTTCTCAACGAGAATCTCGGCCGTGTGTACGAGGCCTTAGCGTCGGTGATGCAGATCGGTAGCCAGTAATTTTTTTTAGGTTCGCCGCAGGTTTTTATAGCGTCAGGTACCCCCATAAATTATCGAATAAAGGTTTAACCCCCTTGATCGCCCCCCAGATAACCCTTTCACCCCTATCACCACTGTCACTAAGCAATCATTTTTCTGATCGCTGTCTTAGCGTCGGTGATGCAGATCAGTAGCCAGTAATTTTTTTTAGGTTCGCCGCAGGTTTTTATAGCGTCAGGTACCCCCATAAATTATCGAATAAAGGTTTAACCCCTTGATCGCCCCCCAGGTAACCCTTTCACCCCCTATCACCACTGTCGCTAAGCGATCATTTTTCTGATCGCTGTCTTAGTGTCAGTGATGCAGATCGGTAGCCAGTAATTTTTTTTAGGTTCGCCGCAGGTTTTTATAGCGTCAGGTACCCCCATAAATTATCTAATAAAGGTTTAACCCCCTTGATCGCCCCCCAGGTAACCCTTTCACCCCCTATCACCACTGTCGTTAAGCAATCGTTTTTCTGATCGCTGTCTTAGTGTCAGTGATGCAGATCGGTAGCCAGTAATTTTTTTTAGGTTCGCCGCAGGTTTTTTTAGCGTCAGGTACCCCCATAAATTATCTAATAAAGGTTTAACCCCCTTGTTCGCCCCCCAGGTAACCCTTTCATCCCCTATCACCACTGTCGCTAAGCGATCATTTTTCTGATCGCTGTCTTAGCGTCGGTGATGCAGATCAGTAGCCAGTAATTTTTTTTAGGTTCGCCGCAGGTTTTTATAGCGTCATGTACCCCCATATATTATCTAATAAAGGTTTTAACCCCCTAATTGCCCCTAGTTAACCCTTTCACCAGTGATCACCATATAAGTGTTACGGGTGACGCTGGTTAGTTAGTTTGCTTTTTATAGTGTCAGGGCACCCGCCGTATATATAACCCAATAAAGGTTTAACCCCCTGATCGCCCGGCGGGTGATATCAATTATGTTTTCGCGTCAGAGAGGGTCTGCGTCACACCCCAGGCAGCGTCAGGTTAGTGCCAGTAACGCTAACACCCATGCGTGAAGCATACACCCTCCTTAGTGGTATAGTATCTGATCAGATCAATATCTGATCTGATCAGATCTATACTAGCGTCCCCAGCAGTTTAGGGTTCCCAAAAACGCAGTGTTAGCGGGATCAGCCCAGATACCTGCTATCACCTGCGTTTTGCCCCTCCGTCCAGCCCAGGCCACCCAAGTGCAGTATCGATCGATCACTGTCACTTACAAAACACAACACACATAACTGCAGCGTTCGCAGAGACAGGCCTGATCTCTGCGACTCCAGTGCTGTAGGAGGTGATTTCACCACCACAGTTAAAAAAAAAAAGCATATATGCCGAAGCATTGGGGCAGCAGGGGCGGAGGAGCGGAGGAGCGATTTTGCTCCTAATGCCGCGTACATACGGTCGAAATTCCGACGGAGGCTTGCCCGTGGATAAGTCCGACCATGTGTGTGCGGCATAACTTTTTTGCGGGAGGATGCCCCCATGCTTCGGCATATATAAATGGTGCATGTATGCCCATCATTAGAAGTGGGTGGATAAAGGGCGGTATTCTAATGGTGGGCATACCCACCGATCAATCTCTTTTTTCGTTCAGCCAACTGGCTGCATGAAAAAAAAAGATTACAATACATGTCCAACAAGGACCAGCAACGTACTGGTATGTTGCTGGACTTTGAATGTTTATACCAGAATGATGCCTGCGGGTTTAGGTATCATCTTGGTATCATTCTTTTCAGCCAGCGGCCGGTTTTCATGTAAAAGCAATCCTAGTGGCTAATTAGCCTCTGGACTGCTTTTACAAGCAGTGGGAGGGAATGTCCCCCCCCCCCGGATATAAAAAGCGCCATTGGGAAATTGGGAAAGCATTTTATCACACCGATCTTGGTGTGGTCAGATGCTTTGAGGGCAGAGGACAGATCTAGGGTCTTTTTCAAAAAAGAGTACCTGTCACTACCTATTGCTATCATAGGGGATATTTACATTCCCTGAGATAACAATAAAAATGATTAAAAAAAATAAATATGGAAGGAGCAATTTAAAAATAAAATAAAAAAGCAAAATTAATAATAAAAAAAAAAAAAAAAAAAAAAGCACCCCTGTCCTGCCCTGCTCTTGCCCAATGGCGAACGCAAGCGTCGGTCTGGCGTCATATGTAAACAGCAATTGCACCATGCATGTGAGGTATCACCGCAAAGGTCAGATCAAGGGCAGTAATTTTAGCAGTAGACCTCCTCTGTAAATCTAACGGGGTAACCTGTAAAGGCTTTTAAAGGCTTTTAAAAATGTATGTAGTTTGTCGCCAATGCGCGTTTGTGCGAAATTTTAAAGCATGTCGTGTTTGGTATCTATGTACTCGGCCTAAGATCATCTTTTTTATTTCATCAAACATTTGGGCAATATAGTGTGTTTTAGTGCAATAAAATAAAAAAAAGTGTATTTTCCCCCCCAAAAATGCGTTTGAAAAATCGCTGCGCAAATACTGTGTAGAAAAAAAAATGCAACACCCACCATTTTAATCTGTAGGGCCTTTGCTTTAAAAATATATATAATGTTTGGGGGTTCAACATAATTTTCTTGCAAAAAAAAAATATGTTTTCATGTAAACAAAAAGTGTCAAAAAGGGCTTTGTCTTCAAGTGGTTAGAAGAGTGGATGTAAGCTTCCTAATGTTGTGTATAAAATGCCAGAACAGTTCAAAACCCCCCCAAATTACCCCATTTTGGAAAGTAGACACCCCAAGCTATATACTGAGAGGCATGTCGAGTCCATGGAATATTTTATATGTTGACACAAGTTGCGGAAAAAAGACAATTTATTTTTTATTTTTTATTTTTTTGCACAAAGTTGTCACTAAATGATATATTGCTCAAACATGCCATGGGCATATGTGGAATTACACCCCAAAATACATTCTGCTGCTTCTCCTGAGTACGGGGATACCACATGTGTGAGACTTTTTGGGAGCCTAGCCGCGTACGGGACCCCAAAATCCAAGCACCGCCTTCAGGCTTTCTAAGGTTGTAAATTTTTAATTTCACTTCTCACTGCCTATCACAGTTTCGGAGGCCATGGAATGCCCAGATGGCACAAAACCCCCCCAAATGACCCCATTTTGGAAAGTAGACACCCCAAGCTATTTGCTGAGAGGTATTGTGAGTATTTTGCAGATCTCGCTTTTTGTCACAAAGTTTTGAAAATTAAAAAAAAATTTAAAAAATATTTTCTTTCTTCATTTTCAAAAACAAATGAGAGCTGTAAAATACTCACCATGCCTCTCAGCAAATAGCTTGGGGTGTCTACTTTCCAAAATGGGGTCATTTGGGGGGGTTTTGTGCTATTTTGGCATTTTATGGCCTTCGAAACTGTGATAGGTAGTGAGGAGTGAAATCAAAAATTTGTGCCTAGAACTCCTGAAGGCGGTGCTTGGTTTTCGGGGTCCCGTACGCGGCTAGGCTCCTAAAAAGTCCCACACCTGTGGTATCCCTGTACTCAGGAGAAGCAGCAAAATGTATTTTGGGGTGTAATTCCACATATAACCATGGCATGTGTGAGCAACATATCATTTAGTGACAACTTTTTGTAATTTTTTTTTTTTTTGTCATTATTCAATCACTTGGGACAAAAAAAAAAAAATATTCAATGGGCTCAACAGGCCTCTCAGCAATTTCCTTGGGATGTCTACTTTACAAAATGGGGTCATTTGGGGGGGTTTTGTACTGCCCTGCCATTTTAGCACCTCAAGAAATGAGATAGGCAGTCATAAACTAAAAGCTGTGTAAATTCCAGAAAATGTACCCTAGTTTGTAGACGCTATAACTTTTGCGCAAACCAATAAATATACGCTTATTGACATTTTTTCTACTAAAGACATGTGGCTGAATATAATTTGGCCTAAATGTATGACTAAAATTGAGTTTATTCGATTTTTCTTATAACAAAAAGTAGAAAATATCATTTTTTTTCAAAATTTTCGGTCTATTTCCGTTTATATCGCAAAAAATAAAAATCGCAGAGGCAATCAAATACCATTAAAAGAAAGCTCTATTTGTGGGAAGAAAAGGACGCAAATTTCGTTTGGGTACAACATTGCATGTCCGCACAATTTACAGTTAAAGCAGCGCAGTGCAAAATTCTGAAATCACCTCTGGTCCTTTAGCTACAAAATGGTCCGGGGCTTAAGTGGTTATATACAGTACGTTGGACCAGGGAAACCTCTTAAAGGAAGGAAGTCTTAAAATGATATGTACCTCTCCGATGGCTTCTGCCACCGATATTGGCTTCATTCAGAATCTTCAGCAACACTCTTGGGAGCATAGGCTGCTATCCAGCCCCTGCATCACGACAGGATACAGCAGGTCAGCGGATGGAACCACAGCCCATGGCAGGAGACACAGACTTCCAAAACTTTCAGAAGTGTTGCTTCCTGAAGATTCTGATGGTGGCCACTGCAGAGTAAAGGGACCCGCTTTTAAGATTTTGTTGGATGAGGACAATGTCGCTTTAACTGACTGTCTCCCCTACCCCTAAGAAAGTGATTCCCCCTTTGCCATTTCTGCAACAACGCACAAGATATTATCACATTTACAATAAAAATGCAGCTTGTCCTGAGTCATGCTTTCTCGTGATCCTTAAAAGATCACATGGCCAAGCTGCATGAATCCACTCCACTATTTTTCATGTAGGTGTGATAATATTGAGGAGCAGCAAAGCCTTTCTAAGATAGAAGGTATCTAGACTATATTACCAAAAGTTCTGTGACACCTGCCTTTACACACACATGAAATGTAATGGTATCCCAGTCTGTAATGTAATGGTATCCCGTAGGGTACAATATTGAGTTGGCCCACCCTTTGCAGCTATAACAACTCTTTTAGGAAGGCTGTTCACAAGGTTTACCAGTGTGTCTATGGGAATCTTTGACCATTCTTCCAGAAGTGTATTTGTGAGGTCAGGCACTGATGTTGGACAAGAAGGCCTGGCTCACAGTCTCTGCTCTAATTCATCCCAAAGGTGTTCTATTGGGTTGAGGTTAGTACAGTTCCTCCACCCCAAACTCACTCATCCATGTCTTTATTGACCTTGCTTTGTGCACTGGTACGCAGTCATGTTGAAACAGGAAGGGGCCATCCCCAAACTGTTCCCACAAAGTTGGGAGCATGAAATTGTCCAAAATGTTAAGTTCCCTTCTCTGGAACTAAGGGACAAATCCCAACACCTTAAAAACAACCCCACACCATAATCTCCCCTCCACCAAATGATTTGGAGGGCTGTCCCAATACTTTTGGCAATATAGTGTGGATGAGCGAGTTTGGGGTGGAGAAACTTGGTAAAGTTGAAAAAGAAAAAGTTGGGGCCCAGCTCCATATACTCTACTCTGCACAAGGAACAGCAAAAAAATACTATGTGATGTAAATACAAAATAAAATAGTGACCCCTAGTGGGAGTATTACAGATGACACCAAAATTATATTCTATATACAGTGGAACCTCGGATTACGAGCATAATCCGTTCCAGGAGAATGCTCATAATCCAAAGTACTCGCATATCAAAGCGAGTTTCCCCATTGAAGTCAAAGGGAAACGAAAATAATTTGTTCCGCATTGACTTCAATGGCATGCAATACTGCATGCAGCCAGAGGTGGGGGGTGCCGGAGAGCCTCGGAAACAGCCGAAAAGGCCCGTGGACAGCTTGGCTGACCCCGGCAAAGGCTCGGGAATGGAGTATTTCCGTGTCTTTCCAAGCATTTCCGAACGGCGCCGATCGGCTGGGATCGGCGCTGCTCGGCTCTCGCGCCCCCCACCTCAGGCCAAACACGTTACTGCACACCGCTTTGGTCTGAATCCTGCTCGTTTCGTGAGACAACACTCGCAAACCGAGTTAGGATTTTTAAAAATACAGTGCTCATATTGCGAAACGCTCGTTAACCGTGTTACTCGCAATCCGAGGTTCCACTGTATATCACAATGAAAGTGGTATGTGCAACCAGTGACCTCTAGTGGTTACAAAATGTATAACACATATATAAATCAAGCAAAGTCCATTAATCCAGTGATATCTTCTGTGAATCCCAAACAGAAAAAACTGCGCTGACTCTAAAAAAAGATAAGATGAGGTACTAAGGCAGCAGCTTGAGTGGGATAAACACAACAGCAATAGAACAAATTTTGAAGCTGCCCCAAAATTGAGTGTCCTTAAACACAAAACCAGAGTGTCCTGAAACACAAAACAAATGAAGAAAGTTCCAATTGATGGGACATAAAGCAGTCTATGATCGTATCCTGGTTAATAGAATATTGATATCACCACAGTGACTCTATAGACATTCCATGCTAGTGCAGAGCCCACCACCAAATGTAATGGCCGCTTACCAGAGGGCAAGCTCAATTACGCTGTAGCCCAGCCGCGGCCTTTCACCTCCAGGGGAAGAAACACCAAGATGAGAATCAATGTGGTAGAAGCTCCAGGTCTCAAACGCCTTCTGTACTCATTCCATCATATGACATGTATGTGCAGAGAGGAAAGGGACCATAGCGTGACTCCGTCATAAACAGCATTTATTAAAAAAGTAAGATAATGCTTACAAAGTAACAGATAAAAAACAGCATTTTAAAAGAGATTGCCGGCCGGCATACAAGAAACCCTTCCTCCTCACATCAGCGTGCTGACGTCACTGCACGTCCTCCCATACGCATTTCATCATCAACACTATGCGTCATCAACAGACGTTATCATTCCCATTGATAACGTCTGTTGATGACGAAACGCATATGGTAGTACGCGCAGTGACGTCACCACGCTGATGTGAGGAGGATGGGTTTCTTGTATGCCGCCCGGCAATCTCTTTTAAAACGCTGTTTTTTTATCTGTTACTTTGTAAGTATTATCTTACTTTTTTAATAAATGCTGTTTATGACGGAGTCACGCTATGGTCCCTTTTCTCTCTGCACATACATGTCATATGATGGAATGAGTACGGAAGGTGTTTGAGACCCGGAGCTTCCAGCCCATTGATTCTCATCTTGGTGTTTCTTCCCCTGGAGGTGAAAGGCCGTGGCTGGGCTACAGCCGATTGCGTAATTGAGCTTGCCCTCTGGTAAGCGGCCATTACATTTGGTGGTGGGCTCTGCACTAGCATGGAATGTCTATAGAGTCACTGTGGTGATATCAATATTCTATTAACCAGGATACGACCATAGACTGCTTTATGTCCCATCAATTGGAACTTTCTTCATTTGTTTTGTGTTTAATGACACTCTGATCTTCTGTGATTCAATGCTGTCCACACACAATCCAATGGTTAATGATAACAAATGAGTGACTTAATACCACGTAGATCCTCCACCAGTCACACTATGCGCTCACATCCCAGAGCGGCCCCCAATTGGACCAAGTAGCTCCTTCCCCTGGGGTCTCAATCCAGGATCTTTAAGCTCCTAATAGTGAACTCCTGCAAGCGTGATCTCTCATATATATGGCAACAAAAGGGTAAAAAAGGAACTAGCATAGTGTAATACTGTAAAACAACATTTATTTAAAACACAAGCAACTATTCCACTCATATTTAGGAATGCACTATCCCTGGTGCATACAGGTGATGAACTTGAAAATATACAGATCCGTCCCTGGGGTCACAAAATCGTCTGCAAGTCCTCGGCCCTGCTGCCCTCATGGGTGATCATGCACTTCCTACAAACGATGTGATGACGTCACAAGCCCCACCCTAAATGATGATGGGTGACACACTAGTCAGTGCCACAAGAACCCCAAACAGAAAATGTACATTTCCTAATACCGTCACACTGTTTTCAGTTAGCTTTCTTACATTAAAAAAGTAAACTTTCCTTGTTCTATTTTTCTTTCCCTTGTGGACGCAAATGCTCTCCTTTTTGCAGCACCACATCTACAGGATGAATTGGTAACGAACACAAATACTAAGAAGTAAACAAATGTCAGATTTACGATGGTTGGAAGTAAATTAGGATTACAGGAAGGTCTGTTTACTGTGCTTCTGGCTTCACGCCTACGTCTCTCTGAAAGTTAACGATATTAATACACAGACTCACATCTAGGCTGGCCTTCTTAGAGTATCGCTTATTATCGAATGGGCCGCTGATGTTTGGGTTCCCTTGTCCTTAGTTATTACAACTATCTAGGCAGTACTGCACTTTCTGAAACACCAAGGATGAAAGAAAAGTTGTTTAGGCCACATGCCCTGCAGAGCAAAATAACAGCAATAAATAATAGACAATGATGGCAAACAAAGGCAAATAACAGTTGCACCAATGTATTATCAAAGCCACTTATGAAGGATATCCAGGAGAGGTGCCAATAAAAATTCTGTACCGAACCAAAATTCAGGATGCAATTGGCAAAAAAACAAAATGGATAGTTTTTAAAATAAATATATATCTTTGATATCTCCTGGCTCCTCCTCTTCTCGAGTGCCTCACTGGAGAGCCGTTCTTCCTCAAGGCACTCTTGCGGGCGCTCTCCCGGGTCCTGCTGCTGCGTCTATTGGCACAGACAGCAGGACTCAGCCCCGCCCCCCAGCTCCCGCATCATTGGATTTGATTGACAGCAGCTGGAGCCTGTTGCGGAGCTCCAACGTCCGCTGGGAAATCCTTGAAGCTGAGGAAGTACTGACTTATCCAAGGCAACCTGTTACCCCCCAGTAACTGGACGACACACAGTTCTGGGAGTAAATCAACCCTTTATTTTGCCCAGGCTGGCTTTTTATATCATTTCACATGCAAGGGTTTTCTTAACTCATTTTACAGGGGCATTCCCTTCAACAATTAACAGATGACAGCGATTTAATTACCTGGGATGTGTGAGACGTTGGTCTCTGCATATTTACCCATAACAATGAAACCGTGCCAGACACATTACTAGGAGTGTAATTACCTCCCGTAGCAGATAGTAGATGGTCATTAACATACTGACAATAGATGAATAGAACGCTACCTCAGACCCCCAATTAACCCAATTTACTTATTCAGACATCAGTAGACATTCTGTCTCTACATTTCCTGGAATTAATTTTTGCTGTCACCTTTGAAGTGATCAAAACCATTTCTCAGTTTCAGTATTTTGCTACACTGGTTGGCAGCGGTGGGATTAAAGCCTTGCAGCAAGAGGAAGCAGCGTTCATGCAAATTCGGCTACACGAATTGAAGTGTGAATGGAGACAAACTATGCTGGATTAAAACGAGCGACGTTAAAGGATTTGCTGGAAGCAAGAGGGAAGAGCGCCAGCACTACAACCAAAGCAGAGCTGATTGCAGAACTGACCGAGGGAGATCAGGCACACAGTATGGCTACAGAAGCCATGGAGACCGAGTTTAACCAAGAAGTGAAACGCAGGCTAGCGTTTTATGGAGAAAACCCCTCCACCGAGCTGGTACAGGCAACGTTAGCCCAAGTGGATGCCTTTATCACGGCAAGAGAAGAACGGGAGACCCAACTCCGGCTGGCGGAACAGCGTGCCTCTGAGAGACTGCTAACGACCACACCGGCACCAGAGACAAAACTAAAAGTACCCCATGATGCCTTTAAAAAGTTTGTGGAAGCAGAGGAAGAAATCGATAGCTTCCTGCAAGATTTTGAACGGCAATGCAAGCTGTACCAAGTACCCCAGACAGACTGGGTACGGATCTTAGCTGGTAAGCTGTCAGGCCGTGCAGCAGAAGCCTACAGAGCCGTGCCAGAGGAGGAAATTGCAAGCTATAGCCGGGTAAAGGAAGTTATTTTGGCAAGGTATGCCATCACCCCAGAAGCATACAGGAGACGCTTCCGGGACACAAAGAAACAGGAGAAGGACTCCCATACCGGATGGGCTTGCAGAATGCAGAGGGCAGCCCTAGCTTGGCTACAAGCCAGTCAGGCAACCACAGCAGACGCGATCACCCAGCTGATTTTACTGGAGCAATTCTTTAATGGACTAAACCCAGAGGTACAGGAGTGGGTAAGGGATCGCAAACCTACAACTCTCTCGGAAGCGGCCAGGCAAGCTGACGAATATCAAGATGCCCGCCGGCCATCACAGACTAGCTTCCAAACAAGCACCAGACCACTGAACCATAACCCAGGGCCCCCAGCTACACAACGACCCGGGCTAATCCCTAACCCCCCTGCAAATCGATACCTCGGGCGCAAGGGAGTGCAGTGCCATTCATGCAAGCAATTTGGGCACTATCAGAGAGACTGCACTCAGAACCAGGACCAAGCGGCATGGATCCGACCAGGGCCACCCCCTCCAGCACGGGCTGCCGCTCATTGCTATCACACGGAAGTGGCCTCGGTCAACCGCAGAGCGGGAGAATTGGAGGAACACTGGAGTATCCTACACGAGGCTGACCCAGTACAGGCGGCTACCGACAACAGGCAACACCATCGCCAGTCAGTACAGCTGAACGGGAAGACTGCTCAAGGTCTACGAGATTCCGGCGCCACCCTCACACTGGTCAAACGACACCTGGTTCCAGAGGCCGACCACACTGGGAGTTCCGTAGCCGTGCGGGTTGCAGGGGGAGCAGTACACAGGCTAACCACGGCAAGAGTACACCTAAACTGGGGTGCCGGCTCTGGATTAATTAAGGTGGGGTTGATCCAGGAGCTTCCCGCTGATGTCCTGCTGGGGAACGATCTCGGCCAGTTGACTTCTGCTTTTGCATCAGCCCCGGTTACCAACGAGATCTACCCCGTTACCACCCGGTCCCAGGCCCACACCACGGAAAACAGCGCACCCTCTGAGGCTCTGGTAAGAACACTTCCCCCAACTGTTAAACCCCTTCCCTGGGATACCCCCGCAGCATTTGGGCAGGAAACCCGTAGCGACCCCACGTTACAGATCTATAGGGACAAAGTAACCCAGTCGCAAGCTGGATTAGAGGGAGAGAAATATTCCTGGCACCGGGGGCTATTGTACCGCGACTCCGAGAGAGTCGCAGCCGGATCCTTACCGGTCCAAACCCGACAATTAGTGGTCCCTCAGAAATACAGGAGAGAATTATTGCAGATAGCTCACGATATTCCCCTGTCCGGACACTTAGGGGTCAGCCGCACAAGATACCGGCTTACCCACACCTTCTTTTGGCCTGGCATCTCCAAAGATGTGAGACAGTATTGTCAAACGTGTGACACCTGTCAACGGGTAGGGAAACGGGGGGATCGCCACAAGGCCAAATTACAACCCCTACCCATTATAGAGGAGCCGTTCGGACGGGTAGCCGTAGATATTGTAAGACCCCTCGCCAAACCCAGCCCCTCCGGCAAAAAGTACATTCTGACAATAGTGGACTATGCAACACGGTATCCCGAGGCGGTAGCTCTGACCAATATACACGCGGAGACCGTGGCTGAGGCGCTGATGCGGGTCTTCTCTCGGATGGGCTTTCCCAGAGAGATAGTCTCGGACCAGGGCACTCAGTTCACTGCGGAAGTCACCCAGCAGCTGTGGAGACTGTGTGGCATCAAGTCAATTATGAGTTCCCCCTATCACCCCCAGACAAATGGCCTATGTGAAAGGTTCAATGGCACGTTAAAACAAATGCTCCGGACTTTCACGGACACGAGTCGGGACTGGAAAAGATTCCTGCCCCACCTTCTGTTTGCTTACCGGGAGGTGCCACAGGAATCTACAGGATTCTCCCCCTTTGAGCTAGTTTTCGGACGAAAAGTACGGGGACCCCTAGATTTAATCCGGGAACACTGGGAAGGAGCAGAAGGGGAGGATGGTACCCCTGTTATACCCTATGTGTTGGAGTTCCGTGACCGCTTGGAGGAACTGACTCAGAAGGTGCGTACTAACCTCCAGGCGTCGCAGACTCGCCAGCGCCAATGGTATGACAGGGGCGCCAGAGGACGTAGCTTTCAGATTGGCCAAAAGGTTTTGATTTTAAAACCTGTTCGCCACGACAGGCTACAGGCCGCCTGGCAGGGCCCATACCAAGTGGTGGAGAAGAGATGCGATACCACTTACGTGATAGGTCCTTGCTCTGGAAATGGGGGTGGACGCATGCTACATGTGAACATGCTCAAACCGTACTATGAGAGAATAGAGGAGGTGGCTGCCATATGCGCGCCTGCCTTCGACGAGTTCGAAAGTCTTCCTTTACCAGACCTTCTGGGGGAGGATGAGACGCTGGGCACTTTAGATGAGGTTCAGCTGGGGGAACGGTTAAGCCCCCAAGAGCGCAGCCAGGCACGGCAATTGCTAGTCACGAAGGGAGCAACTGTCTCAAACATCCCTGGATGCACTTGGCTGGCAATGCACCGAGTAGACACCTCGGAACAACCACCCCTCAGACAGACGCCCTATAGAATACCTGAGGCGGTCAGGGAGCACATGAGACAGGAGATACAAGAGATGCTCCGTCTCGGGGTCATAGAGCCGTCGGATAGTCCTTGGGCTTCTCCGGTGGTCTTGGTACCAAAGCGGGATGGAACTACCCGCTTCTGTGTAGACTACCGGCGACTCAATGACAAAACAGTATCAGACGCGTACCCAATGCCCAGGATAGATGAGCTCTTAGATCGAATGGCCAGAGGGCAATACCTCACGACCATCGACCTATGTAAGGGCTATTGGCAAATTCCCCTTGCCCCAGATGCCATTCTCAAGTCGGCCTTTGTCACCCCATTTGGCCTGTACCAGTTTAAGGTCATGCCATTTGGGATGAAAAACGCCCCAGCCACGTTCCAACGGATGGTAGACCGGCTGCTTGATGGCTTCCAGGATTATGCATGTGCATACTTGGATGACATCGCGATTTTTAGTGAGACCTGGGAGGAGCATCTGGGCCATGTAGGAGCGGTGCTAGACCGAATCAAAGAGGCCGGCCTAACCCTCAAACCGAGTAAATGTCATATTGGGATGGCGGAAGTACAGTACTTGGGACACCGGGTTGGGTGTGGGAAACAAAAGCCCGAACCCGCCAAAGTCGAGGCAGTGGCCCAGTGGCCAACCCCCCGTACCAAAACACAGGTTTTAGCATTCCTCAGAACGGCTGGCTACTACCGAAAATTTGTCCCGAACTACAGCACCCTGGCCAAACCCCTCACTGACCTTACAAAAAAAAAACTACCCCGCCAAGTAGAATGGACCCCAGAGTGTGAACAGGCATTTCAACAGCTCAAACAGGCCCTGGTTAACAGTCCGGTACTAGCTGCTCCCAATCCCTCTAAACTATTTCTTGTTCACACAGACGCTTCAATGTTTGGATTGGGCGCGGTATTGAGCCAGGTTGGAGCAGATGGCGGAGAACACCCCGTAGTTTACTTGAGCAGGAAGCTTCTCCCCAGGGAAGTGAGCTACGCCGCCATAGAAAAAGAATGCCTGGCTGTGGTGTGGGCCCTAAAGAAGCTTCAGCCCTACTTGTACGGACAACAGTTCACCCTACTCACAGACCACAACCCGTTGGTATGGCTAAATCGAGTGGCAGGGGACAATGCCCGGTTGTTGCGCTGGAGTCTGGCGTTACAACCGTATGACTTTACTATCCACTACCGCCCCGGGAAACAGAACGGCAATGCTGACGGATTATCGCGGCAAACTGAACTGGAAAAGTGATCCGTGATGGTCCCCGGACATCCCCAAGCCGATCCATTAAGGATCAGACTGTGCATGCCGGCTTGTGGGTAAGGGGGAGCAGTGTAGCAAAATACTGAAACTGAGAAATGGTTTTGATCACTTCAAAGGTGACAGCAAAAATTCATTCCAGGAAATGTAGAGACAGAATGTCTACTGATGTCTGAATAAGTAAATTGGGTTAATTGGGGGTCTGAGGTAGCGTTCTATTCATCTATTGTCAGTATGTTAATGACCATCTACTATCTGCTACGGGAGGTAATTACACTCCTAGTAATGTGTCTGGCACGGTTTCATTGTTATGGGTAAATATGCAGAGACCAACGTCTCACACATCCCAGGTAATTAAATCGCTGTCATCTGTTAATTGTTGAAGGGAATGCCCCTGTAAAATGAGTTAAGAAAACCCTTGCATGGGAAATGATATAAAAAGCCAGCCTGGGCAAAATAAAGGGTTGATTTACTCCCAGAACTGTGTGTCGTCCAGTTACTGGGGGGTAACAGGTTGCCTTGGATAAGTCAGTACTTCCTCAGCTTCAAGGATTTCCCAGCGGACGTTGGAGCTCCGCAACAGAGCCAATGGCTGCGGTGCTATCAATCTATCTAATCAGGACCCAAGACACCGGCTGGAGCAGGCATGCTCGTCCCCGTCGCTGGAAAGACCAGGTTCAGTTAAGTAAAAAGGGGGCTCTAGGGGGGTGCTGAATCACAGGAGGTTTTTCACCTTAAAGTGGATGTAAACCCACTCTCATCCTTTCTAAGTAACTGCCATAGTGCTGATCTATAAGGATATAGATGCCTCCTGCATGTATCCTTATCTGTCAAATGTATCCCCTCTGTCTGTTATAAGAACTGAAAAACTGCAGATTCTGTGGGTGGATCTGTTGTCTGGAGCTCGGTGGGTGGAGTCGTGATGTCAGTAGACTCCCCGCCCACCTCTACACTCCCCTTGTCAACATGCATTTTCTCCTGTGTATTCCTTCTGCGATGATCACTAACATCCAGTCAAAATCCAGAAAAGTAACCACATGACTTCAGAAAAGGAGTGGGGGTGGGAATTAAAAAATAATGCCTGTCTAAAGCTAGTGCACGAGATATGTAAATAACCTGTCACTCAAAGCAAGGGGGCGGAACGGACAAAGGGTTTTCTCTGTTTGTCCATTTTATCTCACTGAACAATAAAAGAGGATTGCTCAGAGCTGGATTAACTCTTTGTGGCAAGACCTGGCACAAATGATAGGAAATCTTATACTCTACATTGTGACAGCAAAAAAAAAAAATGTTGGGTTTACATCAACTTTAATGCAAAGAATGCATTAAGGTGAAAAACCCTGAGGGTTTACAAGTTTTTGCCCTATGCTAGGGTCACCAGTGCGGTATTTGTACATTGATATCATATCCCCTCTCGAGCGTTTCTTCTCCAGAGAGAATAAGTTCAGTGCTTGCAGTCTTTTCCCATAGCTGAGATCCTCCAGTCCCTTAATTAGCTTTGTTGCCCTTCTTTGGACTCTCTCCAGTTCCAGCACATCCCTCCTGAGGACTGGTGCCCAGAAATTGATGGCATACTCCAGGTGCAGCCGGACCAGAGTCTTGAAGAGTAGGGAGAATTATCGTTTAATCTCTGGAGTGAATATCCTTTTTAATGCATGCTAATATTCTGTTGGCTTTGCTTGCAGCAGCTTGGCATTGCATGCCATTGCTGAGCCTGTCATCTACTAGGACCCCCCAGGTCCTTTTCCATCCTAGATTCCCCAGAGGTTCTCCCCCTAGCGAGTAAATCGCATTCATATTTTTAACACCCAAATGCATTGCTTTACATTTTTCAACATTAAACCTCATTTGCCATGTAGTTGCCTACCCCATTAATTTGTTTAGATCTTCTTGCAAGGTTTCCACATCCTGCGTAGAAGTTATTGCCCTGCTTAGCTTTGTATCGTCTGCAAATCCTGAGATTGAGCTGTTTATCCCATCCTCCAGGTCGTTTATGAATAAATTAAGCATTGGTCCCAGGACAGAACCCTGGGGGACTCCACTTTTCACACCAGACCATTCTGAGTATTCCCCATTTATCATCAAAGTGATATACCGTGCAAATAATACTAAGTGAGAAAAAAAATAACTGTTTAAAAACCTGTGAGAGAAAAGCAGCAACAGAAACATGTGATATAATCATGTAAAGAAGCTAATAAACGGAAATAGGCTCCTGGAAGACATCACGTATGACAAAACATGTCAGGCGGAGCTATGCACTGACGTCATCACACCCCACATGACCCCGGGAGTGCGGGTGTTTTTTGAATTTTATTGCCAGCAAGTGTTTTTAAGATGTTTGTACATCCAACCAGAAATTTTACACAATAAATTTTGTTCTTCTATATGCTCTGTGCTTACTCGGGAGATTGTGCTTTTCGAGGAAGAGGGGCGACCATATAGTGAGGAAGACGCCCGGAGTCTACCTACATACTTTGGAGCCAGGATCTATCCTAGACCCCGCAGAGAGTTTGTTCTGTCTCTCCAATCTAAGCATTGAAAGTGTGATCTCCGTAACTTACAGTTAGTTGTGTTGAGATGTCGATAACCCCAATCTTATTTGGATAAACAGACAGTGACTCGATCCAGAAGTCACCTTGTTGACCTTCTGAAGTTTAATCCATAAACTGTGAGGATCTTACAACAATGAACATCGGATAGGTCAAAAGATCATAATGTGATCTAGTCCACAGAGAATGGGGTGGGGCTAACTATACAGGATAAGCTGAGATACAGGAAGGGGAGGAACCAGGGACAGAATAATACATATAACATTTAAAGGCATATCACAAGGCATGTGAAACGTGACACTCCCCGTCGAAATCTATGATTTCTATTATTAACAAACTTTAGTCCAAGTCCAAATATAAGTACTAAAGATTCTTTCCAAGAACACCTGCAAAACAAGAGGGAAGGGAAGAACAAGGGAAACAATGCAAACATTAACATATACTTGCAGATGTTGGTCTCGAAGGACCAGGCTGTGAAAAGGAAATATCCATCTTCAGAGGGGAAGGCAGCAACATGAATCAATCCTTCGTACCTCCCTTTGAATCAAGTTGATGACTTGTCTTCTTCTTTGGGCAAAATAAGTACTAGTTCTTTTATAGGCCTGAAGTAAAGGTGTGCAGAACCTTCTTTCACTACTTTAAATTCTACTTTCCATACTTTTCAGTCGTTACTTGGCATAGTCTTTGCAATGAGACCCATAGGCCAATGGTTGCGATGAGAATGTGTCTCTTTCAAGAGAACTATGTCTCCCACTTGTAGGTTGGGTTTGCTGGCTTGCCATTTATTGCGGTTGAAAGAGCGCATAGGGTCCCTGTCAGACCCCTTAGATCGGGTGGCCCTCCCCGTCCCCTTCTAGTAAAAATGTTTTGTTACAAAGATAAAATGTTAATAATCCAGAAAGCTAGAAATTTGGGTGATATCCTACATAATGGAACCAGGATATCTATATATCCAGATTTCTCACCAGAAATGCAAAAGAGAAGAGCCAGGTTTGGAGAAATAAAGCGTAAATTACAGCAGATAAAAATCACATACGCACTGCTATACCCAGCAAGATTGAGGGTGAACGCACTAGAGGGGACAAAGTATTTTGATACGCCCGAGGGGGCAACGGAGTGGTTACTAACTGCCGATGGAATCCCTTAGAAGACATGGACATGGACTGTTGTTTTTCACATTTTTCCTTTTTTTTCTCTTTTTTTTTTTGGGTGTCATTTAACTTGGCAGGGGAAAAAAAGGGGGGGGAAGAAATAAGTAATTACACTTATCCACAATTTGTATCACGCATCACAGAACGCAAAGTTTATTTGTTTATTTGCTAAGAAAAGGAGAAAAAGATTTTTATTTTAAATTTTTTGGGGGAGATACAAGGGAGATACGAGGGAGGGAGGGGAAGGGGAAAGAGTTGAGATTTGGATTGAAGTGAGCGAGGCGTATAGTATCCCCCTTTATATAGGGGAATTGCGAAGAACCCGCCAATTATGAGGGTAATTTTTGTATAGATTTGGGGAATGGTGGTAGGGGAAATTTTTTGGATGAATTTTGTTCTAGGGGGAGGGAGGGAAGAAGGGAGAGGGAAAGGGAGATTCAAAACACTGAATACACAAGAGAGTTGAATGTTTTAAGAAGGGTGCAAGGGATGGTCACAATAGGAAGCCCCAACCGAAGCCAAGGAAGGTGGAGGAAGGGGTTTATGAGGTAGGAAGTAGGTACGCATGGAGAGTATGGCGTGGAAGTTTTCAGAAAAAATAAAAATAAATTTGCACACCCTTTTTCTTTGTATACACACAAAGAAACCACACGAAGAAAATGTTATAAAAAAAAAAAAAAAACACAGACAAGCTTTAATAATGAAAGGCTTCACTATACAAATTTGGGTATTCCTATTAGAAGTAAAAAATAATGAATAGTAGAGCACATGTGAAAAATTTAACAATATGATCTTGGAATGTCCGAGGTCTGGGAGACTCAGTAAAAAGGGCAGCAGTAATGTCATTGATGAGAACATATGGGTCCTCAATTGTATGTCTCCAGGAGACCCACCTCACGAATACTTTTACACCCCAATTGGGGTGGCGAGATTTTCAAATGCAGTTCCACTCGGTTCATGCATCATACTCTAGGGGGGTAAGCATATTTATTAAATCTGGCATAATGTTTAACTGTATCCAGAGCAGGTCCAATGAATTAGGGCGCTATGTCTTCCTACATTGTAAGATAGAGAGCAGAACTTATATACTGGTTAATCTGTATATTCCTCCCCCTTTTAACACTTCAGCATTAAGTAGTTTGATGGAGTTTGTCCTAGAGAGGCCGGGTGTGCCGTGATCGTTATGGGAGATTACAACACGGTTTTAGATCAAGATAGAGATAGGTTCCCTGGCACGGCACACCAGGCTAAAGTAAGAGATGCAAGATTATACTATTTTCTGGAAGAACTAGGCCTTATGCCGCATACACACGATCGTTTTTCATGCCGTTAAAAATGCCATTTTTAAAAATGGCCATTAAAACCGATCGTGTGTATGCTCCAGAGCATTTTTAACGGCGTGAAAAACGGCCATTAAAAATTTCGAACATGCTGTATTTTTTCACGTAGTTTTCCATGTAGTTTTTTGTTTTAACGACGTGAAAAACGATAGTGTGTATGCTTTGACGAGGTGAAAAAAAACGCGCATGCTCAGAATCAAGTATGAGACGGGAGCGCACGTTTTGGTAAAGCTAGCGTTTGAAATGGAGATGGCACATTCGTCACGGTGGAAATAATAGCATTGTTTTAATGCTGCGCATTCCGTTCTCCTTTTGATAATGCTTAAATAATTACCTTCTTTTGCTAATGATATTCAGAGTTATGCCAAACTTGTTTCTTAAGTAATTTCTAATTGATCTAATGATTGTAAAATATTCTTGTTAAGCCAGATCTCCCTCATAAATTCATAAATAAATGTAAAGATCACAAAAAAATTTTTTTTGGTGTTTGTGTTTTTTATTTTGTTTTTTTTTCTTTAAGTTAGATTTCTTATTTTTTTTGGGCTTCTTTGATATATTTAGGCTTATTTTTTTATTTTAGATTTCGTGTTGTATTTTTTTTTATAATTATTTGTTTGTAAAGTTACCACACCAACCTTCTAAATTTGTCTAATTTTGCCTCAAGGAGGTTTGTGTCCCTTGTTAATAACAATAATATTATTAGAAATGTCCCTGCCTGCTCCCTAGCAAACTCTCTTTTAAAATAGAAATCACATAGTCAAGTATTTTAAGCAAAACAAAAGAATCCTTTATTTAGGTACATTACAAATTAAAGGGGAAGGCAGCACTGGAGAGCCTGCTTGCATTTGTGCATCCTTTGGACCCCACAACAACCATCCAAGATGTGAAAACCAAACTCTTGAATTTATTTAAAAAAAAAGGAGCCCAATCTTGGCTTGAACTCCCAGAGGTCAGGATTCGGAACAGCAGCAGATAAGTCAGATATGCCCCCAGTCTGTGGTACTACAGCAGTCATTATTTTTTCCTCTTCCTTGTAGCCTTCTCTCCAGCCTTCTTTGCAGCCTTTGTTGCTTGCTTCCTCGGAGGCTGGGGATCAGGAGGAGAGGTTGTGGCAGGAAGAGTAGTAGGAGGAGGAGGAGGTGGAGGAGGAGGGACAACCTCAGTTATGTCTGTGCACTGGGTCAGTTCACCTAGCAACCCCCTGTTGATGATCTTAAGCATCAGGTTCTCGCTGTATAGGCGTTGCCTTAGGTCCATCTGGCTTAATTTATGGGCCAGGACTGCGGCATAGCCCTCCTCAGCAGAGGGTGCCTCTCTGAGGGCCGCAGTAGCCTCTCTTAGGAAGGCTCTGGTTTCCTCCACCTGCCTAGCTCTCCTTGGCCCTCGTTGGATTAGTTTCAGGGGAGGCATCTGGGCTCTTGTGCTGGGCCCAGCCTCCTCCTGTGTGCCACTGGGCCCTGCCTCCTCCTGGTCCCCAACATCACCCTCTTACTGGCTCTGCTCTGGCTGAAAAAAAAAAAAAGGGACATTCTTTAGTTTTTGCCACCATCAATCACACACATTGTTCACCTCCAGACATTTTTAGATTGAATGGCAAAAGGGATTTAATTTCCATAGATTCCGACTCCTGATATTTTTGGCTTGTCCCCATCAAATTTGACCAGTACTGTCTATTGCTTTGTAAATCCTTATTTTATCAGACATTCAATACATACCAATACTAACATCAATTTTAAATCATCACTTTTGTAACATATAAATGTAGATATCAATACTATACCTGGCTCCATATATCCAAATCTGCCTCCTCAAGGACCTCTGCTTGATCCTCAGAGGAAGCTAGAGCAGGGTTACAAGGAAGGCTGGAGGGCTGGCTGCAAGGAAGGCTGGAGGGTTGGCTACAAGGAAGGCTGGATTGACCTCTGGGGGGAAGGGTGGACAGAGATTCCCTCACTTCCAGCTGGTCATCCAGAAAAGATAACTTGCTGTAGTACCACAGACTGGGTTTATAAACCTTATCTGCTGCAGCACCTGACCTCTGGGACTTCAGGACCATATTCCTCTGGGTCCTGTATGTCCCCCTGATGGTAGCAAGTTTGGTTTTAACATCTTGGATAGTTGTTGTGGGTATCTGGGTTTGGACAAATGCAAGCAGGCTCTCCAGTGCTGCTGTCCTGGCCGCTTTATTTTTATTGGACCCACTTTTGGTCTGCCACAGGATAGGGAGTTCCTTCCATCTATCGATGAACTCCCCCATAAATTCAGGATTTTTGAAACTGTTCATTTTCTCTGTAAAATCAAGAACCCAGAAAATACATTTGTTTCAGTCAACATTCATCAAATAATCATTTTGGACAGATATAAGCCCCAAATCTCATCCTCTGAAGAAACCCAAATCCTTAAAATGTTATGTACCTTGGTGAACACGTTTGTTGCTAACTCCCTCTCCCGACAAATGAACGTATTTTCGCCAGATGGATATTCGCTTTATATACACTGTGCATGCGTGAAACTCTGCACGCTTTCCCCGCCCCTGACGTTCGATATTGTACTTTCCCCGCCCCTTCTCGCTCGTCGTAGTGCTAAACAACATGGTGGAGACACAGGTGGCTGAGATTACCTCTACAGAGGAGGAAATTCCTGAGGAACCCAAATCCAGAGGCCGGAGATATAAGGCATCCAACATGTCATTCGAGGAAATGGTGGAGATGGTCGCCATTTTGAGGAGGGAGGATTATGATGCCAAGCATGGGCCGTATAAAAGGCCTAATCTTGTCAAGTCAAAAATTATGGGCAAAGTGGTCAAAACTCTTCACCAAAAATTTAGGGTGTGCAGAACGAAGGAACAGCTCCGAAAACGATGGTCTGATCTGAAGTTGTGGGAGCCCGACCAATACAAAAGAATAAAGAACGTTTTCAGAAAAAGTAAGTAATTTTCCTACATTCTCCCTGCTAAAGATTATTACTTGTATTAAGTAGTGTATTTTAGACTTTGATATAGTACAGTGAAAGATAACAACTTTCATGTTCGTCCGCACAGTAAACAGACGTAGTAAAGCTCTTTCTCCGTACACTTCTTAATACAATGTTTTTGGATCATCCAGTGTGAACACCAAAATGTCAAAGTATTTATTGGGGAGCTAATTTTGGAAACAAGTTGAATTATTTTTTTTATATAACTTTTATTTTTGAATAATTAAAAGGGTATGCATTGTAATGTTAAAGGAAGAGAATTCTCAGCAGCTGATTAAACATCTGAACGCAGTAGTAGATGTGTGGCCCAAAACCAAAAGATTTTAAAGGGGGTCACACACAGGTGATCCAGTGTATATACTTTGGGGTGTTTCAATGTGTCAAACTTTAATAAATAAAGTAGATGTTCTTGTTTTGGCAATGTATCCAATCATGTGTTCAGGTTGTCACTGGGGGTATATTTAAAATTGGACCACACTTCCAAATAAGCTTTATAAATTCCCTTTCAGGGTATTTTTTGGTATATAATTAATATTTAGCAATTAAACTAAACCTTTTTTTGCAATCTCCATAGGGCTGCAAAAAGCTACGTCAGATGAGCCTATAAATCCAACACCTTCAACAAGACCCCCAGAACCACATGATGTAGAGGAACGTGAAGTAGAGGAACGTGAAGTAGAGGAAGTGGAAAGTGGCACCACAACAGGTCAGTGTCAAACCAGACAGATGCAGTTTAAAGATGTAGGCCTACATATTTTATAGTACATGTTTTTTTTTTAATTAGGTGCTGTTCTGGTCGGAGACCCCGAAAAGTTTACACATCACAGTGCCCAGATCCTGATCCAATACCTAATGGTCTGCTGTCGTGACCTTGAAAAAATAAAGGGAGACTTGATAGAGATCAGGCAAAATACCAAGCGGGTGGAGGAAAGGCTACAAAATATCATGGCTGTGCTTGGGCGTGTTTAATTTTTTAACTCAAAAGAACGTTGACCTTGCTGTGTTTTTGCAGGTTTTTGTTGCTTTTCAGCTTTAATGAATAGTACATGTTTACATTTACATTCAATTTTTTTAGATTGTTTTTTATGCATGGCTGTTCATGCGTTTTACCCCCCAAAATAATTTTGATACATCTACATTTACAAAGAAGTTTCCTAAAAAAATAATTTTAAAAGGTATTTTATTAACAAGAATTTGTGGCTTCATTATGTAAATGTTGTGCAAAGTGAACTAATCAATGTTTTGTGTTTACACTGACAATGAAGGCTATTTAAGAATGCTAAATACACATGGCACTACAAGTGCACTAGGTAAACCTACGAGAAACATAAAATAATACTAATCTAAAACACAATACCAATATTTTCTCAAAAAAAAGCTTTATTTAAGCAAAGAATAATTTTATGCATCCTCAGGCATATCAATGGCCCCCCAACCCACAAAATATTCGACATATTTTTGTCTGACATCACGTCCGGTTTGGGGGGCCAAGCCTGGACGGCCAGCTTCCAGGGCCACTAAATTCTCAGTATCAACTAATGAGGCCTCAGGCCCACTCAAAGTCAGGTAATTAGAAGAATGCCCCCTTTAAAAAATTATGGAGCACGCAACAAGTCATTACTACATGGTTCCATTTATAGGGGGCAAGGTGGATGGAGGTGAGGAACAGGCGGAATCGGCTGGCCATGATGCCAAAGGCATTTTCCACCACCCTTCTTGCTCTGGCCAGCCGATAGGTAAACACCCTCCTCTCAGGGGTGAGGGTGCGTTGAGGGAATGGCCTCATCAAATGGGGACCCAGGCCAAACGCCTCATCCGCCACAAAAACAAATGGGAGTCCCTCCACATTCTGCTCCGCTGGTGGCAAGGCCAGCTGATCCAATAGGAGCCGTTCCCCAAACTCGGTCTGTGCAAAGACTCCTCCATCTGACATCCTGCCATTTTTGCCAACGTCCACATACAGGAATTCGTAGGTGGCCGACACCACTGCCATCATGACGATGCTGTGGAACCCCTTATAATTATAATAAAAGGATCCCGAATGGGGTGGTGGTACGACCCGAACATGCTTGCCGACGATGGCCCCTCCACAGTTCGGAAAGTTCCATCGTTGGGCAAACTCAGATGCCACATTCTGCCATTCATGTGGCGTAGAAGGGAACTGTGGAGTTAAATTAAAAATAAATTAATACTTTGAGACACAATGCAAGCAGATTTTAGTTAACCATTCATGGCCAACATTAGGATAAACAGACAAATCAAAACATTATTAGTAAGCAACAAAAAACCAAAAACAAACCCCAAAAAAAAAAACTGGGGGGGGGGTTGAAGATGAGTTGGGGAGATCACAAATGAAGGCTGTAGCACTCTGTATGAAGTTTAACTTAATGTAACATTCCTAGGCAATCTTTAGGGTGCGTTTAGGGTAAAGCACTACAATGGAGCATAGAAAAAAATAAATGGAAATGACTAGGCAAGGTGGGTATGGCCCCAGGATAGCATGCTGGAGAGGTTAGGTAAGGCAAATTTAAATGTAGGCCTAAAAAAAACATCCTAAAAAAAAAAAGGCAGGTGGAGAAAAGGGACATTCCCTGAAGCTAAGAATCATGGGAATTAGGAACTGATAATAAAACAAAAGAAAAAATATTAAGCAAGAAATACATACAATGTGATGTTTTAAATAAGAACACTTACCTTAATATAGTCCTCCTGCAAAACTTGAAGGATGGCAGAACACGTCTCTGGTATTATGATACCCAGAGCCTGGGGGGATATGCCTGTGGAGAACTTTAGGTCCTGCAGGCTTCTCCCAGTCGCCAGGTATCGCAACGTGGCGATGAGCCTCTGCTCAGCACTGATGGCTTCACGCATAACGGTGTCCTGCCTGGTAATGTAGGGGGACACCAAAGCCAACAGATGCTGAAATACGGGGTCAGACATCCTGAGAAAAATCCTGTAGTCCTCAGGATTATTCTCCCTGATCTCCCGCAACAAAGGCATGTGACAGAACTGGTGCCGCTGGAGCAACCAATTCTTGGTCCATGAACTCCTCCTCACCCTGTTCATGGCCTGGAGTGGGGATACAGCATGAACCCCTGCACCAACTACAGCACGAACTCTACGACGAGTACGTAGCCGCAACATGGCTAGATAACGGTCGGCTGCTCAGAACGAACTAGAAGAACGCACGGAAGAACAGCAAGGCCTATGAAGAACAAGCTGAAAAACAGGAACGAGCAGACAAGAACGCACTGAATAAACAGATACGAACTGACTACAAGCACTGCAAGACAGATACGAACCCACAGGCACAAACTGAACTCCAGAAAACGATCTTCAAAGCACGATGACTGAAAAGCGCGAATCGTCTCTCACCAAACTTTTAC
The DNA here is from genome assembly GCA_029206835.1 of Rana muscosa. Classification (NCBI taxonomy): domain Eukaryota; kingdom Metazoa; phylum Chordata; class Amphibia; order Anura; family Ranidae; genus Rana; species Rana muscosa. The sequence goes on along the minus strand of CM055123.1, from coordinate 367,982,654 downwards.
TAACACGCGGTAACATGAAATTAGCAAAAGCGTCCCAAAGGGTGGCGTCATTAGAACGGAACTTCCCCTTTATACTGCCGTCGTACGTGTTGTACGTCACTGCGCTTTGCTCAAGCGTTTTTTTTAATGATCGTGTGGATGCAAGACAGGCTTGAGAGGAAACATTAAAAAAAAACAACGAGAAAAACATTGGTTAAAAAAATGGCATTCAAAACGTACGTGTGTACGCCGCATAAGGGACATATGGAGACTACATAACCCTGCGACCCGGCAATACTCATGCTTCTCCAGAACACACTCCACGCTGTCAAGAATAGACTTAGTCCTAGGCAATGAGGAAGCGGTTTCAATAATAAAAAAAGTAAATTATATGCCAAGGAGCCTCTCTGATCACTCACCAATGCTGGTCGTCCTAGATACAGGAGAAGTTACACAGCAGAGAGAGGGGAGAATAAATCCACATTGGATGGAATTAATCAAGGATCCACAGGAGATATCAGGAGTGATCAGAGAATTTATTGAAATAAATCAAGGTACCGCTTCGGAGCAAGTGGTATGGGATACTCTGAAAGCCTATTTTAGAGGCATAATGATACAACAAATATCTAGGATAAAAAAGCAATCTAGAGAGGAGGAGAGGGTAGCCGGAAAATTAGTGACTGGAAAAGAAGAACAATACAGTAAGGACCCAATATTGAACAACTTTAGAGCATGGATACAAGCACAGCAGAATTATCGTTTAATAATGCTCAGGAAAGTAGAGAATAAACACATTTTCCAAAGACAGATAGCTTTTGCGGAGGGAGAAAGTACAGGTAGGATGCTTGCCCACCTAATCAAAACGAACTCGCCCAGTTCAATGGTGCCAGCGATAAGGGTAAATGGGGATAGAGTATCCTCCCAATCATCAGAGATAGTATATAGATTTCATGATTTTTATGAAGATTTGTATAGTTCAAGACAGGAAGAAAGGAGGGAAGAAATGGACGACTTCTTTGGAAGACTGGCGATCCCTTCACTCTCCGAGATGGATAGAGAGGAATTAGATAAACCTATAACCCTCGAAGAAATTCAACTAATAGTAGTACAAGGGATGGCAGCCCAGAAATCCCCGGGACCGGATGGTCTTCCGGCTGAGACATACCGGTATTTCGGTAAGGAGCTTCTCCCGAAACTTACCAAGGTCCTAAATTGCTCGCTAGTTAAAGGAGAACTTCCCTCGTCTATGATGGAATCCACAATAATAGTTATCCACAAAGAGGGAAAGGATCCACTTGATACCTCCTCATATAGAACCTATCTCCTTGCTCAATGCGGACATAAAAATTAGGGATGAGCTTCGTGTTCGAGTCGAACATACGTTCGACTCGAACATTGGCTGTTCGATCGTTCGACGAAGATCGAACGATTTGGGCCGTTCGCGCCAAATTCGAGTGACGCGAACGGCCCACAATGCACTACGCCATCGCAGTGTCATCCAGGCGCTGTGATTGGCCAAGCATGCACTGTGACCCCGCATGCTTGGCCAATCACAGCGCCGGCAGCGAGGAGAGCAATGATTGGCCACAGGCAGGATGCCTGTGGCCAATTATTGCTGAGGGTGTTTAGTACACGCCCCACACTATAAAAGGCCGCCAGCACGGCGGCCTAGTGTAGTGTGTTCCGGAGCAGGGATAGAGTAGCATAGGCAGGGACAGTGACTGTTATTTCTTTCTTGCTTAACCTGGATTCCTTTAGTTTAGGGAAAGAGAAGGATAGGTAGGGAGAGTGTCAGTGTGTTTTGTGCTTCTGCTATAGTGTGCTTAAAAAAAAACATTTATTCTAGGGACAGAAAACTCTAGGTAGGGACAGTGTCAGTTTCTTTCACTCTGCAAGTCCTTGTTTCCAGGGACCTGGAAGGACAGTGAGTGAATTGTCCTTTTGCTATATTGTGATTAAAAAAAACATTTATTCTAGGGACAGAAAACTCTAGGTAGGGACAGTGTCAGTTTCTTTCACTCTGCAAGTCCTTGTTTCCAGGGACCTGGAAGGACAGTGAGTGAATTGTCCTTTTGCTATATTGTGATTAAAAAAAACATTTATTCTAGGGACAGAAAACTCTAGGTAGGGACAGTGTCAGTTTCTTTCACTCTGCAAGTCCTTGTTTCCAGGGACCTGGAAGGACAGTGAGTGAATTGTCCTTTTGCTATATTGTGATTAAAAAAAACATTTATTTTAGGGACAGAAAACTCTAGGTAGGGACAGTGTCAGTTTCTTTCACTCTGCAAGTCCTTGTTTCCAGGGACCTGGAAGGACAGTGAGTGAATTGTCCTTTTGCTATATTGTGATTAAAAAAAACATTTTTTTCTAGGGACAGAAAACTGTAGGTAGGGAGAGTATTTTTTTTCTTTCACTCTGCAAGTCCTTGTTTCCAGGGACCTGTAAGGACAGTGAGTTAATTGTCCTTGTGCTATATTGTGCTGAAAAAAACATTTATTCCAGGGACAGAAAACTCTAGGTAGGGACAGTGTCAGTTTCTTTCACTCTGCAAGTCCTTGTTTCCAGGGACCTGGAAGGACAGTGAGTGAATTGTCCTTTTGCTATATTGTGATTAAAAAAAACATTTATTCTAGGGACAGAAAACTCTAGGTAGGGACAGTGTCAGTTTCTTTCACTCTGCAAGTCCTTGTTTCCAGGGACCTGGAAGGACAGTGAGTGAATTGTCCTTTTGCTATATTGTGATTAAAAAAAACATTTATTCTAGGGACAGAAAACTCTAGGTAGGGACAGTGTCAGTTTCTTTCACTCTGCAAGTCCTTGTTTCCAGGGACCTGGAAGGACAGTGAGTGAATTGTCCTTTTGCTATATTGTGATTAAAAAAAACATTTTTTTCTAGGGACAGAAAACTGTAGGTAGGGAGAGTGTTTTTTTTCTTTCACTCTGCAAGTCCTTGTTTCCAGGGACCTGTAAGGACAGTGAGTTAATTTTCCTTGTGCTATATTGTGATTAAAAAAAACATTTATTCTAGGGACAGAAAACTCTAGGTAGGGACAGTGTCAGTTTCTTTCACTCTGCAAGTCCTTGTTTCCAGGGACCTGGAAGGACAGTGAGTGAATTGTCCTTTTGCTATATTGTGATTAAAAAAAACATTTATTCTAGGGACAGAAAACTCTAGGTAGGGACAGTGTCAGTTTCTTTCACTCTGCAAGTCCTTGTTTCCAGGGACCTGGAAGGACAGTGAGTGAATTGTCCTTTTGCTATATTGTGATTAAAAAAAACATTTATTCTAGGGACAGAAAACTCTAGGTAGGGACAGTGTCAGTTTCTTTCACTCTGCAAGTCCTTGTTTCCAGGGACCTGGAAGGACAGTGAGTGAATTGTCCTTTTGCTATATTGTGATTAAAAAAAACATTTATTTTAGGGACAGAAAACTCTAGGTAGGGACAGTGTCAGTTTCTTTCACTCTGCAAGTCCTTGTTTCCAGGGACCTGGAAGGACAGTGAGTGAATTGTCCTTTTGCTATATTGTGATTAAAAAAAACATTTTTTTCTAGGGACAGAAAACTGTAGGTAGGGAGAGTATTTTTTTTCTTTCACTCTGCAAGTCCTTGTTTCCAGGGACCTGTAAGGACAGTGAGTTAATTGTCCTTGTGCTATATTGTGCTGAAAAAAACATTTATTCCAGGGACAGAAAACTCTAGGTAGGGACAGTGTCAGTTTCTTTCACTCTGCAAGTCCTTGTTTCCAGGGACCTGGAAGGACAGTGAGTGAATTGTCCTTTTGCTATATTGTGATTAAAAAAAACATTTATTCTAGGGACAGAAAACTCTAGGTAGGGACAGTGTCAGTTTCTTTCACTCTGCAAGTCCTTGTTTCCAGGGACCTGGAAGGACAGTGAGTGAATTGTCCTTTTGCTATATTGTGATTAAAAAAAACATTTATTCTAGGGACAGAAAACTCTAGGTAGGGACAGTGTCAGTTTCTTTCACTCTGCAAGTCCTTGTTTCCAGGGACCTGGAAGGACAGTGAGTGAATTGTCCTTTTGCTATATTGTGATTAAAAAAAACATTTATTCTAGGGACAGAAAACTCTAGGTAGGGACAGTGTCAGTTTCTTTCACTCTGCAAGTCCTTGTTTCCAGGGACCTGGAAGGACAGTGAGTGAATTGTCCTTTTGCTATATTGTGATTAAAAAAAACATTTTTTTCTAGGGACAGAAAACTGTAGGTAGGGAGAGTGTTTTTTTTCTTTCACTCTGCAAGTCCTTGTTTCCAGGGACCTGTAAGGACAGTGAGTTAATTTTCCTTGTGCTATATTGTGATTAAAAAAAACATTTATTCTAGGGACAGAAAACTCTAGGTAGGGACAGTGTCAGTTTCTTTCACTCTGCAAGTCCTTGTTTCCAGGGACCTGGAAGGACAGTGAGTGAATTGTCCTTTTGCTATATTGTGATTAAAAAAAACATTTATTCTAGGGACAGAAAACTCTAGGTAGGGACAGTGTCAGTTTCTTTCACTCTGCAAGTCCTTGTTTCCAGGGACCTGGAAGGACAGTGAGTGAATTGTCCTTTTGCTATATTGTGATTAAAAAAAACATTTATTCTAGGGACAGAAAACTCTAGGTAGGGACAGTGTCAGTTTCTTTCACTCTGCAAGTCCTTGTTTCCAGGGACCTGGAAGGACAGTGAGTGAATTGTCCTTTTGCTATATTGTGATTAAAAAAAACATTTTTTTCTAGGGACAGAAAACTGTAGGTAGGGAGAGTGTTTTTTTTCTTTCACTCTGCAAGTCCTTGTTTCCAGGGACAGAGAAGGACACCTGAAGGTAGCCCTTATTGCTTTTTTCCCATCTCCCTGCAGGCCATCTATTAGAATGTCTGGAAGGCAAACAAGGAGAGGCAGACAGTCAGGAGGCAATAAAAGAGGGCAAGCAGGCTCTGTGTCTGGGGGCAACAGTGCTGGTCGTGGACGCGGTGCATTGTCATCAGCACATGGCCATGGGACACGCTTGTCCTTCTTTTCGGCAGCTGGACATGTTGAGCCACATCATGCCGAAGACTTGGTAGAGTGGATGACCAAGCCCTCCTCCTCCTCCTCATCCTCTCTCACCCAGGCTCAGGGTACTGGAAAAGCAGCTGCCAAAGCGTCGTCTTCCCTGGTATCAATGTCAGACAAATCATCAGTCACTCCTTCCCTAGACCCACCATGTCCTCCTCCTGAGGAGTCCCCCGAACTGTTTCAGCACAGTGTTGGGTACATGCTCCAGGAGGATGCCCAGCGTTTCGAAGGGTCTGATGATGAAACCCAGCTAGAGGAAGGCAGTAGCGTGAGAGCAGACAGAGGGGATGCTCAAGAAGGACACCAATCTGGCAGTCATGTTCCAGCAGCTGCAGCATACTGCCAGATTGGCTCCAGTGATGAGGAGGGAGGGGATGATGAGGTCAATGACTCCACGTGGGTGCCTAATAGGAGAGAGGAGGAGGAGGAGGATGAGGAGGAGGCACATCTCCAACGAGGCAGGATGCCCTTTGGTGGCCAGCGTAAGGGCAGTACACCGACGGAATCACACCGCAGAGCTCCGCCTGTGCAGGGCGCTGCCTCTGCCCGTCATTCAAAAAGTTCTTTGGTGTGGGCCTTTTTTGAGGCTAGTGCATCAGATCGCACAGCTGCTGTTTGCAACATATGTCTCAAGCGTATATCGCGTGGCCAAAACATCAGCCGCTTGGGTACCACATGCCTGACCAGACATATGTTGACCTGCCATGCAGCTCGTTGGCAAGCCTACCTCAAAGACCCACACCAAAGAACAAAGCGGACCTCTCCTTGCACCGCATCAGCTGGGATCTCCAACCCCACTATAACTTCAGTCCTCTCTGAAACATGCACTGAGAGGAATGAAGGTGTAGAATTAGGTGTGTCACAGCCAAGTACTTGCGCCCACTCTGCTAGCAGTACACCGACGTCCGATTCTAGCAGGCAAATTTCCCTGCCCCAGCTGCTGGACCGTCGAAAGAAGTTCACTCCCAGCCATCCACATGCCCAGCGGTTGAATGCTAGCTTGGCTAAATTGCTAGCGCTTCAACTGCTGCCTTTTCAGTTGGTAGACTCGGCCCCCTTCCGTGAGTTTGTGCAATGTGCGGTTCCTCAGTGGCAGGTTCCCAAACGCCACTTTTTCTCACGGAAGGCTATTCCGGCTCTCTACCGGCATGTGGAAGGCAATGTCTTGGCCTCGCTGGACAGGGCGGTCAGCGGTAAGGTGCATATTACCGCTGACTCATGGTCCAGCAGGCATGGACAGGGACGTTACCTTTCTTTCACGGCCCATTGGGTCACTCTTTTGGCAGCTGGGAAGGATTCAGGACAAGGTGCAGTAGTGTTGGAGGTTGTCCCACCGCCACGCCTCCAAAATGCTACTACTGGTTGTGACACACCTCTCTCCTCCACCCCCTCCTCTTCTTCTTCCTCCATGGCCTCTTCCTGTGGTTTGTCCTATGAACCAGCGGTGCTCCGTAGCCGTTCACGGGGCTACGCAAGTACGCAGGCAAAAAGATGCCATGCCGTGCTTGCGCTGGTGTGTTTGGGGGACAGAAGCCACACTGGGGCAGAGGTCCTGTCTGCTCTGCAGGGCCAGGCCGAGAGGTGGTTGACGCCACGCCAGCTTAAGCCAGGAATGGTGGTTTGCGACAATGGCACCAACCTCCTCTCCGCCCTCCGACAGGGACAACTGACCCATGTGCCCTGTGTGGCTCACGTCCTTAACCTGGTGGTGCAGCGGTTCTTGGGCAGGTACCCGGGCTTACAGGATGTCCTGAGGCAGGCCAGGAAAGTCTGTGTGCATTTCCGCAGATCTTATAATGCCAGTGCTCGCCTGGCTGAGCTGCAAAAGGAGTTGAACCTGCCCAAGAACCGCCTTATATGTGACATGCCCACCAGGTGGAACTCAACGTTGGCCATGCTGCAGCGGCTGCACACGCAGCAGAGGGCCATCAATGAGTACCTGTGCGACTACGGCACCAGGACAGGGTCAGGGGAGCTTGGTTTTTTTTCTCCACGCCAGTGGGGCATGATCAGGGATGCATGCACTGTCCTGGCACCATTTGAGGAGGCCACGAGGATGGTGAGCAGTGACAGTGCATGCATCAGTGACACTGTACCTCTTGTCCACCTGTTGGAGCACACGCTGCGTGGAATAATGGACAGGGCACTTGAGGCAGAACAGAGGCAGGAAGAGGAGGACTTCCTTGCCTCTCAAGGCCCCCTTTACCCAGACAGTGTTCCTTCTGTCCCACCCATCGCACAGGAAGAGGAGGAGGAGGAGGAGGAGGAGGAGGATTGTGTCAGCATGGAGGTGGAGGCTGGCACTCAGCATCATCAGCAGCAGTCTTTTAGGGATGATTTACAGTCCCAAGAAACCAGTGGACTTGTACGTGGCTGGGAGGAGGTGGCTGCGGATCATGTCGTCCTTAGTGACCCAGAGGACTCCGGAGCGAATGCCTCAGCAAACCTACGCTGCATGGCCTCCCTGATCCTGCAAAGTCTGCGGAAGGATCCTCGTATTCTTCGGATCAAGGAGAGGGACCATTACTGGCTGGCCACTCTCCTTGATCCACGGTACAAGGGTAAGGTTGCGGACCTTATGTTACCGTCGCAGAGGGAGCAGAGGATGAGACAACTCCGGGAGGCCTTGCAGAAAGGTCTGTGCAACGCGTTCCCAGAGACTGGGAGGTTGCAAACTCCTGGTCCTGGACAACGAGTTGCTGAGGCTTCGGCCAGTCAAAGAAGGAGCGGTGGGGAAGGTGGCCGTCTGACCGATGCGTTCAGACAATTCTTTAGTCCGCAGCCCCAAAGTATGATTGGTTCCAGCAACCATCGCCAGCGTCTGATAAACATGGTGCAGGAATATCTAGGGGCAAGGTCAGACTTGGACACCTTCCCCACCGAAAATCCTCTGGCTTACTGGGTCTTGAGGATGGATCACTGGCCAGAGCTTGCACAGTATGCAATTGAGCTACTGGCCTGTCCTGCATCCAGCGTTCTTTCGGAACGCACATTCAGTGCTGCTGGAGGATTTGTCACGGATCACAGGGTGCGCCTGTCCACCGACTCGGTTGATCGACTGACTTTCATCAAGATGAACCAGTCTTGGATCACCACCAGCTACCACACACCTGATGCTGATATAACAGACTAATTGATTTTAAAATGTCACATCCCTTCAAGACTGATGCTGATGCTGAGTGCCTGTGCTGTTATGTTGACTGGCTATCCTCCTCCTCCGAGTCCTCAATGATACGATTGATGATGATAGCTTGGAAGATCATTTTTGTTTATGGGTGCCGCCACCAGTGCCTAACGCCCAATTTTTCAGCCCCTGTTTAACAGGGGCGTGTAATTACAATTTTTGAAGCAATACTTTGCAACAGGGCTCATTGCTGTGCTCCAAGTACAGTATCTGTGAGGAGTTGCAGTGTTGTGCCACCAGTGCCTAAGGCCCAATTTTTCAGCCCCTGTTTAACAGGGGCGTGTCATTACAATTTTTGAAGCAATACTTTGCAACAGGGCTCATTGCTGTGCTCCAAGTACAGTATCTGTGAGGGGTTGCAGTGTTGTGCCACCAGTGCCTAAGGCCCAATTTTTCAGCCCCTGTTCAACAGGGGCATGTAATTACAATTCTTGATCTAATAATTCACAGCAGGGCCCATTGCTGCACCCACCAAGAGTAACTGTCAGGGCTTACAGTGTTGTGGCACCAGCACCACCATCAAAGGCCCAATTTTTACTACCACTGTTCAACAATTATATGTAATTAAAATTCCTGATATAATAGTTGACAGCAGGGCGTTCCAGCACCAACCAAGAGTAACTGTGAGTGCTTACAGTGTTGTGCCAACACCAACAACTAAGGGGCCTATTTCTGCAGAGTATATACGGCAGGTCCCTACTTTCAAACATCCAACTTACAAACGACTCCTACTTGCAAACGCAAGAAGACAACAGGAAGTGAGAGGAAATCTACCACTAGGAAGGAAAATTCTCTCCTGTAAGAATAAATATGGGAGAAAGGTGTCTCCTCTGTACTGATGCTTTATCAGCAATCCTTGTTTCAAGAAAAACACCACATTTCAAAAACAGTTGTCATTGGGACGGAAAGTGAGGTGAAATGTTCTGAACAGGGGCACAGACAGCAAAACAAATGTTACAGGGGTGATAACCCTTACCTATGTTTTCCAAAAAGTTTAAAAATAGATTTTTGGGCTGGAGCTACACTTCAACAATGTACCTGTTCAAAATTACAAACAGATTCTACATAAGAACAAACCTACAGTCCCTGTCTTGTATGCACCGCCTGTATACGGCTGTTCAGAGTATATAGGGCCTTTTTTATTTTATGTGCGGGGTTCCCCTTAATATCCATACAAGACCCAAAGGGGCTGGTAATGGGCTGGGGTAGGGGGGGGGGGGGGGGGTCATGGGGTAGCTATGCCATTTTTCTTAAAGAATTTCATCCATATTACCGGGACCAGACATTACATTAAAGCCGCAAGCAGTTTTAAATGGCTTTTTTTTCCTTTAGAAGTGTCATTTTGTGCAGGGACAGTTCTAAACACGGGAAACACGTGGCACTTCACAGGCATACTTTAGACACCCCCCAGGTACGATATTTAAAGGAATATTTGACTTTTTTTTTTTCACTTTATGCATCATTAAAATGACTGCTCCCGAAAAACGACCGTTTTTAAAACTTCTTTTTGCATTGATACATGTCCCCTGGTGCAGAACCCGGGTTCCCAAACCCTTTTTAGGACAATAACATGCATAATAGTTGTTATAATTAGCACTTTAGAATTCGAACGTTCGCATCCATTGTATTTAATAGGGTTCTAATGTTCGTTCGAACTTCCGGTCCGTTCGCGGGTTCTGGTGCGAACCGAACCCGGGGGTGTTCGGCTCATCACTAATAAAAATACTCTCGAAGGTCTTGGCAGCTAGACTAAACAAAGTAATTGAGAAACTGGTACACCCCGATCTATCGGGATTTACTCCGGGTAGGGCTACAAGTACAAACATAAAGAGAGTTTAATTGAACCTTCAGATACCAACAGATGAAGATGGAAAGAGAGCAATTGTTTCGTTAGATGCTGCTAAGGCCTTCGACAATTTAGAATGGCAATATCTATGGAGAGTCTTAGGGGAATTCCAGGTCGGCCCGATTTTTACAAAGTGGGTAAAAATGCTATATAAAACTCCAGAAGCTAGAGTGAAAGTGAACAATGTCCATTCAGAGAGATTTCGATTGCAGAGGGGAACGAGACAGGGGTGCCCGTTGTCCTACCTTCTCTTTGCCCACGCAATCGAACCTCTAGCAATAGCCCTTAGGTCGGCCCCTGAGATAAAAGGGTTTATAAGAGGTGAGATAGAGGAGAAAGTAGTATTGTACGCGGACGATCTCCTCTTGTTACTAGGAGACACGCAGAACTCTCTTAGAAAAGCTATGGAGCAACTTGGGAATTTCGTCAGTTCTCGGGATTTAACATAAACTGGGAAAAATCCATGCTGCTACCAGTAGACCCCCTGTCAAATCCCCTTCCGCAAGAGACTGCACAAATTCAAATAACAACCCAAATAAAATATCTGTGTGTGTACATTTCTAAGGACCCTAATCATTATATTCCAGATCATTTGATCCCCTTGTTTAACAAATATAAAGGAAAAATTAAAGTATGGAAACGGCTTCCACTGTCAGTAGCTGGCCAATGTAATTTAATAAAAATGGTTTGGATGCCACAGCTTCTTTATATTCTACAAAATTCCCCAATGTGGATATATAAAAAATGGTTTAAAAAAATTGATATTTTTAGGGAGTTGATTTGGAAAGGAGGGGCAACAAAAATTAAATTAAATACCTTACAGAGGACAAAACGGGAGGGAGGAGTGGCACTCCCACACCCGTTCAGCTACTTTCTGGTGGCCCAGATCCAATACATGAAAGGTAGTAATATGGTAGGAGGAGAAATAGAGAAGAGAATACTTTTACAAAATACTACACACGGCTCTTTGGTGGAATCCATGGAGGCAGGATCTCTCCCTCGGAAACTACCGACTCTTATGATCAGAACATGGAAAGCAGTAAAAGCAGTGTTGGGATATAAAGGCATCACTGAATACACCCCCTTATGGGAGAACGACAACTTGAGGGAAGTGCAGAAGATAGGGTTATTTAAGGAATGGGAAAGACAGGGAGTAAAATATATTACCCAGCTTTATCAAGATGGTATACTAAAAACCTTCCAGACACTTAAAGAACAATATGAACTACCAAACAAATCCTTTTACAAATACCTACAGATTAGACACGCATTAACAAAACAGTATAAAGGAATAGTAATGACCTGGAGTAAGATTCCCCTTCTACAAGAAATTATTAATACTAATACATCTAAGGGCTCAATATCAAAAATCTACCCCAGTTTAAATAAGGGGAGCCTAAGGGGAATACAGGGAGAAGTACATAAGAAGAAGTGGGAAAGAGACATTGGTAATTTAACAAGTGAACAGTGGGAAAGAATTTTGGAACTTGCTCCGTTGGTCTCACTATCTCTCTCTCAGAGGATGTCTCACCTGTTTTTGTTAAATAGAGCGTATTACACTCCGTATAAACTTTTTCGTTTTGGCCGTAGAGCAGATGCCAGCTGTCCCAGATGCGGAAGAGTAGAGGGGGACATGATCCACATGTTCTGGCGATGCCCGAGGTTATTTCGGTATTGGAGGGATGTAGTGAGAACTATTGAGCAAACTTTCGAGGTCCACATAGAGCTGGAACCCTTACAATGTGTACTGGGCTGGGCAGAGGGAGAAGGAAAAAAATTATAATACTCAGTTAGCGATAACAAGATGCTTATTTCAAGCAAGGAGGCTGATTGCACAGAAATGGCAATCAGCTTCCCTACCCTCTAGTAAAGACTGGGAGCAAAATATGAACATAACAATATTAAAGGAAAGGACTACCTATATAAGACAAGAAGCCTTAAAAAAAATTGATACAATTTGGAAACTGTGGCAGGAGAAAAAACAGTAACCAAATACAAGCAAAGATCTTAAATGAAGGGAATGGATGATCTGAAGGATGAATGGAAGGGAGGGGTGAGAGTGAGGGATATAGGCCAATTAGAGGAGGGTTGAGGGATGGAGAATGGATGGAGTGGACTGAGTTATTAGGGATGAGGACTATGTGTTGGCTCCAATGTGATATTATATTTATTTTTATATAATCTGTATAGGAGATTGGGAAGGGGGAAGGGGGATTGAATGTATTTTTGTATATTGGAAAATGGTTTAATAAAGATATGAAAATTTAAAAAAAAAGATAGGAAGTTTTCTGGTCCAGTAATATAGAGTCCAGGATTTTCCTTGCAACTCCAATCATGCGTTTCCAGGAGCCTCCCATGTGAGAGGAATGAGGTGGGTTGAATTCCCATTTACACTTGTCATTCAAGAAGTTCACAATCTTTTCTGCTCTAGAGACTTCCTCAATTGCAGGAGGGCCTTTACAGATGTGCCACTTGTGACACTCTTTTCCAGTGCTAGAGCCGTTTGCAAATTGATGAGCAATGTGAATAAGACGTGCAATGGCTCGTACAACAGAGTACAACTTAGAAAAGCGTTCAAAGCGGTGAGGACTCAGCCTTACCCTTGGTTTCACAGAGGTGTTGAGTGTGGTGGTAACAGCTCTGATTTCCAGATCAGATTCTGGATGAACCAGTTCAAAGTTAGAATCTGTAGAACTTGAGATGAGTTTGTCATTTAAGAGTACTGGTGGAGACAGCCATGATGTGTCCATAAATGGAGTAGTAGGTACTGCACGACTGCCGCGATCAGCAGGTTTGAGGTTAGTGGGAACATAGTGCCATTGTTCAGGCGTAGAGAACTTGCTAATGTGTTACACTCTGTTACTTGGTAGTCTCTTTCTTGTGGTACGAGATGGTAGAGGTGCTACCCAACTGTTGGAATCCTCATGGTAGAACTCTTTACTCATGGTTTTCAATAATTCTTTGTCTTCCATGGTAGCTGCCAACACATTGTCTTTAGTGGTTACCTCAAACACTATGTTGCCTCTGTTGTTATCCCAGACATTAAGGGCTTTCTTATCGTCTTGTATTATGTGCCATTGTGCACCTTTTTCAAACAGTCTATCTTTCACATTATATTGATGTGGTCATTGTGCAGAACAAGTAGTCCGTCCTTTTGACAGGATGTGTGTTTTAAAGGAAGAGACCGAGTAAGACCTTTTGCCTTTGTCTCGACAGACATTGCCTATGACGACCCAGCCTAGATCCAGACACTGAGCATATGGTGCATCATGTGGACCGTTGATTTGCTGACGAACCTTGTGCACCCTTAAGATGTCTCTGCCAAGTAACAGCAGGATATCAGCACTTTCGTTGAGGGCTGGTATTTGGTTGGCTATGTCTTTTAAGTGAGAATGGTGAAAGGCAGCTTCAGGAGTAGGGATCTCCTCTTTGTTGCTTGGAATTTGATTGCACTCAGTGATAGTGGGCAAGAATATTTCCACATTGGCCTTCAGGGGAGCAACTACAAGACTGCTGGCTCTCCTACCTAAGACTTCTGTAGTGCCGGCACAAGTGCTCAGGGTATAAGGTAGAGCATCTCCTGTTATGCTCAACAATTCCAAAAAACTGTGTTCTTGCAAGAGATCTGTTGCTCTGCTTATCCATAGTATACAGTCTTATGGCCTTTTCAGGTTGACCTTTGGGGTATACACGAACCAAGCAAATCTTTGCACAGGGTTTGTCACAGAGTCCTTCTCCACAGACTTCTGTACATGTAGAGAACACTGAGGTGGAAGGTGCTGTTTGATCTGTGCGCTCCCCGTCTTGCTTTGCCTCAGGAAGATTGTTTGTGAGTGTAGTAGAGTTGTGCGGATATTGATGAAGAGCTTGCACATGGTCATCACTGTCACACTCTATACATTTAATGATAGCTTTACAGTTCTTTGCAAAGTGTTCTGTGGAGGCAAAGCATTTGTAGCAAACTCCAAATTTCTTTAAAAGTTCCTTATGTTCTTGTAGGGTTTTCTTTCTGAAGCCGATACATTTCTTAAGTGGATTTGGATTGTTATGTATCGGACATTGGCGATTTGGGTTCTTAATTTTCTTGTTTTGATCAGTCTTTTTGAGAACTGTAGCAGGTGCAGGTAGAACATTAGTCCTTTTCACTAACACTGGACTTCTATGGTCTCTGTGTGTCATACGTGTGTTCATAGGTCTTGGAGAGCGTGAACTGAGAGGGTTACAGTCACCATATGAGAAACTTGGGTCATTCTTAGTGTCTGCAATTCTTTTAATGAACTCGAAGAAGTAGGTAAAAGGAGGAAAGGCAACTTGATGAGTTTCCTTATACTTTGATCCAAGCGCTGCCCATTTTTCTTGAATGCCATATGGTAGCTTGAGAACAATAGGGTTGATGCCACGAGCGGTGTCAAGGTAACTGAGACCAGGTAAGTTGGTGTCTGCCTTAGCAAGTTGAAGCTCTAATAGAACATCGCTGATTTCTTGAAACTAGGGATGAGCTTCGTGTTCGAGTCGAACATACGTTCGACTCGAACATCGGCTGTTCGATCGTTCGACGAAGATCGAACGATTTGGGCCGTTCGCGCCAAATTCGAGTGACGCGAACGGCCCACAATGCACTACGCCATCGCAGTGTCATCCAGGCGCTGTGATTGGCCAAGCATGCACTGTGACCCCGCATGCTTGGCCAATCACAGCGCCGGCAGCGAGGAGAGCAATGATTGGCCACAGGCAGGATGCCTGTGGCCAATTATTGCTGATGGGGTTTAGTACACGCCCCACACTATAAAAGGCCGCCAGCGCGGCGGCCTTGTGTAGTGTGTTCCGGAGCAGGGAAAGAGAAGCATAGGCAGGGACAGTGTCATTATTTTTCCTTTACTATTCCTGGATTCCTTGTGTTTAGGGACAAATAAGGATAGGTAGGGAGAGTGTCAGTGACAGTGTGCTATTCTGTGCTAATCCTTGTTTGTAGGGACAGAGAGGTACAGTGAGGGAAAGTGTCAGTGTGCTATTCTGTTCTAAAACTATTTTGCTGAACCATATTTTCAATCCTTGAGTTTAGGGACAGAGAGGTACAGTGAGGGAAAGTGTCAGTGTGCTATTCTGTTCTAAAACTATTTTGCTGAACCATATTTTCAATCCTTGAGTTGAGGGACAGAGAGGTACAGTGAGTGAAACTGACAGTGTGCTATTCTGTTCTAAACCAATTTTGCTGTTCCATATTTTCAATCCTTGAGTTGAGGGACAGAGAGGTACAGTGAGTGAAACTGACAGTGTGCTATTCTGTTCTAAACCAAATTTGCTGTTCCATATTTTCAATCCTTGAGTTGAGGGACAGAGAGGTACAGTGAGTGAAACTGACAGTGTGCTATTCTGTTCTAAACCAAATTTGCTGTTCCATATTTTCAATCCTTGAGTTGAGGGACAGAGAGGTACAGTGAGGGAAAGTGTCAGTGTGCTATTCTGTTCTAAAACTATTTTGCTGAACCATATTTTCAATCCTTGAGTTGAGGGACAGAGAGGTACAGTGAGGGAAAGTGTCAGTGTGCTATTCTGTTCTAAAACTATTTTGCTGAACCATATTTTCAATCCTTGAGTTGAGGGACAGAGAGGTACAGTGAGTGAAACTGACAGTGTGCTATTCTGTTCTAAACCAATTTTGCTGTTCCATATTTTCAATCCTTGAGTTGAGGGACAGAGAGGTACAGTGAGTGAAACTGACAGTGTGCTATTCTGTTCTAAACCAAATTTGCTGTTCCATATTTTCAATCCTTGAGTTGAGGGACAGAGAGGTACAGTGAGGGAAAGTGTCAGTGTGCTATTCTGTTCTAAAACTATTTTGCTGAACCATATTTTCAATCCTTGAGTTGAGGGACAGAGAGGTACAGTGAGTGAAACTGACAGTGTGCTATTCTGTTCTAAACCAATTTTGCTGTTCCATATTTTCAATCCTTGAGTTGAGGGACAGAGAGGTACAGTGAGTGAAACTGACAGTGTGCTATTCTGTTCTAAACCAAATTTGCTGTTCCATATTTTCAATCCTTGAGTTGAGGGACAGAGAGGTACAGTGAGGGAAAGTGTCAGTGTGCTATTCTGTTCTAAAACTATTTTGCTGAACCATATTTTCAATCCTTGAGTTGAGGGACAGAGAGGTACAGTGAGTGAAACTGACAGTGTGCTATTCTGTTCTAAACCAATTTTGCTGTTCCATTTTTTCAATCCTTGAGTTGAGGGACAGAGAGGTACAGTGAGGGAAAGTGTCAGTGTGCTATTCTGTTCTAAAACTATTTTGCTGAACCATATTTTCAATCCTTGAGTTGAGGGACAGAGAGGTACAGTGAGTGAAACTGACAGTGTGCTATTCTGTTCTAAACCAATTTTGCTGTTCCACATTTTCAATCCTTGAGTTGAGGGACAGAGAGGTACAGTGAGTGAAAGTGTCAGTGTGCTATTCTGTTCTAAAACTATTTTGCTGAACCATATTTTCAATCCTTGAGTTGAGGGACAGAGAGGTACAGTGAGTGAAACTGACAGTGTGCTATTCTGTTCTAAACCAATTTTGCTGTTCCATATTTTCAATCCTTGAGTTGAGGGACAGAGAGGTACAGTGAGTGAAACTGACAGTGTGCTATTCTGTTCTAAACCAAATTTGCTGTTCCATATTTTCAATCCTTGAGTTGAGGGACAGAGAGGTACAGTGAGGGAAAGTGTCAGTGTGCTATTCTGTTCTAAAACTATTTTGCTGAACCATATTTTCAATCCTTGAGTTGAGGGACAGAGAGGTACAGTGAGTGAAACTGACAGTGTGCTATTCTGTTCTAAACCAATTTTGCTGTTCCATATTTTCAATCCTTGAGTTGAGGGACAGAGAGGTACAGTGAGTGAAACTGACAGTGTGCTATTCTGTTCTAAACCAATTTTGCTGTTCCATATTTTCAATCCTTGAGTTGAGGGACAGAGAGGTACAGTGAGTGAAACTGACAGTGTGCTATTCTGTTCTAAACCAAATTTGCTGTTCCATATTTTCAATCCTTGAGTTGAGGGACAGAGAGGTACAGTGAGGGAAAGTGTCAGTGTGCTATTCTGTTCTAAAACTATTTTGCTGTTCCATATTTTCAATCCTTGAGTTGAGGGACAGAGAGGTACAGTGAGGGAAAGTGTCAGTGTGCTATTCTGTTCTAAAACTATTTTGCTGAACCATTTTTTCAATCCTTGAGTTGAGGGACAGAGAGGTACAGTGAGTGAAACTGACAGTGTGCTATTCTGTTCTAAACCAATTTTGCTGTTCCATATTTTCAATCCTTGAGTTGAGGGACAGAGAGGTACAGTGAGTGAAACTGACAGTGTGCTATTCTGTTCTAAACCAATTTTGCTGTTCCATATTTTCAATCCTTGAGTTGAGGGACAGAGAGGTACAGTGAGTGAAACTGACAGTGTGCTATTCTGTTCTAAACCAAATTTGCTGTTCCATATTTTCAATCCTTGAGTTGAGGGACAGAGAGGTACAGTGAGGGAAAGTGTCAGTGTGCTATTCTGTTCTAAAACTATTTTGCTGTTCCATATTTTCAATCCTTGAGTTGAGGGACAGAGAGGTACAGTGAGGGAAAGTGTCAGTGTGCTATTCTGTTCTAAAACTATTTTGCTGAACCATATTTTCAATCCTTGAGTTGAGGGACAGAGAGGTACAGTGAGTGAAACTGACAGTGTGCTATTCTGTTCTAAACCAATTTTGCTGTTCCATTTTTTCAATCCTTGAGTTGAGGGACAGAGAGGTACAGTGAGTGAAACTGACAGTGTGCTATTCTGTTCTAAACCAATTTTGCTGTTCCATATTTTCAATCCTTGAGTTGAGGGACAGAGAGGTACAGTGAGTGAAACTGACAGTGTGCTATTCTGTTCTAAACCAATTTTGCTGTTCCATATTTTCAATCCTTGAGTTGAGGGACAGAGAAGGACACTCATAGAAATTACCAGTGTGCTATTCTGTGCTAAATCTTGTTTGTAGGGAGGGACAGAGTAGGACAGTGAGGGAAAGTGTCAGTGTGCTATTCTGTTCTAAAACTTTTTTGCTGAACCATATTTTCAATCCTTGTGTTTAGGAACAGAGAAGGATAGGCAGGGGACAGTGTCAGTGTCATTGTTGCTAAGCCTCCTGCACAATATACACCTGAAGGTAGCCCTTATTGCTGTTTTTCCCATCTCCCTGCAGGCCATCCATTAAAATGTCTGGAAGGCAACCAAGGAGAGGCAGACAGTCAGGAGGCAAAAAAAGAGGGCAAGCAGGCTCTGTGTCTGGGGGCAACAGTGCTGGTCGTGTACGCGGTGCATTGTCATCAGCACATGGCCATGGGACACGCTTGTCCTTGTTTTCGGCAGCTGGACATGTTGAGCCACATCATGCCGAAGACTTGGTAGAGTGGATGACCAAGCCCACCTCATCCTCCTCATCCTCTCTCACCCAGGCTCAGGGTACTGGCAAAGCAGCTGCCAAAGCGTCCTCTTCTCTGGTATCATTATCTTCATTAGTCAATCCTTCCCTAGACCCACCATGCCCTCCTCCTGAGGAGTCCCCCGAACTGTTTGAGCACAGTGTTTGGTACATGCTCCAGGAGGATGCCCAGCGTTTGGAAGGATCTGATGATGATACCCAGCTAGAGGAAGGCAGCAGCGTGAGAGCAGAGAGAGGGGATGCTCAAGAAGGACACCAATCTGGCAGTCATGCTCCAGCAGCTGCAGCATACTGCCAGATTGGCTCCAGTGATGAGGAGGGAGGGGATGATGAGGTCACTGACTCCACGTGGGTGCCTAATAGGAGAGAGGAGGAGGAGGATGAGGAGGAGGCACATCTCCAACGAGGCAGGATGCCCTTGAGTGGCCAGCGTATGGGCAGCACACAGACGGAATCACACCGCAGAGCTCCGCCTGTGCAGGGCGCTGCCTCTGCCCGTCATTCAAAAAGTTCTTTGGTGTGGGCTTTTTTTGAGGCGAGTGCATCAGATCGCACAGCTGCTGTTTGCAACATATGTCTCAAGCGTATATCGCGTGGCCAAAACATCAGCCGCTTGGGCACCACATGCTTGATCAGACATATGTTGACCTGCCATGCAGCTCGTTGGCAAGCCTACCTTAAAGACCCACACCAAAGAACAAAGCTGACCTCTTCTTGCACCGCATCAGCTGGGATCTCCAACCCCAGTATACCTTCAGTCCTCTCTGAAACCTGCTCTGAGAGGAATGAAGGTGTAGAATTAGGTGTGTCACAGCCAAGTACTTGCGGGCACTCTGCTAGCAGTACACCGACGTCCGATTCTAGCAGGCAAATTTCCCTGCCCCAGCTGCTGGACCGTCGAAAGAAGTTCACTCCCAGCCATCCACATGCCCAGCGGTTGAATGCTAGCTTGGCTAAATTGCTAGCGCTTCAACTGCTGCCTTTTCAGTTGGTAGACTCGGCCCCCTTCCGTGAGTTTGTGCAATATGCGGTTCCTCAGTGGCAGGTTCCCAAACGCCACTTTTTCGCACGGAAGGCTATTCCGGCTCTCTACAGGCATGTGGAAGGCAATGTCTTGGCCTCGCTGGACAGGGCGGTCAGCGGTAAGGTGCATATTACCACTGACTCATGGTCCAGCAGGCATGGACAGGGACGTTACCTTTCTTTCACGGCCCATTGGGTCACTCTTTTGGCAGCTGGGAAGGATGCAGGACAAGGTGCAGTAGTGTTGGAGGTTGTTCCACCGCCACGCCTCCAAAATGCTACTACTGGTTGTGACACACCTCTCTCCTCCACCCCCTCCTCTTCTTCTTCCTCCATGGCCTCTTCCTGTGGTTTGTCCTCGGAACCAGCGGTGCTCCGTAGGCGTTCAAGGGGCTACGCAAGTACGCAGGCAAAAAGATGCCATGCCGTGCTTGCGCTGGTGTGTTTTGGGGACAGGAGCCACACTGGGGAAGAGGTCCTGTCTGCTCTGCAGGGGCAGGCCGAGAGGTGGTTGACGCCACGCCAGCTTAAGCCAGGAATGGTGGTTTGCGACAATGGCACCAACCTCCTCTCCGCCCTCCGACAGGGACAACTGACCCATGTGCCCTGTATGGCTCACGTCCTTAACCTGGTGGTGCAGCGGTTCTTGGGCAGGTACCCGGGCTTACAGGATGTCCTGAGGCAGGCCAGGAAAGTCTGTGTGCATTTCCGCAGATCTTATAATGCCAGTGCTCGCCTGGCTGAGCTTCAAAAGGAGTTGAACCTGCCCAAGAACCGCCTTATATGTGACATGCCCACCAGGTGGAACTCAACGTTGGCCATGCTGCAGCGGCTGCACACGCAGCAGAGGGCCATCAATGAGTACCTGTGCGACTACGGCACCAGGACAGGGTCAGGGGAGCTCGGGTTTTTTTCACCACGCCAGTGGGGCATGATCAGGGATGCATGCACTGTCCTGGCACCATTTGAGGAGGCCACGAGGATGGTGAGCAGTGACAGTGCATGCATCAGTGACACTGTACCTCTTGTCCACCTGTTGGAGCACACGCTGCGTGGAATAATGGGCAGGGCACTTGAGGCAGAACAGAGGCAGGAAGAGGAGGACTTCCTTGCCTCTCAAGGCCCCCTTTACCCAGACAGTGTTCCTTCTGTCCCACCCATCGCACAGGAAGAGGAGGAGGAGGAGGAGGAGGATTGTGTCAGCATGGAGGTGGAGGCTGGCACTCAGCATCATCAGCAGCAGTCTTTTAGGGATGATTTACAGTCCCAAGAAACCAGTGGACTTGTACGTGGCTGGGAGGAGGTGGCTGCGGATCATGTCGTCCTTAGTGACCCAGAGGACTCCGGACTGAATGCCTCAGCTAACCTACGCTGCATGGCCTCCCTGATCCTGCAAAGTCTGCGGAAGGATCCTCGTATTCTTCGGATCAAGGAGAGGGACCATTACTGGCTGGCCACTCTCCTTGATCCACGGTACAAGGGTAAGGTTGCGGACCTTATCGTACCGTCGCAGAGGGAGCAGAGGATGAGACAACTCCGGGAGGCCTTGCAGAAAGGTCTGTGCAACGCGTTCCCAGAGACTGGGAGGTTACAAACTCCTGGTCCTGGACAACGAGTTGCTGAGGCTTCGGGCAGTCAAAGAAGGAGCGGTGGGGAAGGTGGCCATCTGACCGATGCGTTCAGACAATTCTTTAGTCCGCAGCCCCAAAGTATGATCGGTTCCAGCAACCATCGCCAGCGTCTGATATACATGGTCCAGGAATACCTAGGGGCAAGGTCAGACTTGGACACCTTCCCCACCGAAAATCCTCTGGCTTACTGGGTCTTGAGGATGGATCACTGGCCAGAGCTTGCACAGTATGCAATTGAGCTACTGGCCTGTCCTGCATCCAGCGTTCTTTCAGAACGCACATTCAGTGCTGCTGGAGGATTTGTCACGGATCACAGGGTGCGCCTGTCCACCGACTCGGTTGATCGACTGACTTTCATCAAGATGAACCAGTCTTGGATCACCACCAGCTACCACACACCAGATGCTGATATAACAGACTAATTGATTTTAAAATGTCACATCCCTTCAAGACTGATGCTGATGCTGAGTGCCTGTGCTGTTATGTTGACTGGCTATCCTCCTCCTCCTCCTCAATGATACGATTAACGATGATAGCTTGGAAGATAATTTTGGTTTATGGGTGACGCCACCAGTGGCCAAGGCCCAATTTTTCAGCCCCTGTTTAACAGGGGCGTGTAATTAAAATTTTTGATGCAATACTTTGCAACAGGCCTCATTGCTGTGCTCCAAGTACAGTATCTGTGAGGGGTTGCAGTGTTGTGCCACCAGTGCCTAAGGCCCAATTTTTCAGCCCCTGTTCAACAGGGGCATGCAATTATAATTATTGATCTAATAATTCACAGCAGGGCCCATTGCTGCGCCCACCAAGAGTAACTGTCAGGCCTTACAGTGTTGTGGCACCAGCACCACCATCACCACCACCACCACCACCAAAGGCCCAATTTTTCAGACCCTGTTCAACAGGGGCATGCAATTATAATTATTGATCTAATAATTCACAGCAGGGACCATTGCTGCGCCCACCAAGAGTAACTGTCAGGCCTTACAGTGTTGTGGCACCAGCACCACCATCAAAGGCCCAATTTTTACTACCACTGATCAACAATTATATGTTATTACAATTCCTGATATTATACTTGACAGCAGGGCGTTCCAGCACCCACCAAGAATAACTGTGAGTGCTTTCAGTGTTGTGCCAACACCAACACCTAAGGGGCCAATTTCTGCAGAGTATATACGGAAGGTCCCTACTTTCAAACATCCAACTTACAAACTACTACTACTTGCAAACGGAAGAAGACAACAGGAAGTGAGAGGAAATCTACCCCTTGGAAGGAAAATTCTCTCCTTTAAGAATTAATATGGGAGAAAGGTGTCTCCTCTCTACTGATGCTTTATCACCAATCCTTGTTTCAATAAAAACACCACATTTCAAAAACAGTTGTCATTGGGACGCAAAGTGAGGTGAAATGTTCTGAACAGGGGCACAGACAGCAAAAAAAATGTGACAGGGGTGATAACCGTTCCCTATGTTTTACAAAAAGCTAAAAAAAAGGAATTTGCCATGGAGCTCCACTTAAACAATGCAGCTGTTCAAAATTATAAACAGATTCTACATAAGAACAAACCTACAGTCCCTGTCTTGTATGCACCGCCTCTATACGGCTGTTCAGAGTATATAGGTCCTTTTTTATTTTGTGTGCGGGGTTCCCCTTAATATCCATACAAGACCCAAAGGGGCTGGTAATGGGCTGGGGTAGGGGGGGGGGGGTTGATGGGGTAGCTATGCCATTTTTCCTAAAGATTTTCATCCATATTACCGGGACCAGACATTGCATTAAAGCCGCAAGCAGTTTTAAATGACTTTTTTCCCTTTAGAAATGTTATTTTGTGCAGGGACAGTTCTAAACACGGGAAACACGTGGCACTTCACAGGCATACTTTAGACACCCCCCAGGTACAATATTTAAAGGAATATTTGACTTTTTTTTTTTCACTTTATGCATCATTAAAATGACTGCTCCCGGAAAACGTCCGTTTTTAAAACTTCTTTTTGCATTGATACATGTCCCCTGGTGCAGAACCCGGGTTCCCAAACTCTGTTTCGGACAATAACATGGATAATAGTCATTATAATTAGCACTTTAGAATCCGAACGTTCGCATCCATTGTATTTAATTGGATTCTAATGTTCGTGCGAACTTTCGGTCCGTTCGCGGGTTCTGGTGCGAACCGAACCCGGGGGTGTTCGGCTCATCACTACTTGAAACTTTAGATTGTCTCTAGAAGAAATCTTTGGGAAGCTTTGCAACCGTTTGAATAAGGCATCTTCAATGGCTTCTGGGCTGCCAAAGGTACGTTCAAGTCTGTCCCATACAGCATTAAGGCCTGCAGTGGGGTTGTCAATATGAACTGCTTTGAGCCTCTTGATGTGTTCAGTTGACTGGGGACCTAGCCATCCGATGAGCAGATCTAATTCCTCTGTGGCCTTGATGTCTAGGTCACTCATTGTGGCCCTAAAGGTGGATTTCCAGCCTCTGTAATTTTCAGGCTTGTCATCAAACTTGGTGAGGCCTGTCTTAGTGAGCTCTCTGCGGAGCATGTATTTAGCGAACTGAGACATGTCTGTGTTCTCAGACTTTACATGCATGACTGCAGGAACAGAGTTAGCTGTGATGGCTGGTGCATTGACATTAAGTGACTTGGGAACATATGTTGGTGCGAAGGCATTCAATGCTGGAACTGGCTTAAAGTTCATTGACATGTTGGTTTGTAGCTGTGGATAAGTGTGCTTGCCAGGAGGTACTTGGTTAGTGCCAAAGTAAGGTGGACAGTCTGTTATATGCATACCAGTGTCTGCAGCTTGCTGAGATGCTGCAGTCTGGTGTACTGGAAGGTATAAAGGCAAATTGTCTTGAGGTACAGTAGGTGGCAGATAAGAGATTTTAAGTGCTTTGGTTGCTGTAACAGGGAGTTGGCGTTCTGGAGAGGTATGTGAAGAATTTGAGGCATAAGATACAACTAAGTGTCTGCAAAAGTTGTCTCTTTCGCTTTCACTAGCGGCTTGTTCTAAGACCCTTAACCTTGTCATGGCTGTGGCATGCTCACATTGTTTTTCCAAAACATTCATTTCTGCTTTCTGGTGTGCAGCTTCAGTTTCTTTCTCTGCTTCCTGGCGTGCGGCCTCTGCTTTCTGGCGTGCAGCCGCAGCTTCCATTTCAGCTTTCTGGCGTGCGGCCTCAGCTTCCATTTCTGCTTTCTGGCATGCAGCCTCTGCTTTCAGGTGTGCAGCTTCGGCTTTCAGGTGTGCAGCTTCGGCTTCCATTTCTGCTTTCTTTTGGGCGAAAGCTACCTGAATTTTAGAAGCTTCAGCATCTGCACGGGCCTTTATGAGTTGTTGACTGAGTGCAGAAGATCTTGATTGTAGGGATTTGGAAGATCTAGTAGATGCAGAGCGATAAGATCTGGATTCAAGAAGCCGTGTTATTCTCACTTCTGCCTTTGTCTTTGTTTGCACCACTAAATTGTCTTTTTCAAGATTGAGCTCCTCAAATCCCTTTAATTCTTCCAATGACCCTTGAGTGTTGTACTGCTTTAGGAGATCAGTATCTTTAACACACAGTCTTTGATAGTTCTCATAAGCAACATTCAATTGATAGCGCCCTCTAGTTGTAATGGCTCATGAGATTGTTGGGAGAGAGCAGACATGCATTTAACAGTATTAGACCATAAGTCTTTTTTTTTTTTAATCAAATAGACGTTTATTAAAAGAACAACAGCCATACAATAAACAATTCGCACAGTACAGTACATACATTTGTTTGCACACAGTAAAAGTACACCTTCTAGGCAAATATACTTAACCACGTACGTTTACATTGGGAATGTAGTTCTGGCGATACAGCAAGAAGGGTATCGCACACACACTCGGAAGAATATAGGAATACACAGTGGTCGTAACCAGCACTAAGTATAATAACCAATACTTTTAAAAACTTTTTTGAAAACAGGATTCCCGCCACAGGACAAAAGATCACCATGGGGGGGGGGGGGGGGGATCATCCCGGGTGCCATATTCCCTCCCCTACCTACGACCTGGCCCTTACACCAGCAGACGATCCATAATAAGATCAACCGGGGCTAGATCCGGAACCTACAACCATCTTGACCATAAGTCATTGAGATTAAACAGTAGTTCTTGTTTGTCAGCACAGCATTAAGATTCTCTTGCACTTTCCAGGTTGGTTTTGTCAAGCGTTTTTTCCTTTGGTTAGATTCAGGGTTTAATTCCTCATCTGAAAGGGGTACTAAACCTGGCTGTGCATCCCCAGATTGCATATTGTCATGGTGAAACATCTTGTTAACAAGGAGAGGGTTTATAGTAAAATTTTCCAGCAGCACAGAAATGTATCAATTTGCTGAGTCTGAGATCAGGTTAGGCTGCAGTTTAAGAAAGGTTTACTATGACTTTCTTATGAGATTACACAGACAAAAAGCCATGTGCTAATGCATACAGAGGCAGTGTATAAGCTGTTTGTATGAACATTCACAGCAGTAATATTGTCCTGTGGCTGATGAGTGCTATGTTGAGACTTGCTTGCAGACACACATACAGGCTTATGTATTAATGGCTGCACTGTCTGATAGCTGCTATTTCCAGTGTCCATATACATACCTCCCAACTGGCACGGATTCTGCGTGTTTCACCCGCACAGGCCCCTCCTTCCCGCAGTCCCGCCGCGAGAGTGTCCTGCTGTGAGGAAGAAGAGAAGGCAGCCCCCCCCCCCCCCCGCTCAACAACTCTTGTTGCAAGGGAACTAATATTTTGTTAAGTGTCCCGGACCCCCCCCCCACCCCCGCTCAACAACTTTTGTCGCAAGGGAACGGATTTTTTGTTAAGTTGGGAGGTATGCATATAACATCTCACAGTGGATCCAGAGCTAGCAAAGATCAGATCTTTTGATTGATCTCTCTAGGGATTTATTGACTGATCTTCCTAACGCTCTTTTGACTATTCTGTCTCTCCAATCTAAGCATTGAAAGTGTGATCTCCATAACTTACAGTTAGTTGTGTTGAGATGTTGATAACCCCAATCTTATTTGGATAAACAGACAGTGACTCGATCCAGACGACACCTTGTTGATCTTGTGAAGTTTTTATTTTTTTTGAAAATTATTTTTATTGAAATTTTTGACACATAATACATACATAGCTTGGCACAACACCAAACTAACAGTCAGCCAACATGGCCGGTAAGTCTAACAACCATAACTATGCCATCCAATTGACAGCTATGACAAGTATAACCCCCCCCCACCCCCCTCCCCCTCCCGATACTCAGTTCCCAGTCCCCCAACCCAAATTGGCTCTATTTTTTGGGATGCAGGTCATATCATTTTTCTAGTCACCCCAAATAAAGTATTTGTTTGTTTGTAGGCCTCCTCCGGAGTATACTACTCGTTAGCTATACACCTGACCCTTCCAACCTTGTAGCTTATTATTGACTCGTCACACTGTTAGATCAGACTCATACCATGCTCTCCAGACTTTGTCAAATTTTGTTTTACACCCTCTAGCTCTATACGCGGCTTTGTAGAACGGAAGCATCGCGTTCACCAATCCTTTCCAAAGGGTTATCTCAGGGGCTCCCATTTTTTTCCATTTCAGCAATATGGCCTTCTTTCCATAAAATAATAGTATTGTAAGTAAGGTTCTGTGTGCCCTTGATGGGACCACCTCGTCCACCAATCCAAGAAGACACACCTCAATAGTCAATGGTACCGGAACCTGCAGTATCTCCGCTATACAGGAGGTGACCCCAGACCAGAATTGGCTGATCAAGGGGCAGCTCCAGAACACATGGTGTGCGTCCGCTGATGCTGCAGAGCATCGCCAGCACTCCGAAGAAACGGATGGATATATTGCGGCTAATCTAGCAGGGGTATAGTATATTCTGTGTAAGAATTTAAAATGTATAAGCCTATCCCTTGCTGCCACTAGATTCCGAAATGGTTGTTCCCACATATCATCCCAATCTTCTCCCTGTATGTCTGGTACCTCCGCCGCCCATCGTTCTCTACATTTAGTTAGAGCCTTGGGACTAGTTTTAAACAGTTCTTTATATGTGACTGATAATGTCTTTGCTAGGTCCTCCGTCATGAGTGTGTCTTCCAAACTGGAGGGGAAGGATTCCACTCTCGTCTCCCTAAATTGCGTCTGGAAGGCGTGTCTTAACTGCAAGTATCTGAAGAACTGGGAGTTGTGAAGGTCATGTCTAGCTTTGAGGTCATGACCCCTTCCCTTGCCTGCCCACCCAGTTGAGTCTTCCATGTTATAGAATTGTTTCCCTTGCCTGCCCACCCAGTTGAGTCTTCCATGTTATAGAATTGTTTCAGCTTGGGATTCATCCACAGCGGAGTCATTGGAGAAATTCCCTGAAAACTGGGGCACGCCAGTTTCACCGCCTCCTCCCGTGCCTTTATGGTGGCTTTCATAGAATCTGTGAGGGGGAGCTCGCTTTTTAGGCCTCTGTGAATGGCTAAACAAAGGGATTCGTATGATCCTAGATGAGCTGCCTCAAGAATTGTTGCCGAGTCTCCCCCATCTGCCACCAACCATCTGTGTACAAAAACTAATTGGCCCGCTAAGTAGTACTTGCACCAGTCTGGTAAGGCCAACCCTCCTTGTCCCCATGGTTCTTGTAGCACTTTCAGGCCTATTCTAGGCATTTTAGGGGTCCACAGAAATGAGCTGGTGATCCCATCCAGTTTCTTGAAAAAATACTTCGGTACCAGGGTTGCCAACTTTCAGTAAATATACAAACAGTTTGTAAAATCTGTACTTTTTGCATCTGTCCTTGAATGTCCATTGCGGACATGTAGGCTGCATGTATGTACCTGACATTGATGGACAGATGAAACAATTATGGATTTTACAAACTGTTTGAAAGTTTACTGAAAGTTGGCAACCCTGTTCGGCACCCACACCGGAGCACTTCTCAAGAAATATAAGATGACCGGGAGAATTTTCATTTTTATTAGGCTAATCCTACCCATCAAGGATAACGGGAGCCTTTGCCACGTCTGCGTCTTTTGTTTAAAGAAGGTAATTAGGGGTTCTAGATTCAAGGGCATGTAGTCCGACACCTTCGCCGTCACTTTTATTCCAAGATATGTAATCTGAGTGACCCATTTCAACGGCAAGTTCGGATTCGCTCTTGCTCTTGCTCCCTCATCTAAAGGTAAAATGGAGGACTTGGCCCAGTTAACCCTTAGACCCGAGTAACCGGCAAAAGTGTCCATTAGATCCAGAGCTGACTCCAATGAGTCTGCCGGGTCCTGCAGAAATAACAAAAGGTCATCTGCGTATAATGCCAATCCCTCATCTATATTGCCCACCCGAATTGCTTTGACCCTCGTTGACGCTCGCAATGCCACCGCTAACGGCTCCATCATGAGCGCAAACAAAAATGGCGATAGAGGGCACCCCTGACGAGTACCCCTACCCACTGTAAAGTATTCAGACGTGTGTGTGCCCGTGTGGATGGCCGTACGCGGTGTACTATATAGGAGAGATACCCATTGACGGAAGCATGGGCCGAACCCCATACGCTCAAGGACTGCGTGCATAAAGTGCCAGTCCACCGAATCAAAGGCTTTTACAATATCAATCGAGACAATGATTCTATAGGATGAATCTAAGTTGGGAAGTTGTAGGTGAGTGAACAGTCTCCTCAGGTTGGTATCTGTTGATTTGTCCGGCATGAATCCCGTCTGGTCCACATCTACCAGAGAGGAGACTACCGCTGCCAATCGCTTTGCCAGGACCTTAGTCCGAATTTTAAGGTCCATATTTAACAGAGCAATGGGTCGATATGAAGAGCATTCTAAGGGGTCTTTACCCGGCTTAAGCAATAGGATCATATATGCATCTAACATCGAGTCAGGTAACCTCTTTTGTTGTAAACAGTATGCTAGCAGTGTCGTAAGTCTTTGGGCCAGTTGGTCTGCATAGGACTTATAGAAATCTGCTGAGAACCCGTCTGGACCAGGAGCCTTATTGGGTGGAAATGCAAAAATGGCTGCTATTACTTCTTTTTTTGTAATTTCTGCTTCTAATGTGAGTCTATCATCTTCCGATAATCTAGGGAGTAGGGATGAGCTCGGTGTTCGAGACGAACATACGTTCGACTCGAACATCGGCTGTTCGATCGTTCGACGAAGATCGAACAATTTGGGCCGTTCGCGCCTAATTCGAGTGACGCGAACGGCCCACAATGCACTACGCCATCGCAGTGTCATCCAGGCGCTGTGATTGGCCAAGCATGCACTGTGACCCCGCATGCTTGGCCAATCACAGCGCCGGCAGCGAGGAGAGCAATGATTGGCCACAGGCAGGATGCCTGTGGCCAATTATTGCTGAGGGTGTTTAGTACACGCCCCACACTATAAAAGGCCGCCAGCACGGCGGCCTAGTGTAGTGTGTTCCGGAGCAGGGAAAGAGAAGCATAGGCAGGGACAGTGACATTTTTTTTTCTTGCTTAACCTGGATTCCTTTAGTTTAGGGAAAGAGAAGGATAGGTAGGGAGAGTGTCAGTGTGTTTTACTGTGCTAATCCTTGTTTGTAGGGACAGGGAAGGACAGTGAGGGAAATTCTCCTTGTGCTATACTGTGCTAAAGCATTGATCATCAACCATCTTTAAAAAAACATTTTTTATAGGGACAGAAAACTATAGGTAGGGAGAGTGTCAGTGTGTTTTACTGTGCTAATCCTTGTTTGTAGGGACAGGGAAGGACAGTGAGGGAAATTCTCCTTGTGCTATACTGTGCTAAAGCATTGATCATCAACCATCTTTAAAAAAACATTTTTTCTAGGGACAGAAAACTATAGGTAGGGAGAGTGTCAGTGTGTTTTACTGTGCTAATCCTTGTTTGTAGGGACAGGGAAGGACAGTGAGGGAAATTCTCCTTGTGCTATACTGTGCTAAAGCATTGATCATCAACCATCTTTAAAAAAACATTTTTTATAGGGACAGAAAACTATAGGTAGGGAGAGTGTCAGTGTGTTTTACTGTGCTAATCCTTGTTTGTAGGGACAGGGAAGGACAGTGAGGGAAATTCTCCTTGTGCTATACTGTGCTAAAGCATTGATCATCAACCATCTTTAAAAAAACTTTTTTTATAGGGACAGAAAACTATAGGTAGGGAGAGTGTCAGTGTGTTTTACTGTGCTAATCCTTGTTTGTAGGGACAGGGAAGGACAGTGAGGGAAATTCTCCTTGTGCTATACTGTGCTAAAGCATTGATCATCAACCATCTTTAAAAAAACATTTTTTCTAGGGACAGAAAACTATAGGTAGGGAGAGTGTCAGTGTGTTTTACTGTGCTAATCCTTGTTTGTAGGGACAGGGAAGGACAGTGAGGGAAATTCTCCTTGTGCTATACTGTGCTAAAGCATTGATCATCAACCATCTTTAAAAAAACATTTTTTATAGGGACAGAAAACTATAGGTAGGGAGAGTGTCAGTGTGTTTTACTGTGCTAATCCTTGTTTGTAGGGACAGGGAAGGACAGTGAGGGAAATTCTCCTTGTGCTATACTGTGCTAAAGCATTGATCATCAACCATCTTTAAAAAAACATTTTTTATAGGGACAGAAAACTATAGGTAGGGAGAGTGTCAGTGTGTTTTACTGTGCTAATCCTTGTTTGTAGGGACAGGGAAGGACAGTGAGGGAAATTCTCCTTGTGCTATACTGTGCTAAAGCATTGATCATCAACCATCTTTAAAAAAACATTTTTTCTAGGGACAGAAAACTATAGGTAGGGAGAGTGTCAGTGTGTTTTACTGTGCTAATCCTTGTTTGTAGGGACAGGGAAGGACAGTGAGGGAAATTCTCCTTGTGCTATACTGTGCTAAAGCATTGATCATCAACCATCTTTAAAAAAACATTTTTTATAGGGACAGAAAACTATAGGTAGGGAGAGTGTCAGTGTGTTTTACTGTGCTAATCCTTGTTTGTAGGGACAGGGAAGGACAGTGAGGGAAATTCTCCTTGTGCTATACTGTGCTAAAGCATTGATCATCAACCATCTTTAAAAAAACATTTTTTATAGGGACAGAAAACTATAGGTAGGGAGAGTGTCAGTGTGTTTTACTGTGCTAATCCTTGTTTGTAGGGACAGGGAAGGACAGTGAGGGAAATTCTCCTTGTGCTATACTGTGCTAAAGCATTGATCATCAACCATCTTTAAAAAAACATTTTTTATAGGGACAGAAAACTATAGGTAGGGAGAGTGTCAGTGTGTTTTACTGTGCTAATCCTTGTTTGTAGGGACAGGGAAGGACAGTGAAGGAAATTCTCCTTGTGCTATACTGTGCTAAAGCATTGATCATCAACCATCTTTAAAAAAACATTTTTTCTAGGGACAGAAAACTATAGGTAGGGAGAGTGTCAGTGTGTTTTACTGTGCTAATCCTTGTTTGTAGGGACAGGGAAGGACAGTGAGGGAAATTCTCCTTGTGCTATACTGTGCTAAAGCATTGATCATCAACCATCTTTAAAAAAACATTTTTTCTAGGGACAGAAAACTATAGGTAGGGAGAGTGTCAGTGTGTTTTACTGTGCTAATCCTTGTTTGTAGGGACAGGGAAGGACAATGAGGGAAATTCTCCTTGTGCTATACTGTGCTAAAGCATTGATCATCAACCATCTTTAAGAAAAAAAAAATTTCTAGGGACAGAAAACTATAGGTAGGGAGAGTGTCAGTGTGTTTTACTGTGCTAATCCTTGTTTGTAGGGACAGGGAAGGACAGTGAGGGAAATTCTCCTTGTGCTATACTGTGCTAAAGCATTGATCATCAATCATCTTTAAAAAAACATTTTTTCTAGGGACAGAAAACTATAGGTAGGGAGAGTGTCAGTGTGTTTTACTGTGCTAATCCTTGTTTGTAGGGACAGGGAAGGACAGTGAGGGAAATTCTCCTTGTGCTATACTGTGCTAAAGCATTGATCATCAACCATCTTTAAAAAAACATTTTTTATAGGGACAGAAAACTATAGGTAGGGAGAGTGTCAGTGTGTTTTACTGTGCTAATCCTTGTTTGTAGGGACAGGGAAGGACAGTGAGGGAAATTCTCCTTGTGCTATACTGTGCTAAAGCATTGATCATCAACCATCTTTAAAAAAACATTTTTTCTAGGGACAGAAAACTATAGGTAGGGAGAGTGTCAGTGTGTTTTACTGTGCTAATCCTTGTTTGTAGGGACAGAGAAGGACAGTGAGGGAAATTCTCCTTGTGCTATACTGTGCTAAAGCATTCCTCATCAACCATCTTTGAAATCCTTGTTTTTTGGACAGTCAGGGAAATTGTCATTGTGCTATTCTGTGCGAAAGCAATCATCCTCAACCATATTTAGAAATCCTTAAGTAAAGGGACAGAGAAGGACACCTGAAGGTAGCCCTTATTGCTGTTTTTCCCATCTCCCTGCAGGCCATCCATTAGAATGTCTGGAAGGCAAACAAGGAGAGGCAGACAGTCAGGAGGCAATAAAAGAGGGCAAGCAGGCTCTGTGTCTGGGGGCAACAGTGCTGGTCGTGGACGCGGTGCATTGTCATCAGCACATGGCCATGGGACACGCTTGTCCTTCTTTTCGGCAGCTGGACATGTTGAGCCACATCATGCCGAAGACTTGGTAGAGTGGATGACCAAGCCCTCCTCCTCCTCCTCATCCTCTCTCACCCAGGCTCAGGGTACTGGCAAAGCAGCTGCCAAAGCGTCCTCTTCCCTGGTATCAATGTCAGACTCATCATCAGTCACTCCTTCCCTAGACCCACCATGTCCTCCTCCTGAGGAGTCCCCCGAACTGTTTGAGCACAGTGTTGGGTACATGCTCCAGGAGGATGCCCAGCGTTTCGAAGGGTCTGATGATGAAACCCAGCTACAGGAAGGCAGTAGCGTGAGAGCAGACAGAGGGGATGCTCAAGAAGGACACCAATCTGGCAGTCATGTTCCAGCAGCTGCAGCATACTGCCAGATTGGCTCCAGTGATGAGGAGGGAGGGGATGATGAGGTCACTGACTCCACGTGGGTGCCTAATAGGAGAGAGGAGGAGGAGGAGGATGAGGAGGAGGCACATCTCCAACGAGGCAGGATGCCCTTTGGTGGCCAGCGTAAGGGCAGTACACCGACGGAATCACACCGCAGAGCTCCGCCTGTGCAGGGCGCTGCCTCTGCCCGTCATTCAAAAAGTTCTTTGGTGTGGGCCTTTTTTGAGGCTAGTGCATCAGATCGCACAGCTGCTGTTTGCAACATATGTCTCAAGCATATATCGCGTGGCCAAAACATCAGCCGCTTGGGTACCACATGCCTGACCAGACATATGTTGACCTGCCATGCAGCTCGTTGGCAAGCCTACCTCAAAGACCCACACCAAAGAACAAAGCGGACCTCTCCTTGCACCGCATCAGCTGGGATCTCCAACCCCACTATAACTTCAGTCCTCTCTGAAACATGCACTGAGAGGAATGAAGGTGTAGAATTAGGTGTGTCACAGCCAAGTACTTGCGGCCACTCTGCTAGCAGTACACCGACGCCCGATTCTAGCAGGCAAATTTCCCTGCCCCAGCTGCTGGACCGTCGAAAGAAGTTCACTCCCAGCCATCCACATGCCCAGCGGTTGAATGCTAGCTTGGCTAAATTGCTAGCGCTTCAACTGCTGCCTTTTCAGTTGGTAGACTCGGCCCCCTTCCGTGAGTTTGTGCAATGTGCGGTTCCTCAGTGGCAGGTTCCCAAACGCCACTTTTTCTCACGGAAGGCTATTCCGGCTCTCTACCGGCATGTGGAAGGCAATGTCTTGGCCTCGCTGGACAGGGCGGTCAGCGGTAAGGTGCATATTACCACTGACTCATGGTCCAGCAGGCATGGACAGGGACATTACCTTTCTTTCATGGCCCATTGGGTCACTCTTTTGGCAGCTGGGAAGGATGCAGGACAAGGTGCAGTAGTGTTGGAGGTTGTTCCACCGCCACGCCTCCAAAATGCTACTACTGGTTGTGACACACCTCTCTCCTCCACCCCCTCCTCTTCTTTTTCCTCCGTGGCCTCTTCCTGTGCTTTGTCCTCTGAACCAGCAGTGCTCCGTAGCCGTTCAAGGGGCTACGCAAGTACGCAGGCAAAAAGATGCCATGCCGTGCTTGCGCTGGTGTGTTTGGGGGACAGAAGCCACACTGGGGCAGAGGTCCTGTCTGCTCTGCAGGGCCAAGCCGAGAGGTGGTTGACGCCACGCCAGCTTAAGCCAGGAATGGTGGTTTGCGACAATGGCACCAACCTCCTCTCCGCCCTCCGACAGGGACAACTGACCCATGTGCCCTGTGTGGCTCACGTCCTTAACCTGGTGGTGCAGCGGTTCTTGGGCAGGTACCCGGGCTTACAGGATGTCCTGAGGCAGGCCAGGAAAGTCTGTGTGCATTTCCGCAGATCTTATAATGCCAGTGCTCGCCTGGCTGAGCTGCAAAAGGAGTTGAATCTGCCCAAGAACCGCCTTATATGTGACATGCCCACCAGGTGGAACTCAACGTTGGCCATGCTGCAGCGGCTGCACACGCAGCAGAGGGCCATCAATGAGTACCTGTGCGACTACGGCACCAGGACAGGGTCAGGGGAGCTTGGTTTTTTTTCTCCACGCCAGTGGGGCATGATCAGGGATGCATGCACTGTCCTGGCACCATTTGAGGAGGCCACGAGGATGGTGAGCAGTGACAGTGCATGCATCAGTGACACTGTACCTCTTGTCCACCTGTTGGAGCACACGCTGCGTGGAATAATGGACAGGGCACTTGAGGCAGAACAGAGGCAGGAAGAGGAGGACTTCCTTGCCTCTCAAGGCCCCCTTTACCCAGACAGTGTTCCTTCTGTCCCACCCATCGCACAGGAAGAGGAGGAGGAGGAGGAGGAGGAGGATTGTGTCAGCATGGAGGTGGAGGCTGGCACTCAGCATCATCAGCAGCAGTCTTTTAGGGATGATTTACAGTCCCAAGAAACCAGTGGACTTGTACGTGGCTGGGAGGAGGTGGCTGCGGATCATGTCGTCCTTAGTGACCCAGATGACTCCGGACCGAATGCCTCAGCTAACCTACGCTGCATGGCCTCCCTGATCCTGCAAAGTCTGCGGAAGGATCCTCGTATTCTTCGGATCAAGGAGAGGGACCATTACTGGCTTCGCCACTCTCCTTGATCCACGGTACAAGGGTAAGGTTGCGGACCTTATGTTACCGTCGCAGAGGGAGCAGAGGATGAGACAACTCCGGGAGGCCTTGCAGAAAGGTCTGTGCAACGCGTTCCCAGAGACTGGGAGGTTACAAACTCCTGGTCCTGGACAACGAGTTGCTGAGGCTTCGGCCAGTCAAAGAAGGAGCGGTGGGGAAGGTGGCCGTCTGACCGATGCGTTCAGACAATTCTTTAGTCCGCAGCCCCAAAGTATGATCGGTTCCAGCAACCATCGCCAGCGTCTGATAAACATGGTGCAGGAATATCTAGGGGCAAGGTCAGACTTGGACACCTTCCCCACCGAAAATCCTCTGGCTTACTGGGTCTTGAGGATGGATCACTGGCCAGAGCTTGCACAGTATGCAATTGAGCTACTGGCCTGTCCTGCATCCAGCGTTCTTTCGGAACGCACATTCAGTGCTGCTGGAGGATTTGTCACGGATCACAGGGTGCGCCTGTCCACCGACTCGGTTGATCGACTGACTTTCATCAAGATGAACCAGTCTTGGATCACCACCAGCTACCACACACCTGATGCTGATATAACAGACTAATTGATTTTAACATGTCACATCCCTTCAAGACTGATGCTGATGCTGAGTGCCTGTGCTGTTATGTTGACTGGCTATCCTCCTCCTCCGAGTCCTCAATGATACGATTGATGATGATAGCTTGGAAGATCATTTTTGTTTATGGGTGCCGCCACCAGTGGCTAAGGCCCAATTTTTCAGCCCCTGTTTAACAGGGGCGTGTAATTACAATTTTTGAAGCAATACTTTGCAACAGGGCTCATTGCTGTGCTCCAAGTACAGTATCTGTGAGGGGTTGCAGTGTTGTGCCACCAGTGCCTAAGGCCCAATTTTTCAGCCCCTGTTCAACAGGGGCATGTAATTACAATTCTTGATCTAATAAATCACAGCAGGGCCCATTGCTGCACCCACCAAGAGTAACTCTGAGGGCTTACAGTGTTGTGGCAACGCCACCACCACCACCACCACGAAAGGCCCAATTTTTCAGCCCCTGTTCAAAAGGGGCATGTAATTACAATTCTTGATCTACTAATTCACAGCAGGGCCCATTCCTGCACCCACCAAGAGTAACTCTGAGGGCTTACAGTGTTGTGGCAACACCACCACCACCACCACCACCACGAAAGGCCCAATTTTTCAGCCCCTGTTCAACAGGGGCATGCAATTACAATTCTTGATCTAATAATTCACAGCAGGGCCCATTGCTGCACCCACCAAGAGTAACTGTCAGGGCTTACAGTGTTGTGGCACCAGCACCACCATCAAAGGCCCAATTTTTACTACCACTGTTCAACAATTATATGTAATTACAATTCCTGATATAATAGTTGACAGCAGGGCGTTCCAGCACCAACCAAGAGTAACTGTGAGTGCTTACAGTGTTGTGCCAACACCAACAACTAAGGGGCCTATTTCTGCAGAGTATATACGGCAGGTCCCTACTTTCAAACATCCAACTTACAAACGACTCCTACTTGCAAACGCAAGAAGACAACAGGAAGTGAGAGGAAATCTACCCCTAGGAAGGAAAATTCTCTCCTGTAAGAATTAATATGGGAGAAAGGTGTCTCCTCTGTACTGATGCTTTATCACCAATCCTTGTTTCAAGAAAAACACCACATTTCAAAAACAGTTGTCATTGGGACGGAAAGTGAGGTGAAATGTTCTGAACAGGGGCACAGACAGCAAAACAAATGTTACAGGGGTGATAACCCTTACCTATGTTTTCCAAAAAGTTTAAAAATAGATTTTTGGGCTGGAGCTACACTTAAACAATGTACCTGTTCAAAATTACAAACACATTCTACATAAGAACAAACCTACAGTCCCTGTCTTGTATGTACCGCCTGTATACGGCTGTTCAGAGTATATAGGGCCTTTTTTATTTTGTGTGCGGTGTTCCCCTTAATATCCATACAAGACCCAAAGGGGCTGGTAATGGGCTGGGGTAGGGGGGGGGGTCATGGGGTAGCTATGCCATTTTTCTTAAAGATTTTCATCCATATTACCGGGACCAGACATTACATTAAAGCCGCAAGCAGTTTTAAATGGCTTTTTTTTCCTTTAGAAGTGTCATTTTGTGCAGGGACAGTTCTAAACACGGGAAACACGTGGCACTTCACAGGCATACTTTAGACACCCCCCAGGTACGATATTTAAAGGAATATTTGACTTTTTTTTTTCACTTTATGCATCATTAAAATGACTGCTCCCGAAAAACGACCGTTTTTAAAACTTCTTTTTGCATTGATACATGTCCCCTGGTGCAGAACCCGGGTTCCCAAACCCTTTTTAGGACAATAACATGCATAATAGTCGTTATAATTAGCACTTTAGAATTCGAACGTTCGCATCCATTGTATTTAATAGGGTTCTAATGTTCGTACGAACGTTCGGTCCGTTCGCGGGTTCTGGTGCGAACCGAACCCGGGGGTGTTCGGCTCATCACTACTAGGGAGGGACAGGCCATCCAACATGCTCTCTAAGCCTTCTGTATCATATTGTCTACCCGGTGCGTACAATGTTGAGAAATATGTTTTAAATTCAGCTAAAATGTCAGTCGGGTCTTTTAGTAACTCCCCATTGTGGCCCTTAATGATTGGGATGTGAGTACTCTGGTTGCTGTCTGCCACCAGTCTTGCCAGTAACTTCCCATTTTTATCCCCTTCTGCAAATAAAGAGTTAGCTAGGTGTTTTGCCTCAGTATGTGCCAGATCATTACAGTGTAGGGAAAGGTGCCTCCTGGCCTCCAGCAGCGCATTGTAGGCCGTCACGTGCGCCCTTGCACACTCCCTTTCCCCATCCTGCAACCGCTGGATTTCCGCATTTTGATCAACCCTCACTCTCTTGATGGCCGTTATGCATTCTCCCCGAATTACTGCTTTAAAGTCCCACACAACTGGGGGGTCCGCTGTCTCGTTGTTAGTGGCCCAATATTCTGTAGTTGAAGCTAGAAGGTGAGAAGACACCTGTTCCTCCTGCAACCAGCCCGGGGCAAGCCTCCACCCTCTTGACCCTTTCCCCATCAGCAAACACAGGGAGATACTGAGGGGATTATGATCAGATAAGCCCCCCGCCATGTATTCTATCCCCCTCACATAGGACAGCATGGTGCGATTACCAAATGCCAGATCAATTCTGGCTGAAGAGCGATGTGACTGAGAGAGATGAGAATAACAAATCTCATCCGGATTCCTCAATCTCCAGATCTCAGTCAAATCCGCCACCGCAGCCCAAGACTTCAAATCAATTGACCCCCCTCTCCCAGGATTAGAGGAGTCTCTGGCCTCCAACGTGGCATTGAAATCCCCCATCATCAGAAGCGGGAGGTGCATGTGTGGGGTCAGCTTCACCATTAAGTCATATAAGAATTGTACTGTGAAAGGAGGCGGAACATACACATTATCCAGAAGTAGTTTACAATTACATATATCTATAATCAGAGCCACATACCGTCCCCCCGGATCAGAGATCACCTGTTGGATCGTGCACGGGACTGCTCTACTTATCAATATGGAGACCCCCCTCGCAAAGGTGGAGTACGTGGCATGAAATGCCTTTTGAATCCAGGATCTGCGCAGTGCTAAAGTTTTACTACCGTCCAGGTGAGTCTCCTGTAAGAAGACGATATGCGGCCTGACCACTTTCAGATATTGAAACATTGCAGCCCTTTTAAATTTACCATTTAACCCTCGACCATTCCAGGACAGCAATTTAATCGTGTTAGCCATAATCCTGCAAAATGATTAGTAGTAGGGTGAGTTTGTGACTTAGGGTTACCTTTAACCCTTTAACGAACACCCTCTCCACCAGGTAAATGATTACCATCACCAGTTGGAGGATGGGAACTGCGTAATAACCCCCCCCCCCCCCTCCCGTCTATAAACAATACAATAACATACCCCCCCTGCTGTGATACCAGAACTAACTAGCAAAAAAGAAAAAAAAAGAACCAGTAGAAGAAAAAACTCAAAAAATACCATCGTCTAGTATGCAGCTTGCTCTCCCAAACTTGCAAAACTGTTGCTAGAAGGTCTCCCAACGTAAAACAGTCCAACAAGACTACTAGTCCTTCTCCAAATTGTTCCGAGGAGCTCCAGTTTAAACAGTATAGTTGAAACATGTTGCAATGAAAAATTGGGCATGTGTATGCCAAAAGGATTGTAACAGGCTTAAGTAGTACTGTGATGCCATCTAGTGACGCCAGGTTATATTGGCCAAATATGCACTTAACTAAAACATAAAAGCATTGTAAAAGTCAACAGTAGGAATAATGTATAGGCAGCCACTACTCACGACCATCCTGCTGTAGAAGAACGCCAGTCCATCTTCCTCGGGCAAACTAGACAAGGAGCAATCTTCCGGCCTAGTAAGGCACAACCGGTGCAACAGAAAAACCACATGCGGCCCACGCTTGTATCTTGTTTACGGATTCCTGTCCAGCCAGTCACAGGCCTCCTGTGGTGTTTCAATTTTTTTTACTGCGCCCTGATGTTGAATACGCAGCCTGCTAGGGTATAGCATACTATATTGGATATTTTTCTCCCGCAGTTTCTTCCGCACCTCGGTGAAAGATCTCCGTTTGCGTTGCGTTTCAGCTGAAAAATCCGGAAACAGCATCACCTTTGTGTTGTCATATCTGAGCTCTGGAATTTTCCTGGAGGCAGCTAAAATCATATCTCGGTCCCTGAAATTCATGAAACGTACCAGAAATGGCCTGGGGTAGTTACCAGGAGGTCGCCCTCCTGTGGGGACCCTGTGTGCACGCTCCACCACATATGTTGGCGGTTGTTCCCCCAGAGATAGCAGTTGTTTAAAGAAGTCTTCCTCAAAGGTGGTTGTATTGGACCCCTCCGCACCCTCTGGCAATCCCACCACCCGCACATTATTCCTTCTCTGTCTGTCCTCAGCATCATCGGCGCGGCTTTGCAACGATTTTACCATAGCATGCAATTCGGACAGCTGAAACATCTTCCACTTCAGATATTCTTTCCTCTGTCACAGTGAGCTGGCCCCTGATCTTGTCTAAATCATGTCTGATGAATGTACATTCGGTCGTCAGATGATCAATGCTCACCATTACTGCGGCCTTGCTTGCTGCAATCGCTTCCAGGATCGGGCGAGTGATCGCATCTTGCGCTTCAACTGGTACAGGAGAAGTTGGCCCTGACTCGCTGGCATCCACCTCAGGCATGTCTTTTTCGGAAGCAGCCATATTCTTTGCTTGGCGCCCTGACCTCTTGGCAGAAGGAGTGGTGGGTAAGATGGCGGCGACAACTCCCGCGTCCGGGCCTTTGGAGGAGCGCGTTTGGCGTTGCTTTTTGGCGTTCTGGTAACCGGCTCTGGAGGCCCCCTTCCGCATGACCAGGGGTCCCCCTGCTCAGGCTGATGCTGCAGCTCCCAGGAGGCACGTATGGTGGATCAGAGAGGGGAGTGCCGCTGTCCCAGAGGCACAGGGAGGAGGACGCCAGGACACAGTATCTTAATGGGGGGGGAGTGAGCCAGGCAGGGTTAGGCCTCAGGATGGCACCCGCAGTCTCCCACCAGGGATCCCCCAGCATTTCCCCAGACCCCCTCAGACCAACCTCTACTCAGGGGCCTCCAGGCAATAGGCAATGCGTCTCAGTCCCGGGAATGCGGTACACGAGCCCGAGGCTTGCGGACGTATAGTAGGCCTCAATCTGTGGTAGGCCTCTGGAGTATGGAGCTAGCCGCGGCTCCGAGCAGTGCACTCAGCAGATCACTTTCCACCGCACCCGCCGGGATAGTTGATCCGGGCGCTCGGATGGCACCAGGGAGAGTCAGGAGTCCCTCAGAGTCCCCACAGGCATTTGCAATGGCAGGCGTGCCGGGGGGAGCCCGATCACCTCCCACAGTCCCTCCTGTCTCCCTCACCTGCCTATGCCTTCCAGGGGCAGCCGCTGCAGGCGGGCAGTGCAGCACCGCCAGTCCCCCCTCCGATTGCGGCTCCGGAGCTTAATAGAGGTGCAGGCCGCAGGACTCCAAGATGGCGGCGAATCTCCACAGCGAGGAGCTTGTCACGGCCCTGTGGAGCCTCGACCACTCAACCCCGCTCCACAATGTTCAGATGTACGGGTATAGAGGATGCCCAGCTTTGATTTAGGAGAGCTTGGGGATTCTCCAGGCACTCTATGCCTCAGGATGGATGAGGATTGTTAGCCGGATCAGCGGAGCTCCTCTGGAACTCGTCCTGTTCCTTCTACATCCGGACACGCCCCCCGATCTTGTGAAGTTTAATCCATAAACTGTGAGGATCTTACAACAATGAACATCGGATAGGTCAAAAGATCACAACGTGATCTAGTCCACAAGTGTGCTGATGCATTACTGGGAGAATGGGTGGGGTTAACAATAGAGGATAAGCTGAGATACAGGAAGGGGAGGAACCAGGGACAGAATAATACATATAACATTTAAAGGCATATCACAAGTCATGTGAAACATGACAGGGTTATATCTGTAGGTGTGTGTGACTTTGCTACAACAGGAGGTCTACCCCTTCTGGTAAGATTATCAATTTCTTCTGGTGATTGCCATACGGCGAGTTCTATCCTTTTCCCTTGGTGGCGATAAAAAACCCTGAGAATTTTTCTTCTATCTTTCCAGATCTTTTTCGTCATAGAAATTATTTTATTTATCACTTTTCAGAGATGTTATTTTATGAATCACTTTTCATTACATTGACTATTATATGGACTGTATTGACATTTTTTTATGATTTATAGTGTGTTTAGATTTCAGCTTTATAATTTGTTCACTAATTTGATTAGCGCGACTATTTCCATTTATTAACTCCCCATTTTTCACCACCCTTTGGACTCGCCCCTATAGCCAGTTTTCAATCCAGGTACTCACCCTATGGTCTATGCCAATAGACCTTAGTTTCAACAGTAAACGTTTGTGGAGAACTGTATTGAATGCCTTTGCAAAATCCAGGTACACCACATCCACAGGCCTTCCTTTATTTATATGGCAGCTCACTTCTTCATAGAAGGTTAATAGATTGGTCTGGCAAGAACGATTCTTCATGAGTCCATGCTGATTACTGCTAATGATACTGTTTTCATTACTGAAATCTTGCTGTTTTCATTACTGTCTTTTGCTATATTGAGCTGTCTCTTTGCTGGAGGCAGAGGCGTAGCTTGAAGCTTGTGGGTCCCGATGCAAAAGTTGACCTGGGCCCCCCTCCACTACCACCCACCACTTTCACCGGTCGATACACACACCGCATGCCAAGATACTCAAAGTGGCTTAAGAGTTTAGAGTTCCCAGAGTTCCTCCTTACATCAGAGGACAAGGATCACTGCTGGAGAATCAGAGGACATGGATCACCACTGGAGAATCAGAGGACAGGGATCACCGCTGGAGAATCAGAGGACAGGTATCACCCCTGAAAAATCAGAGGACAGGGATCAACAATGGAGAATCAGAGGACAGGAATCACTGCTGGAGGATCAGAGGATAGGGACCCCTGGCAGGTCACTTGGCAGAGCTCCTTTCCAATCCCAGCACTGTATACAGCTCTTCCCCCCCCCCCCCCACACTACACAGGGCTGAAATCACATTCCTTTACACACAGTCTGTCAGAATTCACAGGGTGTATCTGGCTTTTATGTTGCCGTTCTGACCTGTAAAATTCTCTGGTCAGGACAGCAATGTAGTTGCAGTAGGTAGATACACCCTGTGCAGATCTTGGCTGACTGGCTGTGTTGAAAAGGAATGTGATTTTAGCTCTACGGAGGAAGAGCA
Organism: Rana muscosa; assembly: GCA_029206835.1. Lineage (NCBI taxonomy): Eukaryota > Metazoa > Chordata > Amphibia > Anura > Ranidae > Rana > Rana muscosa. The sequence continues at coordinate 367,939,481 of CM055123.1, read as the reverse complement.
GTATAGAGTGCTGTAAGAGAGTTTAGCAGCTGGGCATAGCATCCAGGGTCGAGGGTGTGGTCAGGGGGCTTTGGGGGGGCGCAACTTAGATCTGGGGGGGCAAAGCCACGTGACACAAAATCTGGAGCCTGCAGCCCCTCAGGGGCCCCTCAGGAGGTGTAAAGGGATTTGTTTTAGCAATTTCTGAAGGTTTCTCTGTCAGTGTTGGCAGGTGTTGGGGGAAGGTCACCTCCCGGAGATGTGCGTCTTTTCCCCAGTTGTCAGTGGGGTAAGGGGACATCCCCGGGTGGGAAGGGGGGGTTAAAGAGAATCCCAGCTGGTGAATAGGAGACAATGAGCAGTGTCTTACCTCACCAGTGACATCGGTCCCATCGTGGCTACAGTACGGCACTCTCCTCCTCTTAACTCGCTGCGCTCGGTTACCATTTTGCCAGCACACAGCACAGACAATTTCCCATCTTGGGCTGTTCTCACCCCATGATTCTCTCCATTTAAGAAATGGCTCACAGCTTCTCCCCAGCCAATGAGAACAGAGGGGTGTGGACTGTGGAAGGCAAAGTGGAAGCCTAGTATTGGAGCATGGCTGTCTGGCTCTAGGGCAGATCGAAGCTGGACTTTGTGGAGGATATAATAATATGACAAGGAGGCTGCAGGGGCCCCCTGGAGCTAGGGGCGGGGTTGCGTTTGTGACCCCTGCAACCCCTTATGCTATGCCCATGGCTGGAAGGGATGTCTCTTTGCTGGATTAGGCTGTTTCTTTGCTGGATTAGGCTGTCTCTTTGCTGGAGGGGATGTCGCTTTGCTGGATTGGGCTGTCTCTTTACTATATTGCGCTGTCTCTTTGCTGGAGGGGATGATTCTTTGCCGGATTGGCTGTCTCTTTGCTATATTGGGATGTCTCTTTGCTGGCTTGGGTTGTCTCTTTATTGGATTGAGCTGTCTCTTTGCAGACACATGTCCATTGACATCCGCAGCTCCATAGAGAGCAATGAGGTGTCCGATTTGGTCTGCCTGAAAAACGGACAGGCGGGCATTAAAGTGGTTGTAACCCTAAAACAAAACATGCTCCTGGCCCTTTAAGCCATGAGATACAGCACAGTGTTTTTGTCATGTCAAATGCCCCTTTCTATGTTGTAGAATACCTGGCTGATCCTACCTTCCCCTCTGTAAACTGACCACTTTTATCATGGCTGCTGATAGTGTGGTCAGTTTAAGTGTTTCCGTCATCCAGCATCTCCCCCCCTCTCTCTCTGTCAGTTCCGTAGTCTGTGTGAGAGCAGATCTCCTCCCCGCCCATCCCATCTCATCTCCTCTCCTCTCATGCATGTGTAATTCTTTTTCCTGCAGCTGCTCCTGTGCTTGTAAAGAAACATGTATTGATTACTTTGATCCTCTCTGTTTTAGGTTCCTGTTCAGTACAGTGTGTGTGTTTTCTTAAAATTATAATGCTAAATACCTTCTTTCCAGAGCCCTGCTGTGCAGACACCTGACCTCCCTCTGCCAGCTTGCATTCATCATAGGGGAATTGCAGATCTTCCCACTGTGCTCTCTTGGATCAGGAAGGGAACCAGAGGCATGTCACATGACAGCACAACTAGGCTCTGCAAAGAAGGTATTTAGCATTATAATTTTAGGAGAACACATACACTGTACTGAACAGGGACCTAAAAAAGAGAGAATCAAAGTAATTTATATATGCAACTTTATAACCACTTTAACTGTTAAAGCAGAAGTAAACACATCCATAAAACAGTTTCATTTCTGGCACGTGCTGGAAATGTAACACTCCCATTGGTTGTGCTCTTAACCAAACTGTCAAACCATCCAATGGCTGGTGTCATAGCTGATCACATGTGCAGCATCATGCCAGTTGTAGATTAAACAGAGGCAAAGATGGCAGCATCCTTGGCTGAAAACGATAGGGGGGTTTACTTTACACTTTAAATCTTGAAAGCACTGGTGACTTAGAATACACTCTTCATTTTTATATATTAATTTGTAAGAGTGTTAAAATAAAAGTGAGTGTACTGAAGGACTCAGTGGGATAGCCAGTTGGCGGATTTGGTGGATCTGCCAGTGGCCGGGCCCTGGGGAATTTTGTTGGTCAGCTGTGTAAGGGGTTTCGAAATTTCTGATGGCTGCCCTGACAATGCTGATATACTGTATTGCCAGTCAGCGGGAAGAATAGTGCCCTATCATTGGTATCAGTGGGAGAAATAGTGCCCCATCATTGGCATCAGTGGGACGTATAGTACCCTGTTATTGGTATTATTTGGAGGAATGGTGCCCCATCATTGGTATCAATGAGAGGCAAAGTGCGCCATCATTTGTGTTAGTGGCAAGAATTATGCCCTGCTTTTGCTGTCTAGTGGTAAAATGTATGTCTCATAGCAGTGGAAGGAATAATGCCTGAAGAGCCAGATAAGGACAAGCAAAGTGCCGCATCTGGCCCAAGGGCCACAGTTTGGAGACCACCGTTCTAAACAGTAGTAAAAAGCTCACATATATTAACATATGCTATTCCAGAAAAGCTATCCATTGTGAGGCTTTTGCTCAGATGTAGGGCTTTTCATCAACTCTAGTTCAGCCAGGAAAGTACATTTTCAGGGCTTTTGGATTTTATTTCAAAGTAAAATTTCAAGAAACTCACAAGGTTACCCTCACATGGGTTTTCAGCATCACCAAGATAGAATATACATTTTTCAGCCACCTGACTATCGCCACTTGGGCTGCACAGGTTCCTGCCCAATTACGCACACAGTCTCATAGTTTTTCAGAATAGTCTGGTCAGATGTGGCCACCACTCCTTAAAGTCAGGGTAGGCACTCCCCGAGTGTCTCTTCACACACGCTGCTCCCACTGCAGCTTGTCTCCAGGGGAGGGAGCACTGAATCTCAGACAGCCTCTAGAATTAAAAGGCTGTGTACACCTGCACCATCAGGCTGCTGGTCTCCAGTAAGATGTGAACACCAGGTTAGAGGATTCATCCCTCCATGGCTCTTTAAAGTCTCTGAACTCCAGGACCCACTCTAGAAGCTGCCAATCCCAGAGAAAATGGTAAAACCAATTTTGTCTCCTCAGAATAGCCATCTTGGTGACCCCCAACCTGCACTATTGAGAATACTGTGTGACATATACCCCTCTTTGACACCATGAAAAGGCGAAGCACTGTCACACCATATACAGATCCTTGAAAAAGTATTCATACCCCTTGAAATGTTCCACATTTTATGTGATAGTCCAACACAAAGAGGTACATAATTGTGAAGTTGAAGGAAAATTATAAATGATTTTCAAAATGTTTTAAAAATAAATATGTGAAAAGTGTGGCGTGCATTTGTATTCAGCCCCCTTTACTCTGGTACCCCTAACTAAAATTACTGCTAGAAGTAGCCATGGACAGCAATAAATACTCAGGTAGGCCGTGGTGTTTAAACGATGCTCAATTGGTACTAAGGGGTGCCAAGAAAATATCCCCCACACCATTACACCACCACCACCAGCCTGGACTGTTGATACAAGGCAGGATGGATCCATGCTTTCATGTTGTTTACGCCAAATTCTGACCCCACCATCTGAATGTCGCAGATGAAATCGAGACTCATCAGACCAGGCAACATTTTTCCAATCTTCTATTGTGCAAGTTTGGTGAGCCTGTGCCAATTGTAGCCTCAGTTTCCTGTTCTTAGCTGACAGGAGTGTCACCCAGTGTGGTCTTCTGATGCTGTAGCCCATCTGCTTCAAGGTTCGATGTTTTGTGTGTTCAGAGATGGTATTCTGCATACCTTGGTTGTAACGAGTGATTATTTGAGTTACTGTTGCCTTTCTATCATCTCGAACCCGTCTGCCCATTCTCCTCTGACATCTGCAAGGCATTTTCCTCCACACAACTGTCGCTCACTGGATATTTTTTATTTTTTGGGCCATTCTCTGTAAACCCTAGAGATGGATGTCTGTGAAAATCCCAGTAGATCAGCAGTTTTTGAAATACTCAGACCAGCCTGTCTGGCACCAATAACCATGCCATGTTCAAAGTCACTTAAAGCGGTTGTATACCGCAAAACTTTTTTTTTTTTTTTGGTTAACCTGCAAGGCAAAGGTATAATGAGCTAGTATGACTAGCATACTAGCTCATTATCAATCACTTACCTTAGATCGAAGCCCCCGCAGCGGTCCTCGGACGCGTCCTCCGTCGAATCCATGATACCCGGAGTGACTTCCGGGTATCGCCGCTCCGGCGCTGTGATTGGCCGGAGCGGCGATGACGTCACTCCCGCACATGCGCGGGGAACGGCACGATCCCCGCGCATGCGCGAACTACCGGCAGTGTACGGCAGGCTCCCATTCAAGAGCCGCCGCGCTCAGTGCGCCTGCGCCGTTATCTACGGCGCGCATGCGCCGTAGATAGCGGTACAGTTTTTTTTGCAAATATCTCCGAGACTGTGTAGGTCTCGGAGATATTACAAGCACCTACAGGTAAGCCTTAATGTAGGCTTACCTGTAGGTGCTTGTACAAAATGTGGGTATACAACCACTTTAAATCCCCTTTCTTCCCCATTCTGATGCTCAGTTTGAACTTCAGCAAGGCGTCTTCACCATGTCTAGATGCCTAAATGCATTGAGTTGCTGCCATGTGATTGGCTAATTAGCAATTTGTGTTACCCAGCAATTGAACAGGTTTACCTAATAAAGTGGCCGGTGATTGTGTGTGTGTATATATATATATATATATATATATATATATACAGTCAGTTCCATAAATATTGGGACATCGACACAATTCTAATCTTTTTGGCTCTATACACCACCACAATGGATTTGAAATGAAACTAACACGATGTGCTTTAACTGCAGACTTTCAGCTTTGAGGGTATTTACATCCAAATCAGGTGAACGGTGTAGGAATTACAACAGTTTGTATATGTGCCTCCCACTTTTTAAGGGACCAAAAGTAATGGGACAATTGGCTGCTCAGCTGTTCCGTGGTCAGGTGTGTGTTATTCCCTCATTATCCCATTTAAAAGGAGCAGATAAAAGGTCCAGAGTTCATTTCAAGTGTGCTATTTGCATTTGGAATCTGTTGCTGTCAACTCTCAATATGAGATACAAAGAGCTGTCACTATCAGTGAAGAAAGCCATCATTAGGCTGAAAAAACGAAACAAACCCATCAGAGAGATAGCAAAAACATTAGGTGTGGCCAAATCAACTGTTTGGAACATCCTTAAAAACAAAGAACGCACCGGTGAGCTCAGCAACACCAAAAGACCTGGAAGACCACGGAAAACAACTGTGGTGGATGACCGAAGAATTCTTTCCCTGGTGAACACCCTTCACAGCAGTTGGCCAGATCAAGAACACTCTCCAGGAGGTAGGTGTATGTGTGTCAAAATCAACAATCAAGAGAAGACTTCACCAGAGTGAATACAGAGGGTTTACCACAAGATGTAAACCATTGGTGAGCCTCAAAAACAGGAAGGCCAGATTAGAGTTTGCCAAACAACATCTAAAAAAGCCTTCACAGTTCTGGAACAACATCCTATGGACAGATAAGACCAAGGTCAACTTGTACCAGAGTGATGGGAAGAGAAGAGTATGGAGAAGGAAAGGAACTGCTCAGGATCCAAAGCACACCACCTCATCAGTGAAGCATGGTGGTGGTAGTGTCATGGCGTGGGCATGTATGGCTGCCAATGGAACTGGTTTGGTTCTCTTGTATTTATTGATGATGTGACTGATGACAAAAGCAGCAGGATGAATTCTGAAGTGTTTCGGGCAATATTATCTGCTTATATTCAGCCAAATGCTTCAGAACTCATTGGCCGGCACTTCACAGTGCAGATGGACAATGACCCGAAGCATACTGCGAAAGCAACCAAAGAGTTTTTTAAGGGAAAGAAGTGGAATGTTATGCAATGGCCAAGTCAATCACCTGACCTGAATCCGATTGAGCATGCATTTCACTTGCTGAAGACAAAACTGAAGGGAAAATGCCCCAAGAACAAGCAGGAACTGAAGACAGTTGCAGTAGAGGCCTGGCAGAGCATCACCAGGGATGAAACCCAGCGTCTGGTGATGTCTATGCGTTCCAGACTTCAGGCTGTAATTGATTGCAAAGGATTTGCAACCAAGTATTAAAAAGTGAAAGTTTGATTGATGATTGTTAATCTGTCCCATTACTTTTGGTCCCTTAAAAAGTAGGAGGCACATATACATATTTGGATGTAAATACCCTCAAATTAAAGCTGAAAGTCTGCAGTTAAAGCACATCTTGTTTGTTTCATTTCAAATCTATTGTGGTGGTGTATAGAGCCAAAAAGATTAGAATTGTGTCGATCTCCCAATATTTATGGACCTGACTGTATATAGACAGATAGATATATAGATAGATAGATAGATAGATAGAGATATACACACACATTGGGGGTGATTTACTAAAACTGGAGAGTGCAAAATCTGGTGCAGTGCTGCATAGAAACCAATCAGCTTCCAGTTTGTTTGTTTTTTTGCCAAAGCCTAATTGAACAAGCCGAGGTTAGAAGCCGATTGGCTACCATGCACAGCTGCACCAAATTCTGAGTGCACCAGCTTTAGTAAATCTCCCCCAGTGTATAACAGTGTAAATTTGCTGTCCCCTCAAAATAACTCAACACACAGCCATTAATGTCTAAACCGCTGGCAACAAAAGTGAGTACACCCCTAAGTGAAAGTGTCAATCATTTTGTGTGGCCACCATTATTTTCCAGCACTGCCTTAACCCTCTTGGGCATGGAGTTCACCAGAGCTTCACAGGTCGCCACTGGAGTCCTCTTCCCCTCCTCCATGACGACATCATGAAGCTGGTGGATGTTAGAGACCTTGCGCTCCTCCACCTTCCATTTGAGGATCCCCCACAGATGCTCAATAGGGTTTAGGTCTGGAGACATGCTTGGCCAGTCCATCACCTTTACCCTCAGCTTCTTTAGCAAGGCAGTGGTCGTCTTGGAGGTGTGTTTCGGGTCGTTATCATGTTGGAATACTGAACTGCCCCCCGTCTCTGAAGGGGGGGGGATCATACTCTGCTTCAGTATGTCACAGTACATGTTGGCATTCATGGTTCCCCCAATGAACTGTAGCTCCCCAGTGCCGGCAGCACTCATGCAGCCCCAGACCATGACACTCCCACCACCATGCTTGACTGTAGACAAGACACACTTGTCTTTGTACTCCTCACCCGGTTGCTGCCACACACGCCTGACACCATCTGAACCAAATAAGTTTATCTTGGTCTCATCAGACCACAGAACATGGTTCCAGTAATCCATGTCCTTAGTCTGCTTGTCTTCAGAAAACTGTTTGTGGGCTTTCTTGTGCATCATCTTTAGAAGAGGCTTCCTTCTGGGGCAACAGCCATGCAGACCAATTTGATACAGTGTGCAGCGTACATTCTGAGCACTGACAGGCTGACCCCCCCACCCCTTCAACCTCTGCAGAAATGCTGGCAGCACTCATACGTCTATTTCCCAAAGACAACTTCTGGATATGATGCTGAGCACGTGCACTCAACTTCTTTGGTCGACCACGGCCTGTTCTGAGTAAGAATTATTTTTTTCAGATCCTCAGAGAGTTCTTTGCCATGAGGTGCCATATTGAACTTCCAGTGACCAGTATGAGAGAGTGAGAGCGATAACACCAAATTTAACATACCTGCTCCCAAATCACACCTGAGACCTTGTAACACTAGTGAGTCACATGACACCGGGAGGAAAAATGGCTAATTGAGCCCAATTTGGATATTTTCACTCAGGGGTGTACTCACTTTTGTTGCCAGCGGTTTAGACATTAATGGTGTGTTGAGTTATTTTGAGGGGGCAGCAAATTTACACTGTTATACAAGCTGTACACTCACTACTTTACATTGTAGCAAAGTGTCGTTTCTTCAGTGTTGTCACATGACAAGATATAAAAAATATTTACAAAAATGTGAGGGGTGTACTCACTTTTGTGAGATACTGTTTGTGTGTGTATGTATATACAGTATATATACATACACACACACAGTATATATAAAAATATACTGTATATATTAATTATCTTCTAGATTTTTCTTAGGAGAAGGTATCATGGCAGACTGCAAACATCCCAATAGAAAGGCTTAGGACTGGGTAAGGTAAAGTGGATGTAGAGCTACTGAATGGTTTGTTAACCTTAATGTATAGATTGCATTAACGTTAAAAAAATAAAAAAAAACTTGTACTCACTTTAACTTATAATGCAGAAGGCAAGCTTTAAATTCTTTAGCCCTTTCTAAAGCCCAGTACATGGGGGCCGAATGTCGGGTGACTGTGTGTATGGCAGCCGGTCCGGCAGAAGCCGGCCGTTTGGTCGACTTCTGTCGGACAAGCATGCTGGAGAACCAGCAGCCGTTTGGTTCCCGATCAGCCAATGGCTGAGAGTGCTGACCGGAGTGTTCTGGTGGGAGGGGGGCTGTCACAACACAATAGAACAGCAGGGGAGATCGCTGTACTAACATCAGATTGTCAGTACAGTGGCTCCGGTCAGAACTAGTGATGTGTACCGGGCTTTAGGACAATGGTCAAGTCTCGTTTACAAATAATAATGAGATCTGCAAGCACAGTACAGACTGGGTTACTTATGGCAAATGCAACCCCCTCATGAACCTAAAGAGAACAAAGTATGTATTAATGCTGTAGTTAGTATTATAGACTATCTAAAGTAGCATTTTTTTTTTTTTTTAAAGTGGTTCTAAAATCTAATGCCACGTACACACGACCGTTTTTAATGACGAGAAAAGTCGAATTTTTTAAAATGGTCATTAAAAATGATCGTGTGTGGGCTTTCCAGCATTTTTCCCGACGAGAAAAACGCAGAGAATCACGACAAGAAAAATTGGAACATGCTGTAATTTTTCACGTCGTTTTTTACATCGTCGTTTTTCTCGTCATGAAAAACGGCCGTGTGTAGGCTTTAACGACGTGAAAAAAAATGCGCATGCTCAGAATCAAGTATGAAGCGGGAGCGCTCGTTCTGGTAAAACTAGCGTTCGTAATGGAGATAGCACATTCGTCACGCTGTAACGGACTAAAAAGCACGAGGATGAAAAGCGTGAATGGTCGCTCAATAAACTTTACTAACATGAAGGGTGGCGCCATCCGAATGGAATTTCCCCTTTATAGTGCCGTCGTACGTGTTGTACGTCACCGCGCTTTACTCGAACATTTTTTTCCACGATAGTGGAAGGCAGGCTTGAGAGGAAACACAAAAAATCACGTCGAGAAAAACACAGTTTTTTTCAATGACATTAAAAACGGTCGTGTGTACGCGGCATCGCTGTTCTGTTTCAAATGCCGCTTTATGCATTGACATACCTCCTTAGACCCAGTCTGTCAAGACAGTATGGTCAGAAGCTGACTTGGCACCAACCACAGGCAGTTTAACTCTTCAGTAAGACATAGAAGTTGAATCTAACACAATTTCCATCACTTAATTGCAGCACAGAGGATGTTTTTGCAGTCCTTTCAAATGCAAGAAGACAATAACCCTCCTAAGTCCTGTCTCTGTGAAAACCTAACACTGAAAGAGGGGACATGAAAAGAGTGGGGGGTCTAGCTGGGACTAAACCAACTAGCACTAAATGGGGATGGGGGGGCAAATACCCCACTAACTGGTCAACCCAATCCCTAAGCATCCGACTCTCACCAATCCAGCATGTCTATGGATGTACACAGCCTGGATCGGGAGCACGCCCCCACAGGTGCCCCCATAGCACACAGCTTGCTAAGGGGTTACCCGGAGGAAGAAGGAGTGGATGATGCCAGTGGGAGAACCACCAAAGAGAAGGTAATGAACCTATCTGTACAATATCGTTGCACATAGCAGGTAAGTATAACATATGTTTTATTTTAATAAAAAAAAATAATAATAATATTTTGTCTTTAATATTACCTTAAGTTATGCCATGTGAATAAAACATGTAATAAATATAAAGTAGGTGTTATCTCAATTTGGCCACAAAAGTGGAAATACACCTTAAAGTGACGGTCAAGCCGTTTTTTTTCCCCGGCTTTTAAAAAGAAAGAGAAAGGATTAGAACCCCTGTCTGGTTTTGGCTGCTATCAAGGTCTCTGTTACAGAGAAGACCCCTCACTTCTTGTCCTTCCTTATTGGTCAGGAAGTGATAGGAAATCTGCAACAGGAACACAGACAAAAATAAAAATCTTACTGGGATCCAACTTTTTCTTTCTGTAATATGCATTTTACTTCTGTCTAGGTTGCTGTTGGAGAGATCCCCTCACTTCCTGTCTTGTGAAACTTTGTTGGCAGGACAGGAAGTGAGGATAAAGGAGCTCCAGATAGCAGTAAAAACCTGACCGAGGTTCTCTCCCTTTCTCACTCTGTCAAAAACTAAGACAAACATTTTAGATGAACAGACTTTACAGGCCTAGAGTACATGCTACACTCTGGGTAAGAAATGAAATAGTCAATCAGTGTTCCTATCAGACATGTACAGTATACGTGGCATTTTTACATAATTGCAGATTAGTAGCTTTTCCATTCCTTGGTGATTGCTGAGTCCGATTGAAGAGGCACAGCCATGGTGAACACATAAAAGGGGCTCATTGTGCAGTTGGCTGCATGTGATGTGCTTCTGAACAGAAGGAGTGGTGGGATTCGGCATTATGCCAACTGTAATAGGGAAACATGGAAATTAGACATGAGCATATCAAACAAACCTGTGAAGAAAGACAGACAAGGAAAGCACAGAAAAACGTATATGCATGTAGTGCCACCCTTGCAGGGGCTACTGGTAACAGAGGCTGCCCATCACTCACAAGCACCAGTCCATGCACACTAGCGCCAATGACTCTGTCTAGGGCAGTCTTCCTCAACACAGAGGAACCCTTGAAATAAGGTTTTCTGGTCTCTCAGGGAACCCCTGGTAAAAATGACTATATGTACAACTCATGATTCATTAGTGTGATGGTCAGGGAGAAGAATGCTCCTCACACTTGTGGTCGTTACAGATAGCTAAAAAGATCAATGGTGTCAGTGGGCACTTATCTGAGAGGCAGAAATTGCTCATTGCTCAAGGAACCCCTAGCAACCTCTGGAGGAACCCTAGGGTTCCACGGAACCCAAGATGAGCACTCCTGGTCTAGGGGATGTCTTTTTTATTTTTGATGCTTAAATAACTTTAACAGGAGAGGGGTTAGGGCATGGTATACTCCAGAATGCTGCACAGGATAATACTGCTCCTATATATGGATTCTACTGAGGACACAGAGGAATGGCCAGTATACTGAGACCCTATGAGAGCTGACTCAGACCACAGCTATCTCTGGCACTTACATCCCAAGAGCACGCAGTCACCAGGGATCACAATTTAGGGTTTTTACTCACACGTCTCCTTCCAACTTCCTCTGGGCAGGGCCCAGTGAGGAAGGTAATCCTTCTACAGACCCAACCCCAATGGAGAAGTCCCACAGCCAGCTCCTTACAAGAGATCGCTTCAAGCCCTCAGCTCTGCTACTGCTGAGGCCTCAAAATCAGCTATACTATGCGCTTTGGAACCCTCCCTGAGCAGAAAAAAAAACAATCTCTATGGCTCTAGACTATTTATTAGCTCCCCAGCCACCTTCTTGGCACTCCTTTCCAGGGATTGGCTAGGGCATGATAAATATTCATATTGACCCTCCCAGCCCCATATTCTGGAAGATTCTTCCAGAAGCTGAGAGAAACAGTCAAACTCTCAAGCCTTGTACCCACGACCGGTTTTCTCGGCAAGAAAACTGCTGGGAGAGCTTTTTGCAGAGAAAAACATTTGTGTGTATGGTTTCTCAGCAGGAAAACTCCAGAGAATCTCGACGAGAAAAATAGAGAACCTGCTCTCTATTTTTCTCGTTGGGATTCTCGGCAGAGTGTTTCCTGCCGAGAAAACTGTTTATGAGTATGCTTACCTGTCCCAGGTAAGCCCGTGCATGCTCAATGAAACTTTGACGCATGCGCGGTAGCATACAAGGGTAGTATAGGGTGTAGCAGGATGGCAGCGACGGCATCGAATGTGACGAGCACAGGCTCGTCTAAGTCAATGACGTCACCGCGTTCTTGCCATTCAAAAGAACGGCGGTTCTTATGAATGGCCGTCTGTATACAGGGCTTGGCAAGACAAGCTTGCCAGGAATCCCGTCGAGAAAACCAAGGTTTTTTTTTTCCAACGGGATTCCTGCCCGTGTGTACAGGGCTTCAGCCTGTGAATCTCTGAACAGATCACAGCAAACAATCATTGCTCCCTTGATCACAGAAGGAGACAAAAACTAAATTTGCCTAGCATCCAATGCTAGGAGGGTTCTAAAAGGAAACACTCTTGGATAGAGTAGGGGAGAGTTAGAACCACTGTCAGGATTTTTCAGCCATCCGTATACCATTGGGTAGATTTTCCTTAATTTCCTGTCCCACAGCCACAGCAGGAAGTAAGAGGAAATTCCTCCAAAGTAAGGGAAATCCCTGGTCACCAGAGCATTGTCCCCACTGGAAGATTTTCCTTCTATTTCTGTTCTGGAGACCAGTCAACATTTTCTTTTACTTTCCTTAATGACAATTGCCCAGACAAATAGAGAGAGTAAATCTCCCTAATGGGGACACAGACAGGAATTAAAACCTATCAAATCATCCATCCCACATCTTCACCTTTCTTGCCTGATCTGAAGGACAAAATAAATCGCTTCTTGGTCTTTTGGCTAAGATCAAGTGATCAAGTGTAGTATCTGTTCTTATTAGTTTTTGGGAGGAAGACAGACAGTGGCTCTTGTTGAGTGGGGGCTCCGGTTACTATTTTCCCTAAGTAATAAGAGGGTATGGTGGGAGGGATCCTGTTCCTATACTTTTCCTACCGGATTGAATCTGGCCTGGTGAACCATGCTTGTCCCTGGTTGAAGGCAGGACTCTCCTTAAAGTGGAGCTCCACCCTAAATAGCAACTTTTGCTATTTGGATGCCTCCCCCCCTCCGGTGTCACAATTGACACCTTTCAGGGGGGAGGGGGGTGAAGATACCTGTCTAAGACAGGTATTTTCACCCACATCCGGGAGTCCTGTCTCCGGGAATCTGCGGGAGTTACGTCACTTCCCGCAGACTTCCCTTGGTGTTCTGGGAGACACTCGGCTCCCAGAACACAGGAGCACCAATCAGAACGGCGCAGCGCGACTCGCGCATGCGCCATAGGGAACCAGGCATGAAGCCGCAGGGCTTCACTTCCTGGTTCCCTCAGCGAGGATGGCGGAGGGAGCAGCAGAGCGACGAGCGGTCGCTCGTCCTCTGCTGCGGACGTCGGTGGACTCCAGGACAGGTAAGTGTCCAAATATTAAAAGCCAGCAGCTGCTGTAGCTGTAGCTGCTGGCTTTTAATTTTTTTTTTCCGGTGGAGCAACCCCTTTAAGTGCAAAAGCTTTTCTGGTAGGAATGGGGTTGCATTTGTCTGGCCAGGGGCTGGAAGGTGCAAGGAGCTCCTGATGATGCGCCCCCTAGGAGTGGTATCCAGGGGTGCCAGAAAATCACTATGTGTATGGAATCCCACTAAGTTTGTACTGGCACTAGGACACATTTTCTTGCACACACCTTTTGGGCAGGCCCTGTGGCTAGACCAATGCTGTTTTTTATACCAGGCCATAGGGTCTGCCTTGTGTATCTGCACTTGCCACTTTTTGTTTATTTTACACTTATTTACCACAGGCACTAGCACTGCATGTGTGGTTTGTTTGTTTTTTTCACACAGAGATGGATACAGGATATCGGGGCCTGCCCCGATGTCAGGAAGAGCTTCTGTGGCCTTCAGGTCTTTTTCCTCTTCCCGGCCCAGAGGTCTGTCTTGGAGAGCCCTCCACCAAGTATTTGATGGACCGGATTTTGCCGGTCTCTAAAGAGCGGGGTCCACCTGACTTTGGCCTAGGTAGACCAAAGTATACCTTGCCTATGTTGGAGCCTTGAGGCCCTAGGTGGTTCAGGGATTGAGGCCTTCCCTCTTAGGAGGATGGACCATTTGCTGTACCTCCTCTGCACTTTTTTTTTTGTTCACAGTGGATTGACTAAGTAGCATAGAGTTCCATAAAAAACAAGACAAAAAACCCCAACCTAAATCTGTAAGCAAAAAAATGGGCAGCATACCAAAAATAATTAAAACACAACCCACCCGTGTACCTGAGGCTTTCCAATGCTTGGTCCTGTTTACTCCTATGCTGGTGGCACATTTCAACCAGTGCCAATCCCTATTCACTACAGTTATTCCCAGACTACACGGGGGAAATAAAGCTGGGACAGAAAAAAACAAGGCTCCAGCCTTTATATATAATAATGTAAACTACTTTCTTTTTTCCCTTTGTATTTTTCTATCTTTTTTATTTTTGTCTTTTTTTTTTTTTCCATGCTATTATTGGGTTCCATTTCTGTTTTTGAGAATCATTTTTTTTCCGGTATCTGAGGGTATGCATAGGTACACAGAATACCAGTCTATGGACTTACTGGAGGATACTGTGTAGCCCCAAGGCTCCAGCAACTAGACATCGCTGTTTTCTCTGCCACTTTGGATTTGGCCCAAAGCTAACTGTAGTAAGTTAGCAGTCTCTAACCCTCTCCTGTAGTAAGTCTGTAGTCTCTACAATACAAACCTGACAGGGGTTTTTACCTCTTACCACTCTACGGTTAACAAATCAAAAAACATTTCACTTTACATACACTTAATCTTGGTGCATGTAAATTGTGAACTAAACTTGTTATCTTTTTTGAATCTTGAATAAAAATGTTTGAAATTGACACAAATCAGCCAGAGCACAGTGTAATACAACCACAAGCACTTCTTCGTTTTGATGAGTCCTTATATGCAATATATTTACCTTTTGAGTGAGTCCCTTGCCTGCATTTTGGCTGGTGTAGGAATATGGGATAGCAACCTAGGAAAAACAAAATATAACAATAGTGTTTTTGTAAAGTATCATTTACTATGTTAAGAAGGTATAACAACAGTTTTTTAAATAAGTTTTTTTTATGAAGTTGCATAAATATTAATGATTGCTTTTGAGCAGGGCTTTTTTTCAGCGGGAACGCAGGGAAACGCAGTTCCGGCACCTCCAGCACTGAATGTATGTACTGGAAAGGGCTGCTGGAGGGTCTATAGATGCTGGCTGATGGGGTATCTATTGTCGCTGGTGGGAATCTGTTTTGGGGTGGGGGTCTATTGTTGCTGGGTAAGTCTACTGTTGCTGTTGGGGGGGTCTTATCTTGCTGGAGGGTCAATTGTTGCTGGTGGGGGATCTACTGTTGAGAGTAAAGTCTATTGTTGCTGGATGGTGGAGAGTCTATTGATGCTAGCTGCTGAGAAATCTGTTATTTCTGCTAGGGGTGGTATTTTGTTGTGGGGAATCCATTGTTGCTGGGGGGAAAGTCATTTGTTGTGTGGGGAGTCCATTGTTGCTGGGGGGATGTCTTTTTTTGTGCGGGAGATCCATCTTTGCTGGGGGGAAAGTATTTTGTTGTGTGGGGGATCTATTGTTTCTGGGGATCTATTGTTGCTGCAGGGGGGTCTATTGTTTCTGGGGTGGAGTCTATTGTTTCTGGGGTGGAGTCTATTGTTGCTCATTTCAAGGGATCTGTTTTGCTATCTTTCTTGTTTTCATTAACAAATTTCATAGAAATTACTGAGTAGCACAAAATACTTGGTTCTGTATTCTCTGAAAGGTGCTGTACTGGGAGGTGGGTAGGGGGGTGGAACCAAGGGATGGTGTTCAGAAACGGGTAGGGGGCAGTGACGAAGTGTGACTCGTAAGGGTGGAGTTCCTGCACCTATTCCCTGAGAAAAAAAGCCCTTCTTTGGAGTATTTCACATTTGCTGCTTATAGCCAAAGTTTGGAGTAAGTCTTTCATGCGTTGCCCTTCCATGTGCACCTTGCTGTGTAGGCCAGTTATAGGTGGGGGCAGTGGTCTTTTGTTTATTACTGATGTGATATTGGTGATGGGACACACTGGGCACCTTTGCTGCCATTGTGCTGGGTGTCCAATGTGCCCCTGTACCTTCAAGGAGGATTGGGCTACCTCCAGGCCCCCTGCCCTTTATCTATCCATTAGAATGTATGTCCTCCCACCCAGGGCCATCTTTATCACGGGGCAAAAGGGGCAGCTGCCCTGGGCCCAGTCATTGTTGTGGGGCCCAAAGCAGCTGCTCCTTGAGCCCACAAATAGTTGATACGAAAATATTTGCCCAGGGTCCAATCAATATTAAAGTCGGCCCTGCTCCCACTGTGGAGACTCTCATAAATTTACAACTGTTAGGACTGCAGGTAAAACAGGTAAACAGGGTGCCGTGAAGGAGCCTTGCAGCTTACGCATGCATTTGCAAATGTGTTCTAACTAAACCCCTGTTTTTAACGCAGACTGTTAGAAAGGTTAATTCGTTTGGTAAGCAGACTGGTTGGTGAGTTGAGCTGGGAATTTTCTCTGGTGTTATCTTTCATGAGTTGCCCTTCCATGTGCTCCTTGCTGTGAAGGCCAGTTATAGGTGGAGGCAGAGGTCATCTGTTTGTTACTGGAGTAAGTTATCCACCTTTACATAACCATTCTACTATTATGCTGTGAATAGTCTGTAATGTAATCTGCTATTAGGAATACACACAGCTAAATGAGTCATTTACATTAGACCCCCCCCCCCCTAGTAAGTCCCATCCCCCCTTCAGTTAAAACATGCAGAGGGAACATAGTTAACCCCTTGATCGCCCCTAGTGTTAACCCCTTCCCTGCCAGTGACATTTTTACAGTAATCTGACAATTTTACAGTGATTAGTGCTATAAAAATGCACTATGGTCCCAAAAATGTGTCAAAAGTGTCCGATGTGTCCGCCATAATATCACAGTCCCGATAAAAATTGCAGATTGCCGCCATTACTAGTAAAAAAAATAATAATAATAAAAATTCCATAATTCTATCCCCTATTTTGTAGACGCTATAACTTTTGCGCAAACCAATCAATATACGCTTATTGCGATTTTTTTTTTACCAAAAATATGTAGAAGAATACATATCGGCCTAAACTGAGAAAAAAAAAAAATTATAAAAAAAAGTGGGATATTTATTATAGCAAAAAGTCGCTGTCCTTTTTTTATAGCGCAAAAAATAAAAACCGTAGAGGTGATCAAATACCACCAAAAGAAAGCTCTATTTGTGGGAAAAAAAGGACGCAAATTTTGTTTGGGTACAACATCGCACGACCGTGTAATTGTCAGTTAAAGAGAAAGTAAACCCTCTTAAAAAAATTCTGAAAAAAAAAAACCCTGCAAGAGAAAGGCATAATGAGCTAGTATGCATAGTATACTAGTTCATTATGTATTACTTACCTGAGATCGAAGCCCCCGCAGCGGTGCTCGTTCCTCTCCTCCATCGCCGCCATCTCTCCCCGAGTGTCTTCCTCGTATCGCGGCTCCGGCCAGTCACACCGCCGGAGCCGCGATACAAGGAAGACACTCGGGGAGAGATGGCGTTACTAATGGCATGATCGCTGTTAGTAACGGCACGCACAGTGCTCCTGCGTGCCGTTGTCTACGTAGACATCGGTGCATGTCTTTTGCAAATATCTCCTACACCGTGTAGGTGTAGGAGATATTTCTTGCACCTACAGGTAAGCCTTAATCTAGACTTACCTGTAGGTCTAAGTGGTCTGTTAGGGTTTACAACCACTTTAACTTCTTGGAGCCCGGCGCATAGTCTATTGATGGCCTCAAGGTGGCTCTAGATATCCGGGAGGCCGTCAATAGACGTCCTCGGCTCCTCCGGCCACTGGGGGGCGCGCCCGGCGCGTCACTGACATACCGATGCGCGTGCCTGGCGGCCGCGATGTCCGCCAGGCACCCGCGATCGGCGTGTATACACACAAGGATGTGGATCTCTGTGTGTAAACACAGAGATCCACGTCCTGTCAGGGAGAGGGGACCGATGCTGTGTCCCTTGTACATAGGGACACAGATCGGTCACCTCCCCCACTCAGTCCCCTCCCCCCACAGTAGTAATCACTCCTAGGGAATACATTTAACCCCTTCCTTGCCCCCCTAGTGTTAACCCCTTCACTGCCAGTGTCATTTTTACAGTAATCAGTGCATTTTTATAGCACTGATCGCTGTATCAATGACAATGGTCCCAAAATGGTGTCAAAAGTGTCCGATGTGTCCGCCATAATGTCGCAGTCACAATAAAAATCGCTGATCGCCGCCATTACTAGTAAAAAAAAAAATTTATAAAAATGCTATAAAACTATGCCCTATTTTGTAGACGCTATAACTTTTGCGCAAACCAATCAATAAACGCTTAATGCAATTTTTTTGACCAAAAATATGTAGAAGAATACGTATCGGCCTAAACTGAGAAAAAAAAAAAAATTTTTAAAAAAAATTGGGATATTTATTATAGCAAAAAGTAAAAAATATTGCGTTTTTTTCAAAATTGTCGCTCTATTTTTGTTTCTAGCGCAAAAAAAAAAAAAAACGCAGAGGTGATCAAATACCACCAAAAGAAAGCTCTATTTGTGGGAAAAAAAGGACGCCAATTTTGTTTGGAAGCCACGTCGCATGACCACGCAATTGTCAGTTAAAGCGTGACAGCGCTGAAAGCTGAAAATTGGCTTGGGCAGGAAGGGGGTTTAAGTGCCCAGTAAGCAAGTGGTTAAAGCGATGCAGTGCCAAATTGTAAAAAGTGCTCTGGTCAGAAAGGGGGTAAAATCTTCCGGGGCTGAAGCGGTTAAAGTAGTATTTTGGTGCAGATAAAAATGTTCTGTGCTGGCAGCACACTAGAAATCTGGACCAGCAGTCAACACATAAGATGCCCACTGCATGAGGCTCCATCATTCACATTCCCAGAGCTGTGCTGTTGATTGGAGCACTGTGCAGAGGGCATGTCAGACTTCTGGAAACCTAGACCGCTGGGCTCTGTGTTGAGTAGCAGTCCATATGTCCAGTCTGCTGCCAGCACAAGGTATATTAACCCTAGCTAGAGCACAATAATACAGTCAATATATAAAAAAGATAAAAAAAACATCAGTTTATTGAGCTGTAAGCTTATAATATTGAATGATTGAAAACAATTGTACGCTCCTCTAAAACCTGTGCTTGACCAGGTCTTGAAAAACAGGGCCGTTTTTAAATTAAATTTTTGAAAGCCCAACTCTCCCCTGATATACCCTGGAGCAGGGGTAGGCAACCTGGGGACCTTCAGCTGTTGTAGAACTACAAGTCCTATCATGCCTCTGGGAGTAATTTTAACTGCCAGCCTCGCAATGCCTCATGAGAAATGTAGTTCCACAACAGCTGGAGGGCCCCAGGTTGCCTACCCCTGTCCTGGAGCACCAGGCATATGAGTTGCATATTTAGCCAGATATCTGCACAGCCAGGATATTTTGTAAAATGGTTGTTCTTACCATTCATCTCCTTCCACATCCCGGAAACCCTTAGCGAATGGGTTGCTGGCAATCTTTAGCTGTGTGATCTGTGACGATAATAAGAAAATAAGAAAATATATCTTTATCACTTTCCTGTATGCCAGAATTAATGGTACCTGCAAAAAATAAAGTTTATGGGACAGGTGTCTTTTATTTTTTTATTGGGAGCTCCATTGGCAAAATACCCCATAAAAGCTTTGTTGCCAGAGCCATTTTTGCACACTTTGCGCTTGAAAAAATCATTTTAGGCCTCAAGATTACGTAAAACCCCCAAACATGATCTGTTTTTTGAATGCAGTCAAAAGATATTAGTGCAACGGTTTAGGAAAACAAAATTTTGCACATAAACTCAATATATTACCTAATTTTTGGTAAAATATAAAATATAATGTTATGGGAAGAGTAAAAAGATAGTGATCATGTTAAGCCTTAAAATTGCATGCGCCCCGTGAAACGGCGATGAACTTCAGTATCCTTAATTTTCCATAGATGACATAAAACAAAGAAGTAAAGCACAACACCACAAAAAAATAATGTAATTGGTTATATGAAAATGTGTGAATAGAAAACAAACGATATATAAAATATGCTTTACAGTGCTTCATATTCACAAAACCACAATCCTCATAAAAACGCACAATCCTTTGTTTGTAAGTCATAACATACAGAAATACAAGAGCGGTATAAATGTGCAATATACTCAAATTGCAAATAACCTGGAAAAAAAAAGAAATAAGGGAAAAAAATAAGAAAAAGTCCACTTCAATAAAAAGTCCACTTCAATAAAATGTCCTGCATTAATGATGCATAAAAGCTCCAAATGACAATGACGTGCAATCTGTCCTGCCTAGCTGGTTCTGTCATCATCAAGCCATAACTTGTTGCCTGGCTCACTCCCAGTCTTGAGTTATAAGGAACCCACTGCTTAGATTTTCAAACTGTGTACAATTTGTTTAATAAGTGCGCCAACATCTTCAAGGGCCCCAACTGCCGGCAAGAAGAGGAGCAAAAGGTGAAAAAAAACATAGGAATGAAAATTGAGTGACAGCTCTGTTGGTGCAATTCAAGATGGTGGTGTCCAGAAGCAGTCTCAGGGCTTTTATGATGCCTAACAGGCCTAAAATGTGTCAAATGTACAATGGTCGGGCATCTTTTAAATGTTATCTGAATTTTTACTACTCAACTTACCCTGTGGTTCTGATAGGCAGTCACAGCTGTGAACTGGGTTTCGGGAAAGACAAAAGAAATAAAATTCTGTTCAGCACGTGCTTCTCCCCCTTGTAGGCGATCGGAGAGCAAGATGTGAAGTCTTGGTTGGTAGCGGTGCATGGAGTTTAGTATGATCTGTACAAAGAAAAGGAATAATTTTTCAGGATAGCTCTACAAAGATCTACTATAAATTCTTCCTGTTGACTATAAGCATACTGTAAGCAGAGGAAAGGGGACTGCCGGACGGGCCAAACTTCAAGGTAAGATAGAATTAGTAGTACCAGCTCCTTCTCCTTCCAACATTTGCTATTTTTCTGTTTACGGTATCTTAAGCCTGCTAGAAAAAGAAACTTAGCAAAGGACGTTGTTCACTTTAAGCTCATTTCAAATGACAAAGGGTGTTCATGAGGTAGAAAAATATTTCTATTGGAGCAAATTGTACCATGCTTTCTAAAGATTTTTTGCCTTCCTTTGGATAAACAGTGGGTGTAACAGCACCCCAAGTATGAAAGGGGTTAACGCCATTTAGGATATTGCCTCTCCGAACACACATCCGCTACCGACACTCCACAGTCAGGCGACCGAGACCCATAAGAATAATTCTTCCAGAAATACGAGACAAACGCTCTGTATGAGGTTTCCAACTGGTCTGACCAACTTTATTGAAAAACTACAAGTTTTATACACCAAGAGAGGAGGTTCTTACCTTCTCCTCATTTTCCTCTGACAATACACCTTTGACCAGACCTAATTTACATGAGCTAATTAACTACAGCTGATGACTCAGACACATGACCTTTAGGCTAGCCTTACTGTCTCCTTAAACTACAGTACACATTCTGACATCTCTTAGCAGACAACAGGTGAGTTCATTAGCTAATCCCTTTTCAGCTTAAATGACTATGCATAACCTTTATGTTCTCCAGACTGCCTGTCTGCTAATTTACAATACCCACAATTACAGAGTTAATTATACAATGAAAGATCCTCAGAAGCCATCCTAGATTCATTTACATCACAACAGGCAGGTGGGCTGGAGTTGGTGACAGTAAATAGTTCTTTACAGATATCCTGGGGAATATTGTGGAAAAATATCACTGTCCCATTTTAAAGCAATCCAAGACATATTCTTAATGTCCATTATTTTCTTGCTCACCCTGTGCCCAAAGTGACCCCTGTCACAGTGGGATTAGAGTCCTATATTTGCAGGTTTTGATATATTTATTAATTAATTTTTCTATTGGTTGAACCTGATGGACTTGTGTCTCTTAAACCTGACTATGTAAGTGTAGAATCAGCAATTATAAAAGGCTGCTGCACTTATCATTAGACATGTGCAATTCGTTTAGTTACGAATTCGTTATTCGCCAAAATTAGTTATATTCGTTGATTCGTAAACATACAAATAAACGAACGGTTTGATAAAATTACAAACGAACAACGAATTATCGAAAAGAACGAATATGGAAAACAAGGAAAATACGAGTTTAGTAAATTTGAAACAGCCAAAATACGAAAAAGTCAAAAACGAAAACATAAAAACAAACGAAAATACCGAACAAAGATCAAAAAATAACGAAAATCAAAATGAACGAAAATGCGAAATTACGAATATTCGGAAAACGTAAAACAAAACGACGAAAATAACGAACAAAGATCCATATTAACGAAAATCAAAATGAACGAAAAAAAAATTACGAATCTTCGGAAAACGGAAATCAAAACAACGAAAATTCGAAAAAACGTAAATTCTATTACGTTAGTTCTGAATTAGTTCTGGACGTTGGCAAATGGCCAATAAGCTTGTCTCTTCTCCTGAAGAGGTTGTCTCTTCCCCCAATGAGCTTGTTTCTTATTCCCTTGTGTGTTTTTCTGTGTTAGACTGCAGTGTATTCCATTCACAGTCCAGATAGGTTGTGGTTGGGTAGGTTGCACTGTTCTGTTGGATTTGTGAGTAAAGTTTTGACTTGTGAGAGAGAAATTCTTTGTTTCTTAAGCATACTCTGTCTAGATTTTAATTTCTATATTTGTATTTTGTAATATCTCTGACATATTTTTGTTTTCTCCTATTCTGACACATTATGTAAAATTACGAATTATCCCCCGAATTACTAATCTACGAAAACAATGTTACGAAAGTACGAATAAATGAGCCAGTCAATCTCACGAAAGTACGAATTACAAAATTACGACGAGTAGTGTTTTGAATAAACGGAAAATGTATTCTAACGAAAGTACAAATGTAATTACAAAAGTACGATTTTCCAATCAACTGAAATTAGACACGAAAATACGAATCATTGCAAATCAACGAAAATATAGTTCTTACGAAAATACGAACGCGGCCGAATATAAAATATAACGTAAATACGAATTTAGAATCAACGAAAATTAGACTAACGGAAAAACGAATCAACAGAAAAGTAACCATTACGGAAATTTGAAAGAGTCCGAATACGATAACCCACGTCTTACGAAATGACGAATCGTTACGAATCAACGGAAACGCACATAAACGAAACCAAACAAAACAAATTTTTATGTTGTGCACATGTCTACTTATCAAAAGTGGACTTATCAGTCAATAAATCTGCATGCCTCCACATATGTAAAAAAGATTTGCAGTATAACCACTTCCTGTTTCCAATTAACATTATTAAATAGACTGCTCAGACTCAGAAAGAATTGTAATGCAAGTTTTCTGCAGTTGAAGAGGTATTATACTTGCCTTTCTGGTGGCTCCTGTCTCCTACTTTTTCTCTGTTTTAGAACTGCAGTCTTTGAAAGACTCTTCAGCATTCAACTCTTCCTGGATCCTGGAGTGTGGTTCCTTCCTCTTTCCCAGTCAGCATACCACTCTTTCTGGAGTCCATCAATATTCAACTTATCTTGGAGTGTGGTTCCATCCACTGAACCAGTCAGCGTGTGACTTATCCTGAAGTGTGGTTTCATTCTCTGACACCTTCAGCGTTCGACTCTTCTTTGAGTGTAGTTCCAAACTCTAGCCTTATCGGAATTCAACTCTTCCTGGAGCGTGGGTCCATTCTCTGATCGGTCAGCATTCCACTCTTCCTGGAGTGCAGTTCCATCTTCTGGCCCTATCAGTATTTGCCTCTTCCCGAAGTGTGGTTCCATTCTCTGACCCCATTAACATGCAACTCTTCCTGGAGTGTGGTTTCATCCTCTGCTTCAGTCAGCATTTGACTCAGTGGCGGTGCGTCCATAGTGGGCGCAGGAGCGCCGCCCCCTCAAGCTCCTGCGCCCGTCACTCACAACAATACATAGGTTCATGCATGAACCTATGTATTGTCGCCGCCGCTGCGCCTACTATTCAGATGGCCGGCCCTCTGTTGAGCGCCAGCCATCTGAATAACAGCGGCTGGTTGGTGTTTGCTTCCAAATAGTTAACCAGAGAACGCACGGGGGTGCGTTCCTTGGTTAACACTGACAGGCGTTTCAGCCAATCAGGTTCACCGGGTCTGGTTACCGGTAACCAGATTGGCTGAAGCGACATCGAGGGCGGGAGAAGACATCGAGGATGGAAGAAGGACAGCGCTGGCCCGAGGAAGGTAAGTGCAGGGCTGGGGGGACAAACTGGCTGTATTTGGGGACAAACTGGCTGCATTTGGGGACAAACTGGCTGTATTTGGGGACACACTGGCTGTATATGGGGGGAAACTGGCTGTATATGAGGACAAACTGGCTGTATATGGGGACAAACTGGCTGTATATGGGGACAAACTGGCTGTATTTGGGGGGAAACTGGCTGCATTTGGGGACAAACTGGCTGCATTTGAGGGGGCAAACTGGTGGCGTTTGGGCACAGTGGCTGCGTTTAATGGGCACAGTGGCGGCAATTGATGTTTTTTTTTTATTTTTTCAGTTTTTTGCACCCCCCAAAAAATTTTGAGCACCAGCCGCCACTGATTTGACTCTTCCTAGAGTGTGGTTAGATCCTCTGGCCCCATCAGCATTCAACTCATCCTGGAGTGTGGTTCCATCCTCTGACATAGTCAGAATTTAACACTTCATGGAGGGTGGTTCCATCATCTGTTCCAAAATTCAACTCTTCCTGGAGTGCATTTCCACCCTCTGATCTCATCAGCATTTGACTCTTCCGGGAGTGTGGTTCCATCCTCTGATCCCATCAGCATTTGACTCTTCCGGGAGTGTGGTTCTATTCTTTGACGCAGTTAGCATTCAACTCTTCCTGGAGTGCAATTCCACTCTCTGACCCAGCCAGCATTTGACTTTTCCTGGAGGGTGGTTTTAATCTTTGACCCAGTCAGCATTCAACTAGTCCTGGAGTGCGGTTCCATCCTCTGACCCCATTACTGATAAGTCCTTTAGTGAGGAGGGGGTCTGTGGAGGGCATGGGCATCTGGCACTGCTAGAAACCGAATGCTACTGCAGTGCTGGAACAGATGGATGGTGGGAGACATGGGCCACCAGAGAGGAGAATATACAGTAAGTGCTATTGCAGGAGACTTAAATTAAGATTCTTTTAAAGACTGAAAGCTCTAGTTATTTTTTAAAAGCAGTCACTGATTGACAGTGAAGTCCCAGCTTACATACTTGTTCTGGGTCAATAGCTTTCTTAATAATAAAGCAAGGATCAGTTTGACAATTATAGAGCATGGACACACAAAATACAGTTCAGTAGCTCTCTTATTTGTATCCTGACAGGTTCCTATGAAACTGATTCTGATGAAAGAGAGACCACTGGTCACAGATAAAATTAAGGGCCTCACATGTCCTCTCATGTCCTGTACATTGTTGGTAAGTTTGAGTCGATCAAAGGAGACAGTCTGCCTCATCCAGTGAGAACCTCTCGCTGGTGAATCTGGGTGAAAGTGAAGGCGGCCAGGCGGTGCAGGATCTGCAGTTCCCGAAACAAGCCAAGAGGAGGAGTGAAAAGCATACCTGGGAAATTAAAAATGATAACAAGGTAAAAGGCACACGTTTTCCAAAAGCATGCAGAAATGGAAATATAGGATGTTGTTTTAAAATTTACAGCATGGCCTCCTTTCCTTGCACTGTGTGGGCAAAGTTAAATTTAAAACCTAGTTAAACCCTAGCATAAAACTCCTGATAATAGTTGCCTTACACCTTTAATTTATGTGATAAGGCTGCCCAAAAGTATAGTAAAAAATCTACACCGCACCAAACTGCATGGAAATAGTGTCTCTCTGCTGCAGTCCGACACACCCCGTGTATTAGTGTCATGACTCTGCAGTAATACTTTCATGCCCTGTCTGTTTCTTACCTGGTCTGTGTATCTGCCTTAAGGTCTGCACTCTCACACCTGCATGGTTAAGTAACCTTTCCTCAATGTGGCTCCACCCTAGCCTCAACAGGAACCAATATTTAACACTGTGTTCTCCAAGCCTGCCTTGCCAAGCACTATTGTGTGTTTGGTTTCCTGTCTCCTGCTTGCCGTGTGTTCTACATCTGTCTCTGTTACCGATCTTGGCTTGTTCTTTGACTATCCCTGCCTGCTTGTTACCCTGACCTTTGGCGTGTTCTCTGTCTATCCTTGTCTGCTACTTGCCCCAACCTTTGGCTTATCGCCTGACTATCCCTTGTTGTCCTGGGCTGCTGCTTCCTCTCTATCCTTCTGTAGCCTACCGTGAGCTGGGAGAGCCTGGGGGCTGTGACCTGGAGCCAGTTGCAGGGCAGTCCATCCTCACCACTAGAGGCTCTTAGACTCTGCGCCCTGGAGAATTTAATGCTCTAGCTCCCAGTGGGATCCGTGTTGTTGCTCCAGTGGACCTGTCTTCCTGAACTACCCAGAGTTTCATCCGCAGCAGTCAGTCATAGTGTCCACTACCTTAGCTGTGCACTCCTGACTCCAACGGTGTGCATCTGTCACCTGACCTGACATAGATCCAGAGTCCTCTGCTCAGCATATACAGTAGGTGGGGTGCCGCGGCAATAATTCACACAGTCAGATGGAAAGAAAACTTGTATTGAAGTAATGCAGTAACAGTTCACAACAAACCCAGTGGAAAGCCTCACGGTTTTTAAGAACAGTGAGAGAGCAGGTCTCAGACGAACTGACAGTGACTGTTAAAAGGGCAGAATGTGGCCTGGCTGTCTCATGCCCAAGCAGGAGGCTGTCGCGTGCCCAAGCGGGGGGATGTCAGAGGAGTTGCAACCCTACACTTTCCCTCCTTGGCAGGAACTTTTCCCTACCGCTAGTACTGTCCTTAACAGATGGAATACCTTTTCCTACGCTACTTACTCACATAAGCCGGAGGCTTAAATGGGCTCTGCCTGAGCCAAGATGGCTACCAAAGTAACATCAGCGGCAGCATCCAATCCGGAGAGCTTCCCCAGTGACCCAGGAAACCATATAGGTTCCTCTTGTGTCCTCTCCAGCTGCAAGGCCACTGTGGGTAAGCCCCACCTGCAGTACAGAAACTAGACTGCACCTGCCTACAAGCAGGTGGCATGAGCTTTTATAAGTGAGGGGCTCTAGCTCTAACTCACAATCAGGGACGTTGCTTACACACAGAACACAGCAGTCCAGCTTTGCTGCATATTGGCAAGGGATAGGCTTTCAAATATACAGTGCCTTGAAAAAGTATTCATACCCCTTGAAATTTTCCACGTTTTGTCATGTTACAACCAAATACGTAAATGTATTTTATTGGGATTTTATGTGATAGACCAACACAAAGTGGCAAATAATTGTGAAGTGAAAGGAAAATGATAAATGGTCTTCAATTTTTTTTACAAATAAATATTTGAAAAAGTGTGGGGTTCATTTGTATTCAGCCCAGTCAATACTTTGTAGAACCACCTTTCACTGCAATTAAAACTGCAAGCATTTTTGGGGGTTGTCTCTACCAGCTTTTCATATCTAGAGAGTGATATTTTTGCCCATTCTTCTTTGCAAAATAGCTCAAGCTCTGTCAGAATGGATGGAGAGTGTTTATGAACAGCAAAGTCTTGAAACTCCAGATTCTCAATTGGATTTAAGTCTGGAGTTTGACTGTGCTAACACATGAATATTCTTTTATCTAAACCATCCATTGCAGCTCTGGCTGTATGTTTAGGTTTGTTGTCCTGCTGGAAGGTGGACCTCTCCCCCAGTCTCAAGTCTTTTGTAGACTCTAGCAGGTTTTCTTATAAGATTGCCCTGTATTTGGCTCCATCCATATTCCCATCAACTCTGACCAGCTTTCCTCTCTCTGCTGAAGAAAAGCATCCCCACAACATGATGCTGCCACCACCATGTTTCACAGTGGGGATGATGTGTTTAGGGTGATGTACTTAGTTTTCTGCTGCACATAGCTTTTTGCTTTTAGGCCAAAAGTTACATTTTCTCATCTGACCAGAGCATCTTCTTCCACATGTTTGCTGTGTCCCCCACATGGCTTCTCGTGAAATGCAAACAGGACTTCTTATGGCTTTCTTTCAACAATGGCTTTCTTCTTGCCACTCTTCCATAAAGGCCTGATTTGTGGACTGCACAACTTATAGTTGTCCTCCAGAGTTGCCATGGGCCTCCTGGCTGCTTCTCTGATTAATGCTCTCCTTGCCCGGCCTGTCAGTTTAGGTGGACAAATATGTCTTGGTAGGTTTGCAGCTGTGCCATACTCTTTCAGTGTTTGGTTGATGCATTGAACAGTGCTCTGTGAGATGTTTAAAGCTTGGGATATTTTTTTATAACCTAACCCTGCTTTAAACTTCTCCACAACTTTATCCATGACATGTCTGGTGTGTTCCTTGTCCTTCATGATGATATTTTTTCACTAATAGTCTCTAACAAACCTTTGAGGGCTTCACAGAACAGCTGTATTTCTACTGAGATCAAATTACACACAGATGAACTTTATTTACTGATTAGGTGACTTCTGAAGGCAATTGGTTACACTAGATTTTAGTTAGGGGTATCAGTATAAAGGGGGCTGAATACAAATGAATGCCACACTTTTCAGATATTTATTTGTAAAACAAAATGAAAACCATTTATCATTTTCTTTCCAATCCACAATTATGTTCCACTTTGTGTTGGTCTATCACATAAAACGCCAATTAAATACTGTAATGCTTTGCATCTATTAAGTTCTTGCGGTAAAACCAAGGAAGCTTTAGACTTCTGTAGTGTATCAATGCTTTACTAAACAGAAAAGAACTGCACATACAACTGTAGGATGCACAATACAACACAATCCATAGCTTACAAAATATATGTCTACAAATATAAGCATGTACAATATGTACGCATTAAGTAAACTAAGCAGTTACTCAACATAGGGGTCAGGATGTAATATCCTTCATGGCTCCTTGCTCAGTCCAACTCAAAAGTTTTCCAAAGCTCTCTAGCTTCAGGCAGCCATGTCTTCCTCTTTGTCCTTCCAAACACATCTGTTGTCCGAACACATGTTTCTTTTAAAAGCTCTTCAAGCCCCTCCCACCCATTTCCTGCATACACCAACTTCCTGCAAAGAACTTCCTGTCTCAGTTATTTACATAAGAATGGAGGGGAAAAAACCTCTGTAAAACATATTCTCTTACTAAACCTAAACTCTATATTATTGCAATAAAGTCACTATACAAAGGGCCATAGCAACACATACATTTACGTTTTTGGTTGTAACATGACAAAATGTGGAATATTTCAAGGGGTATGAATACTTTTCCAAGGCACTGTAGCATTTGGCCATAGTAACACTGTGTGGCCCTTGACTTTACCAGGGTAGCGCAGATGAGAGAAGTTTGCATCTAAGGATTATTCATATCTATTAACTAAATTAATTTATGTGGTCTACTCATTGATCTATTTACCTGTATCTTTTGTCACCTACTGGCAAGAAATCCAGAACAAGGGAATATTCAGAGGTAGGATCCATCCCCCAAATGCGAATCTGGAAAAGTGGGAACATCCGCCTTAACATTTTGGAGAAATTTAAAAAAGGAAACAAAAAAGGCAGATTAGTTCTGAAATGTATGAATACATCTTAAAATTACAGCAGAACGTCAACAAAATTGTAAGGATGAAATAGTAGTCTGCATTACAAAAAATTCCCATTGTTTTCTTTATACTGCCTTTTATCTACAGTAAACGGTTACTTGGTTGGAAAACTGGGTCCCCTTCCAGAACTCTGTTAGTGTATATCAATGAAAGAGACGTTGCCATACCTCTGTAGAAAAGTTAGGCATTCAACACTTCTGTTCAGGATGCCTGTGTCCCCCACCAGTTCCCTGTAAGAGAAGAAGTATTAGACTCGCTTCTCTAGCAGCCTGTTTCTCATACAGCCCCTCGGTTTTTGGTGCTGCAATGACTGTAGGTGCATTTGGCATTCAACACTTGGAATTCCCATTTACACATTGCATTTCATTCCTCTGACCCCTAGGTCACTGCTGAATCCTCTAGTGGCTTAGGCATCCAAGGAAATGTAGCACTCTCTTACTGTGGTGTAGGCTGCTAGGTAAATTTAGCTAATTCCTCTGTAATCAGTGGAGCAGGGGTTGATTGGTTAGGGCTGCTCGGTGTCTCACAGGCTGCTGCTCGGTGTCTCACAGGCTGCTGCTCTGTTTACTTCCCACTGTATTTTAGAGGATTCTAGAATGATAGTTGGAGGAACAACAGAGCAGCCAGCATGCATATTTATGGAACTCAGCCAATCCCTGGAAAGGTGTGTCCAGTAGATGGTTGGAGAGGCAAAATATTGTCTGAGGCCTGAAGCAGCAGCTGCAGAGTTCCTGGATGAAGTCCTGCTGGAGGAGACCCCTGTGTCAAGGTCCAAGTTAGGCTTCGCTGGGGGGGTATTTTCAAACTTATATCCTGGAAGTTGGATCTGCAGAAGCTCACTGGAGAGTGCCGGGAGGAAATTAGTGGGAAAGAGTACAGATGTCCAATGGTGGTGTGAGTTTGCAACTTCCTTACTGAGAAGAGTCTGGCGGATGTCGGAAGGAGGGAGACGATGATCCTGTGACTGTGTGAGTAATGACTCCACTACTGGACAGTCAGTGACTGTGTATCCAGAGGAA
The DNA here is from genome assembly GCA_029206835.1 of Rana muscosa. Taxonomy (NCBI): domain Eukaryota; kingdom Metazoa; phylum Chordata; class Amphibia; order Anura; family Ranidae; genus Rana; species Rana muscosa. The sequence continues at coordinate 367,908,808 of CM055123.1, read as the reverse complement.
AGAAATGAAGGCACTGTGTTTCTGATTATCACTTTCATGACTCCCCAGCTAATCAGATCCCTCTTTCCCTGCCAATCATCTCCCCTTGCTGATCTATCATAGATCCCCTGTCCAGCAAATTCCTCATCTCCATGGCACATCATGTCCCAAGCAGATCCCTTATCTCCCAGTCAGATTACCTCCCCAGCAGATCTCTTACTTCTGTAGCACTCTCTACCACAGGTAAGTGCTAGAGGTGAGGATTTTCGTATGGTAGCTGCCAGGCAGGTAAATTTAGGCAGGCCTATGTTTCAGGCTAGGCCTGCTTGTTTTGATCTGGATGCAGGGAGTGGTTAGTGTAGCAGTGGGTGTGACCACCTGTGCTTCAGTTCTTGGGCGTCTCCCCTGCTTCCAAGGAGAATGTTCTGGAAGAGGGGCCGCGCTGAGGACTGGAGTGACAGGGAGCTCATGTGAGAAACCCTGACCAATCCCCACTTGGAATTGGCAGGGGCAGGCCTCCTTCATAAGCTCAGGTCCAGCCCACTGGAGGGGGTTGTCGGCTGGAAGACGTGAAGAATGAAGTGCTAGATCACAGCAGGAGGCCCATCCCCATCTGGGGGGATGCGCGCCTCAGCAGAGGAACCCGGGAGAGCTGGGAGGGAGCCTCACCCTTACACGGTCATGGAAGAGGTGTCCTGGAAAAGAGGGGCTGGAGAAGTGATTGGAAAGCATGTCCAGTTAAGTTCTTCACTATGGACTCAGGGCAGAAGGTCGGTGAGTAGGACACAGTGGATATCTGTAAGAGGCATGCCAGGGGAGCTGGGTGCAAGGCCAGAGGAGAGACTGTGGGGTTTTGTGTCAAATGTATGTGGCCTGCGGGCACAGGATTTGAAAGTCGGGCTAGCTGGGATCAGTAGTCCACCAACTAATACAAGCTGCTAAACAACTAGGCCGCAAGAAGGGGTACTGCAGGACCCTGGCCTACTAACAGTTCAGCAAGAAGTATATAGGACTATTCAGAGTAATCCTTTATGTAAAGTGAAGATGATGAGGCGGAAAGACTAATAGTTCACAGTGAAGTTTGTGCAGGAGGAGAGGAGTCCTGGGAGTAACAGTCTGCAGGAGTTAATGCAGAGGAGGAGCAACAGTCTGCAGAAGTTATGCAGGGGAAGTGACTGTGATTATTAGAGTCTATCAGTTCTTTCTTCAAAAGCTCAATTCATTCAACCAATTCTTAAATATGATGGCAAAGTTATCTGATCTATGGGCATCCCATATCCCCTTTCCCCAACCAAGTTATATCCCCCAAACAAACAAAACAAAGCAAATGACTGTTCATTGTCTCTGAGAGTGAAATATGGAGGTCTGGCAGCAGGGTGATAAGGTGGATGTTAGTAAGTAGTAGCAACCATCCGCTACACTTCCATGACAGGTCACCTACCAAACATACCCCTCACCTTCTCAGGAGATTACCTACCCAGTAGGTCTCTCACCTTTGTGGCAGGTGACCAGCAAATCACTCGTCTCCATTTTAGATCAGTTCTCCAGCAGGTTCCAGACCTTCCCCCCACTTCACCTCCACCACTACTAGGGTGACCACGTGTCCCGGATTTCCCGGGACAGTCCCGCATTTTGCAGGTCTGTCCCGGGCACCTTCATTCCAGGACAATACAGTGTCACGGAATGAAACTGACACAGCCACCCCCCGGGCCAATCTGGTGCCCCCAAAAAAGGCTGCCAAATCCCTGCTTTACTAACTGACAGTACTTGTCCTGGCCGGGAATGCCTGGAGGAGCACAATCCCCGCCCCCTGCTTGTGATTGGAGAAATCATAAATCCCACCTCTTGTGTCCAATCACGGTGCTGTGATTCGTTACAGCACAAGCTGATTTTTGGGAAGGGGGGGTGTCCCTGAATGGCAGTTTGGAAATGTGGTCACCCTAACCACTACACACCAATCACAGGCTCCACTGTTGCAATTCTGACCTTTAAAAAAACTGTATTATTCCCTGCCACGTCTAGACAGGAATGTAACAGAGTTTACACTATGGTAGCTTCTTCAAAGGGGCACTCCTCTTCCCCCTCTTGATGCAGATAATCAAGGGGCTCTGATCCAGAACAAGTTGGGAGCGCTGCTGGAATGGGAGTCGCTCATCCTGCAGAATTTGCTTGTTCTGGTCATATGAGAGATCCAGGAGATTGGCGATCCTTCTCTAGCTGACCTCCTTGAGAGCTCTGCACTGCAATGCATATACTCAACCTTGTGGTGTGAATAAGGCACATAGAAAGCCATTGTTTTCTATGTGTCCTTGCACTTGCATTGACCTATGTTGATCCAGTACGGAAAAAATGCAGGTCGCTGCATGTGGGGTGCATGAGCCTTCACTGCAGCATGTATATAAACATTCCGGGCCATTCCAGAGATTTCACTTATTCTGGTAGGGAACCAGAGACTGCATTAGGATTCTGCCATTGCTTGGTCATTTATGGCCAGTTCCTGGGTATGGACATCTTGTGGTGCAAAGGTACTGCAGGGGCCAGTTTTGGATTGAAGGCGAGTATTGCAGGATGAGCTGTTTTTTTCTTCTTCCTGCTCTTATTAATTGTTTATTTTATATTTAAAACATCTTGCCTGGAGTTAGGTTTTAATGAAAAGCTGGTACTGCTCACATGCGTATTGACCCATGCCTAATGCTGGCCATACATGGTTAGAAAATCATTCGAAAAAGCTTTCGATACGCTCAATCCTTCAACTTTCGTGTTAGTGGGCTAATTTTGTATCTCGAAAAGCCCAAAAAATAACTAACATGCCGGATCTTTTGCGCCAAAAGGATTTTCAAAACATTAGTAGTGGAATAGATTGAAAACAGTTCTAATAGCTCTACAGCACATGTGCGTGTTGAAATGAATCTCAGACCATGTAATTGATTGACAAAAATCGACCATTTATGTTGTTATCGATCAATAATATGTAGATAATTGGGTGACATCTATTAATACAATGATGGCGTTATCGCAATGCATGTTCAAGAGATCTTTAGAAATCCAACCATTTTTTTAACAATTTTCTAATCCTGTATGGCCAGCTTTATTTAGATAAGCCACACCCATTCTGCCCTATGGCGCTTGAAGCGCTGACATTAAACCTTTCTTCCTCTCCATGACATTTGTTACCTCAGGCTTTTTTTTAAAGCTGAACTTGGGGATTGTAGTTATTGGTTTAATACAAGAGTCATGTGTATTCTTATTTGACTCTTGGAGTTCTGTGTGTATCTCTTCAAGATTTGTGCAGTAATCCAGTGTGAAACTTTGCTTCTGTGCAGGAACTCCCTGTAATAAAGACCAGTCACTACTGATCTCTCTCCTTGTGCAGGGTGACTGGTCTTGTCTCCGCCCCCATCCTGTGGCTTTATGCAGACTGTCTGTAGTGGGTGTGGCCTGTTGGGTCCCTCCTACAGCTCTGTTCTCCACACAGTGATGGTGTCACTGTTCTTTTAAAAAGGTATTATCTGAGATTGCTAATCTAATTTGTGCAGGCAAAGTGGATTTATGTTCTTTGTGCCTAGTCCCTATAGTGAAATGTTGCTTTTCAGATGTTCTTTTTGATTGTTCGTTCAGTAATGCTTCATTAGGGGCGGTGGCTATTTTTTGCAGCCGCGCCCCTCCATGGGCATTGTTTCCAGCATGGAGCCTGGTCCACGTCATTTGACCTGGGACGTTTTGTGTTGATTGACGCTTGACGTAATTTCCGGCTGTGGCTCGGGAATGCGCACTTGCCCTTTTTTGCCGTCCATGATGCCGGTGGGGGTGGAGCCAACGCTGTATCCTGGCCTAGGCCAACAAGGCCCAGGCCTAGGGCAGAACTTTGCAGAACTTTGCAGGGGGGCAGCACGGAAAGAGTCCCCACCGGCTTGCGCTACACTGTTAGTGTAGCGCCAGTCTTATGGGGCAGACTGGGCTGAGAGGCAAATTAGTCTAGTGCCCCCATAAAGCGGCCGCACTGCTTCCGGTATGCGGGGCGGCCGGCATTCCGCAACTGTGGGGGGGGGCGCTGCTTCTAATTTTGACTGTCCTATCATCCTGGACCACAAACCTTCCTCACTGTGCTATATGTTTTCTGCTGCACCATTGGCATGGTTATATCTTCTTAGTCCTCTCCATAAAATTAGCAGAAATTTGTGCTTAACCACTTAACGACCGCCCACTGTAATTATACGTCAGCAGAATGGCACTGACAGGCAGAATCACGTATATGTACGTGATCACCTTTGTATAGTTGGGAGGTCCGATCGGACCCCCCTTCTGTACAGTGAGCGGTGGTTAAGTGTTCGGGAGCGATCCGGCATGAGGGGACGGCCGTTCGATTCCGGCCACCCCCTCTCGATCGCTCCCGGCGAATGAGAGAGCTTCCCCTGCCTGTAATGTAAATACAGGCAGGAGGAAGTGATGTCATCTCTCCTCGTGTCGGTCTTTTCGATCCGGCGCGAGGAGAGAAGACATCACATAGTAAGTGCACCAACAGCCCACTGACACCAGTACACGTAGGCACACAAATCACCCCCCAGTCACCCCCAGATCACCCCCCAGATCACCCCCAGTACCCCCAGTCACAGTGCACCGTTTGCAGTGATCATTTTTTTTACTGATCACTGCAATCAGTGTCATTTGTGACTGTAAAAAGTTGCAGGGCAGTTAGGATTAGGCCCCTTTAGGTCCAAGGTAGCCCCCTAACCCCCCCCTAATAAAGGTTTAACCCCTTGATCGCCCACCAGGTAACCCTTTCACCCCCTAACGCCAGCGTCACTAAGCAATCGTTTTTCCGATCGCTTTTTTCTTGTCGCTGGTGTCCTAGATAGCCAGTTAATTATTTTTAGGTTTTTATTAGCGTCAGGTACCCCCATATATTATTTTAACCCCCTGATTGCCCCTAGAGTTAACCCTTTCACCAGTGATCACCGTATAAGCGTCACTGGTGACACTGGTTACCCAGTGAGTTATTTCGTTATTTAGGTAACCCGTCAGGTTTTTATATAGCGTCGGGTTCCCCCATATTTAACCTAATAAAGGTTTTAACCCCCTGATTGCCCCTAGTTAACCCTTTCACCAGTGATCACCATATAAAGGTTACGGGTGACACTGGTTGGTTAGTTTGCTTTTTATAGCATCAGGGCACCCGCCGTATATAACCCAATAAAGGTTTAACCCCCTGATCGCCCGGCGGGTGATATCAATTAGGTTTTAGCGCCAGAGAGGGTCTGCGTCGCCCCAGGCAGCTTTAGGTTAGTGCCAGTAACGCTAACACCCACGCGCAAAGCATACACCTCCCTTAGTGGTATAGTATCTGATCAGATCTATACTAGCGTCCCCAGCGGTTTAGGGTTCCCAAAAACGCAGTGTTAGCGGGATCAGCCCAGATACCTGCTAGTACCTGCGTTTAGCCCCTCCGCCCAGCCCAGCCCAGCCCACCCAAGTGCAGTATCGATCGATCACTGTCACTTACCAAACACAACACACATAACTGCAGCGTTCGCAGAGACAGTCCTGATCCCTGCGATCGCTAACAGTTTTTTTGGTAGCGTTTGATACATTTGGTGACAGTCAGGTGCTTTTTTTACCTGTGAATCTTACTAGTGTACCCCTAAATTTAGAGCCCAAAATGGCAAGTCGAAGGTACACTAGTAAAGAGGCCTACGAGATTCTGAGCATGACAGATAGTGAAGAGGAGGTCACGTATCTGTCAGATTCAGGCTCAGAATATCTTCCCGTAGAAGACAGTGACGTCAGCGGCCCCACGTCAGATAGCTCTGACGACGAAGTTGAGGTCCCTGCTAAGGTCAGGTGTACCCGATCCCGATCTTCTGAGGTTGTTGAGGAGCAAGAACCGCAGGGCTCTCGTATCATGGAGCAGAGTAGTACAAGCGCCGCTATTCCTTCTGGTGAATTGGCAAGCACCAGCGGCCTAGTACAGCCTGGGCGAACATCCAGCACTGCAGTATCACGTGGTGACGTGGCGAGTCCCATAAGTGCAGTTCAAGCTGGCGAGGTGGCAAGCACAAGTAGTGTCCCGCTGCCACCAAGAAGACAAAGGCAGGCCCGTCGTGCCCATAGTGCCCTTCCTGCAGAATTCGCCTATCCTGATTGGGTCCCCACCACTTCTGCAGAACCCGTACTTCCCCCATTCACTGCCCAACCCGGTATTCAGGTGGAAACAGCTGATTTTATGCCAATCGATTATTATTCGCTGTTTTTCACGGAAGATCTCTATAGATCTATTGTGGACCAGAGTAATTTGTATGCTGGTCAATTCATCGCCGCTAACCCCCAGTTGCCTAAAATTGCCAAAGATTGGAAACCAATTACGGTTTCCGAATTTAAGACCTTTCTGGGCCTTTCCCTCAACATGGGCACACATAAATTCCCGTCATTGCGTGCTTATTGGTCCACGCACCCAATTGACCACATGCCCGTGTTCTCTGCCTCCATGCCCAGGACATGATACGAGCAGATTTTGCGGTTCATGCACTTCAACGACAATGAACTTTGTCGTCCACGTGGGGACCCTGAGTACGACCGGCTCTATAAAATTCGGCCCCTCATAAACCACTTCAACTAACGTTTTGCAGCCTTGTTTATTCCCGATCAAGCTGTCTGCGTTGATGAGTCCCTGATTAAATTTTCTGGCCGCTTGGCTTTCAAGCAGTACCTTCCCAGCAAGCGTGCCAGATACGGGGTCAAGCTCTATAAGTTCTGTGACAGGGCAACAGGCTATGTATGGAGCTTTATGGTTTATGAGGGAAAAGATAGTCAGGTTGAGCCGGTCAACTGCCCGGATTACATAGGGAGCGCTGGCGAGATAGTGTGGAACTTGGTGTCACCCTTATTCGGAAAGGGGTACCACTTGTATGTGGACAATTATTACACGAGCGTGCCACTGTTTAGTCACTTGTTTGATCATCAGATTGGAGCATGTGGCACCGTGCGACCTAATCGCCGGGGCTTTCCCCAGTGGCTTGTAGATGCCCGTCTTAGGCTGGGGGAGAGAGCCTGCGTGAAGTGTAATAACTTGCTCGCTATGAAGTGGAGGGACAATAAGAATGTTTTCCTTCTTACCTCCCTTCATGCAGACACGACAGTCCAAATTCGTACGGCGACTGGTGTTGTGGAGAAACCCCTCTGTGTCCACGAATATAACAAAAATATGGGAGGGGTGGACCTCAACGACCAGTTGATGGCGCCGTATCTAATTGACCGTAAGGCGAGACGCTGGTACAAAAAAGTGTCTCTATCCTTATTCCAATTGGCTTTGCTGAATGCTCATGTGCTATACAGAGCTTCAGGCGGGACGTTATCTCTTCTAAAATTCCAGAATGAGATAGTCACAGAACTCCTGTATCCAGGCGGTTCTGCACCTCACCATCCCCTACCAAATGCAGTAAGCCGGCTGCATGAGAGGCATTATCCGTATGCCCTCCCGAGTACCCCTACCCAACGAACCCCCCAAAAAAGATGTTGTGTCTGTAGCAAGCGCGGATTTAGGCGTGACACCCGTGTTTTTTGTCCACTCTGTCCTGACAAACCTGGTCTTTGCCTTGGTGAATGTTTTGATCGTTACCACTCAAAAGTGAAGTTTTAGCGTAGGGTACAGCATTTCACAGACTAGGACACACTTACACAGGGTCTCCCAAGATGCCATTACATTTTGAGAGACCCGAACCATTACAGTTGTTAAAGTTACAAAAAAAAGTGTAAAAAAAAACGTAAAAAACAAAACACAAAAAAAATATAAAATAAAAAAACCAAAAATAGTTGTCGTTTTATTGTTCTCTCTCTCTCTCTATTTTCTCTCTATTGTTCTGCTCTTTTTTACTGTATTCTATTCTGCAATGTTTTATCATGCTTGCTTTTCAGGTATGTCATTTTTTGTTTTCAGGTACGCCATTCAGTTGCAGCGCGGATCTATTTATCTTGACAGCAACAGCGTTTGCTCCCACGATACATAAAGCCGTGACTCCAACGCTGTAGGAGGTGATTTCACCACCACAGTTTAAAAAAAGAGCATATATGCCGAAGCATGGGGGCAGCAGGGGCGGAGGAGCGATTTTGCTCCTAATGCCGCGTATATACGGTCGAAATTCCGACGGAGGCTTGCCCGTGGAAAAGTCCGACCGTGTGTTCGCGGCATAACTTTTTTGCGGGAGGATGCCCCCATGCTTCGGCATATATATATTTTAGGCACAGGTTGCGTTAAAAAATTTTTTTTATTTTTTACTAAGTTTTGTTTTGGTATTTGCTTTGCAGGTATGGTATGGTCTTACTGTTGTACTGTAATGTTACTTTGTTTTAATGTTAACCATCATTTGCTTAGCAGGTACGCCATTCAGTTGCATCGCGGATTTATTTATCTTGACTGCAACAGCGTTTGCTCCCACGATACATAAAGCCGTGACTCCAACGCTGTAGGAGGTGATTTCACCACCACAGTTAAAAAAAGAGCATATATGCCGAAGCATGGGGGCAGCAGGGGCGGAGGAGCGATTTTGCTCCTAATGCCGCGTATATACGGTCGAAATTCCGACGGAGGCTTGCCCGTGGAAAAGTCCGACTGTGTGTACGCGGCATAACCTTTTATGCCGCGTACATACGGTCGAAATTTCGACGAAGGCTTGCCCGTGGAAAAGTCCGACCGTGTGTACGCGGCATAACTTTTTTGCGGGAGGATGCCCCCATGCTTCGGCATATATGCCCATCATTAGAAGTGGGTGGATGAAGGGAGGTATTCTAATGGTGGGCATACCCACCGATCAATCTCTTTTTTTCGTTCAGCCAACAGGCTGCATGAAAAAAAAGATTACAATACATGTCCAACAAGGACCAGCAACGTACTGGTATGTTGCTGGACTTTGAATGGTTATACCAGATTGATGCCTGCGGGTATCATTCTTTTCAGCCAGCGGCCGGCTTTCATGTAAAAGCAATCCTAGTGGCTAATTAGCCTCTGGACTGCTTTTACAAGCAGTGGGAGGGAATGACCCCCCCCCCCGGATATAAACAGCGCCATTGGGAAATTGGGAAAGCATTTTATCACACCGATCTTGGTGTGGTCAGATGCTTTGAGGGCAGAGGAAAGATCTAGGGTCTAACCCCCCATTTTTTTTCAAAAAAAGAGTACCTGTCACTACTTATTGCTATCATAAGGGATATTTACATTCCCTGAGATAACAATAAAAATGATTAAAAAAAATAAAATATGGAAGGAACAATTTAAAAATAAATAAAAAAAGCAAAATAAATAATAAAAAAAAAAAAAAAAAAAAAAAGCACTGCTGTCCCCCCCTGCTCTTGCGCAAAGGCGAACGCAAGCGTCGGTCTAGCGTCATATGTAAATAGCAATTGCATCATGCATGTGAGGTATCACCCCGAAGGTCAGATCGAGGGCAGTAATTTTAGCAGTAGACCTCCTCTGTAAATCTAACGTGGTAACCTGTAAAGGCTTTTAAATGCTTTTAAAAATGAATGTAGTTTCTCGCCGCTGCGCGTTTGTGCGCAATTTTAAAGCATGTCGTGTTTGGTATCCATGTACTCGGCCTAAGATCATCTTTTTTATTTCATCAAACATTTGGGCAATATAGTGTTTTTTAGTGCATTAAAAATAAAAAAAGTGTGTTTTTCCCCCCAAAAATGCGTTTGAAAAGTCGCTGCGCAAATACTGTGTGGAAAAAAAAAATGCAACACCCACTATTTTAATCTGTAGGGCCTTTGCTTTAAAAATATATATAATGTTTGGGGGTTCAACATAATTTTCTTGCAAAAAAAAAAATGTTTTCATGTAAACAAAAAGTGTCAGAAAGGGCTTTGTCTTCAAGTGGTTAGAAGAGTGTTGTGCATAAAATGCCAGGACAGTTCAAAACCCCCCCCCCCAAATGACCCCATTTTGGAAAGTAGACACCTCAAGCTATTTGCTGAGAGGCATGTTGAGCCCATTGAATATTTTTTTTTTTTTTGTCCCAAGTGATTGAATAATGACAAAAAGAAAAAAAAAAAATAACAAAAAGTTGTCACTAAATGATATATTGCTCAAACATGCCATGGTTATATGTGGAATTGCACCCCAAAATACATTCTGCTGCTTCTCCTGAGTACGGGGATACCACATGTGTGAGACATTTTGGGAGCCTAGCCGCGTACAGGACCCCGAAAACCAAGCACCGCCTTCAGGATTTCTAAGGGTGTAAATTTTTGATTTCACTCCTCACTGCCTATCACAGTTTCGGAGGCCATGGAATGCCCAGATGGCACAAAACCCCCCAAATGACCCCATTTTGGAAAGTAGACACCCCAAGCTATTTGCTGAGAGGTATGTTGAGTATTTTGCAGATCTCGCTTTTTGTCACAAAGTTTTAAAAATTGAAAAAAGAAAAAAAAAAAAAAATGTCTTTCTTCATTTTCAAAAACAAATGAGAGCTGTAAAATACTCACCATGCCTCTCGGCAAATAGCTTGGGGTGTCTACTTTCCAAAATGGGGTCATTTGTGGGGGTTTTGTGCTATTTTGGCATTTTATGGCCTTCAAAACTGTGATAGGTAGTGAGGAGTGAAATCAAAAATTTGTGCCCTTAGAAATTCTGAAGGCGGTGCTTCGTTTTCGGGGGCCCGTACACGGCTAGGCTCTCAAAAAGTCCCACACATGTGGTATCCCCGTACTCAGGAGAAGCAACCAAATGTATTTTGGGGTGCAATTCCGCATATAACCATGGCATGTTTGAGCAATATATCATTTAGTGACAACTTTTTGTACATTTTTTTTTTCTTTTTGTCATTATTCAATCACTTGGGACAAAAAAAAAATATTCAATGGGCTCAACATGCCTCTCAGCAATTTCCTTGGGGTGTCTACTTTCCAAAATGGGGTCATTTTGGGGGGTTTTGTGCTATCTTGGCATTTTATGGCCTTCAAAACTGTGATAGGTAGTGAGGAGTGAAATCAAAAATTTATGCCCTTAGAAACCTTGAAGGCTGTGCTTGGTTTTTGGGGTCCCGTACGCGGCTAGGCTCCCAAAAAGTCCCACACATGTGGTATCCCTGTACTCAGGAGAAGCAGCAGAATGTATTTTGGGGTGTAATTTCACATATGCCCATGGCATGTGTGAGCAATATATCATTTAGTGACAACTTTGTGCAAAAAAAATAAAGTTTGTCATATTCCAACAACTTGTGGCAAAATATAAAATATTCCATGGACTGAACATGCCTCTCAGTAAATAGCTTGGGGTGTCTACTTTCCAAAATGGGGTCATTTGGGGGGATTTTGTGCTATTTTGGCATTTTATAGCCTTCGAAACTGTGATAGGTAGTGAGGAGTGAAATCAAAAATTTACGCCCTTAGAAAGCCTGAAGGCGGTGCTTGGTTTTTGGGGCCCCGTACCCGGCTAGGCTCCCAAAAAGTCCCACACATGTGGTATCCCCGTACTCAGGAGAAGCAGCAGAATGTATTTTGGGGTGCAATTCCACATATAACCATGGCATGTGTGAGCAATATATCATTTAGTGACAACTTTTTGTACATTTTTTCTTTTTTTTTTTCTTTTTGTCATTATTCAATCATTTGGGACAAAAAAAAAAAATATTCAATGGGCTCAACATGCCTCTCAGCAAATAGCTTGGGGTGTCTACTTTCCAAAATGGGGTAATTTGGGGGGGTTTTGTGCCATCTTGGCATTTTATGGCCTTCAAAACTGTGATAGGTAGTGATAGGTAGTGAGGAGTGAAATCAAAAATTTATGCCCTTAGAAACCTTGAAGGCGGTGCTTGGTTTTTGGGGTCCCGTACGCGGCTAGGCTCCCAAAAAGTCCCACACATGTGGTATCCCCATACTCAGGAGAAGCAGCAGAATGTATTTTGGGGTGTAATTTCACATATGCCCATGGCATGTGTGAGCAATATATCATTTAGTGACAACTTTGTGCAAAAAAAATAAAGTTTGTCATATTCCCGCAACTTGTGGCAAAATATAAAATATTCCATGGACTAATCATGCCTCTCAGTAAATAGCTTGGGGTGTCTACTTTCCAAAATGGGGTCATTTGGGGGGGTTTTGTGCTATTTTGGCATTTTATGGCCTTCGAAACTGTGATAGGTAGTGAGGAGTGAAATCAAAAATTTGCGCCCTTAGAAATCCTGAAGGCGGTGCTTGGTTTCCGGGGTCCCGTACGTGGCTAGGCTCCTAAAAAGTCCCACACATGTGGTATCCCCGTACTCAGGAGAAGCAGCAGAATGTATTTTGGGGTGCAATTCCACATATAACCATGGCATGTGTGAGCAATATATCATTTAGTGACAACTTTTTGTAATTTTTTTTTTTTTTGTCATTATTCAATCACTTGGGACAAAAAAAAAAAATATTCAATGGGCTCAACATGCCTCTCAGCAATTTCCCTGGGGTGTCTACTTTCCAAAATGGGGTCATTTGGGGGGGTTTTGTACTGCCCTGCCATTTTAGCACCTCAAGAAATGAGATAGGCAGTCATAAATTAAAAGCTGTGTAAATTCCAGAAAATGTACCCTAGTTTGTAGACGCTATAACTTTTGCGCAAACCAATAAATATACGCTTATTGACATTTTTTTTACTAAAGACATGTGGCTGAATACATTTTGGCCTGAATGTATGACTACAATTGAGTTTATTCGATTTTTCTTATAACTAAAAGTAGAAAATATCATTTTTTTTCAAAATTTTCGGTCTTTTTCCGTTTATATCGCAAAAAATAAAAATCGCAGAGGCAATCAAATACCATTAAAAGAAAGCTCTATTTGTGGGAAGAAAAGGACGCAAATTTCGTTTCAGTACAACATTGCATGTCCGCACAATTTACAGTTAAAGCAGCGCAGTGCAAAATTCTGAATTCACCTCTGGTCCTTTAGCTACCAAATGGTCCGGGGCTTAAGTGGTTAAAGTAGAACTATAGGCAACACTTTTGGATAGAGTAAGGGAGGATTATAGCCCCTGTCAGTTTATTTTTTACCATCCCTGTCCCATTGCAGAGATTTCCCTTCACTTCCTGCCCCATAGCCAAACAGGAAGTGAGAGTAAATCTATGCAAATTAAGGGAAGTCATTGCCCCCCCAGGCCCTCAGAACTAGTGTCCCCACTCGAAAATTTCAGGGCGGGTCCTAAACAGCAAGGGATGTGGCCTTGACAGAAAGGGGTGGGTCATATTTAAATTAGGGGGTACACAAGTTTAGTCAGGCCTAGGGCAGCACAAAACCTAAATACACTACTGGGTGGAGGGGGTATAAAAGTTTGCTAGTCCGCAGTAAACTAACCGTGGCTCTGTACAGAAGAAGTAGAGATTTTTTTTTGCATGGCACCCTATAAGGTAAGCAGTCTTTTTGACTAAAAAGGGGATTTTTATTAAAAGTCAATAGAAGGTGTTTAGTATTTATAATTAGCTTATATGGCATTTTTTGATCTAGGTCTATGGTGGTTCTTTTGAACCCTGATCCTAGTTGAAAACGACCCCTTGCTCCCTCTCCTATTGTGTAACAGTAACATATTTTGGATCTATTATCTTCCAACTAGAATTTATTGCTGCCCACTGTTTTTACAGGTAGGCAGAAAACAACTACTTTATCTTTGTTGATGGTTTAGTCTTATATGGACCACTTACATCTGCAATCTCCCTCTTAGATGGGCCAATAGGGGGCGTCTTTGTGCCTCTTTCTGTGATTTCACCAAATTATCCATATTGGTCTATCCTTGTGATTTTGGAGCCAAACATCTATTGGATTTTTTTGCAAAATACTTATCAACATTCAGGTAATGGAGACCTATGAAATAATGCACAGGCCTTTGCACACTTGAGAAGTTTGTCTAATTTTGTGATACTATGTTTGTTATTAATAAATCATATTTTTGTATTATTTCATCAAAATGTTGTTATTTTCAATTTATAGTAATCATACATGCAGTGCCTGATAAAAGTTCTCCTGAGGAAGTCATCGTTATGGTGAAACATGTAGAGATCCAATCAGTTGCATCTGTTCCATTTATTGTATGGGTTATTGTTGACAATTGTTGATATTTTTTTTTTTTTTATTATTATGTGTTTTCATGTTTTGGCGCCTTAAAAATCCCATATCTTGGTTCTTTGTTATATTATATTCTTTGTGGTTATTGCAGAATATACAGGTATTTCAATGAATGTTGTGCCCAGAGTTCAGCATTAAAGTCCATGCAATTTAAAAGCTTCTCACCTCCCAGCTTTTGTCACAATCATTTCAGTGCCAAGACTATTAAATGTCTCCCAAAGTGCTGAGGTCTCCAGGCCTTTTTTGCCGTCCATGATGCCGGTGGGGGTGGAGCCAACGCTGTATCCTGGCCTAGGCCAACAAGGCCCAGGCCTAGGGCAGAACTTTGCAGGGGGGCAGCACGGAAAGAGTCCCCACCGGCTTGCGCTACACTGTTAGTGTAGCACCAGTCTTATGGGGCAGACTGGGCTGAGAGGCAAATTAGTCTAGTGCCCCCATAAAGCAGCCGCACTGCTTCCGGTATGCGGGGCGGCCGGCATTCCGCAACTGTGGGGGGGGGGGGGCGCTGCTTCTAATTTTGACTGTCCTATCATCCTGGACCACAAACCTTCCTCACTGTGCTATATGTTTTCTGCTGCACCATTGGCATGGTTATATCTTCTTAGTCCTCTCCATAAAATTAGCAGAAATTTGTGCTTAAAGTAGAACTATAGGCAACACTTTTGGATAGAGTAAGGGAGGGTTATAGCCCCTGTCAGTTTATTTTTTACCATCCCTGTCCCATTGCAGAGATTTCCCTTCACTTCCTGCCCCATAGCCAAACAGGAAGTGAGAGTAAATCTATGCAAATTAAGGGAATTCATTGCCCCCCCAGGCCCTCAGAACTAGTGTCCCCACTCGAAAATTTCAGGGCGGGTCCTAAACAGCAAGGGATGTGGCCTTGACAGAAAGGGGTGGGTCATATTTAAATTAGGGGGTACACAAGTTTAGTCAGGCCTAGGGCAGCACAAAACCTAAATACACTACTGGGTGGAGGGGGTATAAAAGTTTGCTAGTCCGCAGTAAACTAACCGTGGCTCTGTACAGAAGAAGTAGAGATTTTTTTTTGCATGGCACCCTATAAGGTAAGCAGTCTTTTTGACTAAAAAGGGGATTTTTATTAAAAGACAATAGAAGGTGTTTAGTATTTATAATTAGCTTATATGGCATTTTTTGATCTAGGTCTATGGTGGTTCTTTTGAACCCTGATCCTAGTTGAAAACGACCCCTTGCTCCCTCTCCTATTGTGTAACAGTAACATTTTTTGGATCTATTATCTTCCAACTAGAATTTATTGCTGCCCACTGTTTTTACAGGTAGGCAGAAAACAACTACTTTATCTTTGTTGATGGTTTAGTCTTATATGGACCACTTACATCTGCAATCTCCCTCTTAGATGGGCCAATAGGGGGCGTCTTTGTGCCTCTTTCTGTGATTTCACCAAATTATCCATATTGGTCTATCCTTGTGATTTTGGAGCCAAACATCTATTGGATTTTTTTGCAAAATACTTATCAACATTCAGGTAATGGAGACCTATGAAATAATGCACAGGCCTTTGCACACTTGAGAAGTTTGTCTAATTTTGTGATACTATGTTTGTTATTATATAAATCATATTTTTGTATTATTTCATCAAAATGTTGTTATTTTCAATTTATAGTGATCATACATGCAGTGCCTGATAAAAGTTCTCCTGAGGAAGTCATCGTTATGGTGAAACATGTAGAGATCCAATCAGTTGCATCTGTTCCATTTATTGTATGGGTTATTGTTGACAATTGTTGATATATTTTTTTTTAATTATTATGTGTTTTCATGTTTTGGCGCCTTAAAAATCCCATATCTTGGTTCTTTGTTATATTATATTCTTTGTGGTTATTGCAGAATATACAGGTATTTCAATGAATGTTGTGCCCAGAGTTCAGCTTTAAAGTCCATGCAATTTAAAAGCTTCTCACCTCCCAGCTTTTGTCACAATCATTTCAGTGCCAAGACTATTAAATGTCTCCCAAAGTGCTGAGGTCTCCAGGCTGACCATAATACTCCGCAAAGCAGCATTCTTACATGAGAGATCGTCTTGTGGAGGCCGAGGGACGTCTGAGAGAGATGAGCTCCAGGAGCCGATGTCGGGAGACACAAAACACCCAGAATGGACGTTGTGCGTGTCTGAAAGATAAAGACCATTTTTAGACGTATTTAATACAGAAAACACTGAACCGATAACCCCAGTTCTTGGTAGTTCAACACCTCATGCTTTATGACAAATGATATAAAAATATTGTTATGTCTTCCCGTCATTAAAAATTGCCTATTTTATTTACCCGTACCACTGTCTAAAGCAGTGGTCCTCAAACTGCGGCCCGGGGGCCAGATGTGGCCCTTTGCTTTCCTCTATCCGTCCCTTGGAGCAGTACTCCTCCAACTGATGGGACACCATTCCTCTCACTTACAGCACTAATGGGGCACTATTCCTCCCACTGATACCAACAAGGGGCACTAGTTTTCCAATTAAATCCAATGATGGGACACTATTCCTCCCAATAATACCAACAAGGGGCATTATTCCTTCCATTAAAACGAATGATGGGTCATTGTGGCTTCAACTGACCACAGTCTGGCCCGCCCAAAACCTGAAAACAGTAAACTGGCCCTTTACTTACATTTTTTTGAGATCCTTGGTCTAAAGGATTTGTTTTAAAGAATTTATGTTTCTCCCCTACACTCTGAAGTGTATTTATAAATGATTTGCATTGCTATTCATCTGATGAAACTAGCATGTACACTTTTTCTGTGTGAATGGGGTAAAATCAAATGTTCTTACACTATTTCCTCTTCAGGTCAAATGTTTCTGCATCATGAAAAAAGAGTGGTTCAGGAAAAGTAGGATTTTTAAAACAGCTTACCAGTAAAATCCTTTTCTTGGAGTACATCACGGGACACAGAGCAGCATAGTCATTACTATGTGGGTTATATAGAATTACCTTCAGGTGCTGGCACTGGCAACTTCCAAAACAGGAAGTACCCTCCCCTATATAAGCCCCTCCCATCCGGGAGTACCTCAGTTTTGTAGCAAAGCAATACGTGTCCCCAAAAGAGGGGTGGGAGCTCTGTGTCCCGTGATGTACTCCAAGAAAAGGATTTTACAGGTAAGCTGTTTTAAAAATCCTACTTTCTTGTTCATACATCACGGGACACAGAGCAGCATAGTCATTACTATGTGGGACGTCCCAAAGCAATGCCACATGAGGGGGGGGATACACCATACATAAGCTGGGCGCCATCAGGCATGAGGATCTTTTGCGGCCTGCAACACACTGCACCCAAAGGCGACATCCTCCTGACTTCTCACGTCCACCTGGTAGAACCTAGTAAACGTGTGTACTGAAGACCATGTTGCGGCCTTACAAATTTGCGCCAGGGAGGCCTGGTGATGCACTGCCCATGAAGTTCCAACTGCTCTCGTGCGCCCTAACTTTGAACGGAGGCGGTCTACTTTTCAAGCCATAGGCTTGTATTATGACCTGTCGAATCCACTTGGCTAAAGTAGATTTTGATGCTGCCTGACCCTTTCTGGGGCCTTCCGGCAGAACAAACAGAGAATCCGTTCTACGAATCTGAGCAGTGGCTTTTAGATAAGCTTTAACTGCTCTTACTACATCCAAAGAATGCAATAACTTTTCCTCTACCGAGCTTGGTTTGGGGAAAAAAGAAGGAAGAACCACATCCTGGTTCAAGTGAAACCTCGATACCACCTTAGGAAGAAAGGCTGGGTGAGGACGTAATACTACTCTGTCCTTATGGATAACCAGATATGGCTCTTTACAGGACATGGCGGCTAATTCCGACACTCTTCTAGCCGAGCATATGGCTACTAAAAATATCAATTTCCTGGTGAGTAGAACCAAGGAAATGTGCCGCAAAGGTTCAAATGGCTGCTTCTGCAGAACCGACAGAACCAAATTTAGATCCCATGGGCATATGGGAGCCTTAATCGGTGGAATAATACGAGTCACACCTTGCATAAAGGATTTGACAAGTGAATGCATAGCCAGGGGCCTTTGAAATAGTATTGACAAGGCCAAAACCTGGCCCTTGATAGTACTTAAGGCAAACTTCCTGTCTACAGCCCACTGCAGGAAGTCCAGAATTCTGCCTATAACGTACTTACGTGGATGCCATTTTCTGGCCTCGCACCAAGTGATGTACGCCTTCCAAACTCTATAGTAGATCTGCCTGGATACAGGCTTCCTGGCATTGATTATAGTTGATACCACAGAGTTAGAGAGACCTCTCTTCTTTAGGATGTGGGACTCAACAGCCAGGCCGTTAAACTTAGAGTTAGTAAGGAAGGGTGGTATATCGGTCCTTGCGAAAGCAGGTCCGGACGACGTGGAAGGGTCCAAGGACTCCCCACAGACATTTTGATGATCTCCGCGTACCAGGCCCTTCGGGGCCACGCTGGAGCCACCAGGATCACCGGCTTCTTCTCCAACCTGACTCTGCGAAGGAGTCGAGGCAACAATTGTTGCGGAGGGAATGCATATATCAGTCTGAACTGATCCCAAGGGAACACCAGAGCATCCGAGCCGCAAGCGAGGGGATCCCTTGTCCGGGAGACAAACCTGTCCACCTTTGCGTTGAATCTGGATGCTAGCAGATCTACATCCGGTGTTCCCCACCGCTGACATATTGCTCGGAAGACCTCGGGATGAAGGGACCATTCCCCTGGGCATAACTGTTGGCGACTCAGAAAGTCCGCCTTCCAATTCTCCACCCCTGGAATGAAGACAGCTGATATACATGGGACATGCTTTTCTGCCCATTCCAGGATGTGACTTACTTCCCTCTGGGCTGCACGACTCCTGGTGCCTCCCTGATGATTGATATATGCCACTGCTGTGGCATTGTCTGATTGAATTCTGACAGGGGACCCTTGGAGTCTGGATGTCCAGGCTACTAGGGCGTACCGGGCTGCTCGTATCTCTAAGAGATTGATGGGCAGGGTTTTTACTACATTTGACCATCTGCCCTGGAGAGACCATTGCTCCAGTACTGCCCCCCAGCCTGTAAGGCTGGCATCTGTAGTGACCACCTTCCAAGATATCGGGCTGAAGGGTTTTCCCTTCTGGAGATTCTGGGGGATCAACCACCAGCAGAGACTCTTCCGAACGGAAGGGGACAAAGCCATCGGGAAGTCTAGAGCCTGAACTTTTCCGTTCCAGGCTGACAATATGGCCCTTTGTAAATTCCTTGAGTGGAATTGGGCGTATGGCACAGCTTCGAATGATGCTACCATCCTTCCTAGCAGCCTCATGCACAGGCGTATGGACGGCTGTCTTTTTGCACAAAGCAGACGGACCAAGCCCCTCAAAGAGGATACCTTGTCTAGAGGTAAGAAAATCTTCCTCTGGTCTGAATCCAGTCGTAGCCCTAGATATACCAGGTTTTTCACTGGCTGTAGGGCTGACTTGTCCAGGTTGATGACCCAACCGTGCGATTCTAGATACTTGATTGTATCGATAATTACCACTTCTAGCTTGGCAACTGAGTGGTCCATCAACAACAGGTCGTCTAGGTATGCCATTATCGTTACACCCCGTGTTCTTAGATCGGCCAACAGTGGGGCCAGAATTTTTGTGAACACTCGTGGTGCTGTGGCTAGACCGAATGGTAAGGCTCTGAACTGAAAATGGCGCCCTTCTACTGCAAAGCGTAGGAATTTTTGATGACCTGGAAAGATGGGAACATGCAAGTAAGCATCTTTGATGTCGATCGAGGCTAACCATTCCTCCCCTTGTAGGGCAGCGGTGACCGATCGGATCGACTCCATCCGGAAAGACTGGACGTTTAGACATTTGTTTAGACTCTTTAGGTCCAATATGGGTCTTATGTCCCCGTTTGGCTTCGGGACTGTGAAAAGGTTTGAGTAGAAACCCAACCCCCACTCTTCCATAGGAACCTCCATAATTACTCCTTGGAGCAATAGTTGTTCTAACGCCAATAGGAGAGACCGTCTTTTCAGAGGGTCTCTTGGCATGCCTGACCACATAAAATGGGACGGAGGAGACTCTTTTAACTCCAACTTGTTTCCCAGAGTTACTGCGGAGAGCACCCATCTGTCTTTGATCGTCTCCCGCCAGGTCTCTGCGAACAACTGAAGTCTTCCCCCCACCCGTTTGAGTGGGGGCAGCCCTTCATAGGCTTGACTTGGAGGCTGGTTTAGTACCTCTTCGGATCCAGGGCTTTTTATTACCCTGTGGCTGTCCCTGATTTTTACCTCCTGAGTTTGACCGAGGAGGCCGTCGGAACTGCTTAGTAGCAGACGTCGCAGGGATAGGAGAGGTAGTCCTCTTAAAAGATGGACCCCTAGACCTCTTCTTACTCGGTAAGAGAGTACTTTTACCACTGGAAATCTTCTGGATATACTTATCCAGGTCTTCGCCAAAAAGGCGTTCCCCATGAAATGGGAAGCTAACTAAGAGCTTCTTACAGGGAGCTTCAGCAGACCAGTTTTTAAGCCACAGAAGCCTACGCATATGTACCAAAGACAGCGTGAGGCGGGAGGCCTGATGGATAGAATCCTTGATGGCGTCAACCGCAAAGCATAATGCTCTAGGCAGATCAGCCAGAGCCTGGGCCTGTTGGTCTGGCAAATCCCTCAGGACCATTTTCATCTGATCCTTTAAAGCTTGGCAGACCCCAATAGCTGCCACTGCTGGCTGTGTAACAGCCCCTGCTGTGGAAAAAGCAGATTTTAATAAAGATTCCAATTTTTTATCCACTGGATCTTTGAACATTTGAACATTATCTACTGGACATGTCAGTGATTTGTTCACAGAAGAGATGGCTGCATCCACCGTAGGAACATTCCATCTCTGGGTGAACTTTTCCTCCATGGGATAGATCACCGGAAACCTTTTAGGCGGAACAAATAGTTTATCAGGATGTTCCCAGTCCTGGTATATAAGTCCTTCCAATAATGGATGTATTGGAAAGGAGCAATTAACCTGGGGAGCTTTTAGCGACCCCAATGAGGAGACAGCAGTAGTTGATGGTTCAACAAGAGGCATTTTAAATGCAGATCGAACCATGTCAGTTAGGGTCTGGACCCACAATCTTTCAGTCTGTGATGCTGAAAATGGTTCATCTACTGTCGATTCCTCAAAAACAGAGCTAACCTCCTCCTGATCCCCTTCAGGTAGGTCGGTCCCTTCCTGGGACTGTTGCTCTGCCAACAGGCACTCTAATGGAGGTGATGGAGATCTGGCGCGCTTTCTTTCCTGTAGAGAAGAAGCGATCAATGCAGCCAATCTCTGCTCCAATCCCTCCAGAGTTGAGGAAAAAACCTCCTCTGTTATATATGCAGGAGCAGGTGGACTGAGGACAGCCGCAGTACCTGGCACTCCCGGGGGTTCCTTATGGGTATTAACCTCTGATTTCTCAGGGGAGGAGGGTGCAGATGACTGCTCCAGATCCTCAGAGCCCGATGGAGACCCCCTACACTTCCTGAGAGGTATATCTCTGAGTTTTTTAGGCGGCATATTCCTTAGTTCAAAGCTGAGGTATTCCAGCCGCAATACACCCCTTACTGAAATAGTCTAATGCAATTTGCTGCTATGTACATCAGTGGGTGTCTACTAATGCGTCTTTCTGGGGATACCTGTATCAACCGCCCGCTGTAAGCCCCTATACCATGCTACCAGCTCCTTTTCATGCTCTGTGTCCATAGCAAGCAGCGTGGACTGAGTCCTTTTATCTTGCTGGGACGCCCGCGCATGCGCAGAAGCGCTGGGCGCACAGAGCGCGTCATCCGCCAGGCTCCGCCCCCTTTTTTGAAGCTAAACCTTATAAAAAGAAAGCATGTGTGCGCGCGCACGCGCGTGCACGTGTGCGCTCTTGGCGCCATGTAGGGAGAGGAGCCAGGGTCCCTGTTTTACCAGGACTCGGGGATGGAAGGAAACTACTTGGCAGCATGACAGAGGAATGCAGCTTCCCTGATAGAGAGCTCACTCATCTGCCTGGACTTTCACCATGGAAGGAATAGTCCCAAGAAAAAAGACGTTCCACAGCGGCCTCTAGTGGACAAACACAGGTACCGCACTTTTGTCTTTTTTTTTTTTTTTTTTAAAACCTCCTTTATGAAAAACATTTCCAGCTTTACAGTTTTTTTTTAAAACTTCCCTTATGAAAAAACATTTCTAGGATTTCTTAGGCATATACAGCTATTAGCGGGAATACCCTTTAGGTAACAGGCAGAAAGACATATTAGGCTTGGGGGTCCCCTCAATAGAACCAAGTTCCTGAGGGGCCCCCACTTACCTTTTCCCCGCCGCAGGACTTTGTTTGGTCCACAGAAGCCCAAACTTCACCTCTCACGGCAGGCATTGTACTAGACCTTCAGGGACCGGGTTCCCAAGGATTCCACTCCCCTGGACCTGTATAGCACCCTGCACAGATAGCCTCTTGGTTTTGGGTATGACCAGAGCTCTGGATCCCAGGGTCCAGCCCTCCTAAGAGAGGCATTACAGGCAAAACCCTGCTCTTCTCTGCAAGGCCCGGGTACCGACCGTTTAGCTATGAAGCTTTTTTGGTCGGATCCGGAATAGCTTGCTAAGGCCCAGAGAACCTGTACACAAGCCCAGATGAATACATGTTAACCTTGGCCAACACCTTAGACACTGGCAAAAAACTGAGGTACTCCCGGATGGGAGGGGCTTATATAGGGGAGGGTACTTCCTGTTTTGGAAGTTGCCAGTGCCAGCACCTGAAGGTAATTCTATATAACCCACATAGTAATGACTATGCTGCTCTGTGTCCCGTGATGTATGAACAAGAAATACCATATTATGGTCACTAGGTGGTGCTAAACTTTATTGGGAAAAAAAAAAGCACTTGTTTCTTATGATCGTCGCCACCATCTAGTGGCCATAATACGGTATTTCTCAGAATCACTTTTTTTTATGAATGAAAAACATTTGATCTTAAGGGATTATAGCCTGAGCAGATTTGATTTTGCCCCATTCACACAGAACAAATGTACATGTCAGCCGAAAGACGGCTACAGCGTGGGCTTAAACTGCTGGGAGGGCGTCCATGGACATCCTCCTGTGCTCTCGCTGCTTGCCGCCTGGCCCCTGCAGCACATGGGCGGCCCGCTCTGTGATGAGCTGAGTCCTGACAGCTGATCGCAGAAGTAAACATAAGTTGGTTATCGGAGAAAAGAAGAAAGCCATTAACCTGCTTCTGTTAAAGGGACATCGGTCCCACCATAGTCCATCATTTTTATTTATTTTTTAAATTTTCGGTCTTTTTTTTTGTTTTAAAACCCAGTGGCGATTAAATATCACCAAAAGAAAGCTCTATTTTCGCGGGAAAAAATAAATAAAAATGTCATATGGATACAGTGTGGCATGACCATGCAATTGTCATTTAAAGTGTGACAGTGCTGAAAATTGGCCTGGGCAGGAAGGGGGTAAAAGTTCCCAGTAGGCAAGTGGTTAAAGCGGAGTTCCACCCAAAAGTGGAACTTCCGTTTAGGGAGGAGGGGTACATAGTTTTGGCAGGTATCCAAATCCTACTTCAGCTCGGGCTGCCTAGGCGACTTAAGCAGAAGTTCTCTCCCCCTCACTCCCTGCAATTTTCTGGGACACGTCACAGGTCCTAGAAGATTGCCCGACCATTGAGTAGGCGCAGTGCGCACCCGGCTGTGAAGTCGCAAGCTGTCACAGCTGGCCGCCCACACTTGAGGAGAGAGAGAGAAGCGAGGGTTCGGGTGGCCGCATCGCTGGATCGAGGGACAGGTGAGTGTGTGTTTACTAAAAGTCAGCAGCTACACTTTTTGTAGCTGCTGACTTTCAATAAAAACAAAAATGGCTGGAACTCCGCTTTAAGGAACTGAAAGCAGCGATCCCACAAGCGATCACGTTTCAGACGATGGTGGAAAAATGGTTTTGAAGGCGTTCAGGAGGAGATATTGCGCCACTAAACTGCATGGTGCCAGTGCAGCACAATTTCCAAAAAGGCTCAGAGCCTTCTTTCCCCACGTTTCTTGCGGGTAAACATTGTTAACCAGTACAGTACACAAGAAGTTACAGGGATATAGGATTTCTATCAGAATCAGCATCTATACATGCAGAAAATATCATTTCTTTATGATAGGTACTTACTGTATATAGTGCATAGTTGCCAACATTGAAAAAAAAAATCCGGGACACTTTTTTTTGCATGTAGGCGGAGCCTTGCTATAATTAGGGGGCGGGGCATTCATGTGTAGGCGTGTCAACCCTAATACGAAAATGCAGCACGCAAAAATGTGCGTGGTTTACGCGCAATAGTGGGCGTGGCTTAAATGGGCGTGGTTCAGAAGGGGTGTGGTTAGAGTCCGAGAGGAAGGAAGGAAGGAAGGAAGATCCTACACCACAATAGAAATATGTGTATTCCAGAAAGTTTAACAAAATCGGCAGATAAAGATACTCCAAAACACCTGTTGTTGGCGCTTCAATCTTCCCGGTACCATGGTTGTTATGGTGTCAGGGTGATTGAAGCGCATTATTTCTATTATTACATTGTAATATAAAATTAAATCATTCAACTCACCATAATGCCGAATCAGTGGGACCCCTGAGCGTGTCACCTGCCACGTCGCCTGCCACCAGATGCCATCAGGTGCTCCCAGCGGAGTCCGTCCTTACAATAGGTGCCCCCAGCAGAGTCCCTCCTTACAATAGATGCCCCCAGCGGATTCCCTCCTTACATTAGGTGTCCCCAGCAGAGTCCCTCCTTACAATAGGTGCCCCCAGCGGAGTCCCTCCTTACAATAGGTGCCCCCAGCAGAGTCCCTCCTTACAATAGATGCCCCCAGCGGATTCCCTCCTTACATTAGGTGTCCCCAGCAGAGTCCCTCCTTACAATAGGTGCCCCCAGCGGAGTCCCTCCTTACAATAGGTGCCCCCAGCGGTGTCCCTCCTTACAATAGGTGCCCCCCAGTGGAGTCCCTCCTTACAATAGGTGCCCCCAGCAGAGTCCCTCCTTACAATAGGTGCCCCCAGCGGAGTCCCTCCTTACAATAGGTGCCCCCAGCGGTGTCCCTCCTTACAATAGGTGCCCCCAGTGGAGTCCCTCCTTACAATAGGTGCCCCCAGCGGAGTCCCTCCTTTCAATAGGTGCCCCCAGCGGAGTCCCTCCTTACAATAGGTGCCCCCAGTGGAGTCCCTCCTTACAATAGGTGCCCCCAGCGGAGTCCCTCCTTACAATAGGTGCCCCCAGCGGTGTCCCTCCTTACAATAGGTGCCCCCAGTGGAGTCCCTCCTTACAATAAGTGCCCCCAGCGGAGTCCCTCCTTTCAATAGGTGCCCCCAGCGGAGTCCCTCCTTACAATAGGTGCCCCCAGCGGATTCCCTCCTTACAATAGGTGCCCCCAGCGGAGTCCCTCCTTACAATAGGTGCCTCCCAGCGGAGTCCCTCCTTACAATAGGTGCCCCCAGCGGAGTCCCTCCTTTCAATAGGTGCCCCCAGCGGAGTCCCTCCTTACAATAGGTGCCCCCAGCGGATTCCCTCCTTACAATAAGTGCCCCCAGTGGAGTCCCTCCTTACAATAGGTGCCCCCAGCGGAGTCCCTCCTAAAAACCGGTGGAACATATAACATGGTCCCAAAGGTGAACTTATCCTTTAACCACTTAAAGGACCGGCAGGTTGGCTCCCCTGGGCGAACCGCCATCAAGGTAAGTTGGCCGCTTAAAGAGCTGTAGGGGGTGCAACGCCTAAGACGATGCGCGTGGCCAGAGGTCGTGATGCCCGCCAGCCACACGCGATCGCCCCTGACAGAGACAGAACAGAGATCTGTCAATGTAAACAGACAGATCTCCGTTCTGTCAGGGGAGGAGAGACAGATCTGCAGCTCCTAAAGATTAGGAACAGCGATCTCTCTCCTCCTCCAGGCAGTCCCATCCCCCCACAGTTAGAACACACATGAGGGAACACATTTAACCCCTTGATCGCCCCTTAGTGTTAACCCCTTCCCTGCCAGTGACATTTATACAGTAATCAGTGGCTATTTTTAGCTCTGATCGCTGTATAAATGTCAATTGTCCCAAAAAAGTGTCAAAACTGTCCGATGTGTCCGCCACAATGTCGCAGTCCTGCTAAAAATCGCTAATCGCTGCCATTACTAGTAAAAAAAAAAAGCCATAAATCTATCCCCTATTTTGTAGACGCTTTAACTTTTGCGCAAACCAATCAATATACGCTTTTTGTGATTTTTTTTTACAAAAATATGTAAAGAATATATATCGGCCTAAACTGATGAAGAGAATCATTGTTTTTTTTTGGGTTTTTTTTGGGATATTTATTATAGCAAAAAGTAAAAAATATAGTTGTTTTTTTTTCAAAATTGTAGCTCTTTTTTTGATTATAGCGCAAAAAAATAAAAACCGCATAAGTGATCACATACCACCAAAAGAAAGCTCTGTGGGAAAAAAGGCCGTCAATTTTGTTTGGGTACAGTGTTGCAGGATCACGCAATTGTCAGTTAAAGCGACGCAGTGCTGTATCGCAAAAAATGGCCTGGTTATTAAAGGGGGCAAATCCTTTCGGTCCTTAAGTGGTTAAAGAAAATGAGTGCAGCCACCAAATCAAAGAACTGGTAAGCTGATATATATTACGTTTGTTTTTTGACTTAAATAGTTTCCATGGGTGCTTTTACATGGTGGATGGATGCATGGTGCTCGAGGTCTTGGTTATTACAATCTGAAGCAGAAAAAAAAGACTACAATTGGTTCTCATCCACATAATTATTGCTGGCCTGTTTCCTATGGCATCACATTATCGTAAACACTCTAGATAATTCTATATTGTTATTTTAGGCCAAATTTTCATAAAACTACATCCTAATTGCCCGATAATTGCTGCACTAACATTGGTCCTATTGTGGGAACTAAACAAACTTACCGTATAAGCCGACCTGAGTATAAGCCGAGGACCTAATTTTACCACAAAAAACTGGGAAAACGTATTGACTCGAGTATAAGCCTAAGGTGAGAATGCAGCATCTACTGTAAGCGGAAAAGAGGGTCAACAATGCCCATTTGCACGCCTCACTGTGCCCATTTGCAACCTCACTGTGCCCATTGCAGTCCCACTGTGCCATAACTCACTGTGCCCATTGCAGTCTCACTGTGCCCATTGCAGTCCCACTGTGCCATAACTCACTGTGCCCATTGCAGTCTCACTGTGCCCATTGCAATCTCACTGTGCCATACCTCACTGTGCCCATTGCAGTCTCACTGTGCCCATTGCAACCTCACTGTGCCATACCCATGTGCCATACCTCACTGTGCCATACCTATGTGCCATACCTCACTGTGTCCATTGCAACCTCACTGTGCCATACCCATGTGCCATACCTCACTATGCCCATTGCAACCTCACTGTGCCATACCCATGTGCCATACCTCACTGTGCCCATTGCAGCCTCACTGTGCCATACCTCACTGTGCCCATTGCAGCCTCACTGTGCCATACCTCACTGTGCCCATTGCAGTCTCACTCTGCCCGAGTACCTGAATTCTTGACAGGCGTCCATTTTTGAAAAGTCGCGGCTTCCTCCTGGCGTTCCGTTCTGTGATAGGCATTTGACACTGTGTTCCGCATATCACGGAGGTCCTCTCATCCTCGGACTCAGTTTCCCAGCAGACACTGTGTTCAGTGATAGGCGGAACACAGTGTCAAATGCCAATCACGGAACGGAACGCCAGGAGGAAGCCGCGACTTTTCAAAAATGGACGCCTGTCAAGAATTCACGTACTGACTCGAGTATAAGCCGAGGGGGGTATTTTCAGCCCTAAAAAAGGGCTGAAAAGCTCGGCTTATACTTGAGTATATACGGTAAA
The DNA here is from genome assembly GCA_029206835.1 of Rana muscosa. Taxonomy (NCBI): domain Eukaryota; kingdom Metazoa; phylum Chordata; class Amphibia; order Anura; family Ranidae; genus Rana; species Rana muscosa. The sequence continues at coordinate 367,880,876 of CM055123.1, read as the reverse complement.
TACACTAATTGGGTGGTACGCTCTCCCACCACGCACCAAACCCACCAGGACCTAAAACGTAAAACATTTTTATTTTTATTCTATTAAAACTTGTGTGAAGAATATGCCAAGTCTTTTACATAGTCCTTTTGGGACAGTGCATTAGGCTCATTAAACAATACTTTTAAAAAAGTCTTTATCTTTGTGAAACTGAGGAGCTATAAAAAGCTTTGAGGGCACTTTGTGATGTGGGTGTTAGTAGAAGTAGATCAGTGCCTGATGTTTGATGATCCTGGAGAAAGCCGTGCATGTGGTGTTCATATGGGGGGGGGGGGAGCCTTCTTGCTGGGACACCCAAATTGATCCCTCTAGAGCAGCTTTCTTCAACGCAGAGGAAATAACCTTGAGCATAGGACTTTTGTCCGAAGGGAGTTGGCAGTGAACTTGTATTGCATACAAAGGGCAAAGAATTGTCGGCCAACAAACACAAAGCTCTTTAGCGCCACCCTTTGGGCAACTTCTGCTAATGTTGTGTTATAGTGAGCATTGCTTCTGAGCATGCGTGTTTGTAATTTGGAGTTTTGTCCGAAGGACTTGTGTACACACGATCAGATAATCCGACAACACACATTGGTGGACAACTTTAAAGCATGCTATCCCACATTTGTCCGCAGAAAATCCGACAATTGTCCGATGGAGCATACAAATGGTCGGATTTTACGACAACAGCCTGCGATCCCACAATTCCCGTCGGAAAATCCGATCCTTGAGGATAGAATTATTGCTCTCGCTCTAACGATCACAGCGATACCTCACATGTGTGGTTTGAACACCGTTTTCATATGCGGGCGCGACTTACGTATGCGTTCGCTTCTGCTTTCGAGTTAGGCGTGACTGTACGCTTTCATTTTTTTATTTTTTATTTTACTTTTTTTTTTTTACACTGTCCTAAAAAAAAAAAAAATGGTCACTTTTATTCCTATTACAAGGAATGTAAACATCCCGTGTAATAGAAAAAAAAAGCATGACAGGACCTCATCTGAAAAAAAATAAAAATTCCCCTTTAAGAGCATTGGGCGGAAGTGACCTTTGATGTTGTTTCCGCCCTCCAATGCTATGGAGCCGAGCGGGGCCATCTTTCCCTCACTCGGCATTAGGGTTGCCACCTTTTCTTCAAGCCAAACACGAACACTTTAGTGGCCTGGGACACCCTAGGGTGTGGCTAAATTTATTTTACTGACATCATCGCCCTGCCCTCCCCAGTGATGCCAAACCTAGCCCCAGACAGCCGCCCGCTGCTCCCGGGCGGCAACAGATTTGTGTGCGACTATCTTGGGGAGCCACAGCCCGGTCTGAATAATGTGTCCGGGTTTCAGTCCGCCTGAATCCCGAACACAAGATTCAAATCCCGGATTGTCCAGGAGAATCCTGGACAGGTGGCAACCCTACTCGGCATCCAGGCAGTGAGGGGAGAGAAACCATTTGGCTCCGTCTCTACCGACGACTCCGGTAAGCGACGGAGACGACCGGAGGGAGGTGGGGGGGCCCTCCTGCCACTGATAAAAGTGATCTTGCGGCGAATCCGCCGCTTAGACCACTTTTATCTGTAAGAGACCGTCCGCCGTTTTAAAAAATACCGGGGTTATGGCAGCTAGTTGCTGCCATAACCCCGGTATTTAACGTCAAAATAACAACTTATAACGACGGCGGCTGGTCCTTAACCACTTGACCACTGGGCACTTAAACCCCCAATTTTCAGCTTTCAGTGCTCTCACATTTTGAATGACAATTACTCAGTCATGCAACACTGTACACATATGAAATTGTTGTCCTTTTTTTCACACAAATAGAGCTTTCTTTTGGTGGTATTTAATCACTATTGGGTTTTTTATTTTTTGCGCTATAAAAGAAAAAAGACTGAAAATTCTGTAAAAAAAAATGAATTTTTCTTCGTTTCTGTTATAAAATTTAGCAAATTAGTAATTTTTCTTCATAAATTTTAGCCAAAATTTATTCTGCTACATATCTTTGGTAAAAATAAGTACAAATTGGTGTATATTATTTGGTCTTTGTGAAAGTTATAGAGTCAACAAGCTATGGTGCCAATCTCTGAAAATTGATCACACCTGAAGTACTGACGGCCTATCTCATTTCTTGAGACCCTAACATGCCAGAAAAGTACAAATACCCCCCAAATGACCCCTTTTTGTAAAGAAGACATTCCAAGGTATTTAGAAAGAGGCATTGTGAGTTTTTTCAAGTTGTCATTTTTTACCACAATTCTTTTCAAAATCAAGATTTTTTTTTCATCACAAAATTGTCATATTAGCAGGTTATTTCTCACACACAGCATATGAATACCACAAATTACACCCCAAAACACATTCTGCTATTACTCCCGAGTATGGCGATACCACATGTGTGAGACTTTTATACAGCGTGGCCACATACAGAAGCCCAACATGCAGGGAGCGCGTTCTGGAGCACCCAGGCCAATTCTGACATTTCTCTCCTACATGTAAAAATCATCATTTATTTGCTAGAAAATTACACCGAACCCCCAAACATTATATATGTTTTTTTTTAGCAAAGACCCTAGAGAATACAATGGCGTTCGTTGCAAAAAAAAACGTTTTGTGCTTTAAAAAAATCAAAACAGTAAATTTAGCCCAATGTTTTTGCATAATGTGAAAGATGAAGTTACGCCGAGTAAATAGATACCTAACATGTCACCCTTCAAAACTGCACACGCTCGTGGAATGGCGCCAAACTTTGCTACTTAAAAATCCCCATAGGCGATGCTTTAAATATTTTTACTAGTTACATGTTTTGAGTTACAGAGGAGGTCTAGTGCTAACATTATTGCTCTCGCTCTTACGTTCGCAGTGATATCTCACATGTGTGGTTTGAACACCGTTTTCATATGTGGGCAGGACTTATGTATGCGTTCGCTTCTGCATGTGAGCACACAGGGACAGGGGCGCTTTAAAAAATAAAATAAGAAATTTATTGTTAATTTTACTTTATTTATTTTAGTTTGACACTTTTTTCCCCAAAAATAATTTTTTTGATCACTTTTATTCCTATTACAAGGAATGTAAACATCCCTTGTAATAGGAATATGGCATGACAGGTCCTCTTTACAGTCAGATATGGGGTCAATAAGACCCCACATCTCACCTCTAGGCTGGGAAGACTGAAATAAAATCAAAAAACGATCCTGGCTTCGATCGTAGCGGTGAGTCGGTAGAAGCACCGGAGGGCAGCGGGAGGGGGGACGTCCGCTCTCGTCTGCCGTAAGAACGATCAAGCAGTGGAACAGCTGCTATGATCATTCTTATGTTGTAGAGAATCGACAGCTGAAAAAGCTGATATCTGAATGATGCCTGTAGCTGCACTCATCATTCAGATATCCACGCACAAAGTCACGGACGTCATATGGGTGGGAAGTGGTTAAACCGCATTTTTTTTTTTAACACAATGTTGTCCATTTATACAATATTTCTAACACATAGCATGTACATACCAAAAATGACACCCCAAAATAGATTCTCCTACTCCTCCTGAATACGGCGATACCACATGTGTGAGACTTCCACAGCCTGGCCACATACAGAGGCCAAGTATGGCCGAGTATGGCCGAGTATGGCTGAGCATGGCTGGGTATGGCTGAGTATGGCTGGGTACGGCTGGGTATCGCAGAGTATGGCTGGGTATCGCAGAGTATGGCTGGGTATCGCAGAGTATGGCTGGGTATCGCTGGGTATTGCAGAGTATGACAGGGTATTGCAGAGTATGACAGGGTATTGCAGAGTATGGCAGGGTATTGCAGAGTATGGCAGGTCATTGCAGAGTATGGCAGAGTATCGCCGCGTATGGCTGGGTATTGCAGAGTATGGCTGGGTATCACCACGTATTGCAGAGTATGGCTGGGTATTGCAGAGTATGGCTGGGTATTGCAGAGTATGGCTGGGTATCACCACGTATTGCAGAGTATGGCTGGGTATTGCTGAGTATGGCTGGGTATGGCTGGGTATAGCAGAGTATGGCTGGGTATTGCAGAGTATGGCTGGGTATTGCAGAGTATGGCTGGGTATTGCAGAGTATGGCAGGGTATTGCAGAGTATGGCTGGGTATTGCAGAGTATGGCAGGGTATTGCAAAATATTGCAGAGTATTGCAGGGATGGCTGAGCATGGATGGATGGATCTCTCCCCCTCTCCTACTGTACCGATCGGTACACAGAGGGGAGAGAGGAACCGGCGTCATGACATGACGCCGGTTTGTTTACAAGTGATCGCTCCATCATTTGATGGAGCGATCACGTGGTAAACGGCCGCTATCTGCGGCCATATACTGTGATCCGTGATGCGCCGGGTCCTCCTTTTTTTTAATATATATATATATATATATATATATATATATATATATATATATATATATTACAAATAAATAATAAAATATAAAATACTGTACATATTAATAAAAACAATTACTTTCTTTTGTTAAACATATCTTGAAAGTAAAATTTTGCCTGCCATCATCTATAAAAGTTTTTACTCTGGACTGATATATTATTTTTTTATTTTTTAAATAAATATTGGCAGCTCCAGTGAAGCACACATAGAGCGCTATGACTTCATGTGTGCACGTTACCTCAGAATGACATTGTGTCATGCATTTTAAAATTGTGCGACTGTCATTGAAAATGTACACCAACTCTGTGTTTAAGGGCCCCCCCCCGAGCTTGAAGTACCCTGGGCCCCCCCTCCCCAGGTTTAAATTTGACCCTACCTGACACTATAGGGAAGCCAGTTGGTTTAGCCTGATTTTTGTTTGTATTTTTGGGAGACAATAAAGTGTTGCTATACAGAACGTGAGCGCAAGTACATTGACACAATTTTAGGACCTTATGTCCATCCATTGTCATTTTACTTTGAAGACGCAAGGGATTTTGTGAATAAATTGTCAGAATTTTCTCTATATCTGACAATGTTCTCCTGGCCAACCTGGGTGGTGAAGCTTTGTTTGCTAACATCGGACACACTCGGGCTTTACAAGCTTGGGAGTACTTCCCATCAGAGATTTCAGGTTCACACTTGTGTTCATCCTAAAAATTCATCCTTGAACATAATTATTTTATTGTGTATAGACAGCTGGTGGGTACGGCGATGGGAACATCTCGTGCACTAACCTACGCCAATTTATTCCTGGTTGGTGGGAAGACTCGATTGTGTTTACTGATGATATACAGGAATTTACATCAAATATAGTTTTATGGACTCAATTTTTAGATGATGATGAAATGGGTCAAAGGAAGCATTTAGCAGTTTTGTAGCGCTAAAAAACAACGCAATAGCGATGTTTTTCAAACATAAAGATACGATTAACTTCTTGGCTCTCAAAATCGGGGGAAAAGGGAGAACTCTAGACAACCATACACTGTAAACCAACAGTAATCAATAGTTTTTTGCACTGGGACTGTCATCACCCCAAGTCATTAAACCGGGGATCCACACGGGTCAATTTGTTCAAGCAAAGCGCAACTGTTCCACTCAACAAGCCTACGAATTAGAGAGCAGATGGCTTTTTGATAGATTTATAAAAAGAGAAAGTCCTTAAGGCTGTGTTCACACCATTGCGAATTGTTCACCGCATACAATTCGCAATAGCAGGAGCGTTTTTTGCTCCGTTTCAGGTCCGAATTCAGCCCAAGATTCGGGCTGAAATCGGACCTGAAACGGTGAATCAGGACGCATCAGACCTCCTGTGAGCCACATGCAGCTCATATGTGAACCGAGCCTAAAGCCCCATATACGCTATTAAGCCCCATACACACGATCGATGAGCAGGTTTTAAAAAAAATCCATCCGTGTGTACGCACCATCGGACTAACTTTTTCGGTTTTCATCGGACAAAAGTTTGCTCTGCAAACGGACAAGCTTTTCGGCAACAAAAGTCCTACGGTGCAAAGTCCTGCCGTGTTTACAGAAATCCATCGGACTTTAGTCCGAAGTACAAACACGCATGCTCAGAACCAATGTTAAAATCAACCAACAATAGCAGAAGTTGACCAAACAGTGGCGGTAAAGAGCAGAAAAGAGCAGAAAAGAGCAGAAAAACCACGTAGTACGTCAATTACGTCACTACGTTCATGTTTGTTGGCTGAAAAAGTCAGAGCGTGTGTATGCTATGGGTGTTACCGGCCAACTCCCTTCGGACGAAAATCCACAGAAAAGTTTGTTTGAAGTCCGATCGTGTGTATGAGGCTTTAGATTTTCTGCAGATTTTTGTCTTCAGATTTACCAAAACCATATAATATGAGGTCAAACCTTAAGAGTTTCAATTTGTATGCAATCAGGCAGGCCCTTGCACTACTACATGGTTTTGGTAAAGCCAAAAACAAAAATCTGCAGAAAATCTATTAGCGTGTATGGGGTCTAAGCTCTAGTTAACACTGGTGCGATTTAAAATGCGATTTGACATGTCAAATCGGCGGCAATGGCACCGCCCTAATCGGTCCAACGGCGCTGGACCGATTTCAAAAAGTAGTTTCTGTACTACCTTTTGCGATTTCGGCCCGTGATTTACATTGACATCTGTGAAGAGACCTGCACAGATGTCTCCGTAATCGCGGCAGAAATTGGGACTGACAGGCGGGAGTGAACTCAGGTGAACTCGCATGGGCTTCATTCCCGCAGCCCAGTGTGAACCTGGACGAGGATTTGTTGAAACCTTTTTTATTTAATAGGATAAAGGAAAAATCACATAATTTAGTATTGAGTAAGAAAGTAAAAGATGAAGGTAGTGGTCAAACGTGCATAATTGGCATACACTCATCAATCAGGTGACATCTACAATTTAACTAGCTCCAGTCTGAGACATTTCTTCTTCTCATACACAAAAAAAAATGCATTTTTGTTACTAGAAAATTACTTAGAATCCCCCAAAACATTATGTATTTTTTTAAGCAGTGACCCTAGAAAATAAAATAGTCGTTGTTGTAATTTTTCTCGGGGAGGAAAACAGCGGGCAGGAAGCAAGGTGGCGGCATGGCGAATTTAATTAGAGTCTCTCTCTCTCTCTCTCTTTCTCTCTCTCTCTATCTCTCGCTGACAGAAAGGGGGAGGGGGGAGATTAGACAGGCAGCTCTCCTCTCCCTGTCACGGCGCCGCTGCCGAGTTCTCTGGTAAATGGAGCAACGGCGCTGTGACAGGGAGAGGAGAGCTGCGGGCTGTCTGTATATCTCCCCCAATCACCCCCCTCCCCCTTTCTGTCAGCTGAAGCTAGAAGAGAGAGTGCGCGGCTCTAATTGGATTCGCCGTGCCACCACCCCACTTCCTGCCCGCTGTTTTCCTCCCCATGATTGGCCACAGCAGAGGGCCAATCAGAAGACTCTGGGGACTGGGGGCATCATGGGATTAATCACTGGAACAAGTGCCCACAGTGGGAGATTAATCACTGGAACAAGTGCCCACAGTGGGAGATTAATCACTGGAACAAGTGCCCACAGTGGGAGATTAATCACTGTAACAAGTGCCCACAGTGGGAGATTCCTCACTGGAACAAGTGCCCACAGTGGGAGATTCCTCACTGGAACAAGTGCCCACAGTGGGAGATTCCTCACTTGAACAAGTGCCCACAGTGGGAGATTCCTCACTGGAACAAGTGCCCACAGTGGGAGATTCCTCACTGGTACAAGTGCCCACAGTGGGAGATTCCTCACTGGAACAAGTGCCCACAGTGGGAGATTCCTCACTGGAACAAGTGCCCACAGTGGGAGATTAATCACTGGAACAAGTGCCCACAGTGGGAGATTCCTCACTGGAACAAGTGCCTACAGTGGGAGATTCCTCACTTGAACAAGTGCCCACAGTGGGAGATTAATCACTGGAACAAGTGCCCACAGTGGGAGATTCCTCACTGGAACAAGTGCCCACAGTGGGAGATTCCTCACTGGAACAAGTGCCCACAGTGGGAGATTCCTCACTGGAACAAGTGCCCACAGTGGGAGATTCCTCACTTGAACAAGTGCCCACAGTGAAAGATTAATCACTGGAACAAGTGCCCACAGTGGGAGATTCCTCACTGGAACAAGTGCCCACAGTGGGAGATTCCTCACTGGAACAAGTGCCCACAGTGGGAGATTCCTCACTGGAACAAGTGCCCACAGTGGGAGATTCCTCACTGGAACAAGTGCCCACAGTGGGAGATTCCTTACTGGAACAAGTTCTCACAGTGGGAGATTCCTCACTGGAACAAGTGCCCACAGTGGGAGATTCCTCACTTGAACAAGTGCCCACAGTGGAAGATTAATCACTGGAACAAGTGCCCACAGTGGGAGATTCCTCACTGGAACAAGTGCCCACAGTGGGAGATTCCTCACTGGAACAAGTGCCCACAGTGGGAGATTCCTCACTGGTACAAGTGCCCACAGTGGGAGATTCCTCACTGGAACAAGTGCCCACAGTGGGAGATTCCTCACTGGAACAAGTTCCCACATTTGGACATTTGCCACCAAAAGTGCCTACAGTGAGAGATTTCCCATTTGAACAAGTGCCCACATTGGGAGATTTCCCATCTAAACCAGTGTCCACATTGGGACATTTCCTACCAGAACAAGTGCCCACTTTGAGAGATTTCCCATCTGAACAAGTGTCCACATTGGGAGACTACCCACCAAAAGTGCCCACAGTAGGAGATTTCTCACTGGGACAAGTGTCCACATTGGGAGATTTCCCCTCTATTCCTGTTCCTGATCTTTTTAAAATAATGGATTCTTCATCCATTTTAGTCCCACTAACAACAGTCATCAGGACAAATAGAGTGAATGGATCTTCCTAATAGGGACACCAATAGCAGTGACAACTTAAACAAGGATTCTAAACCTTCACTGCTCTATCCAAAACTTGAAAAAAAGACTTTGGCTTTACATATACATTAAAGGGTTACTATAAATATGACAAACAAGCTACCAACATTTATGTGGCATAGATACTAAAAACAATCATTAGCATGGATGAAATCCTCATACCATTACAGAAAGTGTAAAACATTCCAGCTTGTGTGTGCTGCCATATTAAACAAAAAACATGCGATTTTTGGATAGTCAGCTCCCTGTTAAAAAATATTATTCTAGTTTTAAAATACTTTTGTTCTGATGAACCCCATACTGCTATCAGTTTATAGACTATTATAAAATATATTCAATTTCCCTTAACTCTCTTGAAGAAGCACACCGTTGATCTGCAAATAATGCAGATACCCAGGATATTGCCCTGTATATCTATGGAACAGAATACCCGTGTATTAACAGAAACTTTTATGTCTGTTGGCGGGTCCAGCAGGTTTAGGGGCATGAAATAAATAAAAATCTATATCGATGCAAATTTTGTGCTTGGAATTATTATTTTTTTATTTCTTTTTTTATAATTCACATGTATAATGTGTTTTATATATTCTATTTACTACCTCAAATTTTTAATAAAAAAAAAAAATATATATATATTTTTTACTACTATAAGATAATTTATTAATTTTAAATACACAGATGGAGAAACAAAGTAGAGGTACGGCAATGGACCAAGTGATCCTATAAGTATGCCACATTTATTTATTTTTTGTCTAGATTAATGTTTGTCCCAAGCATGTTTGAATCCACTTACTGTTGATTGACTCACTACCTCTGCTGGAAGTCTATGCCAAGCATCAACTACTCTTTCGGCAAAATAATGTCTAAAGCCCTGTACACACGATCGGATATCCTATGGATTCTAATCCGATGGTTTTGTCCATCGGAATTCTGATGAAGCTGACTTCCATCAGTCTTGCCTACACACCATCAGTCAAAAAACTGACCGTTCCAAACGCGGTGACGTAAAACACTCAGATGAGCCGAGAAAAAATGAAGTTCAATGCTTCTGAGCATGCGTCGACTTGATTCTGAGCATGCGTGGGTTTTTTATCTGATGGACTTGCCCATAGACGATTGGAATTTGCTATCGGTTTTTGATCCATCGGAAAAATTTAAAACGTGTTCTATTTTTTAAAACCGATGGAAAAAAGACCGATGGGGCCCATACACGATCGGTTTGTCCGATGAAAAAAGTCCATCGTACTGTTTTTATCGGTAAAATCGATCGTGTGTACACGGCTTAAGATTCGTTTTAAACTTTCCACCTGCTGTTTTGAGGTCATGTCCCCATGTTCTTGATCTTGGCTTCATATTGAAAATACTGCCTTCCTGAACCTTATGCATCCCCTTGATGTATTTAAAGGTTTCACTCATGTCTCCCCTTTCCCTTCTTTCCTCCAAACTATACATATGAAGTTCCTGAAGTTTCTCCAGATATGTTTTATCCAACCAAGCCTTTCACCATTTTTGTTGCCCGTCTCTGGACTCGTTCTTTCTTATCGATATCTTTTTGTTAAAGAGATCTCCAGAACTGGACAAAGTATTCTAATTAGATCTACCCGTATTTATCGGCATATAACACGCACCCTAACTTTAAGTGGGAAGTTTCAGGGAAAAAACTTTCTACAGCCCCTTGCCTATGACACGCAGGCACAGTTTACCCTCTATTTTCAGGGTAAAAAAGTGCGTGTTATACGTCAATAAATACAGTAATTAAAGATCTAAAAAAAGGATTTAGGACCTTCTTCCTCTTGCTGGTGATCCCTCTAGTAATGCATCCCATAATTAATTCAGTACCACTAAAGTCCCAATAGGGCCATAGAGAGCCATTTATTTTTGATTAGCTGTATACAGGACATTGGCATACACTGTATATAAAAAAAAATGATATATACTATATATATATATATATATATATATATATAATTTATTTATTTTTTACCTGTGTACCACTAATGTCCCACTAGAGCACTACATAAAAAAAACACCGACTTTCAGCTGTTGCAGGGAGAGACACAGACACTGCTACTGGCTTCCTTGTCCCATTAAAACAATAACAAATTGTAACCCTGTATTGTTTTAATCCCTTGTAAAATGTAATAAAATTCTTGTAAAAAAAAATTGAAAAAAAAATTTTTTTTCTAAATATTTAAATGTTTTTAAAAAATATATATAAAATGTTTTTGTTCAAAAATTTTAAGAAACTATTTAAAAAGGGTTAAAAAGGGGCTAATTCACACAGCTTCTCTGTTATCTTTGTGTCCGCTAAGAATGATTTTAGTATATTTTAAGTGAAAATCTTGTTTTGATATATTTGAGGGGGGGGGCCTGCCAGGTAGGCTGTACGGAGCCCCGTGATTTCTAACAGCAGCCCTGTATATATATATATATATATATATATATATTTATATAAAGATATATATATATATATTTATATAAACATTTATATATATATATATATATATATATATATATATATATATATTTTGTGTAGTGCTCTAGTGGGACATTAGTGGTACACAGGTAAAAAATAAATAAATAAATAAATTGTATATATATATATATATATATATATATATATATATTTTTATATATACAGTGTATGCCAATGTCCTGTATACAGCTAATCAAAAATAAGTGGTACACAGGTAAAAAAATATAAAAAAAATAAAACAATATTACAGAAACGTCGCCATGCTTGCAATGCTGTAATGTCAACTCTTTCAAGGGAAGATAAAGATATGGTTACCTAAGTATTCTGAATCTTTGTAAAACTTTTTAAAAGTCTATTAGATTGTATGCACATTAAAAAAAATTAAAAATAGTTCTTACCCGTTGAATGAGAGCGATGCATCCTCGCTCTTGCTCTGTATCTTTAAGAATACCACCAGTGCCCTGGACTTCACCCGCTTTCTATTGCAGTTTCTTATGGTCTCTCTGATCCAGCTCTCTCTACTATCCCTTCCCAAAGTCCTCTAAGTCTCTCCCCCCCCCCCTTTTTTCTCTCACTACATGGGCTCCCCTGCTGTGACAACTGATGTCTACATGACTAGGGCTGAGCAGGCCTTTTAGGAATGCCAGAAAGGTTCAGCAGGAAGATGTCCTGGACTCAATCAATAGCTTATAATGAGATTATTGTCCTGGTGACAAAGCCACACTCAGCACCTGCACATATGTGAGAGTAGACGATGGAGGTACTGCTGATGGGGACCGTCCCCAGGAGTCCCAGAAGCGGCATGGAACGTACACTCAGGGCAGGTGCTTCACTATCCTGCACTTGGCGATGTCTCATCTATCTTTGGGCTGCCACTTGCAGTCACACTTTGTAATACGTTCCATTAATCTTCCATTGACAGGCCTGATTAACTTATAGCTTCCAGCAAAAGAGACAAAGCTGGCTTCATCTTGAAACATTGATCATAACTTTGTTTTCTTCAACAAGATCATAACTAACTGCAATTAGAGGCCTTCGGTTTAAAATGTAGGTGGCTTTATGGAAAGGTGACAGTAATGGTATTCACAATAAAGGTCTCATATCTAAACAGAAAATGAAGATATGAGACTTTGTATTAAAGGAGACCTCTGCTTAGAGAAAGTGCTGGCGTTGCAGGCTTCTTTCTGAAAATTCTAGTTGCCTGCTCATGGCTAAAGCCTCGTACACACGACCGATTTTCTCGGCAAGAAACTTGCTGGCAGAGCTTTCTTGCCGAGGAAATCGGTCGTGTGTACGAGGCTTCCAGGTTTCTCATCAAGAAAACTGGCAAGAATCTCGACGAGAAAAATAGAGAACCTGCTCTCTATTTTCTCGTCGGGATTCTCGTCGAGAAACCCGAGTGTGTGTACAGTTACCTGTCGCCGTGGAAACCCGCGCATGCTCTAAATGACTTTGACGCATTCGCGGTAGCTTCCTAGGAATAGGTAGGGTGTAGCAAGATGGCGGCGACGGCATCGAATGTGACGAGCGCAGGCTCGTCGTAGTCGATGATGTCACCGCGTTCGTGCCATTCAAAAGAACGGCGGTTCTTTTACAAGGTACGTGTGTACACTCGGCCGGGACAAGATTCTTGTCCAAGAATCTCGTCAGGAAATTCTCGGCCGTGTGTACGAGGCTTTAAAGAGATGTTTGGTTGGAATAAGCATATACACTGTATATATGGTAAAGTAAAGTGAATTAAGGACTCTCATAATACTAGACATGTGCGATTAGTTTCGTATGAATCAAAAATTCGTACGAATTTCCGAAAATTCGTACATTCGGAAGCATCCGAAATCCGAATTTCTATTCTTACGAATTTTATACGAAATTTCGTTGACGAATTTCGTTTCGGGAGTGGGAGACTGCTCAGACTGGTACTGGTAGTCGATGGGAGATTCAGAATTGGACAAAATAAGAATGTTCGTTATTAGTTTTATTATTGTCATAATAATTACGATTATTAGTTATGATGAAGGTAAAAACCCAGGAAGTCAGCACAGCACAGGGATGATGGGAGCCCCTCATAATAAACACAGCAGGGGTACAGCCCCAGGAGGAAGTCAGCACAGCACAGGGATGGTGGGAGCCCTTCATAATGAGAACATCAGGGGTACAGCCCCAGGAGAATGTCAGTACAGCACAGGAATGGTGGGAGCCCCTCATAATGAGCACAGCACAGGGATGATGGGAGCCCCTCATAATGAGCACAGCACAGGGATGGTGGGAGCCCCTCATAATGAGCACAGCATGGGTACAGCCCCAGGAGGAAGTCGGCACAGCACAGGGATGGTGGGAGCCCCTCATAACGAACGTTCGTAATTGTTACGAAAGTTAACAAACCTAACAAACTTTTGTATTTCGTACAAATCCAAATTGAATTTCGGACACGAATTACGAAATACGAATTAACGGGCTACTACAAGCCCAGGAAGTCAGCACAGCACAGGGATGGTGGGAGCCCTTTATAATGAGCACAGCAGGGGTACAGCCCCAGGAGGAAGTCAGCACAGCACAGGGATGGTGGGAGCTCCTCATAATGAGCATAATGAGTCGACGACTGCCATATTGAGAAAGGTATTTTTTTGCTTTTTAAATTCATCATAACGAATGTTCGTAATTGTTACGAAAAGTTAACGAATCTAACGAAAATTCGTATTTCGTACGAAACGAATCTAAATTGAATTTCGGACACGAATTATGAAATACGAATTTTCATCTAATACAAAACGGAACGAAACGAAAAAAATTTATTGACGGCGCACATGTCTACATAATACACATACTTGTCTCAGACAAGTTACTGAGAATGGAGTGAGGCTATTGGACTAGCATGGCAGCCGGAGAACTATTAGGGCTGGTAGGCAGTGGCGGCTGGTGCTCAAAATTGAGTTTGTCCGCAAATGCAGCCAGTTTGTCCCCAAATGCAGCCAATTTGTCCCCAAATACAGCCAGTTTGTCCCAAAATGCAGCCAGTTTCCCCCCAAATGCAACCTTGTCCCCAAATGGAGCCAGTTGGTCCCCAAATGCAGCCAGTTGGTCCCCATATGCAGCCAGTTTGTCCCCAAATGCAGCCAGTTTCCCCCCAGCCCTGCACTTGCCTTCCTCGGCTCAGCGCAGTCCTTCTTCCGTCCTCAATGTCTTCTCCCGCCCTCGATGTCGCTTCAGCCAATCAGGTTATCGGTAACCAGACCCGGTGAACCTGATTGGCTGAGACGCCTGTCAGTGTTAACCAAGGAACGCACCCCCGTGCGTCCTCTGGTTAACTATTCGGAAGCCGATTACAGCCCTCAGGCTGTAATCGGGAAGCCTATCAGAACCGCTGGAAAACTGCCGGGAATCTCGACGAAAAAAATAGAGAACCTGCTCTCTATTTTCTTGTCGGGATTCTCGTCGGCCTGTTTCCTGACGAGAAAACCATGCGTGTGTATGCTTGCCTGTCTCCAGGTAAACCCGTGCATGCTCGAAAAGACTTTGACGCATGCGCGGTAGCATACAAGGATAGTGTAGGGTGTAGCAAGATGGCAGCGATGGCATCGAATGTGACGAGCGCACGCTCATCGTAGTCGATGATGTCACTGCGTTCTTGCCATTCAAAAGAACAGCGGTTCTTTTGAATGTGCGTGTGTACACAGGGCTTGGCAAGACAAGCTTGCCAGGAATCTGATCAAGAAAACCAACGTTTTTTTTTCGATGGGATTCTCGCCCGTGTGTACGAGGCTTGAAACAGAATACCTGCGTTATAGACCTCCATCCCTGAACACATAGGGCAGTTGGTCTCCAAACTGTGGCCTGGATGCCAGATGCGGCCCTTTGCCGTCTTTTATCTGGCCTTTACTTTTGGGCACTCTTTCATCCACTGATAAAATGGGGTATAATCCCTCCCCCCGACACTAATGACGGGGCACAATTTCTCGTAATGACACCAGCAATGGGGCCTAATGGCACCAACAATGGGGCACAATGCTTCCCATTGACACAAAAGATAGGGGCATTGTTTTTTCCCCACTAACGTTGGGACTTTTTTTTACTCCTAATGGCCACAGTCCGGCCCCCCCTAAAGTCTGAATGACAAAAAACTGGCCCCTTGTTTAGAAAGTTTGGAGACCCCTGACACAGGGCCTCAAACACTGGTACCACTCAGTACAACATTCAGTCCCATCTAGCCACAGCCTGCCATAGAGCTGTCCCTACCCTGTAAATTACCTTATCACTTCTACTTAAAGTAGAACTACAGGCAAAAACTTTTTTTTTTTTTTTTAGCACCCTGGAGTTTAGTCAGGGAGCTCCTCACAAATTTACTTGCCAAGAGTAGTTATCTTGGTCGATTGATAGGGATCTATTGATTTCTCCCTAAGCTTGGCCTTGTTGCACTTTTCTCTTCTACCACCGGGTGACCGAGTACTTGGTGGTACTAGATACGAGAAGGGCATCTCAAGGTCAGGTTATAGGTATGTGGGTGTCCCAGCCAATGGGCAGGGGTTTTCTTTAATCCCTTGGCCTGCTGGAAGAGCCTATATATTCGGGTGAGGTCAGGTGATCTGTGTTTTGTGCCACCCGGACTGCCATCTGGGTGGACGTGTGTCATCTGACCTGGGCAGCTAGGAGATTGGGCCTATCTCGGGGGCATCTGGCTGCCAGGCTGTGTGAGGGCCTATCCAGAAGTAAGAGGGCAGTGCAGGTTAGGTAGGAGGGCAAATAGAGTGTGCTGTCAGGTGCATTCAGCTTGCATATGTGATTAGAATGAGACACTTCTCAGACCTCTCCAACTTTCTTCTGAATCTGTTACTTTTGCATTATTGGGGAGAGAATCAGTTCTGACTAGGGATGAGCTCCGTGTTCGAGTCGAACATACGTTCGACTCGAACATCGGCTGTTCGATCGTTCGACGAAGATCGAACGATTTGGGCCGTTCGCGCCAAATTCGAGTGACGCGAACGGCCCACAATGCACTACGCCATCGCAGTGTCATCCAGGCGCTGTGATTGGCCAAGCATGCACTGTGACCCCGCATGCTTGGCCAATCACAGCGCCGGCAGTGAGGAGAGCAATGATTGGCCACAGGCAGGATGCCTGTGGCCAATTATTGCTGAGGGTGTTTAGTACACGCCCCACACTATAAAAGGCCGCCAGCACGGCGGCCTAGTGTAGTGTGTTCCGGAGCAGGGAAAGACAAGCATAGGCAGGGACAGTGACATTTATTTCTTTCTTGCTTAACCTGGATTCCTTTAGTTTAGGGAAAGAGAAGGATAGGTAGGGAGAGTGTCAGTGTGTTTTACTGTGCGAGTCCTTGTTTCTAGGGACAAAGAAGGAAAGTGAGGGGATTTCTCCTTGTGCTATAGTGTGCTTTAAAAAAACATTTTTTCTAGGGACAGAAAACTGTAGGTAGGGAGAGTGTCAGTTTCTTTCACTGTGCCAGTCCTTGTTTCTAGGGACAAAGAAGGAAAGTGAGGGGATTTCTCCTTGTGCTATAGTGTGCTTTAAAAAAACATTTTTTCTAGGGACAGAAAACTGTAGGTAGGGAGAGTGTCAGTTTCTTTCACTGTGCCAGTCCTTGTTTCTAGGAACAAAGAAGGAAAGTGAGGGGATTTCTCCTTGTGCTATAGTGTGCTTTAAAAAAACATTTTTTCTAGGGACAGAAAACTGTAGGTAGGGAGAGTGTCAGTTTCTTTCACTGTGCCAGTCCTTGTTTCTAGGGACAAAGAAGGAAAGTGAGGGGATTTCTCCTTGTGCTATAGTGTGCTTTAAAAAAACATTTTTTCTAGGGACAGAAAACTGTAGGTAGGGAGAGTGTCAGTTTCTTTCACTGTGCCAGTCCTTGTTTCTAGGGACAAAGAAGGAAAGTGAGGGGATTTCTCCTTGTGCTATAGTGTGCTTTAAAAAAACATTTTTTCTAGGGACAGAAAACTGTAGGTAGGGAGAGTGTCAGTTTCTTTCACTGTGCCAGTCCTTGTTTCTAGGGACAAAGAAGGAAAGTGAGGGGATTTCTCCTTGTGCTATAGTGTGCTTTAAAAAAACATTTTTTCTAGGGACAGAAAACTGTAGGTAGGGAGAGTGTCAGTTTCTTTCACTGTGCCAGTCCTTGTTTCTAGGGACAAAGAAGGAAAGTGAGGGGATTTCTCCTTGTGCTATAGTGTGCTTTAAAAAAACATTTTTTCTAGGGACAGAAAACTGTAGGTAGGGAGAGTGTCAGTTTCTTTCACTGTGCCAGTCCTTGTTTCTAGGGACAAAGAAGGAAAGTGAGGGGATTTCTCCTTGTGCTATAGTGTGCTTTAAAAAAACATTTTTTCTAGGGACAGAAAACTGTAGGTAGGGAGAGTGTCAGTTTCTTTCACTGTGCCAGTCCTTGTTTCTAGGGACAAAGAAGGAAAGTGAGGGGATTTCTCCTTGTGCTATAGTGTGCTTTAAAAAAACATTTTTTCTAGGGACAGAAAACTGTAGGTAGGGAGAGTGTCAGTTTCTTTCACTGTGCCAGTCCTTGTTTCTAGGGACAAAGAAGGAAAGTGAGGGGATTTCTCCTTGTGCTATAGTGTGCTTTAAAAAAACATTTTTTCTAGGGACAGAAAACTGTAGGTAGGGAGAGTGTCAGTTTCTTTCACTGTGCCAGTCCTTGTTTCTAGGGACAAAGAAGGAAAGTGAGGGGATTTCTCCTTGTGCTATAGTGTGCTTTAAAAAAACATTTTTTCTAGGGACAGAAAACTGTAGGTAGGGAGAGTGTCAGTTTCTTTCACTGTGCCAGTCCTTGTTTCTAGGGACAAAGAAGGAAAGTGAGGGGATTTCTCCTTGTGCTATAGTGTGCTTTAAAAAAACATTTTTTCTAGGGACAGAAAACTGTAGGTAGGGAGAGTGTCAGTTTCTTTCACTGTGCCAGTCCTTGTTTCTAGGGACAAAGAAGGAAAGTGAGGGGATTTCTCCTTGTGCTATAGTGTGCTTTAAAAAAACATTTTTTCTAGGGACAGAAAACTGTAGGTAGGGAGAGTGTCAGTTTCTTTCACTGTGCCAGTCCTTGTTTCTAGGGACAAAGAAGGAAAGTGAGGGGATTTCTCCTTGTGCTATAGTGTGCTTTAAAAAAACATTTTTTCTAGGGACAGAAAACTGTAGGTAGGGAGAGTGTCAGTTTCTTTCACTGTGCCAGTCCTTGTTTCTAGGGACAAAGAAGGAAAGTGAGGGGAATTCTCCTTGTGCTATAGTGTGCCAAAGCATTCCTCATCAACCATCTTTGAAATCCTTGTTTTTTGGACAGTCAGGGAAATTGTCGTTGTGCTATTCTGTGCAAAAGCAATAATCCTCAACCATATTTAGAAATCCTTAAGTAAAGGGACAGAGAAGGACACCTGAAGGTAGCCCTTATTGCTTTTTTCCCATCTCCCTGCAGGCCATCTATTAGAATGTCTGGAAGGCAAACAAGGAGAGGCAGACAGTCAGGAGGCAATAAAAGAGGGCAAGCAGGCTTTGTGTCTGGGGGCAACAGTGCTGGTCGTGGACGTGGTGCATTGTCATCAGCACATGGCCACAGAGGCGTTGCTATGGGGGTGCGGGGGGTGCGGGCCGCACCCGGGTGACACCCGCCAGAGGGGTGACACCGGGGCCGCCGCTACACACAGTTGTTACTTGCAGAGCTGCAGCAGAGCGTTGCTAGTGTGCCTGCCACGCTCCTGCATCGAGCCGGCACAAGTTTTTCAGTCACTTCCCTGTCAGGCAGTTCCGGCTGACATGACATCATGATCTATAGGCAGAGAAGCGCGGCGCGGGAATGAACAACAGTCAGCGCCGCGGTAGGAAGAAAGGACTCGAGGAACCAGGAGGAGGCTGACCGCCCGGGAGCCTGGGATAAGGGAAGAGACCGGAGAGGAGGAGCCCATCTTACAGTAAGCGGCAGCAGCACTAAACACTCGGTCTGTGCACACACACACAGCACATGCCATTCCCTCAGATAAAGCCTCAAGCTGTGCTGTCTGTGCCACCAGTGAGAATGGCAGTGCCGGCTCTGTCACCCCCCCACCCCCTTCTCTGTCACCCCCCCACCCCCTCCCTCTCTGTCACCCCCCTCTGTCACACCCCCCACCCCCTCCCTCTCTGTCACCCCCCACCCCCCTTCTGTCTCACCCCCCCACTCCCTCTCTGTCACCCCCCCACCCCCCTCTCTGTCACCCCCCACCCCCTCCCTCTTTGGCACCCCCCTCTGTCACACCCCCACCCCCTCCCTCTCTGTCACCCCCCACCCCCCTTCTGTCTCACCCCCCACTCCCTCTCTGTCACCCCCCACCTCTCTGTCACCCCCCACCCCCCTTCTGTCTCACGCCCCCCACTCCCTCTCTGTCACCCCCCCACCCCTCCCTCTCTGTCACCCCCCTCTGTCACCCCCCTCTGTCACCCCCCCCACCCCCTTCTGTCTCACCCCACCCTCTCTGTCACCCCCCCACCCCCCTCTCTGTCACCCCCCTCCCCCTCCCTCTCTTTCCCCCCCACCCCCCTCTCTATCACACCCCCCACCCCCTCCCTCTCTTCCCCCCACCCCTCCCTCTCTGTCACCCCCCTCTGTCACACCCCCACCCCCTTCTGTCTCACCCCCACCCTCTCTGTCACCCCCCCCACCCCCTCCCTCTATTTACCCCCCACCCCCCTCTCTGTCACCCCCCCTCCCCCTCCCTCTTTTTCCCCCCCACCCCCCTCTCTGTAACACCCCCCACCCCCTCCTTCTTTTCCCCCCACCCCCTCCCTCTCTGTCACCCCCCTCTGTCACACCCACACCCCCTCTGTCTCACCCCCACCCCCCTCCCTCTGTCTCACCCCACCCCTTCCCTCTGTCTCACCCCACCCCCTCCCTCTGTCTCACCCCTCCCTCCCTGTCTCACCCTCACCCCCACCCTCTCTGTCACCCCCACCCCCTTCCTCTCTGTCTCCCCCCCACCCCCTCCCTCTCTGTCTCACCCCCACCCCCTCCCTCTCTGTCTCAGCTCCACCCCCTCCCTCTCTGTCTCACCCCCACCCCCTCCCTCTCTGTCTCATCCCCATCCCCTCCCTCTCTGTCACCCCTCCTCTCTGTCACCCCCTCCCTCCCTCTCTGTCTCACCCCCTCCATCTCTGTCTTACCCTCACCCCTCCCTCTCTGTCTCACCCCCTCTCTGTCTCACCCCACCCCCTCCATCTCTGTCTCACCCCCACCATCTCTGTCCCACCCCTCTCCCTTTCTCTCACCCCCACCCCTTTATCTCTCTCACCCCCTCTCTATCACCCCCACCCTTCTCTCTCTACCCCCCTTCTGTCTCTAACCTTCCACCCCCTCTTTCCCTTTTAGGGCAAATTCACACTAAATCAGCATGAAATCAAAGATCAGCCGGAGCAATTTGGCACTCCAGCCACTCTGCATTGCAGGCTGCTAGGGGCAGTATGATTAAGAGTTCAGTGCATCATACTTCCCCCCTGTTATTTTTTTTGTACAAACTTTGTTTGAAGTGTATATAATGTACATTTTATTCTCCAAAATGTCGGGCAGCACGCTGTCATTTCAGGTTCTCAAAAAAAAAGAAATGCATTCTGTTAGTAGTTTTTCTATGTTTTCTCAGTGTATAAAAAAAGTTGTGGGGGGTTGGCAATGCTGTTTGGGGGAGGGGGCACTTCAGAGTCCAGTGCCTATAGGCTCCTGAGATGTGAATTCCGCCCTGATGGATAGAGAGAGAGAAAAGGAGAAGAAAGGAGAATAGCGAGAAAACAGTAGGGTAAAAAATATTTGGAAAAAGTTATGGGGGGGGGGGGGGGTGACACCATATTTTACCGCACCAGGTGACACCAACCCTAGTGACGCCACTGCATGGCCATGGGACACGCTTGTCCTTCTTTTCGGCAGCTGGACATGTTGAGCCACATCATGCCGAAGACTTGGTAGAGTGGATGACCAAGCCCTCCTCCTCCTCCTCATCCTCTCTCACCCAGGCTCAGGGTACTGGCAAAGCAGCTGCCAAAGCGTCCTCTTCCCTGGTATCAATGTCAGACTCATCATCAGTCACTCCTTCCCTAGACCCACCATGTCCTCCTCCTGAGGAGTCCCCCGAACTGTTTGAGCACAGTGTTGGGTACATGCTCCAGGAGGATGCCCAGCGTTTCGAAGGGTCTGATGATGAAACCCAGCTACAGGAAGGCAGTAGCGTGAGAGCAGACAGAGGGGATGCTCAAGAAGGACACCAATCTGGCAGTCATGTTCCAGCAGCTGCAGCATACTGCCAGATTGGCTCCAGTGATGAGGAGGGAGGGGATGATGAGGTCACTGACTCCACGTGGGTGCCTAATAGGAGAGAGGAGGAGGAGGAGGATGAGGAGGAGGCACATCTCCAACGAGGCAGGATGCCCTTTGGTGGCCAGCGTAAGGGCAGTACAACGACGGAATCACACCGCAGAGCTCCGCCTGTGCAGGGCGCTGCCTCTGCCCGTCATTCAAAAAGTTCCTTGGTGTGGGCCTTTTTTGAGGCTAGTGCATCAGATCGCACAGCTGCTGTTTGCAACATATGTCTCAAGCGTATATCGCGTGGCCAAAACATCAGCCGCTTGGGTACCACATGCCTGACCAGACATATGTTGACCTGCCATGCAGCTCGTTGGCAAGCCTACCTCAAAGACCCACACCAAAGAACAAAGCGGACCTCTCCTTGCACCGCATCAGCTGGGATCTCCAACCCCACTATAACTTCAGTCCTCTCTGAAACATGCACTGAGAGGAATGAAGGTGTAGAATTAGGTGTGTCACAGCCAAGTACTTGCGGCCACTCTGCTAGCAGTACACCGACGTCCGATTCTAGCAGGCAAATTTCCCTGCCCCAGCTGCTGGACCGTCGAAAGAAGTTCACTCCCAGCCATCCACATGCCCAGCGGTTGAATGCTGGCCTGGCTAAATTGCTAGCGCTTCAACTGCTGCCTTTTCAGTTGGTAGACTCGGCCCCCTTCCGTGAGTTTGTGCAATGTGCGGTTCCTCAGTGGCAGGTTCCCAAACGCCACTTTTTCTCACGGAAGGCTATTCCGGCTCTCTACCGGCATGTGGAAGGCAATGTCTTGGCCTCGCTGGACAGGGCGGTCAGCGGTAAGGTGCATATTACCGCTGACTCATGGTCCAGCAGGCATGGACAGGGACGTTACCTTTCTTTCACGGCCCATTGGGTCACTCTTTTGGCAGCTGGGAAGGATGCAGGACAAGGTGCAGTAGTGTTGGAGGTTGTTCCACCGCCACGCCTCCAAAATGCTACTACTGGTTGTGACACACCTCTCTCCTCCACCCCCTCCTCTTCTTCTTCCTCCATGGCCTCTTCCTGTGGTTTGTCCTATGAACCAGCGGTGCTCCGTAGCCGTTCACGGGGCTACGCAAGTACGCAGGCAAAAAGATGCCATGCCGTGCTTGCGCTGGTGTGTTTGGGGGACAGAAGCCACACTGGGGCAGAGGTCCTGTCTGCTCTGCAGGGCCAGGCCGAGAGGTGGTTGACGCCACGCCAGCTTAAGCCAGGAATGGTGGTTTGCGACAATGGCACCAACCTCCTCTCCGCCCTCCGACAGGGACAACTGACCCATGTGCCCTGTGTGGCTCACGTCCTTAACCTGGTGGTGCAGCGGTTCTTGGGCAGGTACCCGGGCTTACAGGATGTCCTGAGGCAGGCCAGGAAAGTCTGTGTGCATTTCCGCAGATCTTATAATGCCAGTGCTCGCCTGGCTGAGCTGCAAAAGGAGTTGAACCTGCCCAAGAACCGCCTTATATGTGACATGCCCACCAGGTGGAACTCAACGTTGGCCATGCTGCAGCGGCTGCACACGCAGCAGAGGGCCATCAATGAGTACCTGTGCGACTACGGCACCAGGACAGGGTCAGGGGAGCTTGGTTTTTTTTCTCCACGCCAGTGGGGCATGATCAGGGATGCATGCACTGTCCTGGCACCATTTGAGGAGGCCACGAGGATGGTGAGCAGTGACAGTGCATGCATCAGTGACACTGTACCTCTTGTCCACCTGTTGGAGCACACGCTGCGTGGAATAATGGACAGGGCACTTGAGGCAGAACAGAGGCAGGAAGAGGAGGACTTCCTTGCCTCTCAAGGCCCCCTTTACCCAGACAGTGTTCCTTCTGTCCCACCCATCGCACAGGAAGAGGAGGAGGAGGAGGATTGTGTCAGCATGGAGGTGGAAGCTGGCACTCAGCATCATCAGCAGCAGTCTTTTAGGGATGATTTACAGTCCCAAGAAACCAGTGGACTTGTACGTGGCTGGGAGGAGGTGGCTGCGGATCATGTCGTCCTTAGTGACCCAGAGGACTCCGGAGCGAATGCCTCAGCAAACCTACGCTGCATGGCCTCCCTGATCCTGCAAAGTCTGCGGAAGGATCCTCGTATTCTTCGGATCAAGGAGAGGGACCATTACTGGCTGGCCACTCTCCTTGATCCACGGTACAAGGGTAAGGTTGCGGACCTTATGTTACCTTCGCAGAGGGAGCAGAGGATGAGACAACTCCGGGAGGCCTTGCAGAAAGGTCTGTGCAACGCGTTCCCAGAGACTGGGAGGTTACAAACTCCTGGTCCTGGACAACGAGTTGCTGAGGCTTCGGCCAGTCAAAGAAGGAGCGGTGGGGAAGGTGGCCGTCTGACCGATGCGTTCAGACAATTCTTTAGTCCGCAGCCCCAAAGTATGATCGGTTCCAGCAACCATCGCCAGCGTCTGATAAACATGGTGCAGGAATATCTAGGGGCAAGGTCAGACTTGGACACCTTCCCCACCGAAAATCCTCTGGCTTACTGGGTCTTGAGGATGGATCACTGGCCAGAGCTTGCACAGTATGCAATTGAGCTACTGGCCTGTCCTGCATCCAGCGTTCTTTCGGAACGCACATTCAGTGCTGCTGGAGGATTTGTCACGGATCACAGGGTGCGCCTGTCCACCGACTCGGTTGATCGACTGACTTTCATCAAGATGAACCAGTCTTGGATCACCACCAGCTACCACACACCTGATGCTGATATAACAGACTAATTGATTTTAACATGTCACATCCCTTCAAGACTGATGCTGATGCTGAGTGCCTGTGCTGTTATGTTGACTGGCTATCCTCCTCCTCCGAGTCCTCAATGATACGATTGATGATGATAGCTTGGAAGATCATTTTTGTTTATGGGTGCCGCCACCAGTGGCTAAGGCCCAATTTTTCAGCCCCTGTTTTACAGGGGCGTGTAATTACAATTTTTTTAGCAATAATTTGCCATAGGGCTCATTGCTGTGCTCCAAGTACAGTATCTGTGAGGGGTTGGAGTGTTGTGGCACCAGTGCCTAAGGCCCAATTTTTCAGCCCCTGTTTAACAGGGGCGTGTCATTACAATTTTTGAAGCAATACTTTGCAACAGGGCTCATTGCTGTGCTCCAAGTACAGTATCTGTGAGGGGTTGTAGTGTTGTGCCACCAGTGCCTAAGGCCCAATTTTTCAGCCCCTGTTCAACAGGGGCATGCAATTACAATTCTTGATGTAATAATTCACAGCAGGGCCCATTGCTGCACCCACCAAGAGTAACTCTGAGGGCTTACAGTGTTGTGGCAACACCACCACCACCACCACCACCACGAAAGGCCCAATTTTTCAGCCCCTGTTCAACAGGGGCATGCAATTACAATTCTTGATCTAATAATTCACAGCAGGGCCCATTGCTGCACCCACCAAGAGTAACTGTCAGGGCTTACAGTGTTGTGGCACCAGCACCACCATCAAAGGCCCAATTTTTACTACCACTGTTCAACAATTATATGTAATTAAAATTCCTGATATAATAGTTGACAGCAGGGCGTTCCAGCACCAACCAAGAGTAACTGTGAGTGCTTACAGTGTTGTGCCAACACCAACAACTAAGGGGCCTATTTCTGCAGAGTATATACGGCAGGTCCCTACTTTCAAACATCCAACTTACAAACGACTCCTACTTGCAAACGCAAGAAGACAACAGGAAGTGAGAGGAAATCTACCCCTAGGAAGGAAAATTCTCTCCTGTAAGAATAAATATGGGAGAAAGGTGTCTCCTCTGTACTGATGCTTTATCAGCAATCCTTGTTTCAAGAAAAACACCACATTTCAAAAACAGTTGACATTGGGACGGAAAGTGAGGTGAAATGTTCTGAACAGGGGCACAGACAGCAAAACAAATGTTACAGGGGTGATAACCCTTACCTATGTTTTCCAAAAAGTTTAAAAATAGATTTTTGGGCTGGAGCTACACTTCAACAATGTACCTGTTCAAAATTACAAACAGATTCTACATAAGAACAAACCTACAGTCCCTGTCTTGTATGCACCGCCTGTATACGGCTGTTCAGAGTATATAGGGCCTTTTTTATTTTATGTGCGGGGTTCCCCTTAATATCCATACAAGACCCAAAGGGGCTGGTAATGGGCTGGGGTAGGGGGGGGGTCATGGGGTAGCTATGCCATTTTTCTTAAAGATTTTCATCCATATTACCGGGACCAGACATTACATTAAAGCCGCAAGCAGTTTTAAATGGCTTTTTTTTCCTTTAGAAGTGTCATTTTGTGCAGGGACAGTTCTAAACACGGGAAACACGTGGCACTTCACAGGCATACTTTAGACACCCCCCAGGTACGATATTTAAAGGAATATTTGACTTTTTTTTTTTCACTTTATGCATCATTAAAATGACTGCTCCCGAAAAACGACCGTTTTTAAAACTTCTTTTTGCATTGATACATGTCCCCTGGTGCAGAACCCGGGTTCCCAAACCCTTTTTAGGACAATAACATGCATAATAGTTGTTATAATTAGCACTTTAGAATTCGAACGTTCGCATCCATTGTATTTAATAGGGTTCTAATGTTCGTACGAACTTTCGGTCCGTTCGCGGGTTCTGGTGCGAACCGAACCCGGGGGTGTTCGGCTCATCACTAGTTCTGACATGAACAAACATATGTGAACATTGGCCCTAAGTGGGAAGTCTGGCCCAAACTTTGCACTGCTTCCCCCTTCCAAGTGATAATGCTCAGTGCCTGGCAATAGGTTGCTCATACAGCAAGCATTGCATCATGGGATGGGTATACACTCACCGGCCACTTTATTAGGTACACCTGTTTAATTGCTTGGTAACACAAATTGCTAATCAGTAGAGTTGAGCGGACACCTGGATGTTCGGGTTCGACGGGTTCGGCCGAACTTCGGAAAAAAGTTCGGGTTCGGGACCGAACTTTAACCCGAACCCGGACCCGAACCCGAACCCCATTGAAGTCAATGGGGACCCGGACTTCTAAGGACTAAAAAGGCTCTAAAAAAGTAATGGAGAGGGCTGCAAATGGCAGCAAAATGTTGTTAAGAGCATGGCAAGTGCTCTGCAAACAAATGTGGATAGGGAAATAACTTAAAATAACATAAAAAAAATAAAAAATAAAATAAAAAATCTTGACCTAGGAGGACGAGGTCCATATGGAGTAGGAGGTTGAGGTGGCGGTGGATGTGGCTGTGTAGGTGGAAGCGGCGGTGGAGGAGGACGAGGTAGCCAACACTGATTCAAAAATACAACAATGGCTGGGTAAGGCCGGTGATGTGTCGAATTCTGTCCCCCGTCAAATAGTGTCCACCCTGTACTGCGCTTGCTCAGTATGTAGGACAAGGGGATTTCGAAAATCTCCCAAGACGAACGGCGCCTGCGTGGTGAGTTCAGGTGAAGGCCACACCATCCGTGGTTCAAGCCGAGCCAAGTGAGGCCGTGCCCGAAGTGTGGCGATCGAACCGAGCCCGTGAGGGGCCCTGTTACTATGTGCTACCGTATGTCCACTTGGATGGTGGGGCTTGAACCTGCACTCACAGCGCAGGCACCGTTCATCTTCGGAGATTTTGTGAATCTCCTTGTCCTCTGTACTGCGCAAGCGCTGCGCCTTCGCAGTATGGGCCGGACACAATCCGATGGCCGGACAGTTTTTGTCACAACACCGGTATACATGTCTATTCTGCACAAGGTACGGACAAGTCCTGTGGGATCCATGCCTGGTTCATTTTAATGAACGTGAGCTTGTCCACATTGGCTCTGGACAGGCGGCTGCGCTTGTCTGTGATAATGCCCCCTGCCGTGCTAAATACACGTTCAGATAATACACTGGCTGCAGGGCAGGCCAGCACCTCCAAGGCATAAAGGGCAAGCTCAGGCCATGTGCCCAATTTGGAGACCCAGAAGTTAAAGGGGGCAGACCCGTCATCCAGTACGTGTAGGCCTATGGACACATACTGCTCAACCATGTTGGTGAAATGCTGCCTCCTGCTAAGACGTTCCATCTCAGCTGGTGGTGCTGGTTGTTGTGGCGTGCTGACAAAGCTTTTCCACATTTCAGCCATGCTAACCCTGCCTTCTGAGGTGCTGTCGGTGCCCCGTCTGCGTTGGCGACCTCTTCCTCCTCCTCTGCCTTCGCCTTGTGCTTCCACCGTACGCCCGCTGTCAGGTGGGAACGCCACCAGCAGCGCATCTACCAGCGTGCGCTTGTACTCGCGCATCTTACGATCCCGCTACAGTGAGGGAATTAAGGACGGTACGTTGTCCTTGTAACGGGGATCCAGCAGGGTGGTCACCCAGTAATCAGCACCAGTTAAAATGTGGGCAACTCGGCGGTCATTGCGGAAACACTGCAGGATGTAATCGCTCATGTGTGCCAGGCTGCCCAGAGGCAAAGAAAAGCTGTCCTCTGTGGGAGGTGTATCGTCTGTGTCCTCTGTATCCCCCAGCCACGCACCAGTGATGGCCACGAGCTGGTCTGGGTGCCACCCTGCTGTGAAAATGGCTCCTCCTCCTCCTCCTCCTCCATCTCCTCCTCCACCTCGTCATCCTCCAGAACTGTGCCCTTTCTGCCGGACAATTGTGTACCTGGCGTTTGTTGGTGCAGGAACCCACCCTCGTAGCCACTTGTGAAAGACTGCCCTGAAAGCCTTTGAAATGATCCCGCTTCCTCCTCCTCCTCCTCATCCTCCTGTGCCACATCCTCTTCCATCATCGCCCGAAGCGTTTTTTCAAGGAGGCATAGAACTGGGATAGTAACGCTAAGAACGGCGTCATTGGCACTGGACATGTTGGTGGAGTACTCGAAACAGCGCAACAAGGCACACAGGTCTCGCATGGAGGCCCAGTTATTGGTGGTGAAGTGGTGCTGTTCCGCAGAGCGACTCACGCGTGATTGCTGCAGCTGAAACTCCACTATCGCCTGCTGCTGCTCGCACAGTCTGGCCAGCATGTGCAAGGTGGAGTTCCACCTTGTGGGCACGTCACATATGAGGCGGTGAGCGGGAAGGCCGAAGTTACGCTGCAGCGCTGACAGGCGAGCAGCAGCAGGGTGAGAACGCCGAAAGTGCACACACACAGCCCGCACTTTCTGCAGCAGCTCTGGCATATTGGGGTAATTTTTAAGGAACCTCTGGACCACCAAGTTCAGCACATGCGCCAGGCAAGGGATGTGCGTCAAACTGGCTAGGCCCAGAGCTGCTACGAGATTTCGCCCATTATCGCACACCACCAGGCCGGGCTTGAGGCTCACTGACAGCAACCACTCATTGGTCTGTTGTTCCATGTCCCTCCACAACTCCTGCGCGGTGTGGGGTTTTTCCCCCAAACAGGAAAGTTTTAAAACTGCCTGCTGTCGTTTACCCCTGGCTGTGCTGAAGTTGGTGGTGAAGGTGTTACGCTGACCGGATGAGGAGGCGGTAGAGGATGAGGAAGCGGAGTAGGAGGAGTTAGCAACAGGAGGCAAACTGAAGCGCCCTGCAATCCTCGGTGGTGGAAGGACATGCGCCAAACTGCTATCTGCCTCAGGCCCAGCCGCCACTGCATTTACCCAGTGTGCTGTTAGGGAGATATAACGTCCCTGACCGTGCTTACTGGTCCACGCATCCGTAGTTAAGTGGACCTTGCCACAGATGGCGTTGCACAGTGCACACCTGATTTTGTCCCCCACTTGGTTGTGCAGGGAAGGGATGGCTCGCCTGGAAAAATAGTGGCGGCTGGGCACGACGTACTGTGGGACAGCCAATGCCATCAGGCTTTTAAAACTCTGCGTCTCCACCAGACGGAATGACAGCATTTCAAAGGCCAGGAGTTTTGAAATGCTGGCATTCAGGGCCAGGGATCGTGGGTGGCTAGGGGGGTACTTCCTCTTCCGCTCCAATGTTTGGGAGATAGAGAGCTGAACGCTTCCATGGGACATTGTGGAGATGGTTGGTGACCCAGGTGGTAGTGTTGCTGGCAGATCCTCTGTTTGCGGGGTGGCAGGTGCCACTGTCACTACAGAGGTGGATGAAGAGGCCGAGACTGCAGCAGAAGAGGAAGCAGGAGGAGCCAGAGACCTTTCTTGGTTTTTGAGGTGTCTACTCCACTGCAGCTCGTGCTTTGCACTTAGATGCCTGGTCATGCAGGTTGTGCTCAGATTGAGAACGTTTATGCCTCGCTTCAGGCTCTGATTGCACAGTGTGCAAACCACTCGTGTCTTGTCATCAGCACATTGTGTGAAGAACTGCCACGCTGGGGAACTCCTTGGACCTGGCTTTGGTGTGCTCGGTCCCTTGCTGCGTTGGGCAGTAGCAGACATACTGTCTAGCTGACAGACGCTCCGCTTTTGCACCCTGCTCCCTCTTCTGCTGTGCTGGTGGCTCTGTGCGACCACCGCCTCTTCCTCCAAACTACACTGGTCACCTGCATAACGTTGATTCCATGTGGGGTCGAGGACCTCATCGTCCTCCACATCATCTTCCACCCAGTCTTCACCCCTGCCCTCCTTGTCTGTCTGCACAATTGCGAAAGCAGCAGCAGTTGGCACCTGTGTTTCGTCATCATCCGAGACGTACTGCGATGGTCCTCCCATGTACTCATCATGAAACATAAGTGGTTGGGCATCGGTGCACTCAATCTCTTCCACTTCTGGGGCAGGGCTAGGTGGATGGCCCTGGGAAACCCTGCTAACAGAGTCATCGAAAAGCAGAAGAGACTGCTGCATGATTTGGGTCTCAGACTGCTTGGCTGATTTGCAAGGGGGTGAGGTGAAAGACTGATGGACATGGGTTTCAGGTGCCAACTCTGTTCTTTCATCAGAAGAGTGGGTGGGAGACAATGTGAAGGAACCCGAGGCACTGTCAGCAACCCAATCTACTATCGCCTGTACTTGTCCTGGCCTAAACATTTGTACAGCCTCATTAGGCGCGACAAAATACCGCCGCAGGCTCGGTCGCCTACTCGCACCTGAGGAAGGTGTTTCACTTGTGCGTGTATCTGGCACAGATCCACCACGTCCTCTCCCTGCAACAGGAGCTCCACCAGCAGCACCACGACCGGGGCCACCACGTCCCTTTGACCTTCTCCTCATATTTTCCAAATTTAGGATCTTGCCCTAAATGGGTGTTCTTGGAAGAGCAGAACACACCCACAGTACGTAACCGCTGAATCGCACAGCTACAGAACTGCAGAAAATGCTATTCAAAAAAAATGTTGTTTTTTTAGTATAGCACAGTAGGAGAAAACTATATAGAAATTGTTTATTTCACATACCTCCAAATATGTATAACACACTGCAAACTATTTTTTGTGCCCCTAAACGGCATTTTTTGGAAGAGCAGAACACACCCACAGTACGTAACCGCTGAATCGCACAGCTACAGAACTGCAGAAAATGCTATTAAAAAAAAATGTTGTTTTTTTTAGTATAGCACAGTAGGAGAAAACTATATAGAAATTGTTTATTTCACACACCTCCAAATATGTATAACACACTGCAAACTATTTTTTGTGCCCCTAAACGGCGTTTTTTGGAAGAGCAGAACACACCCACAGTACGTAACCGCTGAATCGCACAGCTACAGAACTGCAGAAAATGCTATTCAAAAAAAATGTTGTTTTTTTAGTATAGCACAGTAGGAGAAAACTATATAGAAATTGTTTATTTCACACACCTCCAAATATGTATAACACACTGCAAACTATTTTTTGTGCCCCTAAACGGCGTTTTTTGGAAAAGCAGAACACACCCACAGTACGTAACCGCTGAATCGCACAGCTACAGAACTGCAGAAAATGCTATTCAAAAAAAATGTTGTTTTTTTAGTATAGCACAGTAGGAGAAAACTATATAGAAATTGTTTATTTCACACACCTCCAAATATGTATAACACACTGCAAACTATTTTTTGTGCCCCTAAACGGCGTTTTTTGGAAGAGCAGAACACACCCACAGTACGTAACCGCTGAATCGCACAGCTACAGAACTGCAGAAAATGCTATTAAAAAAAAATGTTGTTTTTTTAGTATAGCACAGTAGGAGAAAACTATATAGAAATTGTTTATTTCACACACCTCCAAATATGTATAACACACTGCAAACTATTTTTTGTGCCCCTAAACGGCGTTTTTTGGAAGAGCAGAACACACCCACAGTACGTAACCGCTGAATCGCACAGCTACAGAACTGCAGAAAATGCTATTCAAAAAAAATGTTGTTTTTTTAGTATAGCACAGTAGGAGAAAACTATATAGAAATTGTTTATTTCACACACCTCCAAATATGTATAACACACTGCAAACTATTTTTTGTGCCCCTAAACGGCGTTTTTTGGAAGAGCAGAACACACCCACAGTACGTAACCGCTGAATCGCACAGCTACAGAACTGCAGAAAATGCTATTCAAAAAAAATGTTGTTTTTTTAGTATAGCACAGTAGGAGAAAACTATATAGAAATTGTTTATTTCACATACCTCCAAATATGTATAACACACTGCAAACTATTTTTTGTGCCCCTAAACGGCGTTTTTTGGAAGAGCAGAACACACCCACAGTACGTAACCGCTGAATCGCACAGCTACAGAACTGCAGAAAATGCTATTCAAAAAAAATGTTGTTTTTTTAGTATAGCACAGTAGGAGAAAACTATATAGAAATTGTTTATTTCACACACCTCCAAATATGTATAACACACTGCAAACTATTTTTTGTGCCCCTAAACGGCGTTTTTTGGAAAAGCAGAACACACCCACAGTACGTAACCGCTGAATCGCACAGCTACAGAACTGCAGAAAATGCTATTCAAAAAAAATGTTGTTTTTTTAGTATAGCACAGTAGGAGAAAACTATATAGAAATTGTTTATTTCACACACCTCCAAATATGTATAACACACTGCAAACTATTTTTTGTGCCCCTAAACGGCGTTTTTTGGAAGAGCAGAACACACCCACAGTACGTAACCGCTGAATCGCACAGCTACAGAACTGCAGAAAATGCCATTAAAAAAAAATGTTGTTTTTTTAGTATAGCACAGTAGGAGAAAACTATATAGAAATTGTTTATTTCACACACCTCCAAATATGTATAACACACTGCAAACTATTTTTTGTGCCCCTAAACGGCGTTTTTTGGAAAAGCAGAACACACCCACAGTACGTAACCGCTGAATCGCACAGCTACAGAACTGCAGAAAATGCTATTCAAAAAAAATGTTGTTTTTTTAGTATAGCACAGTAGGAGAAAACTATATAGAAATTGTTTATTTCACACACCTCCAAATATGTATAACACACTGCAAACTATTTTTTGTGCCCCTAAACGGCGTTTTTTGGAAGAGCAGAACACACCCACAGTACGTAACCGCTGAATCGCACAGCTACAGAACTGCAGAAAATGCCATTAAAAAAAAATGTTGTTTTTTTAGTATAGCACAGTAGGAGAAAACTATATAGAAATTGTTTATTTCACACACCTCCAAATATGTATAACACACTGCAAACTATTTTTTGTGCCCCTAAACGGCGTTTTTTGGAAGAGCAGAACACACCCACAGTACGTAACCGCTGAATCGCACAGCTACAGAACTGCAGAAAATGCTATTCAAAAAAAATGTTGTTTTTTTAGTATAGCACAGTAGGAGAAAACTATATAGAAATTGTTTATTTCACACACCTCCAAATATGTATAACACACTGCAAACTATTTTTTGTGCCCCTAAACGGCGTTTTTTGGAAGAGCAGAACACACCCACAGTACGTAACCGCTGAATCGCACAGCTACAGAACTGCAGAAAATGCTATTCAAAAAAAATGTTGTTTTTTTAGTATAGCACAGTAGGAGAAAACTATATAGAAATTGTTTATTTCACACACCTCCAAATATGTATAACACACTGCAAACTATTTTTTGTGCCCCTAAACGGCGTTTTTTGGAAGAGCAGAACACACCCACAGTACGTAACCGCTGAATCGCACAGCTACAGAACTGCAGAAAATGCTATTCAAAAAAAATTTTGTTTTTTTAGTATAGCACAGTAGGAGAAAACTATATAGAAATTGTTTATTTCACACACCTCCAAATATGTATAACACACTGCAAACTATTTTTTGTGCCCCTAAACGGCGTTTTTTGGAAGAGCAGAACACACCCACAGTACGTAACCGCTGAATCGCACAGCTACAGAACTGCAGAAAATGCTATTCAAAAAAAATTTTGTTTTTTTAGTATAGCACAGTAGGAGAAAACTATATAGAAATTGTTTATTTCACACACCTCCAAATATGTATAACACACTGCAAACTATTTTTTGTGCCCCTAAACGGCGTTTTTTGGAAGAGCAGAACACACCCACAGTACGTAACCGCTGAATTGCACAGCTACAGAACTGCAGAAAATGCTATTCAAAAAAAATGTTGTTTTTTTAGTATAGCACAGTAGGAGAAAACTATATAGAAATTGTTTATTTCACACACCTCCAAATATGTATAACACACTGCAAACTATTTTTTGTGCCCCTAAACGGCGTTTTTTGGAAGAGCAGAACACACCCACAGTACGTAACCGCTGAATCGCACAGCTACAGAACTGCAGAAAATGCTATTCAAAAAAAATGTTGTTTTTTTATGTGACAGCAGGAAGGTAAAGTCACCTGGTTGCATCCAGGGGGGTAGATATATTTCGCCCAGATTCAGGCTTTACGCTGACTTATACAGCTAGGTGGAGAGTTGTATAAGCCCAGCTGAGACTAGTGGGCTCATTGATGACTCATACCTCTAGGGAGAGGGCTGGGCGTCGTGCAGACAGGGAGTTGATGAGGCCAGCTGAAGCTTGTCAGCTCATTTAGGCCTCTATAAAAAACTCCCAGATTCATTAGATGTTAGCTCATGCCTGGAAGCAGACCTGTGTGGACTGTCTAGGGAGAGTGAACCCCTGTGCGGTGAGAGAAAGCCTGTGTGGCTATATTTTGCTTGGACATTTAAAACCAGGGACTAGGACAGCACTAGGCTGATCCCAGTCGTTAGTTAGGAAACCTGTAAGTTTAGTCAGAGGTCAAGTTGACCAGGATTTATTTTGTTTATGTTTTTTTTTGCCTTGCTGTGTTTTTGTCACTGTAAATAGAAAATAAACCGCACCTTTTTGATTTTGAAAACCACAACCTCCGTCTGCTGGGCCTGTTTTGGGTGGGGAGCCCATCCCGGGGGTCACACATACCCGCTGCCGAGCTAGCCCCCTCACAGTTGGTGGAGAACCAGTGGCAGTTTTTTTTTAAGCCAGCATGGAGGAGATACTGAAACAGCTGGCTCTAGCAAATGCCAATCAACAGCAGACAAATGCAGGTTTGCAAAGGAGCCTTGCAGCCCAGCAGCAAGCTCATCAACAGAGCCTTGCAACTTTACAACAGAGTCTGGAGGCTCAGCAACAAGCCCAACAGCAATCTGAGGCCCGCTTCATAGACCTGTTGCAGAAGCAAGAGCAGAGACTACAACAACAGATGGAAGCAGTAATGCAGCAACGTCCGCAGACCAGTGAGGAAAGCCGTCCCACTAATACCGCGTCCTTTGGGGTGAGTCGTTTATTGACAAAAATGACTGGAGAGGATGATCCAGAGGTATTTTTGACCACATTTGAAAGGACCGCTGAAAGAGAAAAGTGGCCTGAGGAGCAGTGGGCTGGACTAGTGGCTCCTCTGTTAACTGGTGAATCGCAGAAAGCTTACTATGACCTAGAGCCTAACCAAGCAAAAGACTATGTGATGCTAAAAGCTGAAATATTGGCAAGGCTGGGTGTCACCCTGGCTGTCCGGGCTCAGCGTGTGCATAACTGGACTTTCCAGCTTGGAAAACCCCCCAGGTCTCAAATGTATGATCTCATTCACCTGAGCAGAAAGTGGCTACAGCCAGAGACTTTGTCCGCACCAAAGATTGTGGAACGTGTTGTAATGGATCGGTTTTTGAGAGCTCTTCCTACTGCCATCCAAAAGTGGGTAAGCCATGGAGACCCAGAGACGGCCGATGGTCTTGTGGATCGTGTGGAGAAATACTTGGCTACAGAGAACCTGACGGCCTCTTCCAGAGACACTCGGACTTTCCACCCTAAGACCAGACCATCCCCAGGGGCGGATAAGAGGATTCCAAGGGGTGAGGGTGGAGAGAGTGAGAGGGTGGGAGCTCTACCCCAAGTTTGGCGAGAACAGCCTGGGAAATCAGCGGCTCAAGAGGCGGCAAGAAGGATCATTTGCTACCGCTGCCGGCAAGCGGGACATATTGCAGCAAATTGCCCGGTTTTGGGAGGAACCCATGCAGTGTGACTTTCTGACGGGCAGACGTCAGTCGCTGTGTGCGACAGTCGCATGCACTGCCATTCGGGGAACTGAGAAACATTTATGCAAAATGTGTATTAATGGTAGAAATGTTGTGGTATTGATGGATTCAGGTAGCCTTGTGACCCTGATAAAGGCTGAGTTAGTTAAAACAGAGGTCTCTGGGAATAGCAAGGTAGCCGTTATTTGTGTGCATGGGGACACCCGAGAGTATCCAGTGACTACGGTGTGTTTCGAGACCCCCAAAGGTACCCTCTCTCATCCAGTGGGCTTAGTATCTCAGTTACCGCATGACGCCATTGTGGGAAGGGATTTTCCGAAGTTCTGGGAACTGTGGGATGATCCTGAGCCCCCCACTGGTGCCCCTATGTACCAGGAATGTGATAGCCAGAACTCCCCTGAGAGTGGTGAGGACTCTCCGGAATTTCCCTTGTCAGTATTGGCAGGGGAGACTCAAGAAACTGGAGAGGAGCCCACCTCCTCAGACGAAAACCTACCGTCTGTGGAGTTTTCTGATCTTGAGGTTCACAGGGAAAACTTTGCCACAGAACAGTTGAAAGACCCCGCCCTAATAAAGGCACGGGAAAACGTAGTGAAAATAGATGGCGAGTTAGTGAACCCAGATAATACTGGCACTTACCCATACTTCAGCGTAGAGAAGGACCTACTGTATCGGGTGGCAAAAAGGGCAGAAGAAACCGTTGAGCAGCTTGTGGTGCCCAAACCTTACAGGAAGTTGGTGTTGGAGTTGGCCCATGGGCACATTCTTGGAGGTCATCTGGGGACAGAGAAAACCCGAGAGAGGGTATTACAGAGATTCTATTGGCCTGGGGTGATGAAGGACATAGAAAATTATTGTTCCTCCTGCCCTGTGTGTCAGAGGTCGGCCCCGATGCCACATTTCCGTAGCCCGCTGGTCCCTCTACCCATCATTGAGGTCCCGTTTGAGAGAATCGCAATGGATTTGGTAGGTCCTATAATCAAGTCCGCTAGGGGGCACCAGTACATATTGGTTATAATGGACTATGCCACCCGTTATCCAGAAGCGATCCCTCTCAGAAATACCTCGGCCAAAACCATAGCCAAAGAGCTATCTCTTGTTTTTAGCCGGGTGGGTATTTGTAAAGAACTGCTTACGGACCAAGGTACACCCTTTATGTCCCGGGTTATGAAAGAGCTGTGTAAATTGTTCAAAGTGACGCAATTGCGTACATCTGTGTATCACCCCCAAACCGATGGGCTGGTTGAAAGATTCAACAAAACCCTAAAACAAATGTTGAAGAAAGTGGTGGATAGAGATGGAAGGGATTGGGACTGTCTACTTCCTTATTTGATGTTTGCTATTAGGGAGGTGCCCCAATCCTCTACGGGATTCTCCCCCTTTGAGTTACTGTATGGGAGACACCCAAGAGGGCTGTTGGATATTGCCAAGGAAACTTGGGAAAGTGAGAGTTCTCCCCACAGGAGTGTGATTGAGCATGTCGCCCTGATGCAAGATCGAATTGCACAGGTAATGCCCATCGTGAAGGAACATTTGGCCCAAGCGCAGTTGGCACAGCAGAGAGTGTACAACCGTGGAGCCAAGACCCGTACCTTTTCCCCGGGGGATAGGATATTGGTACTTGTCCCTACGGTTGAAAGTAAATTCCTTGCCAAATGGCAAGGCCCCTACGAGATAATGGAAAAAGTGAGCGAAGTGAATTACAAGGTCAGACAACCAGGAAGGCGAAAGCCCGAACAGATCTATCACGTTAATCTGTTGAAAGCCTGGAGGGATAGAGAGTCCCTAGTCGCAGACACTTGGTCACCAGCTCAAACTGGTTGCGTGATTCCTGAGGTTGGAATCGCAGCCACCTTGTCACAACCCCAACAACAGGAGGTTAAGGAGTTTGTACTTCGCAACAAGGAGGTATTCTCTGAGCTGCCGGGACAAACATCTGGGGTAGAGCATGACATTATTACCCCGCCCGGTGAAAGGGTGAAGTTAAAACCCTATCGGATCCCAGAGGCCCGACGGGAGGCAATACGGGAGGAAGTACAGAGAATGCTGAACTTAGGGGTGATAGAGGAGTCCCAAAGTGATTGGTCTAGTCCCATTGTGTTGGTGCCTAAACCGGATGGGAGCTGGCGATTTTGTAACGATTTTCGTCAGTTGAACAAAGTTACAAAATTTGACACCTACCCCATGCCACGTATAGATGAGTTGATCGACCGGCTGGGAACAGCCCGATACATGACGACTCTTGACCTCACAAAAGGGTATTGGCAAATCCCCCTGGCCAAGTCGGCCAAAGAGAAAACCGCATTTGTAACCCCAGACGGGGCGTTCCAATATAAAAGAATGCCGTTCGGGTTACAGAATGCGCCGGCCACATTCCAGCGGAAAATGGACCAGATGCTGAGGCCCCATCGGAAGTATGCTGCGGCTTACCTGGATGACATAATTGTCCATAGCACAGATTGGGCCTCACATCTGCCAAAAGTGCAAGCAGTCCTGGACTCTGTTCGGGAAGCAGGGTTTACGGCTAACCCCAAGAAGTGTACCATTGGGCAGGAGGAGGCCAAATATCTTGGGTACACCATTGGGAGGGGAGTAATAAAACCCCAACTCAACAAAGTCGAGGCCATCCAGAGTTGGCCACGTCCCAACAGCAAGAAGCAGGTACGAGCCTTTCTGGGAATCGCTGGGTATTATCGGCGATTCATTCCCCACTTTGCTTCTAAGGCTGTGCCCCTAACCAACCTGACGAAGGGGAAAGGGTCGGTCATGATTAAATGGACCCCCGAGGCTGAGGCAGCATTCCAATTCTTGAAACAAGCCTTATGTAGCCAGCCAGTGTTGTACTCACCCGACTTCTCTAGAGACTTTGTCGTACAAAGTGATGCGTCAGATGTGGGGTTAGGAGCAGTATTGTCCCAGGTCTGGAACGGGGAAGAGCACCCAGTCATTTACCTCAGCAGGAAGTTGAAGTCCCATGAGGTAAATTACGCCACCGTTGAAAAGGAGTGTTTAGCGGTGAAGTGGGCTCTAGATTCCCTTCGGTACTACCTGCTAGGTAGGCACTTTGACATGGTTACGGATCACGCTCCGTTAAAGTGGATGGCTCAAAACAAGGAAACAAATAGAAGAGTGAATAGGTGGTTCCTGGCCCTCCAGGAATTCAACTTCACAGTAAAGCATCGCCCTGGCGTTCAAATGGGGAATGTGGATGCTTTGTCTCGAGTACATGAATGCCTGATTGCTGGTGTTCCAACCCCGAGGTTAAAACAAGAGGGGGGGGTATGTGACAGCAGGAAGGTAAAGTCACCTGGTTGCATCCAGGGGGGTAGATATATTTCGCCCAGATTCAGGCTTTACGCTGACTTATACAGCTAGGTGGAGAGTTGTATAAGCCCAGCTGAGACTAGTGGGCTCATTGATGACTCATACCTCTAGGGAGAGGGCTGGGCGTCGTGCAGACAGGGAGTTGATGAGGCCAGCTGAAGCTTGTCAGCTCATTTAGGCCTCTATAAAAAACTCCCAGATTCATTAGATGTTAGCTCATGCCTGGAAGCAGACCTGTGTGGACTGTCTAGGGAGAGTGAACCCCTGTGCGGTGAGAGAAAGCCTGTGTGGCTATATTTTGCTTGGACATTTAAAACCAGGGACTAGGACAGCACTAGGCTGATCCCAGTCGTTAGTTAGGAAACCTGTAAGTTTAGTCAGAGGTCAAGTTGACCAGGATTTATTTTGTTTATGTTTTTTTTTGCCTTGCTGTGTTTTTGTCACTGTAAATAGAAAATAAACCGCACCTTTTTGATTTTGAAAACCACAACCTCCGTCTGCTGGGCCTGTTTTGGGTGGGGAGCCCATCCCGGGGGTCACACATACCCGCTGCCGAGCTAGCCCCCTCACATTTAGTATAGCACAGTAGGAGAAAACTATATAGAAATTGTTTATTTCACACACCTCCAAATATGTATAACACACTGCAAACTATTTTTTGTGCCCCTAAACGGCGTTTTTTGGAAGAGCAGAACACACCCACAGTACTTAACCGCTGAATCGCACAGCTACAGAACTGCAGAAAATGCTATTAAAAAAAATTTTGTTTTTTTAGTATAGCACAGTAGGAGAAAACTATATAAAAATTGTTTATTTCACACACCTCCAAATATGTATAACACACTGCAAACTATTTTTTGTGCCCCTAAACGGCGTTTTTTGGAAGAGCAGAACACACCCACAGTACGTAACCGCTGAATTGCACAGCTACAGAACTGCAGAAAATGCTATTCAAAAAAAATGTTGTTTTTTTAGTATAGCACAGTAGGAGAAAACTATATAGAAATTGTTTATTTCACACACCTCCAAATATGTATAACACACTGCAAACTATTTTTTGTGCCCCTAAACGGCGTTTTTTGGAAGAGCAGAACACACCCACAGTACGTAACCGCTGAATCGCACAGCTACAGAACTGCAGAAAATGCTATTCAAAAAAAATGTTGTTTTTTTAGTATAGCACAGTAGGAGAAAACTATATAGAAATTGTTTATTTCACACACCTCCAAATATGTATAACACACTGCAAACTATTTTTTGTGCCCCTAAACGGCGTTTTTTGGAAGAGCAGAACACACCCACAGTACTTAACCGCTGAATCGCACAGCTACAGAACTGCAGAAAATGCTATTAAAAAAAATTTTGTTTTTTTAGTATAGCACAGTAGGAGAAAACTATATAAAAATTGTTTATTTCACACACCTCCAAATATGTATAACACACTGCAAACTATTTTTTGTGCCCCTAAACGGCGTTTTTTGGAAGAGCAGAACACACCCACAGTACTTAACCGCTGAATCGCACAGCTACAGAACTGCAGAAAATGCTATTAAAAAAAATTTTGTTTTTTTAGTATAGCACAGTAGGAGAAAACTATATAAAAATTGTTTATTTCACACACCTCCAAATATGTATAACACACTGCAAACTATTTTTTGTGCCCCTAAACGGCGTTTTTTGGAAGAGCAGAACACACCCACAGCACGTAACCGCTGAATCGCACAGCTACAGAACTGCAGAAAATGCTATTCAAAAAAAATGTTGTTTTATTAGTATAGCACAGTAGGAGAAAACTATATAGAAATTGTTTATTTCACACACCTCCAAATATGTATAACACACTGCAAACTATTTTTTGTGCCCCTAAACAGTGTTTTTTGGAAGAGCAGAACACACCCACAGTACGTAACCGCTGAATCGCACAGCTACAGAACTGCAGAAAATGCTATTCAAAAAAAATGTTGTTTTTTGTGCCCCTAAACTGCGTTTTTTGGAAGAGCAGAACACACCCACAGTACTTAACCGCTGAATCGCACAGCTACAGAACTGCAGAAAATGCTATTAAAAAAAAATGTTGTTTTTTTAGTATAGCACAGTAGGAAAAAACTATATAGAAATTGTTTATTTCACACACCTCCAAATATGTATAACACACTGCAAACTATTTTTTGTGCCCCTGAATGGCTCTTTTTGCAAGCGTACATTAAAGTGCCAAATTTTTTTTTGCCCTAAACGGGTCTTTTTTTGCACGAGCAAAATAAAATGCTTTTTTTTTTTTGCCCTTTGGGTCTTTTGGAAAAGAGCACAATAAAGTGCCTTTTTTTTTTCCCTAAAAGTTAGATTTTCTCTGACACTGGGCTCATGGCAGTGTAAAAAGACTGCACTGCAACACAAACAGGTAAACCTATGCAGATCGCTGATTTTAATCTCTGAATCTGGACTCCTATATAATATTCTCTCTCCCTGAAAGCACCAACAGGAACC
Organism: Rana muscosa; assembly: GCA_029206835.1. Taxonomy (NCBI): domain Eukaryota; kingdom Metazoa; phylum Chordata; class Amphibia; order Anura; family Ranidae; genus Rana; species Rana muscosa. The sequence continues at coordinate 367,839,121 of CM055123.1, read as the reverse complement.
TGGCCCTACACTACACTATCTCTCTATCTTTTCCCTCAGATTGTAGAATCAGGACTACCTCATCTATTTTTCTATCTCTCCCTAAAAGCAGCAGCAGCAGACTAGATCCTCTCCCTATCTATTCTGAAGCAGAGTGACATGTGTGCTGTGTGCCTCTAGCTTATATAGAAGCTGGGTCACATGTTGCACTGACCAATCACAGCCATGCCATTAGTAGGCATGGCTATGATGGCCTCTAAGGGCACACCAGCTAATCAAAAGGTGATTGGCTGGCCCCTGAAGCATTTCTAAATGCGTAATTAGATTGCCGAACCCGAACCCGAACCCGGACTTTTGGGCAAAGTCCGGGTTCGGGTTCGGGAAAAAGCTAAAGTTCGGTACGGACCCGAACTTTACAGTTCGGGTTCGCTCAACACTACTAATCAGCCAATCACATGGCAGCAACTCAATGCATTTAGGCATCTAGATGTGGTAAAGACGACTTGCTGCAGTTCAATCCCAGCATCAGAATGGCGAAGAAAGGGGATTTAAGTGACTTTGAACGTGGCATGGTTTTTGGTGACAGATGGGCTGGTCTGAGTATTTCAAAAACTGCTGATCTACTGGGATTTTCACACACAACCCTCTCTAGGGTTTACAGAGAATGGTCTGAAAAAGAGAAAATATCCAGTGAGCGGGAGTTGTGTGGAGGAAAATGCCTTGTTGATGTCAGAGGAGATTGGGCAGGTTCGAGATGATAAAAAGGCAACATTGATGCCTTGTGCACACGACCGGATTTTCCGATGGAAAAAGTCAGACGGGCTCTTTTTTTTATATATAATCTTTATTTTAATATTTTTGTTTTTAAATCATGTACCACAACATTGTAGTTGAAGTAAAGCAAAAAAAACAGCATAACTGGGAAAGCATGGGAAGGGAAATGGGGAGAGGGAGAGGGGACCCAAAAAAAAGAAAGGGGGAAAAAAACGGTATCATTGCAATGCATATCGAAAGTGCGATCTCCGTGATCCCAGCAGGGGCCCGCACCTCGCTTTAGCTCTCAGCCAATGTGTTGGGGCGCAATTCCGCCCCTAGGCCAGCGGGGGCCCGGCAGGCATCCCCCCCAGGAGGGGGGCTGAAAAAAAGCCTCCATCATACCTCCATCTAGGGGGAACCCCCCCGCGCCCCCTCCGCGGCCCTCACAAGTGCAGGTCCCGTCGGGGCACCAGGGTTACAAGTTGAGTTCTCTAACCATTGTAAAATTAACAAAAATAAATCAACTAAAGGGAAACCGAACAACAGATTGCAAAGAACGTGGTGCACAATAGGATAAGGTCTCCAATATTGGCCATATAGACCGTGGAGGGGGAGAGATAAAGGGGCACACATTACATATCTGCAAGCAGGGTGTATGAGAGGGCCCAATCAGGTATGCGCATCACCACTAGCAGGTCTCTTCAGCTTCAGTGAGGGCTCCGCTAACTCCAGCAGCGCAACATCCAGGCTAGATGGCATAGGGTCCGGGTCAGTAGCATAAGCCTGCCACTGTGCCCAGATCCCCTCAAAAAGGTCACTCCTGTCCTTGCACCTCGCCTCCCACTCCTCCGCCTCCCTAATGTCTCCTACCTTCTTCAGCCACTCCGTGACAGAAGGAATCTGCGGGCGTTTCCAGTAGAGAGGTATAAGCCATTTAGCAGCGTTCAAGAGATGAGGGAGTGCGCTTTTCTTGTAGCGGCTCAGAGGAAGGGCAGGGAGGTGCAGGAGAAAGTGAGTTGGGGAAAACGGGATGTCGACCTGTAGGGCATCTTTGATATGGTCGCGAACTTCGAGCCAGAATGGCCTGATCACTGGGCAATCCCACCAAATATGAAGGAGCGTACCCTTCTGGCCACATCCACGCCAGCAGCGGTCTGTGACTGAAGGGTATATACGAGATAATGCCGCAGGCACACAGTACCAACGGGTCAGCAGTTTGTAATTTGTTTCCTGCGTCTTGGAATTAATGGAGCTGGAATGCGCTAATCTATACATGTGTGCCCGTTGCTCTGCTGAGAACTCGACTCCTAAGTCTCGCTCCCATTCGTGCATAAAGGCCGGTTTGGAGTCAGCAGGAGCTGATCCCAGAAGCTGGTACAGTTGGGAAATCAGATGGGGAGTGGGTTCCTCTTCCACGAACATCCGTTCAATGGGGGTAAGAGTGTCTAACCCTCTTATAGAAGCACCACGGGTCGCAATGAAGTGATGGAGCTGTTTGTACCTCCACCAGTCCATTGGGAATCGACCATGTCTGTCCCTCAAGGTGTCTAGGGGTATCAGCCCGTCCCCATCCAAGAATTTACCGCAGCTATAGTTACCATCCGTGACCCAGGATCCAAAAAAGGCTGCCTGTTCCCCAGGAGGGAACCACAGGAATCCTCCCAGCGGTGTTAGCGGGGAGCCGGGGGGTGCTAAGGTATACAGAGCATTAATGCGGTCCCAGACACGGAGGACATGAGTGGTCAGTGGAGAAGCTGTCTGTGAGAGCCCTCTGTATTCCCGGGGCAGCCAAGGTGCATACGATAGGTTGCGACCTGCTAGGCTTTTCTCGAGGGAGACCCACATTTTGGAGCCGGTATGGTGGCGCCAGTTGAGAATGTGTTGGAGAGCTATGGCTCTATAATAGCGACGCATGTCCGGGAGGCCTAGACCGCCCATCTCCTTAGGTTTCTGTAGTAGGGACACGGCCAGCCTGGGTTTTTTATGTTGCCATATGAAACTAATCATTAGGCTTTGAAGCTGTGTGAAAAAGCTTTTGGGAAGGGGGATAGGCAACATCTGCAGATAGAAAAGGACCCTCGGGAGGACATTCATTTTAAGTATGTTAACTTTGCCTAGCCACGTGAAAGAGGTCTTGGTCCAGTTCTGCAAGTCTCTACGCACCGTGCCCAGAAGAGTAGGGAAATTGGCTGAGTATAGTGTGCCAAATTGGTCTGTAAGTTGAATTCCTAAATACTTAATAGAGGATTTGGCCCAACGGAATGGGAAAGCTTGCTGTAAGTTAACGGCCAGCGGTTCGGGTATGGTGATGGGCAGGACCTCAGATTTGGTGAAATTAATCTTAAAATTTGATATTTGTCCAAAAATGGTAAGTTCTCTCATAAGGTTTGGCAGCGAGACAAGGGGGCTGGTCAGGTGAAAAAGCACGTCGTCAGCATAGGCTGAGAGTTTGTGTTCCGTGGAACCTACCGTCACCCCTCTGATATCCTTACTTGCCCGTACTGTTCTAAGAAGAGGCTCCAGAACTAAGGCGAACAGGAGGGGGGAGAGGGGACACCCCTGCCTCGTGCCATTCCGTATGGGGAATCCAGAGGACAGATGGCCGTTAACCTTGACCTTCGCACTGGGGGACGTGTAGAGGGCCATAATCCATTGGAGCATGTGAGGACCTAATCCCAGGGTTTCCAGGAACCGCCTTGAGGTACGACCAGTCTATTCTGTCGAAGGCCTTTTCGGCGTCCGTGGACAGAATGAGGTAGGGGGTAGTGTTGCGGTGGGAGCGGGCCCACTGAATGAGCTGCATGGCCCGGATGGAATTATCTCTGGCCTCCCTACCTGATATAAATCCCGTCTGATCGGGGTGAACGATAGACGGTATAATGTGTTTTAGTCGGTTGGCAATAATTTTTGCAAAAATTTTTACGTCAACGTTAAGTAGCGATATTGGACGGTAGCTTTGTGGGAGGGTGGGGTCCTTGCCGTCTTTCGGAAGCACCGTGATATGGGCCAACAGGGCTTCGGGTGGGATAGGGTGGCCTGTGGCGAAGGAGTTGAAATACCTACACATATGGTTTTGGAGTAGGGGAAGAAATTTAGCATAATATGCCTTGGTATATCCATCCGGGCCAGGGCTCTTTCCATTCGGCAGAGCCTTAACCGTCCCAATAATCTCCAGAGGGGAAATGGGTGATTCGAGGTCTAGCTGCTGCTCTGGTGTCAGAGAAGGGAGCCCGGCCGAAGCGAGGTAGTCGCCAATAGCGCGTAGTTTAGCTGTCCGTTCCGCATGGGAGATATCTTTGTCTAAGTGATATAAGTCTGCGTAATAATTTCGAAATATTGAAGCAATATCAGAAGAGTGCAGGGTCGCCGTACCGCTGGGAGACCTAAGCGTGTGTACATGAGCAGTTATACGTCGCTTTCGAAGTGCTCTGGCCAGCATTCTGCCGCACTTGTTACCGTGTTCGTAAAATTTATGGGAAATATACCGTAGCTGTCTGCGGGCGCGACGGTCAAGGAGGCGTGAGAACAACTCCCTCAGCTCAGTCAGTTGTTTGCGGGCCTCAGCGTCTCCCTGGCGTTTATGTCGAATTTCTTCTTGTTGTAAAGCTGATAGCACCCTCTGAAAGTCTATCTGTCTTTCCCTCTTAAGTCTAGAACCCAAGGAGATGAGTTCTCCCCTGAGTACCGCTTTATGGCTCTCCCACACGACTCCCTCTGGCAAGTCCTCAGACACATTTTCTGCAAAAAAGTGGGTTATGGTGTCTGAAACCTTAGCTATCACTGAGGCATCGTCCAGAAGACTTTCATTGAGTCTCCAAGACCAAGCCTTCGGGAGCCCGTCCGGGACCCTGATTGTAGCAAAAACGGGGGCATGGTCGGACATGGTGATATTCCCTATGTCAGCCGACTGCAGTAGTTCTAGAGTATTATGATCCACACACATGAGGTCTATGCGTGTATAGACATCATGCACCCCTGAGTAAAAGCTATAATCTCTGTCCGACGCGTGCAGAGCTCTCCACGCGTCGATGAGAAAATTATTCTGCAGCGATTTCCGAAAATGCTTAAGGAAGGCCTGGGAGTGTGTGGGGCGGCCATGAGAGGTATCTAGAAGCGGATCGGGACTAATATTGAAGTCTCCTCCAAGAATTAGAAGGCCTTCCCTGAAATCAGTCAGCTTTTCTAGTACCGAGTCTATAAAGGAAAGGTGTTGGGTGTTAGGTGCGTAGAGAGTCGCAAAAGTGAGTTTAGTGTTAGCTATGACCCCCTTCACGAATACAAAGCGGCCGTGTGGATCTACAAGGCTTTCTGAAGGTTGGAATGGGCAGGATTTGTGAAATGCGATGGCGGTACCGCGTGATTTAGCTACCGGGGAGTTGCTAAAGAACCATTGAGTATAGAGATGCGTGGGTATCTTGGGGAGAGACTGCTGTCTAAAGTGAGTTTCCTGCAAGAATACTACTTGGGCCCCCAGTCGCTTCAGCTCGAGCCATAGCTTGTTGCGCTTGTGTGGAGAGCAGAGCCCCCTAACATTATAAGACAGTACCTTTAGTGATGGCATACCTGAAGCCGATGATAGTCGGACTGTCTGTACCCCTCAGTGAGTCCCTCGTGGATGGTGACAGATGAGAACACAACCTGAAGGCTAAAGCAACAAACAGTTAGCTATCAGAGACAATAAGGGGGACACTGATAAAAAAAGAAAAAAAAAGAAAAGGGGGGGGCGGGTGGGGAAGGGAAGGGAGGGGAGAGGGGGAGGGAAAAGAGTTGGAAGGAGGGGAGGGGGGATAAGGTACAAAGGTATAATAGTGAACTACAAAATCAGCCCGGGGGGGTATCAAACCCCCAAACCACCTGGGCTTGAGATTGGTGTCCCGCTAGGGACGGTCACCTAGGTAGGTGAGGCCTAAGTGGGGTCGTGGGCAACCACCAAGGGGACGCGGGACCCGATGCCCCGTCCAGTCCATGAAGACAAATAAACAGGGTGGTGAGTAAGGAGTACCCAAACATGTACCCCCCAGAAGTGTAAAAAAAAAAAAAAAAAAACAACAACAACATGGCATCTAAACACTGGGTTGCATATCAAACCCGCTCAACCAGTATGTAGCAGTAGGATCAGTCAAACGTTAGGGAACGTCACAGGGGCCCTAAGATCCGGTGTCCTGCATGGTGTGGGTCTGCGACGGCAGCGTTGCGGCCAGTAGCTCCTATGCCCAGTCCAGGGAGCCATTACAGAGAAAAGGGTGGGCTCAGGCTCTCCAAGGGACCGAATGTAAGTACACCTGCTACATGGTCAGTCTCTAGTAGCGGAGGGGCCTGGAGAGGGACCCTCGGTCTGCCGTTTGCGGCCACGGGACCGACGTCCACCGGCCCCCGGGATCCACGGTTGAGGTAGCTGGGGGAGCGGGATATCAGGAACAGTGCGCCAATCTGGGAAGTCAACCTGGCGAAGTTCCAGGGTGTGCAGGAAGCGAGGGAGGTCATCTTTAGTGCGCAGCACAGCCCATCTGCCATTTTTGGACGCCTGGAGGCTAAAGGGGAAGCCCCAGCTGTATGTGAGGCCCGCAGCTTGAATTTCTGCAAGGAGTGGGCGCAAGGCCCGACGCTGCATTAGGGTGCGTCTGGAGAGGTCCTGGTAGAAGGACAGCTGGGCTCCATCGAACTCAAAGACGGGTCTATCACGCATCTTGTGCATGATGCGTTCTTTCAGGGTATATTTGTGGAGCCTGCAAATAATATCCCTGGGGTTCTCCGGGTCATCTGACGGGGGTCTGAGCGCCCTGTGGGCCCTGTCTATCTCGATCGGGGTCGAGGGTGGCAGGCTCAGGATTTCACGGAACACCCCCTGCAGCGTAGGTATAATGTCCTTAGGTCCAGTGGCTTCGGGTAGGCCGCGTATGCGAATGTTCGCTCGCCTGCTGCGGTTTTCCATATCATCTAATTGGCATAGGAGGGCCTCAATTTGGTGGCCGTGGGCAGAGGACTGGTCCCTGAGCTGGGAGATGGCGGGCCCAGTATCATCAAGCTTCTGCTCCAGAGTCTCTACTCTGTGTCCCAGCTCAGTAGTGTCCGTTTTCAGCTGTTCAATATCCTGCTTAAAAGCCCTTTCAATCCGGCTGGTAAAACGCTCTAGATCCTCCTTAGTGGGGAGAGACCACAGATGCTGTCTGATATCCCTGTCGCCTGCCAGGTCTGCAATCACTGCATCCTGCTACTGTGATGTGGTGGAGCGGGGGGAGGCAGGGGGGATGGAGTCACTGACCACCCTGGGAGAGGGAATAGGAGTCAACACCGGCGGCGCAGGCTGAGCCTCGAGTTGCTGCTGTGGGGCCGCTCTCTCCGTCGCCATCTTGGATCTTCCCCTCTGCTGGCGGGGGGTGTCCGAGAGGAACGAATCCAGCGATCTCTGTCCCTGCTGGTTTGCGGTTTTGGGCTGTGACGATGCCCGACGCCGTTGTGACATGCCCTGGGTGACAAACGGGGGAAAGATCACCCCTGTAGCTGCTGTTAGTGCTGCGGACCGGACGGAGCTCAGGCACGGCACGTCCTTACTCCTCCATAGTCAGACCACGCCCCCCTAGACGGGCTCTTTTCATCGGATATTCCGTCCGTGTGTATGCCCCATCGGACTTTTTCCTTCTGAAATTTCAATGGACTTAGATAGAGAACTTGTTCTCTTTTTTTCCGACGGACAAAAATTTCTATCGGAAAGTCAGTTCGTCTGTATGCAATTCCGACGGACTAAAAACCACGCATGCTCAGAATCAAGCAGAAGAGCCGAACTGCCTATTGAACTTCATTAATCTCGGCTCGTCGTACGTGTTGTATGTCACCGTGTTTTTGACGGTCGGACTTTCGTGTGACTGTGTGTATGCAAGACAGCTTGAGTGGAATTCCGTTGGAACTCCGTCTGGCTTTATTCTGACGGACAGTCCGGTCGTGTGTACAAGGCATAACTCAAATAACCAACCCAGGTATGCAGAATACCATCTCTGAACACACAACACATTTTCAATTTCTTTTTATTAATCTTTTTCAATTACAAAAAAAACTTTTACAATTGTACAAGATTCAGTTACAATATACATTGTTCCCACTAATATTCAACATACCGAATCTTGATACGTATATACTAATTACTTTATCATTAAAACAATATACCATTCATCATTTATCTACTTATGCACCTATTATCTTCCATATCCATTCATCCTCACATCCATTCATCCCAAATAAAAAATAAATAAATAAAAAAACATACCCATCTCCCACTTATTTCTCTCCCGTTTTCCGTTTCCTTTACATTTCCCTTTTGTATTTGTCCTTATTTCCCATTTATATATATTCCTTCATTCCTTCCGAGAGCCGAAATTCATCCCATTTTTGCCATATTTCTGGCATTTGACTATTTATGTATCCTTCTTCTCTTATCTGTCTTTCCATATATTGTATTTCGTTCATTTCACATATCCAATCTGCTGTATTTGGGCTTCTATTTACTCTCCAATTGCGAGCTATTATTGTTCTAGTTGCCGTTGTCATATGATGAAAAATATCCTTCTTGATAATCTTTATTGAGTCTGGAATTAAAGATAGCAATGAAATAACTATATTTCGATTCTTCTCTGCTCCCGACACTTTCCAATATATCTCGTGAACTTTTTCCCAGAAATTTCTCACCAAATGACAACTATACCATATGTGGTCCGTAGTCCCCCTTTCAGCCTTACATCTCCAACAAATATCTGTTTGTTCACTATTTATTTTGTTTAGCGCTACTGGGCTCCAATACCATCTCATCGCTATTTTATAATTTCTTTCTTGGTACTTGTTTGCTATAGATGTTTTATAAATTGTTGAAAATATTTTCTCCCATTCTGTCTCTGATATTGATCTCCCTATTTCCTTTTCCCATTTTTTTCATTCCTGTTAGCTCTCTAAGGGGTCCTGAAGGGAGTAGTAAACCATACAGTGGGGCAAAAAAGTATTTAGTCAGCCACCAATTGTGCAAGTTCTCCCACTTAAAAAGATGAGAGAGGCCTGTAATTGTCATCATAGGTATACCTCAACTATGAGAGACAAAATTTGGAAACAAATCCAGACAATCATATTGTCTGATTTGGAAATAATTTTTTTTGCAAATTATGGTGGAAAATAAGTATTTGGTCAATATCAAAAGTTCATCTCAATACTTTGTTATATATCCTTTGTTGGCAATGACAGAGGTCAAATGTTTTCTGTAAGTCTTCTTCTGTGGCCCATTCCTCCATGCAGATCTCCTCTAGAGCAGTGGTGTTTTGGGGCTGTCGCTGGACAACACGGACTTTCAACTCCCTCCAAAGGTTTTCTATGGGGTTGAGATCTGGAGACTGGCTAGGCCACTCCAGGACCTTGAAATGCTTCTTATGAAGCCACTCCTTCGTTGCCCGGGCAGTGTGTTTGGGATCATTGTCATGCTGAAAGACCCAGCCACGTTTCATCTTCAATGCCCTTGCTGTTGGGAGGAGGTTTGCACTCAAAATCTCACGATATATGGCCCCATTCATTCTTTCATGTACACGGATCAGTCGTCCTGTTCCCTTTGCAGAGAAACAGCCCCAAAGCATGATGTTGCCACCCCCATGCTTTACAGAAGGTATGGTGTTCTTTGGTTGCAACTCAGCATTCTCTCTCCTCCAAACACGACGAGTTGTGTTTCTACCAAACAGTTCTACTTTGGTTTTATCTGACCATATGACATTCTCCCAATCCTCTTCTGGATCATCCAAATGCTCTCTAGCAAACCTCAGATGGGCCCGGACATGTACTGGCTTAAGCAGGGGGACACGTCTGGCACTGCAGAATCTGAGTCCCTGGCAGCGTAGTGTGTTACTGATGGTAGCCTTTGTTAGGTTGGTCCCAGCTCTCTGCAGGTCATTCACTAGGTCCCCCGTGTGGTTCTGGGATTTTTGCTCACCGTTCTTGTGATCATTTTGACCCCACAGGGTGAGATCTTGCGTGGAGCCCCAGATCGAGGGAGATTATCAGTGGTCTTGTATGTCTTCCATTTTCTAATTATTGCTCACACAGTTGATTTCTTCACACCAAGCTGCTTGCCTATTGCAGATTCAGTCTTCCCAGCCTGATGCAGGTCTACAATTTTGTTTCTGGTGTCCTTCGACAGCTCTTTGGTCTTCACCATAGTGGAGTTTGGATTGTGACGGTTTGAGGTTGTGGACAGGTGTCTTTTATACTGATAACAAGTTCAAACAGGTGCCATTAATACCGGTAATGAGTCGAGGACGGAGGAGCCTCTTAAAGAAGAAGATACAGGTCTGTGAGAGACAGAAATCTTGCTTGTTTGTAGGTGACCAAATACTTATTTTCCACCATAATTTGCAAAAAAAATTCTTTCCAAATCAGACAATGTGATTGTCAGGATTTGTTTCCACATTTTGTCTCTCATAGTTGAGGTATACCTATGATGACAATTACAGGCCTCTCATCTTTTTAAGTGGGAGAACTTGCTCAATTGGTGGCTGACTAAATACTTTTTTGCCCCACTGTATATCTTAGATAGTTTTTTAATTGATTTTTGTTCATCTAAACCAGTGGTTCTCAACCTTTATAGTGCCGTGACTCCTTGATAAAATTTCCCAAGTTGTGGGGACCCCTAACAGTAAAATATTTTCGTAGCATGGGCTGTCAACACCCAAGGCAAGACAAGGATTTTCCGCCCCTAACCCACGGATATTTAGTGATCCCTGAGTCCCTTCCACTCGTACAGTATTAAAACCCCTTATGGTACATTTTAGGATGTATCACTCTTTCTCTGTTCTCCTTTCTTTCCCTTTTATCTCTCTCTATCCTAATTTCTTGTTTTTTTCCCTCTCTCTAGCCGTTTTTCTTGTTCTTTCTCTTATTCTTTCTCTCCATTTTTCTTTGTTCCTACCCCTTCTATGTATTCTCTATTTTTTTTCCTTCTCTTACTCCTTGGTGGGGGAATGGGATAAGTGGCAGTGCTGGCGGGGAGTTGGGATGAGTGACAATGCTGGTGGGGGGTGGGATCAGTGGCAATGCTGGGGGGAGTTCTGATCAGCCAACTTAGGTGCTCTTGATCAAGGTCATCTGCTGAACTGAGAACTGTAATTGGGACTTTTAATGGCACCTATAATCACAAGTAGTGTTACTCACTGTGTCTCCGACTTTGTGGTGTCTCGTAGCAGTGACACCTATGCCGAAATCAGGGGATAGGATCTCCTCCAGCCCTTCCCACTTCACATTCCTCACCAGTTAGCTGACCTCTAGTCTCTGCCCCCCAGCCATGCCGTGAACTGAATGGGTGGCTGCAAAGAGGCTGAGTGGGTGGCTGCAGGCTCCAGGAACAGCCCAGCTATTCAGTTGCAAAAAAGCTGGAAGAGCGGCGCGAGCTTCAGGAACAGCCCAGGATTCGGTGACCCCTGGCAAATCATGATTTGACCCCCGAGGGGGTCCCGACCCCCAGGTTGAGAACCACTGATCTAAAATCTGTTCAAATTTAGTTTTTGGTCTATTTATTGAAGCTAATACTATATTTGTTGCAATGAATGCTTTTAATTGCTGGTATTGTTGCCATTTATGTTTTTGTTCAGGACCCAAATCTTCCACTGTTGGTATTTTCCCATCCACTAGAATCTGGGCCACCCTTGCGTTCTCCGGTATATTCCATTCTAAGTACTTTGTAGTTGCTACAGCTGGTGGAAATTCTGGATTGGAGAATAATGGGGTCATTGGTCCCATCATAGTGGATAGGTTCCCCTTTTTTAATTCTGTGTCCCATATTTTTAATGTGGCTCTTGCAAAGATGGTTAATTTTTTATTTCCGGATCTTAAGTAAGGTTTTATCCAAGGGAGCGCTTTGAGTTCAATGCCTCTAATGTCCTCTTCTAGTTTAACCCATTGTTTGTCCTCTATATTTTGGTACCAGTCTACTATCCTAGTCAGAGAGGCTGCATGTAGATATTTTAAAAAATCGGGTAGTGCTAGCCCTCCCTTTTTTCTTTGTTCTAATTCAAATTTCCCTTTTGATTCGTGGTGTTTTATGGGCCCAAACAAAGCTTCCTATTGCTCTCCTTAGTTCCTTCATAAGTTTGTTTGGAATAGCTAAAGGTACAGTTTGAAATATATACAACAATTTTGATAATATATCCATTTTTATTATATTAACCCTTCCCATCCATCAGTGTGTTATTTTTTCATATTTTTGTAATAATTGTATTACTTTTCGGATTGTCGCATTGTAATGAAATTTTTGTAATTTATTCAAGTCTCTCGGGATATAAATTCCCAGATATTTAATTGCTACTTGCTGCCATTTAAACGGAAAGTTTTTTTGCAATAATATTTGTATTTTTTCTGTTAGTGATACATTTAGCATTTCAGGTTTATCATAATTAACTTTAAAATTACTCAAATCCCCAAATCTTTTAAATTATTTTATTAAATTAGGTATTGTTTTAATAGGGTTAATCACGTACCGTATTTATCAGCGTATAACACGCGCCGGCGTATAACACGCACACACAAGTTTAGGAGGAAATTTTAGGGAAAAAAACTTTTAGGAGGGAAGTTTAAGGAAAAATAACTTACATTTAAATGCAGCCTTGTCAGTGTCCATTGCAGCCTTGTCACAGTGCAGCCTTGTCAGTGTCCATTGCAGCCTTGTCACAGTGCAGCCTTGTCAGTGTCCATTGCAGCCTTGTCACAGTGCAGCCTTGTAAGTGTCCATTGCAGCCTTGCCCCAGAGTCTATTTCAGCCTTGCCCCAGAGTCGCCGTGCAGCCTTGCCCCAGTGTCGCCGTGCAGCCTTGCCCCAGTGTCGCCGTGCAGTATTTTAAAATTGGCGCCGAGACTGTGCGGACGCCGCCGAGAACGCCGAGAACGCCGGGGACGCAGGGACTGGGCGGAGCCGCCGCCGAGATACACATAGCCGAGTGTACTCGGCTATACTCGGCTTTTCTCGGCTCCGCTCACAGTCACGCCGAGTCCCGCCCTATGATGGACATAACACAGGTCCAATGGCGGGACTGGGCGTGACTGTGAGCGGAGCCGAGAAAAGCCGAGTATAGCCGAGTACATTCGGCTATGTGTATCTCGCTCCGCTCCGCTCACAGTCAGCGGAGACAGCTCAGGGATGTGGGTATCGGCGTATAACACGCACCCACGATTTTCCCCTGATTTTCAGGGGAAAAAAGTGCGTGTTATACGCCGATAAATACAGTATATTAATAAATCATCTGCATAGACAGCTATTTTATATTCTTTGTCTTTAATACTGATTCCTTGTATATCTTTATTTTTCCTAATTGCTTGTATGAGATGTTCCATCACTAGTATATATAATAAAGGAGATAATGGACATCCCTGCCGGGTTCCATTTGAAATTTCTATATACTCCGATAGCATCCTGTTTGTTCTTACTTTAGCCCGTGAATTAGAATACAATGCGACAATCCTACTGAGCATTTTTGGGCCCATTCCTATCTGAACTAATGTTTCCTCTAAGAACTGCCATCCCACTCTATCAAACGCTTTTTCAGCATCAATAGATAGTAAACATGTTGGGATGGCAGTTCTCTGAGCATATTCTACTAGTGTACAAGTTTTTATAATATTGTCCCTTGTTTCTCGGCCTTTCATAAAGCCTGTTTGATCTAGGATTACCGTATATACGCGAGTATAAGCCGAGATTTCCAGCCCTTTTTTTTGGGCTGAAAGTCCCCCCCTTGGCTTATACTCGAGTCAGCGAAATTGAATATTGTAAAATGTACCTGAAGGCTGCGGCGTCCATCGTTTAAAACCCGCGGGCTCTTCCTGGTCCCTTCCATGATAGGCGGAACTGTGTCTGCCGAGAATCACCTATCACGAACGTTCTCTCATCCTCAGTTTCCCAGCAGACGTCCGTGATTGGCGGAAACTGAACACAGTGTCTGCTGGGATGGGTGAAGATGAGAGAACGTTCGTGATAGGTGATTCTCAGCAGGCAGTTCCGCCTATCACGGAAGAGACCAGGAATACAGCGCGAGTTTTAAACGATGGTCGCCGCAGCCTTCAGGTACAATTTTACAATGTTCAATTACAATTCTAGGGAAACAGTGAGGATGGGCACAGGTGAGGATGGGCACAGGTGAGGATGGGAACAGTGAGGATGGGAACAGTAAGGTGGCAATGGGCTTAGTGAAGTTGCAATGGGTGGGCATTGTTGACCCTCGGCTTATACTCGAGTCAGTAAGTTTTCCCAGGTTTTTGTGGTAACATTAGGTACCTCGGCTTATACTCGGGTCGGCTTATACTCGAGTATATACGGTATATACCCTGGTAATATGGATGTTAATCTATTGGAGATAATTTTTGAATACAGCTTAATATCAATGTTTGTCAAAGAGGTTGGTCGGTAGTTGTTACATAATGTATGATCTTTCTTGGGTTTTGGTATTAATACAATGTGAGCTTCCATACTTTGTGTTGTGAAAATTTGTGTTCTAGATATAGAGTTAAATGTTTTTTTGAGAATGGGTATTATTATATCTTGAAATGATCTGTAAAATCTTGAAGTACCGTATATACTTGAGTATAAGCCGACCTGAATATGAACCGAGGCACCTAATTTTACCACAAAAAACTGGGAAAACGTATTGGCTCAAGTATAAGCCTAGGGTGTCCATCTGCATGCCTCACTGTGCCCATGCCTCACTGTGCCCATGACTAGACTGACGTTTAACATGGGAGTCTATGGAAGGGGTGCCCGGCTTTGAAAAATCGGTGCTTCCCGGCGGCCGTAGGTTCCCCAGACAACAAACTTTGCACACTTGTAGAGGAGAAATGGGGCTACATGTGTGCCAAGTTTTGGGTCCAGAGGACCTACGACCGTCCGACACCGGGTCCCCAAAATCGCCAAAGAAATTATCATTTAACATGAGAGTCTATGGAAGGGGTGCCCGGCTTTGAAAAATCGGTGCTCCCCGGCCATAGGTCCCCCGGCCAACAAACTTTGCACACTTGTAGAGGAAAAGTGGTGCTACATGTCTGCCAAGTTTGGTCCCCAAAGCCAAGGAGATCAGGCACAAAAAGGTGACTCAAGTATAAGCCAAGGGGGGCATTTTCAGCACAAAAAAATTTGCTGAAAAACTTGGCTTATACTCGAATATATATACGGTATATCCGTCTGGTCCAGGGCTTTTGCCCGGGACCAGCTCAGAGATAGCCTGTTCGATTCCCTCTATTGAGATTTCTTTTTCCAGATCTTCCGTTATTTCTCTTGAAAATGCCGGAAAAAGCTGTATCTTTTATATATTTACGAATCTCATCCCCTTTCTTATCTTTTTCTTTATTTTCCTGTTGAGTGTTTAAATTATATAACTTAGAATAATATGTATAGAAAGTTTTGGATATTTCCATTGGGTCATAGGCCAGTTCCCCATTTGTTTTTAAGATTTTAACTATGGAAGTCATAGGTTGTTGGTTTTTTAAGGTTCTGGCTAACAATTTTCCTGTTTTGTTACATTGTTGATACCAATGTGTTTTATTCTTGTCCCTCATCCAAAGGGAATCTTCATCAAGCAAGTATTGTAGCTGTATTGTTTTTTTTTTAATGCTATTTTGTCCTCCATTTTGAGGCTCTGTTAATGCTTACTTTCTAATTTTATAATTTCTATCATCAGTTGAGACTGCTTCACACAACACATTGAACCTTGAAGCAGATGGGCTACAGCAATAGACGACCACACTGGTCAGCTAAGAGCAGGAAACTGAGGCAAGAATTCGCACAGACTCACCAAAATTGGACAATAGAAGATTGGAAAAACATGACAGAGTATAAGTCTAAAACTGTAAAACTCACTCATGAAACCTGAACAAAGCACACATACAGGTGCATCTCAAAAAGTTTATTTATTTCAGTAATTTATTTTAAAAAGTGAAACTCATATATTTTATATAGATACACACAGAGTGATATATCTCAAGCATTTATTTCTTTTAATTTTGATGATTATGGCTTACAGCTAGTGAAAACCCAGAATTGAGTATCTCAGAAAATTTGAATATTGCATTAGACCAATAAAAAAAAAAAAAGGGATTTTTAATACAGAAATGTTGACTTACTGAAAAGTATGTCCATGTACAGTATAGTATGCACTCAATACTTGGTCGGGGCTCCTTTTGCATTAATTACGGCATCATTGCGCCGTGACATGAAAGCGATCAGCCTGTGCCACTGCTGAGGTGTTATGGAAGCCCAGGCAGCTTTTAGCTCGTCTGCATTGTTGGGTATGGTGTCTCTCATCTTCCTCTTGACAATACCCCACAGATTCTATATGGGGTTTAGGCAGTGGTGGTGCATCCATAAGGGGCGCACGGGCGCTGCCCCCTCTCTCCTGCCACCCCTCTATCACCATAGATTCATGCATTGCATGAATCTATGGTCGCCGCTGCCATCCCCTATTCAGGTGCCTGGCCCCTTTTCGAGCGCCGGGAGCCTGAATTACAGCGACGGGGTATTTTTTGGAAGCACCTGATTGGAGCCATAGGCTCTAATAGGTGTCCAAAAAGGTGAACAGCGGGCGCCATGCTGGGCGCTCGCAGTTCACTTAGCATTGTGTTAGGAAAGCAAATATTTATTCGCTTTCCTAACACTGAACCGCCTCTCAGCCAATCAGGTGCTTGGGTCTGTTACCTGATTGGCTGAAACAACAGGCGCTGTGATTGGATGCCTATCAGGCGTCCATTCATAAGCAGAGGACAGGAAGAGAGGATGGGAGAAGACATTGAGGAGCGTGGAGGACACAGATGCCGTCACCCGCTGCCCCACTGAGACAGGTAAGTGCCAGGTGGGCGAGGGATGCACACTGGCATTTGATGGGCACAGTAGCGTCAATTGATAGGCACAATGGCAGCAGATGATGGGAACACTGGCAGCAGATGATGGGCACACTGGCGGCAATTGATGGGCACAGTGGCAGCAATTAATGGGCAGAGTGGCAGCAATTAATGGGCACAGTAGCTGCAATTGATGGGCACAGTAGCTGCGTTTGATGGGCACAGTGGCTGCGTTTGATGGGCACAGTGGCTGCGTTTGATGGGCACAGTGGCGGCAATTGATGGCCACAATAGCTGCGTTTCATGGGCACAGATAGAAATGGCTACATACCAATGTCCAGTTGCCATCATCCCAACTGGCTTTCTGGTATTCCGAAAAGCCAATTTTTAAAGGATCAGAAGAAATTGTTCTGATAAAAGTGATTTTCTGAAGCAATCTGAAATAATCAGAGATTTTTAGAAAAAAGGTTATCCAGGGGAAGCCTTGTAGGCTACCGTTCAACAAGTAGCGACATTGGATAGGGATGTTATCTTGGCCCCTAAGGATAAATCTGTCAAGGAGGGGGGATATGAATGGTCTTTCCACACTACCTATTCTAGTCAGCACAGAATGGTTAACCAACTGCTTAAAAAGCACTGGAGAGTATTAAAAAGTGATGAGATTCTGGGTCCTGCTCTCCCTGAACAACCAAAAGTGATCTTCAGGAAGGCACCCGGATTGAGACATCTAATAGCCCCCAATGTAGTGGAACCACCAATTAGGCCTTCTTTCTTAGCGAATCTAAAAGGTTTTTTCCTTGCCGGAAGTGTCCAGTATGCAAATGTGTGGGTCCAAGTTCCATCAGGACCACGTTTTCATCTAAAGTAACAGGTAAATCATACCAGATTGAAAAATTCATATCTTGCAACACGAAGAATGTGGTTTATCTACTGGAATGTAGTTGTGGCAAACAATATGTTGGGAGGACCAAGAGGGCGCTACACGTTAGAGTGGGTGAGCATCTAGCCAATATCAATAAGGGATTTCCAAAACAACCTTTCCAGGCATTTTGCGTTAAAACATAATAAGGACCCATCACAACTGAAGGTGGTGGGTATCGAGGTGGGCATACCACATTGGAGTGACATGAACATGGTCCGACATATATCCAGGCGAGAAACTCGCTGGATATACGAACTCTGATCCCATCAGCCAAAGGGGTTAAATGTTGAGTGTTAATAATAGTTAAAGAATTTATTCAATATTTTATTGTATAATATTTACCATTCACCATATAAGGTACTAATATGGATATGCCATTAGATTAATTTGAATATTATATGAGGGGGGTTGAATGTATGCTAAGCTAAGGTTAGCAATACGTTTGGCCAATTGTTGCTGGATTAGGGGGCAGTGGATGACTTGGAACATGGCTGCCATGAGAGGAATCTCTGGTTACAGTAACATGGTGATGCAGTCCATGTTGGTTAGCGGACACACTGCCCTATAATGTCCGGCACTAATATTGCCTTTTGGTTATTAGTAAGTGATGATATGGTTATGTTAAAATTAATCGTATTTTGGATAACCAAATATAGGATTTGTATATAATATATAATTTAAACTGTGTCTTGTAGTGTTGATCTATAGGATATATGTGAATAGAGACTTCCTGGTTTTAGTTGTATTTACTAGCGTCGCCTCCGTTTTCGTGGGCGACGTGTTTTTAGCTGCTGCTGTGTTTGCAGTGGTGAATTTGTATGGGATGCTTGTTGTCACTTCATTGTCATTGCAGCTGTCCTGAAAACGAGGCGTGGATTTCACTGTCAATTGTGTTGATATGAAAACGAGGCGTGGATGCGCCTCTCACGTATATAGAGTGACGTTTCAGTGCGTCGCCCGTGCCCTTTGATAACGTTTACAGGAAACGAAACTAGTCAGGGCGGTGCAGCGCACTGACGTCACTACTACGTGACCCCGCTAGCACGGGCGAACGCTACCATTATTTTTTTATTTTGGCAATTTTTAAATTTTATTTTGTATTTGTATGCCTCGCGAGTTTTGAATAAACGTATCTGGAGGTAAAACACTATTCGAGTCCCCTTCTCTTTCCTTCATGTGCCTGCATTCAACCTCGGAGGCTTCTGTTTGGGTTAGTTGAAGCGACCGTGACCCCAGTGGATGAACAAACACAGCGTGTGCTAGGAGTTAGCACCAGGATTGCCGTTTAGGTGACATCTTTCTGGATTTCTGGAACCAACATCTGTACCCCGCAGAGGGTGATATCTGCAGGCTCCTTAGACCTTGCCACAGAGGAGGTCCAACACTTCTGGTAAAGTAACCATCTTCTAACCATTCTCACCGTGGTGGATGTGATCTTCCTTCTGGCCTGTGTGGACTTTTCTGGGATATTTCTTCTGTTTTTAAACATCTTTAGAAGAGCACTCCATTTTTCCTCTGTGAAGCAACAGCTTTATTGGACAAGTTTTTGCTTTTTACCCCCCTCCCCTTTTTTTCTTACAATTTTTGGTGTTTATAATTAAGTTTTTCAAGGAACTTTTATATCACAGCATCTTATGTTACTACATTGTGGTTTTTCTTGGTTAAATATCTATTGATCACTGATTTCCTGGTCCCTATATCACCTTGAGCCTCACCCTGGGGTGGTTGCGGATCAGGACACCATTGTGGATGGTTTTCATTTATGACCTTTGTATAATTTTTTATTGCATTTTAATTATTTCACATTAGAATATTTATTATTCTTTTTCATTTATATCTGGCACGACAATTTTTGCACTTTCCATAGGATTTGTATACTCTAAATAAGTTCCTGGATCGAACCGGCATGCCCCAAAGGATTTGAAACACCTCCGGATATAAGGACCATTTTCCCTGGTCCAACAGCTGGCGGCTCAGATAGTACACCTGCAATGTAAACGGCCGACCGAGCCGGCACGCTTCTTTTCGCCCATTACAGGATGTGAGTCGCCTCGGACGCTGCACCCAAGCTCCGCGTTCCCCCCTGATGGTTGACATAAGCCACAGCCGTGGCGTTGTCCGACTGGATCCTGACTGAGCGCCCCTGCAGTCTCCGTGACCACGAGAAGAGACACAGTCTGATCGCCCGTAGTTCCAGGACATTGATCGGCAGACGGAATTCGTCCGGAGTCCAAAGCCCTTGGGCTGAAAGAACTCCCCAGACTCCGCCCCAGCCAGTAAGACTGGCGTCCGACGTGATCACAGTCCACTGGACAGGAAGGAACGACTTCCCCGACCAAAGGGCCGGGTATCTCAGCCACCATGTCAGGGATGACGATCCAGTGATAATGGAGACCTGTCCCAGCTGGATAGGATCCCCTTTTATAAGGCTCGAGTGTGGAATTGGGCACACGGTACAGCCTCGAAGGAAGCCACCATGAGACCCAGGACCCTCATGCAAAAACGGAGTGATGACCATTTGCGGCATGTCAGCACCCTTACCGCAGATTGAAGAGTCTGTAATTTTTCCAAGGGTAGAAAGACCCTAGCCTCCAAGGAGTCCAGGATCAATCCTAGGTACTCCACGCCAAGTCGGAACCAGGACCGACTTCTGAATGTTCAGCAGCCAACCGAATTCTCGGAGGGCCTGATTTGCCTCCAATTCCGAGTCAGAGTCTGCTCTCAGAAGAAGATCGTCCAGATAGCCCACGATAGCAATGCCTCGCTGACTCAGCAAAGCCAGAATCGGGGCAAGCACCTTGGTGAAAACCCGCGGTGCTGACGCCAAACCGAAGGGAAGAGCCACTAGTTGATAGTGTACTTCGCCTATCGCAAAGCGCATAAAAACTTCTGGTGACCCGCGCAGATTGGGACATGCAAGTAGGCGTCCTTGATGTTCAAGGACACCAGAAAACCCCCCGGGTGGAGCGCAGCAATCACCAAGCGAATGGATTCCATACGGAATTTTCAAACCTTTACAAAGGCAATTAGGGCCTTGAGGTCCAGAATTGGACCGACTCCGTGCTTCTTTGGGACCACAAAAAGATTTGAATAAAATCCCTGAAACCTCTCCTTTGACAGTACTGGCAAAAGCACCCCGTACCCCAGCAAGTCCTACACTGCCCCCAATAGGGCAGCCCGACGTGCTGGAAGGAGAGAGAGATTCAAGGGAAAGAATCTGTCTGGTGGCCAGGAAAGAAACTCTATCCTGTCCCCCGAGGTGAACACCTCGCATACCCACCGATCGGAGAACCGGGAGGTCCACCGATCTGTGAACCTGCAAAGTCCCCCCCCCACCCCAGAGTCGGGCGGGGGCAAGACTCCATGCGGTGGTGGGCTTGTGTGCCGGCTTGTTAGTATTACGCACCCAGGGACGCTTCTGTCCTCCAGCCGCACTCTTGTCAGTCTGGGAGAATTTTCTGGGCTCCGACTGACGAAAAAACCTCTTCTGTGTGGGAAAAGAAGGACCCGGTTTACAGCGTGGCTCCTTCCCCTTAGTAGGCTGAGGAAGAAGGGTGCTCTTACCTCCCGTGACAGTATTAAAAATGTCATCCAGGGAAGCACCAAACAGTCTTCCACCCTTAAAAGGTAAATCCGTCAGGAGCCAGATAAGGCGACGCAATACCACCGCAGACACTGAAGCCCTAGAAATTAAGGGGGCTGTGTCCATAATGGCATCACAAACATATACCAGGCCTGCACCATTAGGTCTGCCAGTTTGATACAATCCAGAGGAAGGTTATGCTCCTGCACAGTCTGGTGCAAAAATTTTTGCCCATTCCGTGAGTGTCTGAGACACCAGGGTCGCTGTTACAATTGGCTGCAGCGCGGACCCCAGCATGGTGAACATGGCCCTGCTTACCACTTCGGACCTCCTATCAGGAGGATCCTTAAAAGCAGGAGTCCCCTTGACCGGGAGAGTTGTTGCCTTGTTCAACCGAGCGACCGGGGGGTCGACAACCGAAGGAGAGGCCCATTTTTTAATCAGGCTCTCCTCAAAAGGGTACCTAATCTCCAGACGCTGATAGACCGCAAAGTTCTTATGCAGTGTTTCCCATACCTGGTCTATGAACCTGTCCAAGAAAGGCGTATAGGGAAAACTTTCTTAGAAGGGTTAGCCCTGAAGGAACCAAAGGAGACTGACTCCACTACGGGCTCCGCAGCATCCAGCTTGAGTGTCCCTCACAGCATCAATGAGTTCACTAACAAGTGTCCTGTCATTATACTGAACCATAAGGAGTCTTCCTCACAAGGAATGTCCTGGTCAAAAAACAAACAAAAGCTCAGAACTAGGGTCCTGTGCCGCAGCAAGTCCCATATCTGAATCAAAGCACTCCCCAGGAGATGCGGGGGAAGGGGGCGCTTTTAACCCCCCTTGTGCTCGCACGCCGCTTCCCTCCTGGTATCCAGGACTGCCTCCATGGAGACAGCAGGTGCATGGGCACTGCAAGTTGCCTCAGACATGGTAGCAAAAGCAGGCGATACTGACTCCATAGAAAAACACACCCCCTCTGACTTAGTCAAGAAAGAAAAAGCCCACCCTCCTGCTGCACTGACCGTGGGGGGGGGGGTTACCCAGGAGACTTACCGACCCAGCTCAGGACCGCTCAGTGCCACTGCCTGTCTGTCCACGGAAGTGAAACAGTGAAGGAAAAACTGTGAGGAGAATCGCCGCTATAGTCAGCACTAGAGGCCGAATCCCACCGCCAGTACAGCATAGGTACAAAAGAGCGCGCGACTACAGTAAAATGTCTGCCGCTAATAACTGCGCCATAGCGTGGCCACGGCAAGATGGGCGCCAATGGGAATTTCAATACAAAAGAAAAATACCCACAAAAATGGAGCCCGACTGCGCGGTGTGGATGATTCTAGCACAGGCTGACAAAATAAACAGGCCACCTCACATAGTGACAAAAAAAACAGGCCCCAACACCTCACGGTCCCCCAGAAAAGCGTGACCCCCAGGCACCCCCTGGTCAGCATGATTAGACAGAGCAAGGTGACAGAGAGTAGGAAAAAAAGAGGGGGGCAGGGAAACCCCCCTAGCATAGGAACACACAGAATGTACTCACCTGCTGAGGCAGGAGGAACAGTACTTACCCGTCCAGCAAGGACCCACTAGTGTGTTCCTGACAGACCTATCAGTGCAGTACTGAGTAGCTGTTGGCCCGGTCCACTGTGAAAGATACAGCAGAACTGTTCAGTCATATGTGGACCCTGGAGCAAAAGCTCACCGGCCACCCCTGGAGCCGTGGGTTATGTCGTGGACTGATCTCACGCAGAGCGAGGATCAGCACGCTCGATGGACGGACTGGGAAGACTACGAGGATAGCAACTACCCAACCTGTTGCCCAGCCGACTATTGACAGAAGAATCTCAAAAATAAAATTCAAAAAGAATAAAAAAAAATCTTCAGGAGACTGGCTCCAAAGAGAGCCACGTCCTCTCCTCTGCTAGGCAGAAAAAACGGAGGCAGCTGGCTGCAGGGAGGAGGGTTATGTCCGGAGGGACCGCCCCTCTGGGCGGGGCTGTTCAGCTCTGGTAATGTATGTTAAAACATCTAACATTCTGCCTAGTCTTCTCCTATGAGCAGGAACGTAACCCACTTTGTCAAGATTGAAGATGCTGTGTCAGTCCATGGACGGTAAGAGAAATTATGATTTTTGCATGTAGGAGAGGAGTGCCAGAATAGGCCCAGTAAGGAAGTGGTTAATAAACTGTGTGCTTTTAAAAGAATGTTGCACAGTTTATCTTCCTTTTTCACATGATGAATATGTGACCGGACTCTGAAGTTTCCTTAACTGATGATAACTGTGGAGTATACACCTGTGCAATCCAATTAAGCAGGCTGGGCAGTGGATGTGGTTGAGCCCATAGTGAGGGGTGAAAGCTCAAAAATGCCTGGAGGGTCTTAAAATCTGGCAAGCAGATATACTTACCATGTCTATCCTGTGGGGAGCACCGGGTGTCTTCACAAATATAACATTGGATCAGCACACGTTTTGAGTTCACTATATGGATGTGGAATTGGGACATTTGAACTATTAATAATAATTTTTCTCTTTTTCATCTTTTCGCGTTTTCATCTTTATTGCATTATATAAAAAATGTTTGTACTTTAACCACTTGACCACTGGGCACTTAAACCCCCTTAATAACCAGACCAATTTTCAGCTTTCGGTGCTCTCACATTTTGAATGACAATTACTCAGTCATACAACACTGTACCCATATGAATTTTTTGTCCTTTTTTTCACACAAATAGAGCTTTCTTTTGGTGGTATTTAATCACTGTTGGGTTTTTTATTTTTTGCGCTATAAGAGAAAAAAAAGACTGAAAATTCTGTAAAAAAATGTTTTTTTTTTTGTTTCCGTTATAAAATTTTGCAAATTACTATTTTTTCTTCATAAATTTTGGCCAAAATTTATACTGCTACATATCTTTGATAAAAATAAGTACAAATTGGTGCATATTATTTGGTCTATGTGAAAGTTATAGAGTCCACAAGCTATGGTGCCAATATCTGAAAATTGATCACACCTGAAGTACTGACGGCCTATCTCATTTCTTGAGACCCCAACATGCCAGAAAAGTACAAATACCCCCCAAATGACCCCTTTTTGGAAAGAAGACATTCCAAGGTATTCAGAAAGAGGCATTGTGAGTTTTTTGAAGTTGTCATTTTTTCCCACAACTCTTTGCAAAATCAAGATTTTTTTTTCTCTTTTTTTTTTTTTCACAAAATTGTCAAATTAGCAGGTTATTTCTCACACACAGCATATGCATACCACAAATTACACCCCAAAACACATTCTGCTATTCCTCCCGAGTATGGCGATACCACATGTGTGAGACTTTTACACAGCGTGGCCACATACAGAGGCCCAACATGCAGGGAGCCCCTTCAGGCGTTCTGGAGCACCGAGGCCAATTCTGACATTTCTCTCCTACATGTAAAAATCATCATTTATTTGCTATAAAATTACATAGAACCCCAAAACATTATATATGTTTTTTTAGCAAAGACCTTAGAGAAAATAATGGTGGTTGTTGCAACTTTTTATCTCGCACGATATTTGCACAGCAATTTTTTTAACGCATTTTTTACGGAAAAAAAATGTTTTGTGCTTAAAAAAAAAAAAAAAACAGTAAAGTTAGCCCAATGTTTTTACATAATGTGAAAGATGAAGTTACGCCGAGTAAATAGAAACCTAACATGTCACCCTTAAAAATTGCACACGCTTGTGGAATGGCGCCAAACTTCGCTACTTAAAAATCCCCATAGGCGACACTTTAAATATTTTTACTGGTTACATGTTTTGAGTTACAGAGGAGGTCTAGGGCCAAAATGATTGCTCTCGCTCTAACGTTCAAAGAGATACCTCACATGTGTGGTTTGAAAACCGTTTTCATATGTGGGCGGGACTTACGTATGCGTTCGCTTCTGTATGCGAGCTCACGGGGACAGGGACGCTTTAAAAAAAATATATTTTTTTTTATTGTTCATTTTACTTTATTTATTTTCGTTTGATATGTTTTTCCGCCCCAAAATTTTTTTTGATCACTTTTATACCTATTACAAGGAACGTAAACATCCCTTGTAATAGGAATATGGCATGACAGGTCCTCTTTACAGTGAGATATGGGGTCAATAAGACCCCACATCTCACCTCTAGGCTGGGAAGCCTGAAAAAAAAACAAAAAAAAAAACAAGAATCCTGGCTTTGATCGTCGCGGTGAGTCGGTAGAAGCACCGGAGGGCGGCGGGGGGGGGGGGGGGACATCCCCTCTCGCCTCCCGTAAGAATGATCAAGCGGCGGAACAGCCACTATGATTGTTGTTATGGTGTAGGGAATCGCCGGCTGAAAAAGCTAATATCTGAATGATGCCTGTAGCTGCAAGCATCATTCAGATATCCCTGCACAAAGTCAAGGACGTCATATGACGGCCGGCGGGCGGGAAGTGGTTATTGCAGAGTATTGCCGGGCATTGCGGAGTATTGCCAGGCATTGCGGAGTATGGCAGGGCATTGCGGAGTATGGCAGGGCATTGCGGAGTATGGCAGGGTATTGCGGAGTATGGCAGGGTATTGCATGGGGTATTGCACAGGGCATTGCAGAGTATTGCGCAGGGTATTGCAGAGTATTGCACAGGGTGTATTGTGCAGGGTATTGCAGGGTATTGCGCAGGGTATTGCAGAGTATTGCGCAGGGTATTGCAGAGTATTGCGCAGGGTATTGCAGAGTATTTTGCAGAGTATTTGGCAGAGTATTGCGCAGGGTGATGCAGAGTATTGTGCAGGGTATTGCAGAGTATTGTGCAGGGTATTGCGCAGCGTATTGCAGAGTATTGTGCAGGGTATTGCAGAGTATTGCGCAGGGTATTGCAGAGTATTTTGCAGAGTATTGCGCAGGGTATTGCAGAGTATTTTGCAGGGTATTGCGCAGGGTATTGCAGAGTATTGCGCAGGGTATTGCAGAGTATTGCAGAGTATTGAGCAGGGTATTGAAGAGTATTGCACCAGGGTATTGCAGAGTATTGCGCAGGGTATTGCAGAGTATTGCACCAGGGTATTGCAGAGTATTGCACCAGGGTATTGGCAGGATATTTTGCAGAGTATTGGCAGGGTATTTTGCAGAGTATTGGCAGGGTGTATTGCAGAGTATTGGCAGGGTATTGCACAGGGATGGCTGAGCAGGGATGGATGGATGGCTGGATCTGTGACTGCAATTGTCACAGATCCAGCCCACAGTGCTGCTGCTGCCATCCGCTCCCTCCCCCTCCCCTCTCACACTGTACCGATCGGTACAGAGAGGGGAGAGAGGAACCGGCGTCATCACATGACGCCGGTCTGTTTACAAGTGATTGCTCCGTCATTTGACGGAGCGATCACATGGTAAACGGCCGCTATCAGTGGTGATTTACCGCAATTTGTGATCCAGAGGACCCGGCGGTCACGGAGTTTCCCGTGTGCGTGCCATTCTGGGAGGACGTTATATAACGTCCTCCCAGAGTTAAGCAACCACCTTGTCGACGTTATTTGTCGGCAGGTGGTTGCTAAGTGGTTAATCACAAAGGTCATGGTGTGACAGCGCTACACATTTTGATTTTACATTCATGACAGCTGTGATCTGTGCTACAGCTAATCACAAGGTACAGGGTGCCCTGATTGACCCAGGTACCATGTAATAGCTGTGGGCCAATCACAGCATAGTCAACACAGCTGTAATGAATTAATTCAGTCATACCAGCTGTGTTGACATAGTGATCACATGAATACCATGATTCGCAATCCGCTGTGCCCAACAGACAAAGCAGTCGTTGGGGGGGGGGGGGGGGGGGGGGGTCGCGCACAGCACAAGCAGGCAAAATGATGTACATATACTGCAGCAGGTCGGCACTTGGAGGAAAAATCACATGTATATGTACTGTGGCTGGCCAGCAAGTGGTTAAACCTCAGACATTTAGGGTCCCTTGTTCTCTTTTGCTAATGAGATGTGTGGTGTCATGCCAAGCCAAGATCATAGGTTATAGATAGAGATACATCGAGATAGAGCTCTCCAAGGCTTTCGGAAAGAAAACTGTGGCTACCTAGGAGTATGGCAAATAATATTTAAAAGGTCACCATATTATTTGAAATCAATTATTGCATTGTAAATAAAATAATCTAAAAGTGGTGTAATTGTGTATTATATGGGTATTTGTTACTCTTTTTTTCAACAGTTGTCCTAATATCTTGTTACATAAATAATTGCAACTACCAACGTTTTATTCACAAAGGCTTCAAAAAATTCATAATATTGGGAGGTTTTATTTAATTTTCAGAGCTAAAATTTTAATTTCAACACAGGTGAGAAAAAAAATGCATAAACATGAATAATCATTATATTGAATTAACCATACATTCTGCATCATATCAAAGCTTGATGAGAACCTAAAAACTATTTGTCTAAACGATGAATAGAGGGCTGAGGATTGTCCTAATCAAGGCCCCGATTTGATTCCCATTTACATTTTGTAGGGTATTTTGAAATGAGCATTGTGTGCAAGGAAACTCACAAACATCTTGTAACTGAATGAATTTTTTATGAAGAAGTGGTCAAAACTTTCACAAGTCTATGGCAGCGATGGGTGGGCAGTTTTGGAAAATGTCTACAAAAAGTCAATTCTGCCATAGGGGGCAATACCACCTTTTGACGCCAAGGATGTACTTCCATTTTCCACAGTACATCATTACAGCATTGTTATTTTTGTTGAATATTTGAAAAAGGAAATTTTTCTTGTTATTGCCTATGTATATCATCTTTGTCTGTAGGCACTGTTTTGAAAAAAGGGTTTATGGTTTGCCTGTTCAAATTGGATAACCATTTTACTTCATTTTTCACATGACTGTGTAAAGTTTTAGTACAAGGAACTGTTGCTGCATACATACAGCTTCCAGTTTGCTATAAAGGTCTGTATTCCAACGTCTTTGTTCTAAGCAGTTCTAAACATGTTTGGCGGTTGTAAGAAATAATGAGGCCTAGAGGGCCTGAGGACTGAAAGTAGATCTCTGTGTATCATTTTGTGATATGCATTGTAATATCATCTTGTGCATCCAATCAGCTATTTTGCCAATTCTGGTGTGAATGCTTTATTTGCCAATGTAATGCACTGCGGTAGCTTTAAAAAAGCTCTCGATGACCCCAACTTCTTCCAAAATCTAATCTAGACAATGTGCTTAATAACTGGAATTTTACCCAGTAAGGAACCCCTGCACATGGCGAAAATTGAAAAAAGCTAGTGATCCACAAGAGACTTCTGAGGTTGATGTTGAAGAACGCCTGTGCCTTTGGAACAATGTATCCTTTCCCCCATGAGTATAGCCCACCTCGTATACTTGTCTTCCTCTCAAATCCATAATTTCTCACTAGGCATCCTTACCGGCGTCACACATTTCCTCTTAATGCCACAGTCCCACTCATTCCTATGGAAGAGCTGTATTCTGCTGGGGGCCACCATGAGTCAGGCTTTCCCATAGGAATGAATGGGGCAGCAGCTTGCATGCGCATTAAGGGGGGGGGGGGTGGAGGATTCACTAAAGGACAACTTATAATCGTGGTACAGTTGCCCTTTAAATGCAAGATACCAAGCGCACATAAAAACTTTGCGTTTCATTTATTTACTGGCACCAACATGGAGCCCACAAATTGTCACCAACAGAAATGAGCTTCAGGTTCAAAGGGGTACAGATGCCCTTCATTGTGGCAGAAGGGCAAATAGTAACTGGTAGTAGACTACAGAGATCTGTTCATACAAGATATATAATATCTATATAGAGTAGTCACATGACCCATGCAGGCACTTAAAATTCCCCATGTGATGACTACTTCCTCTTCTTCTGTTTTCTCTGCTCTCCCCTCAGGTCCTTCTTCATTCTCCCATCCACAACCTTAAACTGCCCTTTGATTCCGGGAGGACGGCGCACCTTCTTTCCAACACCTTTCTTGGATACCACATATGTCACTTGGCGCTTCTCCTTCCCAAGGCCTGCTTTCTTGTATATACTGCAAATGTAAACAGCAAGAAGTAATAAGTAAACCATTACAGAAACATCAACTGATAAAAGACAGGTGCACTTTAGTCTTAATGTCCACAGAGAACATGTTTGGAATTGTCCAAGTTAACATTAAAGTGGTAGTAATATCAGCGTTGTGAAAAGTTGCTGACAGGCAGGGTACGTATGACAGAAGAGACCCTATTGGTCTCAAATGCTTCCTCCTACCTGTCAGCCAAGATTATTATTATACAGGATTTATATAGCGCCAACAATTTGCGCAGCGCTTTACAGCATGAGGGCAGACATTACAGTTACAATACAGAAGGAATCAGAGGGCCCCGCTTGTTAGAGCTTACAATCTAGGAGGGAGGGTGTGATGTACACTAAGCCGTGCATGCACAGCTCAGCAAACATTTACGGCCCCGATCTGTGCTGCTGCGATGTGACGCCATCCATTCAAGAGGCACAGAACCCGAAAGGAAGACCAGGCAAACATGGAAGCGCCCAAAACCCGCCGGATCAATCGCAGCGCTGGAGGGCTTGGTTTTACAGTCAAGTGGCATAATATGCTGTGCATACTAGTACATTATTGCATAACCCACCTGGGTTAAAAAAGAAGAAACTACAGCAGACTTTACTACCGCTTTTACGACCAAATTTATTTTTCTTATTTTTCACAGATCATAAAAATTGAATCTCCTAAAACAAAATTAGGGTTTTTTGTTTTACCTGTAAAAAAACATTTTTCTTGGTGTACACTACAGGGCACTTCATATACATGACTACTTGGATTATGTCGCCGCGGATCAGGTGGTCAAAAGAAGGCAGGAATTCCCCACCCAGACATAACCCCTCCTAGTTCATGTGCAGCTCAGTTTACATTTCCAGCATGGTGCCTGAGTGCTGAGATGTCAGAACTCCTGCACTTACTTAAATTAGCGTTACGTAATCCTGCGCTGGCCAATCAAGACAACCAAAGAAGCTGGGGAGAAGATGCTGGCACTGGCAAGGGACCCCACGAACCCCAGACCTTTGCTGGGGAAGTATTTCCAGATTTAGCTCACTTTAAGGCCCCATGCACACGAGACGCAGGTGCAAACTCTGCTGAACACACGTTTTTAAACGCTGAAACCGGCGTTCATAAACGTGCGTTTTGCCGCGTTTGCGGCCGCGTTTAACCGCGTTTGCGTTTATAAGCGTTTCATCATAGACCCTCCCTAAGCTCAAAAAAGAGTAAATTTTAACCATTTCAGCCAGTTTGTGAGACCAGAGTGAGTAGCAGCAGCTGAGAGAGCAGCAGTGTACTTGTATTTAGCGTATCACTTGCCACATCATCTGCCACAAGTTGTGGATTGTCCACTTGCCACGACACCTGGCCACGTCACCTGCCACAAGTTGTGGATTGTCCACTTGCCACGTCACCTGGCCACATCATGTGCCACGTCACCTGCCACAAGTTGTGGATTGTCCACTTGCCACGTTACCTGGCCACGTCACCTGGCCATGTTACCTGCCACGTCACCTGGCCACGTTACCTGCCACGTCAGCTGGCCACGTCACCTGCCACAAGTTGTGGATTGTCCACTTGCCACGTCACCTGCCACGTCACCTGGCCACGTCACCTGCCACAAGTTGTGGATTGTCCACTTGCCATGTCACCTGGCCACATCACGTGCCACGTCACCTGGCCACGTCACCTGCCACAAGTTGTGAATTGTCCACTTGCCACGTCACCTGCCACGTCACCTAGCCATGTTACCTGCCCACATTACCTGCCACGTCATCTAGCCACGTCACCTGCCACAAGTTGTGGATTGTCCACTTTCCACGTCACCTGGCCACATCACGTGCCACGTCACCTGCCACAAGTTGTGAATTGTCCACTTGCCACATCACCTGCCACGTCACCTGGCCACGTTACCTGCCACGTCACCTGCAACGTCACCTGGCCACGTCACCTGCCACAAGCTGTGGATTGTCCACTTGCCACGTCACCTGGCCACGTCACCTGGCCACATCACCTGACACAAGTTGTTGATTGTCCACTTGCCACGTTACCTGCCACAAGTTGTGGATTGTCCACAATGCAATGCAAGCAATTACAGTTTTCTTTTATATTTTTTAATAGTTTTTCATCATTTGCCATCATTTTTGAGATTTCTAATGTTAAAAAATAGGTCACCTTTAAAAACGCTTATAAACGCAAACGCGGCAAAACGCCGGTACCGCGTTTAGCCGCGTTTAGCAGCGTTTAGCGTCTGAAACGTGGAAAACTTTTGCGTCTGAACCCATTTTTTTGCTTCTGGAAAAACGAGGTTAAACGCAACTGCTTGTAAATGCCAAAAAACGAGAGTGTGTGCATGGACACATAGGATAACATTGAATGGGTTCAGGAGCAGTTGAAAAAAGCGTCCAACTGCCTCTGAACGCGCGTTCAACAGCAAATAACAGCGTCTCGTGTGCATGGGGCCTAAGAGACTATATCCACAGCACTGCGGTGCATTTGGCTCCATGTACACGGGACGTTTTTACAACTGCTCCTAAATTATTAAACTTGACAGATAGTAACCCACGTTTAAAACAAGTTTTGCCGCGTTTACATGCCGCGTCTAGTGGCGTGTTTTTTTTTTAAAATGGCCAAAAACAAAAACCGCCTATAAAGGAAACGCTGCTAAACGCGGGTTACCGCATTTAGTCGCGTTTGAAACGTGGAAATCTTCTGCGTCTGAACCCATTTTTTTGCTTTCAAGGAAACGCTGTTAAACGCAACTGCCTAAAACCGGCAATAAACAAGACTGTGTACATGGTCACATAAGATAACATTGAATGAGTTCAGGAGCAGTTGAAAAAAGCATCCAACTGCCTCTGAACATACGTTTAGCAGCGTCCCGTGTACATGGGGCCTAAATGTGTTGCATGAAAACTGCTCAATGATTTGAAAAGGGTTGCCAACAAACCAGATCTCCCTATTTTGTAGCAATTTATTGTGTGTTGTGGTGCGCTGTAATGCAGGTGCATTGGTACTCCACCATTGCACCTGCATTACAGCGCACCACAACACAGGTGCCAGAGGAAAGGCACTGCAGCACATGCATTAAAATGTGCATTTCCTGCCCGCCATGGCAACAATACAAGTTATAAGAAGGAAAGGTCTCTGGCATTCCCCACATGCAGTTTCTCCCTTGAAACTGATTTGTGCAGCACTGTCAATATATGGTAAATGAAGTTGGGATAGGATAATTTAGGTGTATGTATTAACAAAATATATCTGTTTAATGGTGACGGGTTAGCACCATTGGCAGTTTTTTTTATTGTGTCCCTGCTGGGGCGATTCCCCTCTCTATTTGTGTTCACAAACATTGTGAGTGGGACTGTAAATGCAAGACCTTTCCCTACCCTATCGAAATTAATAATAATAATAATAAAAAAAAAAAAAAAGCATTTGGGTTATAAATCACCCATTATTGGGGGTACAATATTGAACCATTATGCATTCTGTAATTAATTCCAAACCATCAGCAACTAAAGAAGTAGAAGGTTTCAGGACACAGCAAACAGAAGAAAAAGAAGAATAGATGGCATCTGTGAAAATGAAGAAAGCACAGCTACTACGTGGAACCCAGAAACTGGTCCAATGCATTACTATTACAACTGTATGGTCACAATGGGGGGAGATTTACTAAAACTGGTGCACTCTGGAGCAGCTGTGCATGGTAGCCAATCAGCTTCTAACTTCAGCTTGTTCAATTAAAGCAGCTGTAACCCATACAAAAAATAAAATAAAAAAATTGATCCTGTTCCTTTAATCACTTCAGCTCCAGAAGGTTTAGGGCTAGTTTACACTTGCATCAAAACAAGGCATCGGGCACGCTTTTTGTTAAAGTTCTCTGAGCGCCAATCAAATCTCCTGTCACTAAATAAAATGGTTAGTCCTGTTTACACCTTGCTTTTGCTTGGTGTTTCGATGAGGCTTTGGTGGAGCTTTGATGGGGCTTCAAGCAAAGTTTGCCATAGACTTCTATGGAGGCTTTGAAGACGCTTTGAAGCACCACTAAAGCTACATGGGGTATAATTTTTGAAGTGAAGCCAAAGCAAAGCAAAAGCAAGGTGTAAACAGGACTGTAAGCAAACCATTTTATTTGGCGACTAGGGCTTTGACTGGCATTCAGAGAGCTTTAACAGAGGCTGCCTGAAGCCTTGTTGAAGCTGAAAAAAGTGTAAATGAGCCCTTACACCCCCCTCCTGACCAGACCATTTTTTTTGTGATACGGCACTGCGTTACTTTAACTGTCAATTAAGCTTTTTTTTTGGTATTTGATCACCTCTGCCGTTTCCATTTTTTTACGCTATAAACAAAAAAAAAGACCGCCAATTTTGAAAAAAATATATAGTTTTTACTTTCTGCTATAGAACACATCCAATAATTTTTTTTTTTTTTAAATCTAATTTCTTCATCAATTTAAGCCAATATGTACTCTGCTACATATTTTTGGTAAAGAAAATCCCAATAAGCGTTTATTGATTGGGTTTGTGCAAAAGTTATAGCGTCTACAAACTATGAGATATTTTTATTTATTTATTTTTTACTAGTAATGGCGGCGATCATTGATTTATAGCGGGACTGGGATATTGCGGCGGACAGTTGGGGGTGTGCTTGTACTAGAAGAAGGCATAGATCGGTGCCCCTGCTTAGTAGAAACACAGGATCCATGTCTTCTGTAGTGACAGAACGGCGATCTGCTTTGTTTACATAGGCAGAGCGATGTTCTGCCTGTGTACCGAACCATTGGCGTATGCCGGTGGACATCGAGTCTGCTGTACCAGTCAATCAGCTCCCTCTGTGTATAATCACAGTGGGAGTGGGCCGGAGGCGGCGTGTGCCCAAACCCGGAAGTGCAGGATCACATACCACGCACGCAGGAGAGCCGCTTTATATCTACAGTATACGGCATAAATAAGAGCACAGTGCTGATGCTGTGTAATTTGTCCCTTTCTATCATCTAAAATACCTGGCTGATCCTGCCCTCCCCTCTATAAACTGACCACGTTTATCATGGCTACTGAGATCAATGATACCATGGTCAGTTTACGTGCCTCCGTCATCCCGCCGTCTGTCCTCTTTCCCCCTCCCTTCCTGCTGTCAGCTAGTCCCTGCTGATCTGCTCTCCGCCCCTCCCCTCCTGCTGATAAAAAAAACGTTGTTTTCTTACTAGAATTCCCAGTGTTAGATTACGTTATTTTCCCCTATATAAAAAATATGCCGCTTTATACCTTATTTCAGAGTGGTGCTCACGTGACCGGACACTGCTTTCCCCCCCCTCCTCCCAGCTGACGTCAGCGGGGGGTGATTCTCAGTCCCTCCCACTGTAGTTTTCAGATTGGGGGAGGAAAGCTGTGGGTGGTCACGTGAGCGCCGGGCGGTGCTCTGAAATAAGGTATAAAGCTGCATATTTTTTTATAAAGAACATACACATGGGATTTTAGTAAAAACACAAAGTGGCTTCACAACCACTTTAAGCTTTACCGATAAA
The DNA here is from genome assembly GCA_029206835.1 of Rana muscosa. Lineage (NCBI taxonomy): Eukaryota > Metazoa > Chordata > Amphibia > Anura > Ranidae > Rana > Rana muscosa. Next base: position 367,804,521 of record CM055123.1, on the reverse strand, counting down.
ACCCGGAAGCTGATTTGTTTCCATGCAGAGCTGCACTCTCCAGTTTTAGTAAATCTCTCCCAATGTTTCAATTATTAACATACCGTGTTTCCCCAAAAATAAACCCGTGTATTATATTAATTTAGGCAACAAAAGACACAGTAGGGCTTATTTTCGGGGTAGGTCTTACCATGTAATATGCTGTCTTCTCTCTCCCTGCCTGACAGGAATCCCCAGTGTGAACTGAGTTAAAATGCTTGTAAGATTCTATAATCCACTCTATTACAGTAGTATATAATGTATAATGTGTGTGTTTCTGTAATATAATTGTGCTAAAGACCTTCATTATAGCACCGCTCTGCGCTTCTGTGACCCGCCAAAGCTCTCTTCCCTTCAATTATATTACAGAAACACACACATTGTACATTATATACTACTGTATTAGAGTGGATTATAGCATTTTACAAGCATTTTAAACTAGGGCTTATTTTCAGGGTCGGGCTTATATTGCAGCCCTCCTTAAAAAATAGCGCTAGGTCTTATTTTCGGGGAAACACGGTATAAAAAAAAACACTTACCCATGTGATTTATTGGGAACACCTGTATACCTGCTTATTCAAACAATTCTCTAATTAGCCAATTGTGGCAGCAGCACAATACATATAATCGTGCAGATACAGGCCAGGAGCTTCGGCTAATGTTCACATCAAACACCATAATGGGGAAGAATGTGATCTCTTTCATTTTGAATGTGACATGATTGCTGGTGCCAGACATGCTGGTGTGAGTATTTTTTTAGCCGCTGATCTCCTGGGATTTTCACACACAACATCCTCTAGAGTTCACGGAGAATGGTACAGAGAACAAAACATCCAGCAAGCAGCAGTTCTGCGGACGGAAAGGCCATTCTGAAGAGGTTGGAGGTAAATGCCTGGACTGGCAGGAGATGATGGAAAAGCTACAGTAACTCAACTAACCACTCTTTATGACTGTGGTGATCACAAAAGCATCTCAGAATGGACAACACACGGAACCATGGGGAGGATGAGCTACAACACCCAAGAGAAGAAAGATGAGGGCTGAAGGATGCAGGGTCACCAAACTAGAAAAATGTAGCCTGGTCTGATGAATCTCAGTTTCTGCTGAGGAATATAGATGGTAGGCCAGTCACCAAATCAGAATTCATTAGAAAATCTTTGAGACGTGGCAAGCAGGAGATTCTTCACATGAATGTGCAGCTTACAAATCTTCAGCAATGGGATGAAATCATGTCATCATGGACCAGGGAGGAGTTGGCGTGCTGACGTCGTCGTGTTTTTTTTGTCTGAGCGGACGGGCGTTCGCCAGCCGACCGGCTAGGTGCTGTTTTTATTCATCTTACTACTGTAAGTGTTTTTACCATAATAAATACCATTTATATATCGGATTTACGCTATGGTGAGTTCCTTTTCCTTTCTTGGTAACATCCGATCACTTCCTATGAGACCTGAACCATCGAGATAATCCAGCCATCCGCTGTATACATCTCTTCCTTCATTCTGACCACCTGAAGCTGCCGCTCCAGAAATCCCCTGGATAAAGGCCCTGGCTGGGGTTTTCAGCTGCAAGCTCACCTTGCTTGCCCTGTGGTAAGCGCGCATCCCATGTGGTGTTGGCACATTGTATATGATGGTGGAATACGTCATCGATATCACTTCACCCATGTACATTTTTGCTCATAGCTATATACCAACTACTGGATATTTCTTATATGCACCTAAATGGGACTTTGATATCCATTATATATAGTATGTTGTAATCATACACCTCTTGCAATATCGATTGTGCTGATTTATTTTTAATATTGATTGTATTGGCATATTACTTTCACTGTTTATTCTAGGTTAGGTTAGCGCGGCTACATCTCTTTCTCATTTATATTTAGTGTATATCTCACTCTTAGCTGCTGCTTATTTAGTTTAATGTTTATGTATAGCTATTAGTTTATGTTAGCGTGGTATTTTTCTTACTATCATGGACCAGAACCTTGAAGAAATGTTTGTGAAATGTGTGATCTATGTCACGAAGATTTGAGAGTAAAGGGAGGCCCTGCCCAGTCTAAGTATAGTATTTTTATATTAAAGTGGACCTTGTCATTTTTTTATCTTTTCATCTAATAAATCTTCTGCCCTTGTGGTTTTAAACTTTGGATAGTAAAAAATGTTTTTTCTGCCAGTAAATACTTATACAGTCCACTTCCTGTTTCTTGTCTGGTCATTAGCCTAGGCTTATGACATCATAATATTCAAAATAGATGCAGCGCTAGTGCAATATGGCTTTAAGGTGCTGGCTGCTTCTTTTTTTATATCACCTAATATTTATGTATATATTTTTTTTCTAGCGCAGCTTTAGCCTTCGGGCTTTTTTTTTTATCACCTTATAACATCATGCAAAGCTCTCTCTCTCACTCTCAAAAGTTTGCCAGGAAGGGAGGCAGGGGGACGAGTCATAAGAGGGTCAATGAGAGCTGCAGAGCTGGGGGGGGGGGTCATCTGTGTAAATCCAGAAAGTGAACAGGGGCAGCAGCTTCAGCTGCCCAGAGTTAAAATGGATGCAGCCAGACTCAGTGGAGTGTGATTTCTGCAGCATTTTTGGCACAGTATATATAAAATAATATGCAAAGTGGTGGGAGGGAAGCTACAGAATGGCAAAGATGTTATTTTAGATTGTTATTTATTACAAATTATGTGAGCAGACTGCAGTTCCTCTTTAAATGAGAAGTATGGCCATTTATTTTTTTATTTTTTTTGGCCATACTTCTTTTATGGGTTATAGGAGTAAATTTAATGTTGTGCTTTTGTAACCTAGAGTCAGCTTTTAGTGGGCTATAGCTCGCTGTTCAGGTTCTGGAAGGAGCCCAACCATATTTTCGAGGTCAAAACAATAGTGACGCTAAAGGGGCATTACATGATCAAACCATATGATAATGAACACAGTAATACAATAAGCGAATAGTTGTGGATTGGCTATGCCAAGCACCAGTGGCAGCACCCTTAGAGTGAAGCAAAGACTGCAATATCAAAGGGAAACACAGAGGGTCGCCCCTCTGTGTTCCCCTTTGATAATGTTGAGGTCCACCAAACTGCCTGATTGACAGCTGGCTCTCAATGTGCAGCCGAGACCCGAAGCCAGCTGTGCCCATCCCTTCTCCAGCCTGGCACTCTAGTGAGCACTGGAGGGTCGGAGTGGAGAGCTGCGACTAACAGTCACTGCTCTTTTTTCTGAGCAGACCGAGAACTTGGTGATCAGCGGTCATGCACAGTACTCAGTCTTAGAGCTGATGTGGGACAGCTGCAGCATCACACCAATGCTGCAGCACAGAGATGAGTATAAAGGTTTGTTTTTAATTCCCATACTTCTCCTTTAAAAAATTCCCCAAGAAAGTCACCCACCTGCGAAGATGAGATGCTTTTTCTCTCTCTGAAATGTCTACGGTGTTAACCACTGCTTCTGCTTTTTTCTTGGCTTGCTCCATCTTTTTTAGCATCTGCAGAATAAACATAAAAAATAAAAATGTTACTTATGCACGTAATCCTTTTATTTCCCAGCAACTCAAGGCCACAGGCAAAGCGGATCCTGCCAATTAGCACGGTGACAAAGAATTCACTATGTTACATGGATCATCGGTGGCATTGGGTTAGTAAAATCACTGGGAAAACAGCACAGAGAATCAGAATCTGCATCCCTATGTTGTCAAATCCGGACACAATCTGAAGGGTTGGAGCTTGCTGCAACAGTAAGACATAATAAGTGGTTGGCAGCCCTGCAGATAAATTCCAGGTAAACCACTAAATGTAAAGTCTTATTACACATAAACAAACATCACAAGATTCTGTTCAGCCAGTGTGATCAGTCTTGGGTTCTTCTTAGATGAAGAGAATCCATGTCCGGGGGGTAAATTATCCCCAAAAAAGGTTGCTCTAAATGCAGGAAAAAAAATGGGTGCCTGGGAACAAATCCACAGAAAAGAAGAATGGACCACAATAGAATATGTCCTTATACAGTGCTATGAAAAAGGATTTATTTGCCCCTTCTGGATTTTATTTTATTTGCATATTTGTCACACTTAAATGATTCAGATCATCAAACAAGGATTCTGTATTTACTCATGTTTTCTTTGTGTAACATTGTGTAACATTAAAAAAAATTATTTTTTTTTTAATTAAAATTTGTTTAATGATCTGAATCATTTAAGTTCGACAAATATGCAAAAAAAAATTAAAAAAAATCGAGAAGGGGGCAAATACTTTTTCACAGCACTGTATATGCCAATGTGTTTCAGGGGCTTTCACATGCTCCCTTCAACATGGCTAATACAAAAAAAATTATACATTTTTAAAATAGATGTATATATTTTATACTAGATGCACATTTTTATATTTATTCTTTTAAAAAAAAATATGTTTTGAGTCCTAATCAAGGGGTATGTAGAAGCCCCTGAAACACATTTGTGTATATGATATGAGGAGATAAATATTCTATTTTAGGTTCATACACAGTGTAGCGCTCCATATCTCTTTTCTGCAGACACTTTATTGATCGTCACACTACTGAGATCCTGCCCGGAATCTTCATTCCAAGACCATCCCCTCCAGACACAAAAAACATGCTAGACAGACAACACGGTACAATGCAATAGAGCCTGGGTGGCTAACAGTGCTAGCACTATCATTCTAAGCCATATCTCTGCTGTACAGACTTTAAGTTATTAAAGTGTTACCAAACCCAGTAATATGAAAATGAAAATAGTTCAACCCCCCCCCCCCCCCCCCGGTGCCCACAGCGTATAACTCTTCTTTTACATTAAAATACTGCCACTATATACCTTTTTGGATGATCTGTATACCACGGTTACATGATAAACTGCACAGTTTCTCCAGTGCTGAGAGTTCAGTTAGGAGGAGATTTCCACTACAGCCTGTATACAGTCCCACATGTGTGATGTCAATATCATGTGACCTGGCTAGCTCTGAGAACAAGTAAATGATCTCTCCAGCATAAAAGACACAACACAGGTTGGCTACCCTGCCTGTGTGTTAGCTGGTCTTCCCCAGATAGACAATGCAGGAGGGGGAGGATCTGTGCATACAGGATAAAACAGCCCTTTAACACAATGCGGATGATTAACCCCTTAAGTTCTACAGTGAGTATAACAAGCATGCTATCCTGCATATACAGACAGATTTTACTGTTGTGGGTTTAGTAACACTTTAAAGCGGAGTTCCGCCTAAAAAAAAATATTAAAAGTCAGCCGCTACAAATACTGAAGCTGCTGACTTTTAATATATGGACACTTACCTGTCCAGGGCGCCCGCGATGTCGGCACCCAAAGCCAATCTGTCCCTCGGCTCTCGGGTGGAAGCGCCGCCATCTTCTGCAAGGGAAACAGGAAGTGAAGCATTGGGGCTTTACTTCCTGGTTCCCTACTGCGCATGCGCAAGTCGCGCTGCACGATCCCACCGGTCCCTGTCGTCTTCTGGGACCTGTGTATCTCCCAGAAGGCAGCAGGGGGGAGTAGGCGCCGGACGTGGCGTAGGTCACCGCAAGTGGGAGCAAACACCTGGATTACACAGGTATCTGCTCCCCCCTCCCCCCTGAAAGGTGCCAAATGTGACACCGGAAGGGGGGGGGGTGTTTCCAAAAAGCAGAAGTTCAATTTTTAGGTGGAACTCCGCTTTAATGTAGTATTTCAAATGTATATTTAATGCCAGCTAACTGGACTGGGTGAATTGTTGTTTCACTGTCAGCTTTGCCCGAGGCCGCGCCTGTCATTCCAATCATAATTACAAGACATCTCACCCTTCTTCGCTTCCTGGCTTTTGCTTCAGCCACTTTCTTGATCGGTCGAGCGTTCAGCTCTCGTTGCCTTTGGCGGTATTCCTCCATTGTCTGACGGTCCACAGGAACCTGGACATTTCGATGCTTGCGTTCCTCAGAAATAAACCAGTCTGGAAGTTCGTCTTCAACATCGTTAAAAGCACGCCTGTGGAAAGGTGGAAAATGAAGCTGAGCAGAATGTAGCTAAAATGAGGATAAAATACAGAATGTACAGTATATCTAAAGTAAAAATGTTGATCTTTTTATTACGCGATAAAGTGGGAAAGGGGTTAAACTCTCCATTCAATTCGTACTCCGTAATCTGGCAAACTCTCTATAGGATTGAACAGCGAGAGATTTTGACAAGCGACTCTGAAGTTTCTTCAATAGTTTTTAATTGAAAATAGAATTGTCATCCTATAACAGGGAGTGTCTGAACAACAGCTTGGCAGAAACACCAGGTATGATTTAAAAACACTGAAAATTACTTTACATGAAAGCTGTGAGATTTAGGAATTGAGTTTACAATTACTTTACTCCTCTGTTTACCCAGATGGCTATTATCAGCAGACAGCAATTCATAGGAAATATAAAAATGTACTCTTCTCACAGGAGCGAGAGGTGAAAGTTCTCTATGGGGATACCTGTTGCAGTAACAACTATATAAGAGGTGATTATTCCTCGTGATTTAGTGATTTCCTGTAAATTGCAGTCATAGGTTGTTCCGCCACCAGTAGAATCAGGACTGTCACTCAAGTGATACATTATAGTAGGGGTAGGTGCACCACAGCTAAAGTGCCATGGTTGCCTATCCCTGCTCCCCTGGCAGCTAAAATCAAGGTCATCTATGGAGACGAGGGGAGGGGGCAGAGGAGCTGGAGAAGCATGGACGGTAATCAGAAACTCCCAGAAGAGAAAAAAAGAGGACTAGGATGCATGGGCGTCCACTCCATAGGGCAAGGGGGGTCAATTGCCCCCCCCCCCCTGGAATCGTAAGAGTGTTGAAGTCAGAGTGAAGACACTGGCCGCCGCGACTGCCTCCGCGGCAGCCGTGGACTTTTTTTTCTAAGTCTTCTGCTGGCCTGGGGGCTGCTCTCAGTCTTTTCCGACTACACATCCGTCCCTCCCTCCTCACCCCCGGCCCGAGCATCGGATGGGCTCTGCCGCTCGGGCCTCTGCTTAACATCACCGTGACCCGGCTGTTCCGTGATTGGTTGCTGCCTCAGCCTGCGTAAATGTATGTTGTGCCTATGCCGATCCGCCCGGCGCGGCTTCTCCCACAGGTGCGTGGCGTGCAGGGGCCGAGACAAGAGAGAATACTCTGCCAGTGCCTGCAGTGGGCCTATCTCTGAAGAACTACAGGTAACAGCAGTGCCTGCGCCATGACACCACTGTGTACATCTTTTTGTATTGCAATGTATTGCAATACATCTGTGTTGTGGGCGGCCATATTTTGATCTTGATGAAAACAACCTATACAGTATAGACTGTTTTCATAAAGATCAAAATATGGCCACAACAGATGTATTGCATTATATAGAAAGATGTACATTCTCTAGGCTATGGACATGGAGTGAAGCTGAATTATCCTCAAGAGCTATTTCACACTGCCAGCTGGCCACGTTATCTGCATCGTTTTAGTGGTGTTATTCGGCCACTAGTGGGGCGCTTTTAACCCCACCTAGCGGTCGAAGACAGGGTTAAGGCGACTGTGTGTCATAATGACTAAGCCCCTCCCCTTCATGACATTGTCAAAAAGGGACCGAGCATGGATGACCTTAAAATGATGCCCCCCCCCTGAAAAAAGTTCAGCGGACGCCCATGCTAGGACGTGCAGCAGGGGCGAGGAGCGGGGGGGGGGGGGATGTGCAAGGCAATTCAAGGGCACATTGCAAGTGAATAAAAACAATTTACGGAAAGGAAAAACCCTGCCAGAAAGTATCTAAAATATTTGATTTGAAAAGTATGGATATGTGGATCGCGCTGAAAAATATTTGATTTATCTGTGCTTTTACCTGCAATTTTTAGGTTGGTGACAACAATGAACCATGGTTTAGCTATTATGCGTGTCTTACAGTGAGATGCTATTGACCTATTGTCCTTTGTCCCAGCAATAGAGTATCTATAGGAATATATACCAGACAGGTCAACACAAACACAAAGAAGTACTGACTTGTTAAATGAGTGGTCTATCAGGTCTCTTGAGGCTTTCTTAGATGTGGCGATAATAGTTCCAATGGCCAGACCTTCCGGATCCAGGACACGAGATCGTTTTACTGCAAAAACGAAAACCTGAGGTAAGCGACAACTATCTTCAGAAAACAGCGGTGTAAAAACATACGTTCTCCAAAAGATTCCAAACCGATGTGGCTGTAATGTATTTCTCTTGACCAGAGTTCATTTCGTAGACTAAAATATCTTCGTCATCCTGATGACGGTACTTCCGTTGTATATATATTGTTTGTTTTTCTAATGTATAATGGTCATGTAAAATAAAGCACCCCTGTTTATGTAAAAAATATATATATATATTTTCTTCAACTAAATTAACACTATTTTAGTTGACTAAAAATAAAACAATTCAGATAACTAAAATACAACAAACTAAAATGGCATTTTAGTCAATAGACTATAAATAAAACAAAATTGAAAACTGACATCAAAATTAACACAGCTCTGCTGGCCATTTCTAAATCTGCAACACAAATCGATCCAGAGCCTGTAATAATAGCACATAAAGTTTAACCACTTAAGCCCCGGACCATTTTGTTGCTAAAGGACCAGGCCCCTTTTTGCGATTCGGCACTGCGTCGCTTTAACTGATAATTGCGCGGTTGTGCGACGGGGCTCCCAAAAAAATTGACGTCTTTTTTTTCCCCACAAATAGAGCTTTCTTTTGGTGCCATTTGATCACCTCTGCGGTTTTAATTTTTTGCGCTATAAACAAAAATATATAAATATAGCACCTATCGAACAATATCTTTATGCTTCAAAATAGCCCAATTATCTTTATATGACAATATCTTATAGCTTCCTGGTGCATCCCCTAATTCCCTGCTCTACTCACCGCGTCCATTTTGGGGATTGCCAGACAGGGCCAGGTTGTAATAGTCTTTCCCTCCCCAATCTGGGGTGTGGATTGGCTAGCTGAGGTGCCTGGGGTATTGGAGTGACTGCACTGGATACTCTCCAATTATACAATTTTAGTGAGTGTTATGTATTTTAAGGCTTTTTGACACTCACAACTGCTGTATAAGCCTGTATTGTATTATTTTCAATTAAAATTGTGTTTTATATTGAAATTTAGAAGCTCCTGAGGAAGCGATTTACAAAATCTCAAAACATGTTGAGCAACTTTTAATGTTTCAAGAACCCTGTGGATGATTACCTAGGAGACACTCCTCCTTTGGTTCAGTGTGGGCATCTACACCATCTATACCCCTACAACAAGAGATATCTACCTTTGAGTGCCATCCTGTGGTCATTTCATGCGGTTCCCTTATCTTTTTTTCTTTTTGTATTCTATGGATACATTCATTGATTTATGTGTAATATTATTATTTTTTTATATATTTTTAAGTCGTGCCTACAAAGTCCATTTTTTCTATACAACCCTTTATCAATCTATTAGGATGTGGCACTTTAATCAATATGGGTGTTGATTACCACCCAAGGGCATTTGTAATCAATCATTAACTATAAGCAAAAATAGAGAGACAATTTTGAAAAAATACATATTTTTTACTTTTTGCTATAATAAATATCCCCCAAAAATATATACAAAAAGTTTTTTTTTCCTTAGATTAGGCCGATACGTATTCTTCTACATATTTTTTGGGGGAAAAAAAAAAAAAAAAATCGCAATAAGCGTATAGTGATTGGTTTGCGCAAAACTTATAGTGTCTACAAAATAGGGGATAGTTTTATGGCACTTTTATTAATATTTTTTTTTTACTACTAATGGCGGCGATCTGCGATTTTTTATCGTGACTGCGACATTATGGCGGACACATTTGACACATTTTTGGGACCATTGTCATTTTTACAGCAATCGGTGCTATAAATATGCACCTACAGTGCCTTGCGAAAGTATTCGGCCCCCTTGAACTTTTCATCCTTTTGCCACATTTCAGGCTTCAAACATAAAGATATAACATTTTAATTTTTTGTGAAGAATCACCAACAAGTGGGACACAATTGTGAAGTGGAACGAAATCTATTGGATATTTTAAACTTTTTTAGCAAATAAAAAAGTGAAAAGTGGTGCGTGCAAAATTATTCGGCCCCTTTACTTTCAGTGCAGCAAACTCACTCCAGAAGTTCAGCGAGGATCTCTTAATGATCCAATGTTGTCCTAAATGACTGATGGTGATAAATAGAATCCACCTGTGTGTAATCAAGTCTCTGTATAAATGCACCTGCTCTGTGATAGTCTCAGGGTTCTGTTGAAAGCGCAGAGAGCATCATGAAGACCAAGGAACACACCAGGCAGGTCCGTAATACTGTTGTGGAGAAGTTTAAAGCCGGATTTGGATACAAAAAGATTTCCCAAGCTTTAAACATCCCAAGGAGCACTGTGCAAGCGATCATTTTGAAATGGAAGGAGTATCAGACCACTGCAAATCTACCAAGACCTGGCTGTCCCTCTAAACTTTCAGCTCAGACAAGGAGAAGACTGATCAGAGATGCAGCCAAGAGGCCCATGATCACTCTGGATGAACTGCAGAGAACTACAGCTGAGGTGGGAGAGTCTGTCCACAGGACAACAATCAGTCGTACACTGCACAAATCTGGCCTTTATGGAAGAGTGGCAAGAAGAAAGCCATTTCTCAAAGATATCCATAAAAAGTCTCGTCTAAAGTTTGCCACAAGCCACCTGGGAGACACACCAAACATGTGGAAGAAGGTGCTCTGGCCCGATGAAACCAAAATCGAACTTTTTGCCCACAATGCAAAACGATATGTTTGGCGTAAAAGCAACACAGCTCATCACCCTCAACACACCATCCCCACTGTCAAACATGGTGGCAGCATCATGGTTTGGGCCTGCTTTTCTTCAGCAGGGACAGGGAAGATGGTTAAAATTGAGGGGAAGATGGATGCAGCCAAATACAGGACCATTCTGGATGAAAACCTGTTGGAGTCTGCAAAAGACCTGAGACTGGGACGGAGATTTATCTTCCAACAAGACAATGATCCCAAACATACAGCAAAATCTACAAAGGAATGGTTCACAAATAAACGTATCCAGGTGTTAGAATGGCCAAGTCAAAGTCCAGACCTGAATCCAATCAAGAATCTGTGGAAAGAGCTGAAAACTGCTGTTCACAAACGCTCTCCGTCCAACCTCACTGAGCTCGAGCTGTTTTGCAAGGAAGAATGGGCAAGAATTTCAGTCTCTCGATGTGCAAAACTGATAGAGACATACCCCAAGCGACTTGCAGCTGTAATCGCAGCAAAAGGTGGCTCTACAAAGTATTAACGCAAGGGGGCCGAATAATTTTGCACGCCCCACTTTTCATTTTTTTCTTAGTTAAAAAAGTTTCAAAAATCCAATAGATTTCGTTCCACTTCACAATTGTGTCCCACTTGTTGGTGATTCTTCACAAAAAATTAAAATTTTATATCTTTATGTTTGAAGCCTGAAATGTGGCAAAAGGATGAAAAGTTCAAGGGGGCCGAATACTTTCGCAAGGCACTGTATTACTGTGAAAATGACACTGGCAGTGAAGGGGTAACCTCTAGGTGGCACTGTAGGGGTTAAGTGTGCCCTAGTGAGTGATTCTTACTGTAGGGGGGCGTGGTTTGGCATGTGACGTCACTGATCGTCTTTCCCTATGACAGGGAACAGACGATCAGTGACATGCCACTAGGAAGAACGGGGAAAGGTTTGTTTACACTCACCTCTCCCCGTTCTTCAGCTCTGTGACCCGATCGCGGGACACCGGTGGCGATCGGTTCCGCGGGCGCGGTCATGGAGCTTCGGACCGGGTCGCACCCGCGACCCACGGCTGGTATCTTAAAGGGGACGTACCTGTACGCCCTTGTGCCCAGCCGTGCCATTCTGTCGACGTATATCGTCGTGCCGCGGTCCTTATGTGGTTAAGCATTGCACTACCGCATAAGGATAGGTAAGGGGCATCTACTAAGCTGCTGAAAGAGAAAAAATTAAGAAAAAAGCCTTTTCTTATATATTTTTTTTAATATTTAATGTTGGTAATATATGCAATGGCATTACAGCCAAAAGCGATTACAGTTTTTTTTTTTTTTGTATTTTCACCAATTCCCGACCGCCCACCGTGGATATATTTCAGGACTTTGACGTTAAATACCGGGATTAAGTCAGCAGATAGCTGCCATAACCTCAGTACTTTTCTCCACAGCGGGCAGTCTGCTTTAAGATAAAAGTGGTCTCCGCGGCAGGTTCGCCACAAGATCAATTTTTTGGGCAGCAGGAGAGGTGCCCCCCCCCCCTGCCCAGGTGTCTCCAACGGCTTACCGGAGCCGTTGGAAGCAGCGGAGATGATCCGGTCCTGTGGCCTGATGGGCAGGAAGTCAAGTGAGGGCATGATGGCCCCCACTTGACTCTATGCCCTTGGAGGACAGGAGCGACATCAAACGTCACTTCTGCTCAACGGCCCTAAAAGGGACAATTTTTTTTATTGCAAAAAAACATTAAAAAAAATTTACTTTTTTTTTTTATTTTTATTGCTTTTAAGTGTAAATGTGAAATCTGAGGTCTTTCTGACCCCAGATCTCATGTTAACCACTTAACAACCGCTCACTGTATATATACGTCGGCAGAATGGCACCGACAGGCACAATCACGTAGAGTGTACGTGATTGCCTTTGTACAGTTGGGGGGTCCGATCGGACCCCCCTCCTATACAGTGAGCGGTGGCTAAGTGTCCGGGAGCGTTCCGGGATGAGGGGGCAGCCATTCGTTTCTGGCCACCCCCTCGCGATCGCTCCCGGCGAATAGAAATGCCCCCTCTGTCTGTGTCAGACAGAGGGAGCAGGAGGAAGTGATGTCATCTCTGGTGCGGCGCTCACATATACCGAGCGCCGTACAAGAGAAGATATCAGGTCAGTGCACACAACACTACACTGACACCAGGACACATAGGGACATAAATCGCCCCCCCAGATCACCCCCCAGTCACAGTGTCACTGATTGCAGTGACCATTTATTTAGTGATCACTGCAATCAGTGACATTTGTGACTGTAAAAGTGTCACCAAAGTTTAGTCTTAGGTCCAGTGTAGCCCCCTAACCCCCCCCTAATAAAGGTTTAACCCCCTGATCACCCCCCAGATAACCCTTTCACCCCCTATCACCACTGTCGCTTAGCGATCATTTTTCTGATCGCTGTCTTAGTGTCAGTGATGCCGATCGGCAGCCAGTAATTTTTTTTAGGTTCGCCGCAGGTTTTTATAGCGTCAGGTACCCCAATATATTATCTAATAAAGGTTTAACCCCCTTGATCGCCCCCCAGGTAACCCTTTCACCCCCTATCACCACTGTCACTAAGCGATCGTTTTTCTAAACGCTGTCTTAGTGTCTGTGATGCAGATCGGTAGCCGGTAATTTTTTTTAGGTTCGCCGCAGGTTTTTATAGCGTCAGGTACCCCAATATATTATCTAATAAAGGTTTAACCCCCTTGATCGCCCCCCAGGTAACCCTTTCACCCCCTATCACCACTGTCGCTAAGCAATTGTTTTTCTAAACGCTGTCTTAGTGTCGGTGATGCAGATTGTAGCCAGTAATTTTTTTTAGGTTCGCCGCATGTTTTTATAGCGTCAGGTACCCCAATATATTATCTAATAAAGGTTTAACCCCCTTGATCGCCCCCCAGGTAACCCTTTCACCCCCTATCACCACTGTCGCTAAGCAATTGTTTTTCTAAACGCTGTCTTAGTGTCGGTGATGCAGATCGTAGCCAGTATTTTTTTTTAGGTTCGCCGCATGTTTTTATAGCGTCAGGTACCCCAATATATTATCTAATAAAGGTTTAACCCCCTTGATCGCCCCCCCAGGTAACCCTTTCACCCCCATCACCACTGTCGCTAAGCAATCGTTTTTCTAAACGCTGTCTTAGTGTCGGTGATGCAGATCGGTAGCTGGTAATTTTTTTTAGGTTCGCCGCAGGTTTTTATAGCGTCAGGTACCCCCATATATTATCTAATAAAGGTTTTAACCCCCTGATTGCCCCTAGTTAACCCTTTCACCAGTGATCACCATATAAGTGTTACGGGTGACGCTGGTTAGTTTGCTTTTTATAGTGTCAGGGCACCCGCCGTGTATATAACCCAATAAAGGTTTAACCCCCTGATCGCCCGGCGGGTGATATCAATTAGGTTTTAGCGTCAGAGAGGGTCTGAGTCACACCCCAGGCAGCGTCAGGTTAGTGCCAGTAACGCTAACACCCACGCGTGAAGCATACACCCCCCTTAGTGGTATAGTATCTGAACAGATCGATATCTGATCTGATCAGATCTATACTAGCGTCCCTAGCAGTTTAGGGTTCCCAAAAACGCAGTGTTAGCGGGATCAGCCCAGATACCTGCTGGCACCTGCGTTTTGCCCCTCCGTCCAGCCCAGGCCACCCAAGTGCAGTATCGATCGATCACTGTCACTTACAAAACAAAAACACACATAACTGCAGCGTTCGCAGAGACAGGCCTGATCCCTGCGACTCCAGTGCTGTAGGAGGTGATTTCACCACCACAGTTTAAAAAAAAAAGCAAATATGCCGAAGCATTGGGGCAGCAGGGGCGGAGGAGCGATTTTGCTCCTAATGCCGCGTACATACGGTTGAAATTCCGCCGGAGGCTTGCCCGTGGAAAAGTCCGACCATGTGTGTGCGGCATAACTTTTTTGCGGGAGGATGCCCCCATGCTTCGGCATATATAAATGGTGCGTGTATGCCCATCATTGGAAGTGGGTGGATGAAGGGCGGTATTCTAATGGTGGGCACACCCACCGATCAATCTCTTTTTTCGTTCAGCCAACTGGCTGCATGAAATAAAAAGATTACAATACATGTCCAACAAGGACCAGCAACGTACTGGTATGTTGCTGGACTTTGAATGTTTATACCAGAATGATGCCTGCGGGTTTAGGTATCATCTTGGTATCATTCTTTTCAGCCTGCGGCCGGCTTTCACGTAAAAGCAATCCTAGCGGCTAATTAGCCTCTGGACTGCTTTTACAAGCAGTGGGAGGGAATGCCCCCCCCCCCCGGATATAAAAAGCGCCACTGGGAAAGCATTTTATCACACCGATCTTGGTGTGGTCAGATGCTTTGAGGGCAGAGGAAAAATCTAGGGTCTAGAAGACCCCAGTTTTTTCAAAAAAAGAGTACCTGTCACTACCTATTGCTATCATAGGGGATATTTACATTCCCTGAGATAACAATAAAAATGATATAAAAAAAAAAAAAATACTTGGAAGGAACAATTTAAAAATAAAATAAAAAAGCAAAATTAATAATAATAAAAAAATAAAAAAAAAAGCACCCCTGTCCTGCCCTGCTCTTGCCCAATGGCGAACGCAAGCGTCGGTCTGGCGTCATATGTAAACAGCAATTGCACCATGCATGTGAGGTATCACCGCGAAGGTCAGATCGAGGGCAATCATTTTAGCAGTAGACCTCCTCTGTAAATCTACTGGGGTAACCTGTAAAGGCTTTTAAAGGCTTTTTAAAAATGTATGTAGTTTGTCGCCAATGCGCGTTTGTGCGAAATTTTAAAGCATGTCGTGTTTGGCATCTATGTACTCGGCCTAAGATCATCTTTTTTATTTCATCAAACATTTGGGCAATATAGTGTGTTTTAGTGCCTTAAAATTAAAAAAAGTGTATTTTTTAACCCAAAAAATGCGTTTGAAAAATCGCTGCGCAAATACTGTGTAGAAAAAAAAAATGCAACACCCACCATTTTAATCTGTAGGGCCTTTGCTTTAAAAATATATATATAATGTTTGGGGGTTCAACATAATTTTCTTGCAAAAAAAAAATGTTTTCATGTAAACAAAAAGTGTCAAAAAGGGCTTTGTCTTCAAGTGGTTAGAAGAGTGGATGTAAGCTTCCTAATGTTGTGTATAAAATGCCAGAACAGTTCAAAACCCCCCCAAATGACCCCATTTTGGAAAGTAGACACCCCAAGCTATATACTGAGAGGCATGTCGAGTCCATGGAATATTTTATATGTTGACACAAGTTGCGGAAAAACGACAATTTTTTTTTTTTTTTTTGCACAAAGTTGTCACTAAATGATATATTGCTCAAACATGCCATGGGCATATGTGGAATTACACCCCAAAATACATTCTGTTGCTTCTCCTGAGTACGGGGATACCACATGTGTGAGACTTTTTGGGAGCCTAGCCATGTACGGGACCCCAAAAACCAAGCACCGCCTTCAGGCTTTCTAAGGGTGTAAATTTTTGATTTCACTTCTCACTGCCTATCACAGTTTCGGAGGCCATGGAATGCCCAGATAGCACAAAACCCCCCCAAATGACCCCATTTTGGAAAGTAGACACCCCAAGCTATTTGCTGAGAGGTATTGTGAGTATTTTGCAGATCTCGCTTTTTGTCACAAAGTTTTGAAAATTGAAAAAAAATATATATATATATATATATATATTTTCTTTCTTCATTTTCAAAAACAAATGAGAGCTGTAAAATACTCGCCATTCCTTTCAGCAAATAGCTTGGGGTGTCTATATTCCAAAATGGGGTCATTTGGGGGGGTTTTGTGCGATTTTGGCATTTTATGGCCTTCGAAACTGTGATAGGTAGTGAGGAGTGAAATCAAAAATTTATGCCTAGAAATCCTGAAGGCGGTGCTTGGTTTTCGGGGTCCCGTACGCGGCTAGGCTCCTAAAAAGTCCCACACATGTGGTATCCCCATACTCAGGAGAAGCAGAAAAATGTATTTTGGGGTGTAATTCCACATATAACCATGGCATGTGTGAGCAATATATCATTTAGTGACAACTTTTTGTAATTTTTTTTTTTTGTCATTATTCAATCACTTGGGACAAAAAAAATTATATTCAATGGGCTCAACAGGCCTCTCAGCAATTTCCTTGGGGTGCCTACTTTCTAAAATGGGGTCATTTGGGGAGGTTTTGTGCTATTTTGGAATTTTATGGCCTTCGAAACTGTGATAGGTAGTGAGGAGTGAAATCAAAAATTTGCGCCCTTAGAAATCCTGAAGGCGGTGCTTGGTTTCCGGGGTCCCGTACGCGGCTAGGCTCCCAAAAAGTCCCACACATGTGGTATCCCCGTACTCAGGAGAAGCAGCAAAATGTATTTTGGGGTGAAATTCCACATATAACCATGGCATGTGTGAGCAATATATCATTTAGTGACAACTTTTTGTAATTTTTTTTTTTTTTTTTTAGTCATTATTCAATCACTTGGGACAAAAAAATAAAAAATTCAATGGGCTCAACATGCCTCTCAGCAATTTCCTTGGGGTGTCTACTTTCCAAAATGGGGTCATTTGGGGGGGTTTTGTACTGCCCTGTCATTTTAGCACCTCAAGAAATGAGATAGGCAGTCATAAATTTAAAGCTGTGTAAATTTCAGAAAATGTACCCTAGTTTGTAAACTCTATAACTTTTGCGCAAACCAATAATAAATACGCTTATTGACATTTTTTTTACTAAAAACATGTGGCTGAATACATTTTGGCCTAAATGTATGACTAAAATTGAGTTTATTCGATTTTTCTTATAACAAAAAGTAGAAAATATCATTTTTTTTCAAAATTTTCGGTCTTTTTCCGTTTATATCGCAAAAAATAAAAATCGCAGAGGCAATCAAATACCATTAAAAGAAAGCTCTATTTGTGGGAAGAAAAGGAGGCAAATTTCGTTTGGGTACAACATTGCATGTCCGCACAATTTACAGTTAAAGCAGCGCAGTGCAAAATTCTGAATTCACCTCTGGTCCTCTAGCTACCAAATGGTCCGGGGCTTAAGTGGTTAAAGAGGTCCTGTCATGCGTTTTTTTCTATTACAAGGGATGTTTACATCACAGAGCTAAAAAGTGGAGGAAAAATCTATAACCTAACCACTTCAGTTCTTTTATTAACTTAAAGTGACATTAAGGCCTCATGCCCACGGACGTTTTTTACAGCCGCGTTTTTGAGCGTTTTTTACAGCTTAAAAACGCCTGTCCATGTTAGTCTATAGCTTCATGCCCACCTAGGCATTTTTGAGCTGCAAATAGCATAGACGTTTTTAAGCTGTAAAAAAAACGCGAGCGTCAAAAAACGCTCAAAAACGCTCAATAACGCGCACTAACGCCGCGGTCGCGTTTTTCAGCTCCGACTTTATTTTTTTATTTTTTTCCATTTTTTTTTTTAAAAAAAACAAAAAAAAAAAATTATACAATAACATGCACAGGCGTTTTTAAGCTGTAAAAAACGCAGCTGTAAAAACGTCCGTGGGCATGAGGCCTAAAGGTTCATTTAAAAAAAAAAAAAAAACATGTCATACTTACCTGATCTGTGTAGTGCACAGAGCACCTCTGATTCTCCTCCTTTCGTGTCCCCCGCCAGCGCTCCTGGCTTCTCTTCTTCAGCCAATGCCCCCAATAACAAGCCTGTTGCTCTGAAAGCACTGGTGTGTGCTCGCTCCCGAGCCCTGCTCTATAAGACACACAGCCACAGCTCGGGCCCCACTGCCTTCTCATTGGTTCACTAGCTGAGATTAACAGTAGCAGAAGCCAATGGCTCCCGCTGCTGTCTCAGCCAATGAGGAATGAGAGACCTGGGAGAAGTTCAGCTCTTCTGAACATCGCTGGATCAAGAGGGAGCTCAGGTGAGTATTATAGGGGGCTGGAGGGGGGCGCTGCACACAGATTTTTTTACCTTCGTGCATAGAATGCATGAAGGTAAAAAACCTTAAGCCTTTAAAACCACTTTAAACCCCTTTTATGCCCAATAGTCATTGAAGCCTAGATGCTCAGGCCAAACTTAGAAGCATCAGTTAAATTCATAAAAATGTAGTAATTTGCATTACTAAATAATTTTTACATTTTTAACGGACATACAACACTTTTTTTGAATTCACGGTCTCAATACAATTTTTTTTTATTATAGGCTGACCAATGAACAAAAATGTAAAATTATATATTTTTTATTTTAATACTGTAATTGTATCTGAAAACTACAGTATTAAACAGTGGTACCTGTAGGCTGAAAACTTTATTTGTCCTAAATTATGCCTTCAGGCTGCATGTGACATAAGGATTAGCTGATATTATGATCATAATATTGGTAACTCATCAAGGTTCCTGATTGTTAGAGGGAACCGCAGCAGTCAGCGATAGCCAGGATTGACAGCTAGTACCTGATGGCTGCTAGCAGTCAAAGTGTGAACTCCGCACAGGGCATTGATGACCTACAGGTTATGGGTGGATTATTTTTCTTTTCAAAATGGGTATAATATAGACTTACCATGCATATACTGTTGCTTTTAGATGTGCATATTTCTAAAAACTCAATAATAAGTAACTGAGACCACATAAGACGGGAACAGCTATAGGCAACTGACGCCTACCTTCAGCGCATTATGTGGCCAGCCAGAAAACATCAGAAAAGGGTACATTAAAAAAATAAAGTATAGCATACTGTTGGTGGGGGCCTAAAATGGTGTAGGGGGTCTTGAGGGAAGGGGGAGCAGGTAGCACAGAGTTGAGATTTAACCAAATTAGCTTTTTTTTTTCCCGGTCTTGATTTTCAGGGAGTATCACCACAAATTCCTCATTGTATAGCTCAACCAATAGCAATCTGAATGGTTTGGCAAGGAATGGGTATTGCTATGTAATGGACTTATACTGATGGCTGGAGCTGGTCATAACAGATTACAGTAAACAGTGGTCATTGGTATCATTCTTCCTGTATCAACTTAGAACTTAAAATGAATATGTTACAACATGGTAAATCAGGCATTTTGTTTTGTTTGAAAACACCTTGGTATAAACTGGAACCCAATTTTAAGATACCAACCTGGACGTTCCACTGGAACCACTTCAAAGTCATCTGTCTCATCATTTTCTCTTTTTCCATGACTCTTCTTCAAAGACTTTATATGCCTACGTGACACACACATGAAAAAGACATTATAGGTACAAACTGTCTTGAGTAACGAACACAATTCACAGCGGGCCTTTCCCTCCATCTTACCCTTCGTCATCACTGCTGTCGCTATCAGAGTCATTGGAGTCCTCAGCAGCTGCAGTCTGATTAGACCCCCCCGCAGATGTTTCAGGACCTCTGGACTGTGTTTCTGGGTTGACCTCTATTGTGGTTTCCTCAGATTGGCGTTTTTTCTTTCTGTCTTTCTTCTTTTCTTCTGACTTTGTTTCTATACATTGAAAATTGGGTGTTATCTTAAGTAATGACCAATTCATGAGGTCCTAAAGTGGTTGAAAACCTCAGACATAAAATATGAACAAAGCATAGCCCTCTATAGTGTGTACTTGTCTCAACTAAGAGCACTAAGTGCCATTTCTGTCCACTGCCTAGTGCCGTTAAGCCACTCTAATCACTTCTGGTAAAGAGGGATTTGCCAGCTGAAATTTTTCATACCAAGATGATGCCTGCAGGTGCAGAGGCACCATCCTGGTATAACCACTTCAATCTGAGGACATCATATGGGCAGGAAGTGGTTAATCACCACTAGGATTTTTATCTATATAAACTACAGTGGGGAAAATAATTATTTGATCCCCTGCAGATTTTGTAAGTTTGCCCACTTACAAAGAAATTAAGGTTCTATAATTTTTCATCATAGGTGTATTTTAAATGATAGAGACAGAATATCAACCAAAAATCCAGAAAAAAACACATGATACAAATGATTTAAATGGAGTTGCAGTTCAGAGAGTAAAATAAGTATTTCATCCCCAAGCAAAACATGACTTAGTACTTGGTGGAGAAACCCACTGCTGCAATCACCCGTTCTAAGCCCTGGTGTATCCGTGTCAGGAGCCCGGGCCTTAGAAATCCTCTCTCCATCCTCACGTCTTCACCATAGCTGACAGGACATTCTATGCAGCGGCTGATTGGTCAGCGCCGCCCATGTGACGGCGCTGACCAATTAGAATGCTCCAAAACGCCCCCCCTTACAAAGGAATTTTTGGACATTCAGCTCAGAGGATTTCTAAGCCACGGACTCCTAGCGCGGAAATGCCAGGGATTAGAACCAGAGATTGCCGCGGTCCAGGTCAGCGGGACCATTGGGGGGGACCTGTGTAAGTTCACCTTACAGAGTTTTCTGTAAAGGTGAACTTACCCTTTAAGGTTTCTTGGCTTTCGCTTGGCAACTCAAAATGTCCGCTCCCTCCATACATTTTCTATAGGATTAAGGTCTGAAAATGTACTAGGCCACTCCATGATCTTAATGTTGATCTTGAGCCACTCTTTTGTTGCCTTATCAGTATGTTTTGGGTCATCGTCATGTTGGAAGACCCATCCATGACCATCTTCAGTGTTCTGGCTGAGGGAAGAGGTATTCGTCCAAGATTTTCCAATACATGGCCCTGTTCATTGGCCCCTCTGTGTGGCAAAGTCGGCCTGTACCTTTATCAGAGAAACAGCCCCAAAGCATAATGTTTCCACCTCTGTGCTTTACTGAAGAGATGGTGTTCTTAGGGTCATAGCATTTTTCTTCTTTCATACATGGCGAGTCAAGATAATGCCAAAGAGCTCAATTCTGGTCTCATCTGACGACAGCACTTTCTCAAGATCCTTCTTTGAATAATTTAGATGTTCATTGGCAAACATCAGACGGGCCAAATAGTTTGTTTGGTGACTGTGGTCCCAAATGACTTGAGATCATTCACATGCTCCTCCCGTGTAGTTCTGCGCTGATCCCTCACTTTTATCATGATCATCCTTTTAATAGAAGAAAGATTCTGTGGACAGGTGTCCTTTATACACATAATGAGTTGTTGTTAGAAGCACCTTCTTAAATTGCTTACATAATACCATGTGATCGCTATGGTTGGTCATATAAACCACGATACTCCTGGCACTCACAGTGGCCAGTTACCAAGCACCGTGAACTTGCGCCTCCCCCCCCCCAGGGGGCACGCTAGTGCACAGGTGCTAGGGAAGGTACGTCACCTAGCCTGTAGCTACTGCCCACCGGCAGTAAATGTAATGTGGATGGGCGGGAAAGCAGTTAATGCAGATCTGTATTTATTATTACATGTATATTTTATAGCAAACAGTGTACACCGATCAGCCATAACCCACCTAATATTAAGTAGGTCCCCCTTTTCCTCCATAACAGTTCTGACCCATCGAGGCGTGGACACCACTAGACCTCTGAAGGTATGCTGTGGTATCTGGCACCAAGTCCTAAGTAGAAGATCCTTTAAGTCCTGTAAGTTGTGAGGTGAGGTCTCCATGCATAGGACTGGTTTTACCAGCAACTTTTTTGATCTTTTGATGAGCCAATCATTACTTTTTATTATTTTTGACAGCAGTTCCGCTCTAAGTACTTCTAGTGACCAATAAACAAACTGTGAATGAAGAATGACCAATTGCCATTTAACAGTTGCAGGCAGTTAACTGTTCTGAATTCTGTGGTTGTGTTGTCCGTTGGGTTATTCTCACAGAGAAAAGCATAAAATGTCTGTACATAATCACCAAGTCCCAGACTATGATTGGTTGAGTTGGTCTGTAGGATCTCTTTGATAAAATGTAAAAATACAATGCTGTTATGGGCCTACCTAGTTTCCAGTACCGTACCTTTTTTGGTATCCTGTAAAATTTTTGCCTGCTTAAGTTCCATCTCCTCATCAGCATCAGATTGTAGTACAGATGAGAAAATTCCCTGAAACAAAAATAAAATAGAAAAATGACACTAAACATAATATGATCAAAACAAAAAAATAGGATTTTTATAACAGCTTACCTGTAAAATCCTTTTCTTGGAGTACATCACGGGACACAGAGCGGCATAGTCATTACTATGTGGGTTATATAGTTTACCTTCAGGTGCTGGCACTGGCAACTTCCAAACCGGAAGTACCCTCCCCTATATAAGCCCCTCCCATCCGGGAGCACCTCAGTTTTGTAGCAAAGCAATAAGTGTCCCCAAAAGAGGGGTGGGAGCTCTGTGTCCCGTGATGTACTCCAAGAAAAGGATTTTACAGGTAAGCTGTTATAAAAATCCTATTTTCTTTCTCGTACATCACGGGACACAGAGCGGCATAGTCATTACTATGTGGGACGTCCCAAAGCAATGCCCAATGAGGGGGGGGATACACCATACATAAGCTGAGCGCTATCAGACATGAGGATCTTTTGCAGGCCGGCAACACACTGCGCCCAAAGGCGACATCCTCCTGACTTCTAACGTCCACCTGGTAGAACCTAGTAAACGTGTGTACTGAAGACCATGTTGCGGCCTTACAGATTTGAGCCAGGGAGGCCTGGTGATGCACTGCCCATGAAGTTCCAACTGCTCTCGTGGAGTGCGCCCTAACTTTGAACGGAGGCGGTCTCCTTCTCAAGCCATAGGCTTGCATAATGACCTGTCGAATCCACTTGGCTAAAGTAGATTTTGACGCTGCCCGACCCTTTCTGGGGCCTTCCGGCAGAATAAACAAAGTATCCGTTCTGCGAATCTGAGCAGTGGCTTTTAGATAAGCTTTAACTGCTCTTACTACATCCAAAGAATGTAATAACTTTTCCTCTACCGAACTAGGTTTGGGGAAAAAGGAAGGAAGAACCACATCTTGGTTCAAATGAAACCTCGATACCACCTTAGGAAGAAAGGCTGGATGAGGACGTAACACTACTCTGCCCTTATGGATAACCAGATATGGCTCCCTACAGGACATAGCGGCTAATTCCCACACTCTTTTAGCCGAACAAATGGCTACTAGAAAAATCAATTTCCTGGTGAGAAGAACCAAGGAAATGTGCTGTAATGGTTCAAATGGTTGCTTCTGTAGAACCGACAGAACCAGGTTTAAGTCCCATGGACATATGGGAATATTAACCGGAGGGCTAATACGCATCACTCCTTGTATAAAAGCTTTGACTAGTGAATGCAAAGCCAAGGGCCTTTGAAAAATATTGACAAGGCCGAAATCTGACCCTTGATAGTACTCAAGACAAGCTTCCTATATACAGCCCACTGTAGGAAGTCCGGAATCCTACCTATTACGTACTTACGTGGATGCCATTTCCTGGCCTCACACCAAGTGATGTACGCCTTCCAGATTCTATAGTAGATCTGCCTGGATACCGGCTTCCTGGCATTGATCATGGTAGCTACCACAGGATTAGAGAGACCTCTCTTTTTTAGAATGTGGGCTTCAATAGCCAGGCCGTCAAACCTAGGGCTGGTAAGGAAGGGTGGTATATCGGTCCTTGCGAAAGCAGGTCCGGACGATGTGGGAGGGTCCAGGACTCCCCACAGACATTTTTACAATCTCCGCGTACCATGCTCTTCGGGGCCACGCTGGAGCCACCAGAATCACTGGTTTCTTTTCTACCCTGATTCTGCGGAGTAATCGAGGTAACAATTGTGGCGGTGGGAATGCATATATCAGCTTGAACTGATCCCAAGGGAACACTAGGGCATCCGAGCCGCAAGCTAGGGGATCCCTTGTCCGAGAGACAAACCTGTCCACCTTTGCATTGAATCTGGATGCTAGAAGATCTACATCCAGTGTTCCCCACCACTGACATATTGTCCGGAAAACCTCGGGGTGAAGGGACCATTCCCCTGGGCATAATTGTTGGCGACTTAGAAAGTCCGCCTTCCAATTCTCCACTCCTGGAATGAATACCGCGGATATGGCTGGGACATATCTTTCTGCCCATTTCAGGATGCAATTTACTTCCCTCTGGGCTGCACGACTCCTGGTGCCACCCTGATGATTGATATATGCCACTGCTGTGGCATTGTCCGATTGAATTCTGACAGGGGACCCTTGGAGTTTGGATGTCCATGCTACTAGGGCATACCGGGCTGCTCGTATCTCTAAGAGATTGATGAGCAGGGCCTTTTCTGCATCCGACCATCTGCCCTGGAGAGACCATTGCTCCAGTACTGCTCCCCAGCTTATAAGGCTGGCATCTGTAGTGACCACCTTCCAAGAAATCGGACTGAAGGATTTCCCTTTTTCCAGATTCTGGGGAACCAACCACCAACGGAGGCTCTTGCGAACGGTAGGGGACATTGGTAAGTCTAGGGTCTGAACTTTTTTGTTCCAGGCTGACAGTATGGCCCTTTGCAAATTCCTTGAATGGAATTGACCGTAGGGTACTGCTTCGAATGATGCCACCATTTTTCCCATCAGCCTCATGCACAGGCGTATGGACGGCTGTCTTTTTGTACCCACTAAGTGGATCAAATCTCTCAAAGACGACACCTTTTCTTGAGGCAGAAAAATTTTCTCTGGTCTGAATCCAGCCTTAGCCCCAAGTATTCCAGACTTTTGACTGGTTTTTAGGGCTGACTTGTCTCGGTTGATAATCCAACCGTGAGATTCCAGATACTTGACTGTCTCGTGAACAACCACTTCTAGTTTTTCCACTGAGTGGTCTATCAGCAACAAGTCGTCTAGATATGCAATTATCGTTACACCTCGTGTTCTTAGATTGGCCAATAAAGGGCCAGAATTTTTGTAAACACTCGTGGTGCTGTGGCCAGACCGAAGGGTACGGCTCTGAACTGAAAATGGCGCCCTTCTACTGCAAAACGTAGAAATTTTTGGTGGATGGGAATGTGCAAATAAGCATCTTTGATGTCGATCGAGGCTAACCATTCCTCCCCTTGTAGGGCAGTGGCCACCGATCGGATCGACTCCATCCGGAAAGTCCTGATATGTAGGAATTTGTTTAGCCCTTTTAGATTTAATATGGGCCTCACGTCCCCGTTTGGCTTCGGGACTGTAAAGAGGTTTGAGTAAAACCCGAACCCCTATTCAGGGGAACCTCCATAATTACTCTTTGGAGCAATAGTTGTTCTAGTGCCAACAGGAGGGATCCTCTCTTCCGGAGATCCCTTGGCACGTTTGACCTCATAAAATGGGAAAGAGGAGAGTCTTTTAACTCCAATCTCTTCCCAGACTTACTGCGGAGAGCACCCATCTGTCTCTGATCGTGTCCCGCCAGGTCTCTGCGAACAACTGGAGTCTTCCCCCCACCCGATTAAGTGGGGGCAACCCTTCCTGAATTTGACTTGGGGGGAGGTTTTGTACATCTCCTGACCCAGGGTTTTTTGTTACCCTGCGATTGTCCCTGATTTTTTACCCCCGGGATTTGACCGAGGAGGCCGTCGGAACCGTTTCACAGCCGATGTCCCAGGGACTGGAGAAGCAGGCCTCTTAAAAGAGGGACCTCTAACTCTGTTTTTAACCGGCAAGAGTGTACTTTTACCGCTGGAAATTTTCTGGATATATCTGTCCAGGTCTTCCCCGAATAAGCGTTCACCATGAAATGGGAAGCTAACCAGGAATTTTTTACAGGGAGCTTCAGCAGACCAGTTTTTGAGCCATAGAAGCCTGCGCATATGTACTACAGACAGCGTAAAGCGGGAGGCCTGGTGGATTGAATCCTTTATGGCGTCAACCGCAAAGCATAAGGCTCTAGGTAGATCAGCTAGGGCAAGGGCCTGCTGATCTGGCAAGTTACTTAAGACCTGTTTCAACTGATCCTTCCCTGCTTGGCAGACTCCAATAGCTGCCACTGCTGGTTGTGTCACCAAGCCTGCTGTAGAGAAAGCAGATTTTAATAAGGACTCCAATTTTTTATCTATTGGGTCCTTGAACATTTGGACATTATCTACTGGACATGTCAGTGATTTATTCACACAAGAGATGGCTGCGTCCACTGTAGGGACCCTCCATTTTTTGATGAACTTATCCTCCATGGGATAGACCACCGGAAATCTCTTGGGAGGAGTAAATATTTTATCAGGATGTTCCCAATCCTGGTAAATGAGCCCTTCCAGTAAAGGATGGATTGGAAAGGAACAAACAGTCTGGGGGGCTTTTAGCGACCCCAATGAGGAGACAGAAGTGGATGATGGCTCCGCAAAGGGCATTTTAAATGCTGATCGGACCATGTTAGTCAGGGACTGAACCCATAATCTTTCAGCATGTGATGCTGAGAATGACTCTTCCACTGTTGATTCCTCTACAACAGAATCAACCTCATCCTGATCCCCTTCAGGTAGGTCGATCCCTGTATGGGACTGTTGCTCTGCTAACAGGCACTCTGAGGGAGGAGACGGAGATCGGGCGCGCTTTCCCTTTGACAGGGAAGCAGCGATCAATGTTGTCAATCTCTCTTCCAGTCCTCCCAGAGCTGAGGAAAAAAACCTCCTCTGTTATATACACCGGAGCAGGTGAACTGAGGACAGCCACAGTACCAGGTACTCCTGAGGGTGCTCTACGGTCACTAACCTCTGATTTTTCAGGGGAGATTGGTGCAGCCGAAGCATGCCCAAGATCCTCAGAGCCCGATGGAGACCCCCTATGCTCCCTGGGATTCTTAGTCCCGGAGACTTTAGACGGCATATTCCTAAGCCCAAAGCTGAGGTATTCCAGCCGAAATACACCACTTACTGACAATAGTCTAGCACAATTGCTGCTATATAAACAGTTGGTGTCTACTAATGTGCCTTTCTATGGGGATGCCTGCATCAACCGCCTGCTGTATGCCTTTCTAAATGTTGCCAGCTCTGTTTCTGCCTTTCATAACCAGCTGACAACACCTAATTGTGCTTTTTATCATGCTGGGACGCCCGCACATGCGCAGAAGCGCTGCGGCGCGCACAGAGCGTCATCCACCAAGCTCCGTCCCTTTTTCCAGCTCACCTCTATAAATAGAGGCGCGTGCACGTGCGCCTTCGGCGCTCTTTTTTGAAAGGAACTAGGGACAGAAGCCAGGGCCCTGTTTGCCACAGGGCCGAGGGGATGGACGAGCATTGCAACATGGCAGAGGAAACAGTTTCCCATCCAGAGAACTCACCATCTGCCTGGATTTTGACTTGGAAAGAAAAAATCCACATGACAAGAAAACAACGTTCCACGGCGGCCTCTAGTGGTTTAACACAGGTACCGCGGTTTAACCATTTATTTTTTTTTTTTTCTTGACCACTCTTAAAATTATTACATTTTTAAGTAGTTATAGGCATGCACAGATATTTAGCGGGAATACCGTTAGGTAACAGGCAGAAAGACATATTAGGCTTGGGGGTCCCGCAATAGAACCAAGTTCCTGAGGGGCCCCCACTTACCTTTTCCCCGCCGCAGGACTCTGTTTGGTCCACAGAAGCCAAAACTTCACCTCTCACGGCAGGCATTGTAATTAAACCTTCAGGGACCGGGTTCCCAAGGATTCCACTCCCCTGGACCTGTATAGCACCCTGCACAGAAAACATCTTGGTCGTGGGTATGACCAGAGCTCTGGATCCCAGGGTCCAGCCCTCCTAAGAGAAGCATTACAGGCAAAACCTTGCTCTTCTCTGCAAGGCCCGGGTACCGACCGTTTAGCTATGAAGCTTTTTTGGTTGGATCCGGAATAGCTTACTGAGGCCCAAAAGAACCTGTACGCAAGCTCAGTGAAAAACACATGTTACTTCTTGGCCAACACCTTAGACACTGGCAAAAAACTGAGGTGCTCCCGGATGGGAGGGGCTTATATAGGGGAGGGTACTTCCGGTTTGGAAGTTGCCAGTGCCAGCACCTGAAGGTAAACTATATAACCCACATAGTAATGACTATGCCGCTCTGTGTCCCGTGATGTACGAGAAAGAAATGAACTGCTTGTAAATCTGTGAAATCAATTAATCCTGAAGGTAACCAAAGGCCCTGATGTCAGGGGGGACTCTGATGGGGACCCTGATTTAAGAGGGTATTTCAAGAACACTGATGTAAGGGGGGGACTCCGATAAGGACCCTGATGTATTGGGGGGGGGCTCCGATATGGGCCCTGATGTAAAGGGGGGGGGGCAACCTTATATAAGGCCAGTTATAGGTTGGGGTGGTTGCCATTTTTTCAACAGTTGGTTGAATCGGGTGCAGGGACGCACTGGATGCCTTCGCTGCCATTGTTCTTTTGCTGGATTTCACGTTGGTCCCTGTGCCGTTAAAGAGGGGTGGGATCCCTGCAGGCATACCTGCCCTTAAAGTGTTACTAAACCCAGGACCCTGCAATCACTATATCTGGTCTCCCACAGTACACGGAGCATGGAAATGCAATAGTTTTAGTAAATATAAACTGCTAAATACCTTTTCTCATCATCTCATCGGTATATAGCGGTCTTGTGACTTCTATCAGTGCCTGGTTAAAACTTGTAGGAGAAGTTTTCATACTGCACTGAGCTGGCCTATCAGGATCAAGGACCCCTGACCCTCTGTCTGGACAGTATTGATTGGCCCTGTGCTGATCACATGCACTATCCCAAGAAAAAAAAAACTCACACGAAACTGAGCACGTGCAGCCTGCCTCCATAGACTCTGTCTCATCCGGACATGTTCTGGAGTCAGTGTAAGAATGGGAGGATCTGTGCATACAGGATCAAGTAGCCTTTTTACACAATGCAAAGGATTAACCCCTTAGGTTCCACAGTGACTATAACAAGCATGCTTTACTGTATATACCCGCTGATTTCACTGTTGTAGGTTTAGTAACACTTTAATCTATCCATTCTTATATGTACTCCTACTATGGAGACTCTAGAAATTTTAGAGTTAGGACCACAGAATATAAACAAGTCCCTTGTAGTGGACATTGCAGCTTACACATATATTTGCAAAAGTGTGCAAACAAAATCCTCTGTTTTTAACGTAAACTATTAGACAGGATCAATTCAGTTGTTGTGCATGCTGGCTAGTAAGTGTGCCGGGAAAAGTTTGTTCCGATGTAAGGGGGTCTTTGATGGGGACTGTGACGTAAAAAGGACTCTGATATAAGGGGGGACTCCGATGTGGACTGTAAGGGGGTGTTTTACTGAAATTCTCTTTGTTCTGAGTCATCATCTCATGCTGATTTCAGAAAAGCCCCAAGTAAAACATATTCACTAATTTGATTATAAATCTGTTTTGTTTTTTTCACAATCAAGATTTAATTAAAGGAAAATATTGCACACACAATTGACAGTGTACGATAATGAAAATGAACATAAGATAGATGTCAGTTAACAGTAGAATAATGCACAAGTTAACATTAGAAGTATACAGTTAATGAAAGTGGTATGGAAATTTAGTCATATAGAAAGGGGGATAAAAAAGGAAATAGCAGGAAAAAAAAGGGGGGGGACATACGGGGGAATACTTAAAGTCAGGGATATTGAGGGGAACATATCAATTTTTTTCCATGTAAAAAGATCAAACAAGATTAAGAAAGGGGTGTATTTCACGTTTAACAGATTGGTAGCTTAATAAAATACAGGTGTAACAGAAACTTAGATAAGTGATTGATTGGTATTCAGACGTGTAAGTGAATAAGAGCCAAGGTTGCCACATTTTAATAAAACCAGAACTATTTTCTTTTTTCATCACTAGAATTTCTTCCATTTTCTATACGTGTTGGACTCTGTCCAACCAATCTTTGACCGTCGGGGTATGAGTGGATTTCCAATGTAAAGGTATAAAGTTGTGTACACACGATAGGTTTTACCGATGAAAACAGTCCGATGGACTTTTTTTCATCGGACAAACTGATCGTGTATTGGCCCCATCGGTCTTTTTTCCCATCAGTGTTTAAAAATAGAACATGTTTTAAATGTATCCGATGGTTAAAAAACCGATAGCAAATTACCATCGTCTGTGGGGAACTCCATCGGAGAAAAAACCCACACATGCTCAGAATCAAGTCGAGGCATGCTCAGAAGCATTGAACTTAATTTTTCTCGGCTCATCTGAGTGTTTTACGTCACCACGTTTGGAAATGGCGGTTTTTTGACTGATGGTGTGTAGGCAAGACTGATGGAAGTCAGCTTCATCAGTTTTCCGATGGAAAAATCCATTGGTTTAAAAACCATAGGAAATCCGATCGTGTGTACAGGGCTTTAGAGTCTTTGCTGCAGTTAAGAGATTTCTTGTATTTGCTTAACGTAAAGGAGTTAATATAAATCAGACATGCAGCAGCGTTCAAGTTTATCTTCGTGTCAGTGATGTGTATAATCCATTTTGATATTTATTGGGGGACAGTTCTACCAGATACGCATAAATGATCCCTTCTCTTTGCCACATCTCCAACTAGAATCTGTTATTGTGTGGAACCATTTTGTAGCCTTTTGTGGAGTCATGTACCACTGTGCGAGGATTTTATATGAGATCTCTTGGTATTTTGTGCTCCATGAACATTTATGTGCCAGTATACAGGCCTTTTCCCATTGGGTGTCGTTGATTTTAGTACCCAGGTCAACTTCCCATTTTGCCTTATGTTTTTTATCGTTATGTGTTGAGTGATTCAACCAAGTATTTGCCATTGAAGTTGTTTTTAAAATCTGGGATCTCTTGTAGCAGATATATTCTAAAGGCGTCAGCTGTAGGCAGTATGAGGCTTTGTGTTTGCTATTGAGCAGAAAATCTTTGAGTTGTGTGTAAAACCAAAAGCCTGGGAATGAATCTCCGTATTCTTTTATAAAAGTTTCCAATGATTTCACCTTGTTTCCACTGAGACAATGGGTGGCTAGGAGTTTTGTGTTGCATTCTGGGGACAGAAGTATTCTCCGATTTAAACCCGGAATAAAATCTGGGTTATTAGCAATTGGCGTTAATGGGCCTGGGATTGAGGCCAGTTTACGTTGTGGTGCAATTTTATGCCAAGTGTTTAACGTAGTAGCTACCAGGGGGTGTTCTGCGTTTTTGATGGATTTGGAGTGGGTGGACCATGGGTAGTACAGTAACTTGTTTATTGTGTAACTGTTCAAGTCCAACCCAGTCTTTATCTTGGCTATGACAATGCCAGTCACTTAGTCTTGTAATGTGTGTGGCATAATAATATTTTTTGAAGTCTGGGAGGCCTATACCGCCTTTGTTTTTGGGTAGGGTGAGAAGGCGGAAATTTATCTTCAGTAGTCTGGAAAAGAAGGAGTTGGGAATTGGTATAGGTAATGCGTTAAAAGAGAAGTATGGGTTTCCTTTTTTTGCTTACATCTATTCTATGTGAGATGCTGATATCTATAAACCCTCCCAGCCCTCTCAGAAGTGCCCCCATTCTGTTAAAATCGAGATAAATACCTGTGGGAGGTTCTACAGTCTTTCATACAGCATCATCCAGTCAATGGTGTAAATATATAGAGTCTGGATACACCCCCTTTCCTGTCATTTGCTTGATTGATGTCGGCTCTCCTCCCTCTGCTTGTTTCTGAAACTTCACAGAGGTAGCTGCTCCCCCCTCCCTTTCCCTCCTCCCCCTCCCTATCTATCATCACAGCCACGTCTCTTAGGGAAGTGGGGACAGAGGCAGGGGGTGTGTTGGTGGAGATGTTCACACCCCCTGAGAACTTTTCAAACTGAAAATGGACCATTTTTGCCAGCAGAAGGAAAGTTCATGTGCACATGCTGTAAAAACTAAAATAGGTAGGGAAAAAAGATTAGCTGATATGTGATATGTACTAGTTATTTAACCCATCCCATACTTCTCCTTTAAAGAAATATAACAATCTAGGAAGGATAGTCATTTTCAAAACTGAGGCTCTTCCAAAACCATGAAAATAATTTGAGAGTCCATTTTTGTAGGTCTTTAGTAATGGAATTTAACAAAGGAGTAAAATTAGCTGAGAAGAGAGACTCAAGTATTTGAGGGTGTTTTGTTCCCATTTGAAGTTGTAATTACCTTTTAATAGATGTAATTTGCCGGGGGAAAGAGTAAGGTTGAGTGCTTCGGATTTGAATTGATTTATTTTGAAGTTTGATATAAAACCAAATGTTTTGAAAATTTTTGTAAGGTTGGGTATAGAAGTATGGGGTTGTGTGATAAAGAACAATAGGTCATCTGCGTAAGCAGCAATTTTGTATTCTCCGTTATGGATTTTAAAACTGTGTATTTCGGGATAAGTTTATAGTTCTAATGAGGGGCTCAAGGCTTAGGATAAAGAGTAGTGGTGAAAGAGGGCAGCCCTGTCGTGTGCCATTTTGTATGTTTATAGGATCAGATAGTATATTATGCATTTTAATTTTTGCTTGTGGTTTTTGATAGAGGGCCTTTATCCAGTTCAACATATTCTCACCAAGGCCTCTGTTTTTTTTTTTTTAGGGGAGGCCCTAATATTTGTAACATATTCAGTGTGGCCCTTGAACTGAAACGTTTAGAGACCCCTGCCTTAAATTGTATGAAATCACTAACAACAAACTTCTCTGATTCACTGCCTTTTGGTCTGGTAAATTATACCATTGAAAAGGATTTAGAGATTTTGTGAGCTGATGACTTCCTGTGCTCTGTTTTTACACAAGGAGGGTTAGTCTGGGACATGTATTCCCTGTGTGATAGTCTGGCTCACCAACGTGCGCATGCTGAGCGCCACTGTCCTCTGCTCACTGGCAGACAACAGCGAGGGAAACAAAAGAACGTCATACCACTACATGATACATAGGAAAACTGGTTCTTATAGACTTCTTTTTTTCCTCTGGGTTTGGGGAGCCAATAATCTGTTTGCTTTGTGTAGAGTTCCATTTAAGGAATCTTTCAAGTAGCCAAACAAGGAATTTTATGGAAGATTTCTTACTCACCTTTCCAAACCACAAACTTGTGTCTCTTTGTTCACGCTCAGATTTATCCTCTAGGGACAGCAGCAGAGGATTTGTGGTTTCTTCATCCTCCTCGTGCGTCTGCTGATCTGCTCCTGGAACCCTGAGAACAGAGAAAGGATTGTTGATCCTGTGAATCTATCTACCAGTATGTATCAGTAAAATAAAACCTTAAAAAGCCTAAATGAAACTGCTGGCCATGGATTAAAATTCAGCCTGTTCAGCAGGGGCCAGCCAATTTTGATCCATGCACACCCTGGCAGAAATGGTGACTATTTGACAATGATATTGAAAATATGACGGATCATGCCAAAAAACTCTTATATTTAAGGATAGTGATCACATGAAGCCATTTATTATTACTTTATCATCACACACAGAAATCACCCAAATGGCCCTGATCAAAAGGAATGTTTGGCCTTTGGTACAGACACACACACACACAGGTTAAAATGGCAATTAAAAATGATCTTCCCACATCTGTGGCTTTTTAAATTTCAAGTAGTGTTGGTGTATAAATAGTTTGTTAGCTCTCACGTAGATGCACTGGAGCAGGCTAAAAACGGAGCCATTGGGAGCAGAAAATAACTGTCAAAAGATCTGCATAACAAGATAATGGATCTTTATAAAGATAGCAAAGGATATAAAAAGATATCCAAAGTCCTGAATATGCCAGTCAGTACTGTTCAATCACTAATTAAGAAGTGGAAAATTCGGGGATCTCTTAACGCCAAGCCAAGGTCAGGTAGACCAAAAAAGATTGCAGCCACAACTGCTAGAAGAATTGTTCGGGATAAAAGAAAAAAAAACCTCAGGAGAAATAAAGGCTGCCGTGGAAAAAGACAGTTTGGTTGTTTCAAGAAGCACAATACAATGATAATTGAAAAAATTGAGCTGTATGGTCGAGTTGGCAAAAAGAAGCATTTACTGAGCCAATACCACAAAAAAGCCGGGTTACAATATGTTCAACAACACCTTAACACGCCTCAGCTTCTGGCACACTGATCTGATGATACCAAAATAGAGCTTTATGGTCACAACCATAAGCGCTGTGTGGAGAGGAGACAACAGCGACAAGAATACCATCCCCACTGTGAAGCATGGTGGTGGCTTACTTTTTTCCAGAGTGGGGGGGGGAGCTCTAAAGGCACATGGAATCTTGTTAAAAATTTATGGCAAGATGAATGCAGCATGTTATCAGAAAATACTGGTAGACAATTTGGCCCAAAAAAGCTGCTTATGGGACGCTCTTGGACTTTCCAGCACAACAATGACCCCAAGCACATGCCCAAGTTGACCCTCCAGTGGTTACAGCAAAAGAAGGTGAAGATTCTGGAGTGGTCATCACAGTCTCCTGACCTTAATATCATCGAGCCATTCTGGGGAGATCTCAAACATGCAGTTCATGCAAGAAGACCAAAGACTTTGCATGACCTGGAGGCATTTTGCCAAGACGAATGGGCAGCTTTACCAACTGCAAAAATTTGGGGCCTCGTAGACAACTATTACAAAAGACTGCACGCTGTCATTGATGCTAAAGGGGGCAATGCACAGTATTAAGAACCAAGAGGATGCAGACTTTTTGATTTAATTTGTTGCCATGGTTTTTTGGGGGGGGGATTGTGCCATTCTGCTATGACCTAGAGCTGAATATGAATCCCATAAAAAAAAACAAGAAATGTGTTTTGCCTGTTCACTTTTATTTAAAAACTGTGCATATTACCAATTCTCCAAGGGTAGGCAAACTTTTGAGTGCAACTGTATTGCCAGTCCTGCTCAAGAGAAGTCGATCTACTGCTCACAAATGGGCTTGCTGGAAAACTTTACATTCAATCAGCAGTACAAATATTGGAATATTATATCCTTATTTCATGCGTTGGCTGCCTCCTGTAATTTAGGGACAGATCTAACCTACCTTCATCGCACTGTATACAGCAGCCCTGAGATGAGATTGTATTCCAGGGAAAATAGGAGTTGACCTCAACTCCCCAAAAAAGAGTTTGTCCCCTTCCAACCCTTTCCAATTGGACACTGGGGTTTTTTCTGTTTATTTTTATTTTTCCATCGACCCGTCACCATTCTTGCCTAGGCAAGAATGTTGTGTCCTCTGTCTTGCAACCTCCAGGAATACCACATCACATCCCCCAGGAGGTTCCGGGGACACAGGGTGGCCATGGTGTGCATCATCAGGGACCAATAAACCTGGGAGAGGCAGCTAGCTCCAATCAGTCAGGAGGACCTGGGCTATGTCACCGGAAAAGTGGATCACAGTGGAACAACGCTGGATTCGTTGGGCGGGTATGTGTTTTGAAGAGAGCCTAACAATACAAGGGGGAAAAAAACAAACAAAGACAAGGAGAGGGAGTAATATACCTCTTTAAGGCCGCTATTACATCTCTGCGTTTCCAATTGTGTGGCAAATCACACAGCAAATGCACATCGTGCTTGAGTTACCATTAAATGTTAATGGCACCCCAAGCGTGGGTAGCAGGCGTGTATTTTGTTGTGTGACAAACACGCTGCAAACGTCCCAAAAAGCAGGGTTAAAAAAACGAAAAAAACACACCATACTCCGCTCCAAAAAAAAGGGATTTTTATAACAGCTTACCTGTAAAATCCTTTTCTTGGAGTACATCACGGGACACAGAGCGACTTAGTCATTACTAATGGGTTATATAGATACCTTCAGGTGCTGGCACTGGCAACTTCCAAAACCGGAAGTACCCTCCCCTATATAAGCCCCTCCCCTATATAAGCCCCTCCCATCCGGGAGCACCTCAGTTTTGTAGCAAAGCAATAAGTGTCCCAAAAAAAAAGAGGGGTGGGAGCTCTGTGTCCCGTGATGTACTCCAAGAAAAGGATTTTACAGGTAAGCTTTTATAAAAATCCCTTTTTCTTTTTCGTACATCACGGGACACAGAGCGACTTAGTCATTACTAATGGGACGTCCCAAAGCAATGCCAAATGAGGGGAGGGATACACTATACATAAGCTGGGCGCCATCAGGCATGAGGCTCTTTTGCGGCCTGCAACACACTGCGCCCAAAGGCGACATCCTCCTGACTTCTAACGTCTACCTGGTAGAATCTAGTAAACGTGTGTACTAAGGACCATGTTGTGGCCTTACAGACTTGAGCCAGGGAGGCTTGGTGATGCACTGCCCATGAAGTTCCAACTGCTCTTGTGGAGTGCGCCCTAACTTTGAACGGAGGCAGTCTCCTTTTCAAGCCATAGGCTCGTATTATGACCTGTCGAATCCACTTGGCTAAAGTAGATTTTTGACGCTGCCTGACCCTTTCTGGGGCCTTCCGGCAGAACAAACAAAGTATCCGTTCTACGAATCTGAGCAGTGGCTTTAAGATAAGCTTTAACTGCTCTTACTACATCCAAAGAATGCAATAACTTTTCCTCTACCGAGCTAGGTTTGGGGAAAAAGGAAGGAAGAACCACATCTTGGTTCAAATGAAACCTCGATACCACCTTAGGAAGAAAGGCTGGATGAGGACGTAATACTACTCTGTCCTTATGGACAACCAGATATGGCTCCTTACAGGACAAGGCGGCTAATTCCGATACTCTTTTAGCCGAACAAATGGCTACTAAGAAAATCAATTTCCTGGTGAGAAGAACCAAGGAAATGTGCCGCAATGGTTCAAATGGTTGTTTCTGTAGAACCGACAGAACCAGGTTTAAGTCCCATGGACATATGGGAATACTAACCGGAGGGCTAATACGCATCACTCCTTGTATGAAAGCTTTGACTAATGAATGCAAAGCCAAGGGCCTTTGAAAAAATATTGACAAGGCCGTCTGACCCTTGATAGTACTCAAGGCAAGCTTCCTATCTACAGCCCACTGTAGGAAGTCCAGAATCCTACCTATTACGTACTTACGTGGATGCCATTTCTTGGCCTCACACCACGTGATGTACGCCTTCCAGATCCTATAATAGATCTGCCTGGATACCGGCTTCCTGGCATTGATCATGGTAGATACCACAGGATTAGAGAGCCCTCTCTTTTTTCGAATGTGGGCTTCAATAGCCAGGCCGTCAAACCTAGGGCTGGTAAGAAAGGGTGGTATATCGGTCCTTGCGAAAGCAGGTCCGGACGATGTGGGAGGGTCCAAGGACTCCCCACTGACATTTTTACAATCTCCGCGTACCATGCTCTTCGGGGCCACGCTGGAGCCACCAGAATCACTGCTGTCTTTTCTACCCTGATTCTGCGGATTAATCGCGGTGGGAATGCATATATCAGCTTGAACTGATCCCAAGGGAACACTAGGGCATCCGAGCCGCAAGCTAGGGGATCCCTTGTGCGAGACACAAATCTGTCCACCTTTGCGTTGAATCTGGATGCTAGCAGATCTACATCCGGTGTTCCCCACCGCTGGCATATTGCCTGGAAAACCTCGGGGTGAAGAGACCATTCCCCCGGGCATAATTGCTGGCGACTTAAAAAGTCCGCTCTCCAATTTTCCACTCCTGGGATGAAAACCGCGGATATGGCTGGGACATATCTTTCTGCCCATTCCAGGATGCAATTCGCTTCCCTCTGGGCTGCACGACTCCTGGTGCCACCCTGGTGATTGATATATTCCACTGCTGTGGCATTGTCTGATTGAATTCTGACAGGGGACCCTTGGAGTTTGGATGTCCATGCTACTAGGGCATACCGGGCTGCTCGTATCTCTAAGAGATTGATGGGCAGGGCCTTCTCTGCTTCTGACCACTTGCCCTGGAGAGACCATTGCTCCAGTACTGCCCCCCAGCCTATGAGGCTGACATCTGTATTGACCACCTTCCAAGAAACCGGACTGAAGGGTTTCCCTTTTTCCAGATTCTGGGGCACCAACCACCAATGGAGGCTCTTGCGAACGGAAGGGGACAGGGACATTGGTAAGTCTAAAGCCTGAACTTTTTTGTTCCAGGCTGACAGTATGGCCCTCTGCAACTTCCTTGAATGGAATTGACCGTAGGGTACTGCTTCGAATGAAGCCACCATTTTTCCCAGCAGCCTCATGCACAGGCGTATGGATGGTTTTCTTTTTTGTACCCACTAAGTGGGTCAAATCTTTCAAAGACGACACCTTCTCTGGAGGTAAGAAAATCTTTCTCTGATTTGAATCCAGTCTTAGCCCCCAAGTATTCCAGACTTTTGACTGGTTTTAGGGCTGACTTGTCTCAGTTGATAATGCAACCGTGAGATTCCAGATACTTGATTGTCTTGTGAACGACCACTTCTAGTTTTTTTCCACTGAGTGGTCTATCAGCAACAAGTCGTCTAGATATGCCATTATCGTTACACCTTGTGTTCCTAGTTTGGCCAATCGTAGGGCCAGAATTTTTGTGAACACTCGTGGTGCTGTGGCCAGACCGAAAGGTAAGGCTCTGAACTGAAAATGGCGCCCTTCTACTGCAAAGCGTAGAAATTTCTGGTGGGCCGGACAGATGGGAATATGCAAATAAGCATCCCTTATGTCGATCGAGGCTAACCATTCCTGCCCTTGTAGGGCGGTGGCCACCGATCGGATCGACTCCATCCGAAAAAGTCCTGATATGTAGGAACTTGTTTAGCCCTTTTATATTTAATATGGGCCTCACGTCCCCATTTGGTTTGGGGACTGTGACAAGGTTCGAGTAAAACCCGAACCCGCTTTCTTCCAAGGGAACCTTCATGATTACCCTTGGAGCAATAGTTGTTCTAGTGCCAGAAGGAGGGATCCTCTCTTCTGGGGATCGCTTGGCACGTTTGACCTCATAAAATGGGCAGGAGGAATGTCTTTTAACTCCAGCCTGTATCCCAGACTTACTGCGGAGATCACCCATCTGTCTCTGATGGTGTCCCGCCAGGTCTCTCTGAACAACTGAAGTCTTCCCCTCACCCGATTGAGTGGGGGCAACCCTTCATGACTTGGGGGGAGGTTTTGTACCTCTCTTGACCCAGGGTTTCTTGTTACCCTGTGATTGTCCCTGATTTCTGCCCCCTGGATTTGACCGCGGAGGCCGTCGGAACTGTTTCACAGCCGATGTGCCAGGGACTGGAGAAGTAGGCCTCTTAAAAGAAGGACTTCTACCCTTGTTCTTAACCGGCAAGAGTGTACTTTTACCGGCAGAAGTTTTCTGGATATATTTGTCCAGATCTTCTCCAGATAAGCGTTCTCCATGAAATGGGAAGCTAATCAGCAATTTCTTACAGGGAGCTTCAGCAGACCAGTTTTTGAGCCATAGAAGCCTACGCATATGTACTACAGACAGCGTAAAGCGGGAGGCCTGTTGGATTGTATCCTTTATGGCGTCCACCGCAACACAAGGCTCTAGGTAGGTCAGCTAGGGCAAGAGCCTGCTGATCTGGTAAGTCCCTTAAGACTTGTTTCAACTGATCTTTCATTGCTTGGCAGACTCCAATCGCTGCTACTGCAGGTTGTGTCACCATGCTTGCTGTAGAGAAAGCAGATTTTAGTAAAGACTCCAATTTTTTATCTATTGGGTCTTTGAACATTGGAACATTATCTACTGGACATGTCAGTGATTTATTTACACAAGAGATGGCTGTGTCCACTGTAGGGACCCTCCATTTTTTTTATGAACTTATCCTCCATGGGATAGATCACTGGAAATCTCTTGGGGGGGAGTAAATATTTTATCAGGATGCTCCCAATCCTGGTAAATAAGCCCTTCCAATAAAGGGTGGATTGGGAAGGAACAGACAGTCTGGGGAGCTTTCAGCGACCCCAGCGAGGAAACCGTAGTGGTTGATGGTTCCGCCAGAGGCATTTTAAATGCTGATCGGACCATGTTAGTCAGAGACTGAACCCATAATCTTTCAGCCTGAGATGCTGAGAAAGGTTCTTCCACTGTTGATTCCTCTATAACTGAATCAACCTCATCCTGATCCCCTTTAGGTAGGTCGATCTCTGTGTGGGACTGTTCCTCCACTAACAGGCACTCTGAAGGAGGAGACGGAGATCGGACGCGCTTTCCCTGTGACAGGGAAGCAGCGATCAATGCTGTTAATCTCTCTTCCAATCCTCCCAGAGTTGAGAAAAAAACCTCCTCTGTTATATATACAGGAGCAGGTGGACTGGGGACAGCCGCAGTACCAGGTACTCCTGCGGGGTTCCTACGGCTACTGACCTCTGAAATTTCAGGGGAGATTGGCGCAGTACAAGCATGCCCAAAATCCTCAGAGCCCGATGGAGACCTCTTTCGCTTCTTGGAGGACTTATTTCCAGAGCGTCTGGACGACATATCCTATAAGCACAAAGCTGAGGTATTCCCGTCGTCATACACCAATTTTGCTGGTAATAGTCTAACACAGTTGCTGCTATATACCAGCTGGTGTCCACTAAAGTGTCTTTCTATGGGGATGCTTGCATCAACCGCCTCTGTGTGCCACCGTTTTGTTGTAGCTCTGCTTGCATCCAGCTGACATTTGTACTGTGTCCTTTATCCATGCTGGGACGCCTGCACATGCGCAGAAGCGCCGCGGCGCGCATTGAGCGTCATCCACCCGCCCCGCCCCTTTCCTTTCATAGGAGGCGCGTGCCCGCGCGCGCGCCCGTGCGCCATTGGCGCCTTTTTTGAAACCAAGCAGGGACTAGGAGCCAGGGCCCTTTTTGCCGGAGGGCCTGTGCGGTGGATGAGCGCAGCAACAGGGCAGAGGAAGTGGATTCCCACAGAGAACTTACCAACTGCCTGGATCTTTTGACTTGAGAAAACCAAAGATCCATATGACAAGAAAAAATGGACCACAGCGGCCTCTAGTGGTTTAACACAGGTACCGCGGTCCTCTTTTTTTTTTTTTTTTTTTCTTGACTACTATTAAAATTTTACATTTTCCAGTAGTTACAGGCATACACAGATATTAGCGGGAATACCGTTAGGTAACAGACAGAAAGACAAATTAGGCTTGGGGGTCCCCCAATAGAACCAAGTTCCTGGGGGCCCCCACTTACCTGTTCCCCGCCGCAGGACTCTGTTAGGTCCACAGAAGTCCAAACTTCACCTATCACGGCAGGCATTGTAATTAAACCTTCAGGGACCGGGTTCCCAAGGATTCCACTCCCCTGGACCTGTATAGCACCCTGCACAGACAACATCTTGGTCGTGGGTATGACCAGAGCTCTGGATCCCAGGGTCCAGCCCTCCTAAGAGAGGCATTACAGGAAAAACCTTGCTCTTCTGTTGCAAGGCCCGGGTACCGACCGTTTAGCTATGAAGCTTTTTTGGTCGGATCCGGAACAGCTTACTAAGGCCCGTAAAAGAACCTGTACGCAAGCCCAGTGAAAACACATGTTACTCTTTGGCCAACACCTTAGACACTGGCAAAAAACTGAGGTGCTCCCGGATGGGAGGGGCTTATATAGGGGAGGGTACTTCCGGTTTTGGAAGTTGCCAGTGCCAGCACCTGAAGGTATCTATATAACCCATTAGTAATGACTAAGTCGCTCTGTGTCCCGTGATGTACGAAAAAGAAAGTACAGTAGCTTCTTTGGTGCGTTTGTCATGCATAGGGCAGTCCATTCAAGTGAATGGGCTGCCCTGTCCGCAATGCGTGCAGGAATGCCAGTTCCCGCTATACAGAGATGTGAATGGAGCCTGCACTGAAGCGAAGATTGAAATGTAAGCAAGCAGCTATGGCCGCTGACTGTATCACATGGGAGCGCGCCCGCAAGTTAACCCACTTGGAAGAGCGTTTCCCAGAGGGGGGTTAATTCTTGCGGGGAGGAGCCGAGACAGCCACCGAGGGACCCCAGAAGATGAAGATCGGGGCCACTCTGTGCAAAACAAACTGCACAGTGGAGGCAAGTATAACATAACATGTTTGTTATTTAAAAAAAAAAAAAAAGAAAAAAAAAACCCATACAACCTCTTTAATATGGCTAAAAATAATAATGCAGATATGCTAAACTAACTTTGGTCAGATATACTACATTTATATGTTTTTATTAGGAATAATATTACGTATATAAAAATTAAGGAGGCACATCTTACCTTTTCCCCTGTTTATTCTGCAGATTTTTCTCATGCTCTCTCACTTCCTCCACATCATCCTCATCCAGATCGCTGGCAAGGGAGATCTCATCATCCTCCAGGTTCTCATCGTCTGACAAAACAACATCTCCATCGTCATAGGCGGAGTCAAACACAAGGGCATCTGCAACAGACATGTCTCCGCGTGACAACGTCTGCAAAAGCTAAAAAAAAACAGAGAGGGCATATATGCTAGGACTCTTCTTCAATAAGCAAAAGGTGTATTCAAAGTGCATAAATACCTACCAATTAGCATTCCCAGAT
Organism: Rana muscosa; assembly: GCA_029206835.1. Taxonomy (NCBI): domain Eukaryota; kingdom Metazoa; phylum Chordata; class Amphibia; order Anura; family Ranidae; genus Rana; species Rana muscosa. Next base: position 367,761,633 of record CM055123.1, on the reverse strand, counting down.
TACTGCAACAACAAAAATTAAAGCTAAAGGCCAGGCAAGCAGCTTAATATACAGATAAAATACCTTATATACTTGAGTATAAGCCGACCCGAATATAAGACGAGGCACCTAATTTTACCACAAAAAAATGGGAAAAAACGTATTGACTCGAGTATAAGCCTAGGGTGTCCATGTGCATGCCTCAATGTGCCCATGCCTCACTGTGCCCAATCTCCCTACCTGATCTCCGGCGCTGTGTGACTAGACTGACGTTTAACATGGGAGTCTATGGAAGGGGTGCCCGGCTTTGAAAAATCGGTGCTCCCGGCCAACAACCTTTGCACACTTGTAGATGAAGAGTGGGGGCTACAAGTGTGTCAAGTTTGGGGTCCAGGAGACCTACGGTTGGCCGGAATCAGGTGCACAAATTTGAAGATGGACACAGACTCAAGTATAAGCCGAGGGGGGCATTTTCCGCACACAAAAAAAAATTGCTGAAAAACTCGGCTTATACTCGAGTATATATTTTTTATATGGGAGCGGTTGTACATGCCAAAGAATGTGTTTCTATCCATCCAGTCCTGAGATTCACACATCTCTGCCATACAGCAATAGAGCCGTTTAGCAGGGGAAGGGATCTGATTTTTCCCTGCAGCAGTTTCCCTTTCACTTACACTATGTGACTGGACAGTGAAAGAGGAAAGGAGCAGACCGACAAGTTCATCCCTCCTCATTCTGATCTCTCCTCCTAGGAGCATGCTCCTTGCCCAGCAACACAATTAACTGTCTCCTTGTGCTGCTTCTTTCTCCCTAACTCTAAGCTCTGTTTCAGTAGACTGCAAGAGGCTGTTACCAAGTCAAATTCAGGTTCTCACACTTTGAGTGTACAATACATTTACTATGTGCAGTAAGCTGCTCGTTTGTCTTTTTTTCCCCCTTACAGCACACTATATCCCGTGTGGCTCCTATATTCAAAAATGATATGCAAAAAATTACCCCATACACAGAATGGCCATTTAATTAGCTACGCCTATCTAATGCTGGGGAAAATCCATTTTACTTTTAGGACAGCTTGAGTTCTACATATTGGGGTTGATTTACAAAATTGAAATAGACTGTGCACTCTTGCAAGTGCAGTTGCTCTCATTTTCCCCAGAGCTTAGTAAATGGGGTAAGGCTTCACGAATACCCAATCAGGTGCAAGGAAATTGCATTTTTGCTTGCATGTGATTGGATGATGGAAATCAGCAGAGCTTTACCACAATTATGAAGCTCTGGGGAAACGGAGTGCAACTGCACTTGCAAGATTGCACAGTATATATGCCTTTAGTAAATCAATCCCAAAGGCTCAAAAAAAAAGGTCCATTCAGCCTCCAAAGCATCACCTCATTTCACCATCACAAGCCAGGGATGTTTTTAGATGCAAATGAATGTTGATGTACTTTTGAGTAACCTTTGCCTTTAGTGTCAGATGAAAAAACTAAATAGCAGCACATATCATCTGATTTATATACAAAGACTTTTCAGCTATACAATAAAACCTTGGATTGCGATCATAATTCATTCCAGAAGCATGCTTGTAATCCAAAGCACTTGTATATCAAAGCAAATTTACCCATAAGAAATAATGGAAACTCAGATGATTTGTTCCACCATTTATTCTTAAGTCCTTCAGTTTATAGTCCATATAAAAATATTATAGCAATGTGATAGGTTGTGTAACCATAAAATGTCCATCCACAAATGGCAGCCTCCACAAGGGGATTAGAACCAAAATCCAGCAGGAGCTCCAGAGGATAAAAGAGAAGAGAGGCGCCTCTAAGTGTAGCAATATGGTTACATTTCATGACGGTACAACATTTAGCAACTCACATGGTTGATGAATAATAGAGGCACATCTAATTATGCAGGCGTCCGGAGTAAAGCAATCCACATAGACCGTCCTTCTCACCACCGGCTCTCACCGCTGTCAGTCTGCAATCGTGACCGGGAAGACTTCCCTGCAGTAGAGCGATCTGTAAGCAAGGCTTGAACCGCTTGTGGAGCGCAGCGTGGAAGGGATGACGTTGATGGGGGTGCCGGGGATGGTCTATGTGGACAGCTTTACCCCGGATCCCTGCATACTTAGATGTGCCTCTTTTATTCATCAACCATATGAGTTGCTAAATGTTGTACCTCCATTAAATGTAACCATATTACTACACTTAGAGGCGCCTCTCTTCAATTTTATACTCAGTTGTGACAGGACGCTACTTGTATATCAAGATATCGCTTGTAAATCAAGTCAAAATTTATTTAAAAACGTTGCTTGTCTTGCAAAACGCTCTTAAAGCGGAGTTCCACTCAAAAATTAAACTTCCGCTTTTCGGATTCCCCCCTTCCAGTGTCACATTTGGCACCTTTCAGGGGGGGGGGGGGGAGAAAAATAGGATTTTTATAACAGCTTACCTGTAAAATCCTTTTCTTGGAGTACATCACGGGACACAGAGCGACATAGTCATTACTAATGGGTTATATAGATACCTTCAGGTGCTGGCACTGGCAACTTCCAAAACCGGAAGTACCCTCCCCTATATAAGCCCCTCCCATCCGGGAGCACCTCAGTTTTGTAGCAAAGCAATAAGTGTCCCTAAAGAGGGGCGGGAGCTCTGTGTCCCGTGATGTACTCCAAGAAAAGGATTTTACAGGTAAGCTGTTATAAAAATCCTATTTTCTTTCTCGTACATCACGGGACACAGAGCGACATAGTCATTACTAATGGGATGTCCTAAAGCAATGCCCAACGAGGGGGGGGATACACCATACATAAGCTGAGCGCTATCAGACATGAGGATCTTTTGCGGCCTGCAACACACTGCGCCCAAAGGCGACATCCTCCTGACTTCTAACGTCCACCTGGTAGAACCTAGTAAACGTGTGTACTGAAGACCATGTTGCGGCCTTACAGATTTGAGCCAGGGAGGCCTGGTGATGCACTGCCCATGAAGTTCCAACTGCTCTCGTGGAGTGTGCCCTAACTTTGAACGGAGGCGGTCTCCTTCTCAAGCCATAGGCTTGCATTATGACCTGTCGAATCCACTTGGCTAAAGTAGATTTTGACGCTGCCTGACCCTTTCTGGGGCCTTCCGGCAGAATAAACAAAGTATCCGTTCTGCGAATCTGAGCAGTGGCTTTTAGATAAGCTTTAACTGCTCTTACTACATCCAAAGAATGCAATAACTTTTCCTCTACCGAACTAGGTTTGGGGAAAAAAGAAGGAAGAACCACATCTTGGTTCAAATGAAACCTCGATACCACCTTAGGAAGAAAGGCTGGATGAGGACGTAACACTACTCTGTCCTTATGGATAACCAGATATGGCTCTTTACAGGACATAGCTGCTAATTCCGACACTCTTTTAGCCGAACAAATGGCTACTAGAAAAATCAATTTCCTGGTGAGAAAAACCAGGGAAATATGCTGTAATCGTTCAAATGGTTGCTTCTGTAGAACCGACAGAACCAGGTTTAAGTCCCATGGACATATGGGAATATTAACCGGAGGGCTAATACGCATCACTCCTTGTATAAAGGCTTTGACTAGTGAATGCGAAGCCAAGGGCCTTTGAAAAAATATTGACAAGGCCGAAATCTGACCCTTGATAGTACTCAAGGCAAGCTTCCTATCTACAGCCCACTGTAGGAAGTCCAGAATCCTACCTATTACGTACTTACGTGGATGCCATTTCTTGGCCTCACACCAGGCGATGTACGCCTTCCAGATTCTATAGTAGATCTGCCTGGATACCGGCTTCCTGGCATTGATCATGGTAGATACCACAGGATTAGAGAGCCCTCTCTTTTTTAGAATGTGGGCTTCAATAGCCAGGCCGTCAAACCTAGGGCTGGTAAGGAAGGGTGGTATATCGGTCCTTGCGAAAGCAGGTCCGGACGATGTGGGAGAGTCCAAGGACTCCCTACTGACATTTTTACAATCTCCGCGTACCATGCTCTTCGGGGCCACGCTGGAGCCACCAGAATCACTGGTTTCTTTTCTACCCTGATTCTGCGGAGTAATCGAGGTAACAATTGTGGCGGTGGGAACGCATATATCAGCTTGAACTGATCCCAAGGGAACATTAGGGCATCCGAGCAGCAAGCTAGGGGATCCCTTGTCCGAGAGACAAACCTGTCCACCTTTGCGTTGAATCTGGATGCTAGAAGATCTACATCCAGTGTTCCCCACCGCTGACATATTGTCCAGAAAACCTCGGGGTGAAGGGACCATCCCCCTGGGCATAATTGCTGGCGACTTAGAAAGTCCGCCTTCCAATTCTCCACTCCTGGAATGAATACCGCAGATATGGCTGGGACATATCTTCCTGGTGCCACCCTGATGATTGATATATGCCACTACTGTGGCATTGTCTGATTGAATTCTGACAGGGGACCCTTGGAGTTTGGATGTCCATGCTACTAGGGCATACCGGGCTGCTCGTATCTCTAAGAGATTGATGGGCAGGGCCTTTTCTGCATCCGACCATCTGCCCTGGAGAGACCATTGCTCCAGTACTGCTCCCCAGCCTATAAGGCTGGCATCTGTAGTGACCACCTTCCAAGAAATCGGACTGAAGGATTTCCCTTTTTCCAGATTCTGGGGAACCAACCACCAATGGAGGCTCTTGCGAACGGAAGGGGACAAGGACATTGTAAGTCTAGGGCCTGAACTTTTTTGTTCCAGGCTGACAGTATGGCCCCTTGCAAATTCCTTGAATGGAATTGACCGTAGGGTACTGCTTCGAATGATGCCACCATTTTTCCCAGCAGCCTCATGCACAGGCGTATGGACGGCTGTCTTTTTTGTACCCACTAAGTGGATCAACTCTTTCAAAGACAACACCTTTCCTCGAGGCAAGAATATTTTTCTCTGGCCTGAATCCAGCCTTAGCCCCAAGTATTCCAGACTTTTGACTGGTTTTTAGGGCTGACTTGTCTCGGTTGATAATCCAACCGTGAGATTCCAGATACTTGATTGTCTTGTGAACGACCACGTCTAGTTTTTTCAGTGGTCTATCAGCAACAAGTCATCTAGATATGCCATTATCATTACACCTTGTGTTCTTAGATTGGCCAATAAAGGGCCAGAATTTTTGTAAACACTCGTGGTGCTGTGGCCAGACCGAAGGGTAAGGCTCTGAACTGAAAATGGCGCCCTTCTACTGCAAAGCATAGAAATTTTTGGTGGACTGGAAAGATGGGAATGTGCAAAATAAGCATCTTTGATGTCGATCGCGGCTAACCAATCCTCCCCTTGTAGGGCAGTGGCCACCGATCGGATCGACTCCATCGGAAAGTCCTGATATACAGGAATTTGTCTAGCCCTTTTAGAATTAATATGGGCCTCCCGTCCCCGTTTGCTTCGGGACTGTAAAGAGGTTTGAGTAAAACCCGAACCCTCATTCTTCCAGGGGAACCTCCATAATATTACTCCTTGGAGAAATAGTTGTTCTAGTGCCAACAGGAGGGACTCTCTCTTCCGGGGATCCCTTGGCACGTTTGACCTCAAAAATGGGAAGGAGGAGAGTCTTTTAACTCCAAACTGTATCCCAAACATACTGCGGAGAGCACCTATCTGTTTTGATCGTGTCCCGCCAGGTCTCTTGCGAACAACTGGAGTCCTCCCCCCACCCGACTGAGTGGGGGCAACCCTTCAATGAATTTAACTTTGGGGGAGGTTTTGTACCTCCCCTGACCCAGGGTTTCTCATTACCCTGCGATTGTCCCTGTTTTTTACCCCCGGGAATTGACCGAGGAGGCCGTCGGAACTGTTACACAGCTGATGCCCCAGGGACTGGAGAAGCAGGCCTCTTAAAGAAGGACCTCTAACTCTGTTTTTAACCGGCAAGAGCGTATTTTTACCGCTGGAAATTTTCTGGATATATTTGTCCAGGTTTTCCCTGAATGAGCGTTCACCATGAAATGGGACGCTAACCAGCCATTCTTTACAGGGAGCTTCAGCAGACCAGTTTTTGAGCCATAGAAGCCTACGCATATGTACTATAGACAGCGTAAGGCGGGAGGCCTGATGGACTGAATCCTTTATGGCATCAACCGCAAAGCCTAAGGCTCTAGGTAGATCAGCTAGGGCAAGGGCCTGCTGATCTGTCAAGTCCCTCAAGACCTGTTTCAACTGATCCTTCACTGCTTAGCAGACCCCACTGCTGGTTGTGTCACCAAGCTTGCTGTAGAAAGAAGCAGACTTTCATAAGGACTCCAATCTTTTATCTATTGGGTTCTTGAACATTTGGACATTATCCACTGGACATGTCAGTGATTTATACACACAAGAGATGGCTGTGTCCACTGTAGGGACCTTCCATTTTTTGATGAACTTATCCCCATGGGATAGACCACCGGAAATCTCTTGGGGGAATAAATATTTTCTCAGGATGTTCCCAATCCTGGTAACTGAGCCCTTTCAGTAAAGGGTGAAGTGGAAAAGAACAGACAGTCTGGGGGCTTCTAGCGACCCCAACGAGGATACAGTAGTGGTTGATGGTTCCGCAAAGTGCATTTTTAAATGCTGATCGGACCATGTTAGTCAGAGACTGAACCCATAATCTTTCAGCTTGAGATGCTGAGAAAAGGTTCCCCCACTGTTGATTCCTCTATAACAGAATCAACCTCATCCTGATCCCCTTCAGGCAGGTCGATCCCTGTATGGGACTGTTGCTCTGCTAACAGGCACTCTGATGGAGGAGACGGAGATCGGACGTGCTTTCCCTGACAGGGAGGCAGCGATCAATGTTGACAATCTCTCTCTAATCCTCCCAGAGCTGAGGAAAAAACCTCCTCTGTTACATACACAGGAGCAGGTGAACTGAGGACAGCCACAGTACCAAGTACCCCTGCGGGGTCTCTACGGTCACTTACCTCTGAACTTCAGGGGAGACTGGTGCAGCAGAAGCATGCCCAAGATCCTCAGAGCCCGATGAGACCCCCTTCGCTTCCTGGAAGATTCAGTTCCGGAGCTTCTGGACGGCATATTCCTAAGCCTAAAGCTGAGGTATTCCAGCCGTAATACACCACTTTTACTGAGAATAGTCTAGCACAATTGCTGCTATATCACAGTTGGTGTCTACTAAAGTGCCTTTCTAGGGGATGCCTGCATCAACCGCCTCTGTGTGCCTTTATACTGTTGCTAGCTCTGTCTGTGCACTTCAGTAGCCAGCTATAATGTGCTTTAAAACACACTGGACGCCCGCACATGCGCAGTAGCGCCGCGGCGCACACCTGAGCGTCATCCACCCGCTCCGCCCCTTTTTCCAGATCGCCTCTATATATAGAGGCGCGTGCACGCCGGCACGTGCGCCTTCGGCGCCTTTTTTGAAAACAATAAGGAGCTAGATGGGAGCCAGGGTCCCTTTGCCGCAGGGCCCGGGGATGGATGAGCGCAGCAACAGGGCAGAGGAGACAGCTTCCCAGGAGAGAACATACCAACTGCCTGGATTTGATTCTGGAAGAAAAAAATCCACATTACAAGAAAAAGAACCATAGCGGCCTCTAGTGTCTAACACAGGTACCGCGGTCTTACATTTTTTTTTTTTTTTTCTTGCCTACTATTTTTTCTCAGTAGTAACAGGCATACACAGAATATTAGCGGGAATACCTTAGGTAACAGGCAGAAAGACAAAATAGGCTTGGGGGTCCCTCAATAGAACCAACTTCCCGAGGGCCCCCACTTACCTTTTCCTCGCCGCAGGACTCTGTTTGGTCCACAGAAGCCCAAACTTCACCTATCATGGCAGGCATTGTAATCAAACCTTCAGGGACCGGGTTCCCAAGGATTCCACTCCCCTGGACCTGTATAGCACCCTGCACAGAAAACATCTTGGTCATGGGTATGACCAGAGCTCTGGATCCCAGGGTCCAGCCCTCCTAAGAGAGGCATTACAGGCAAAACCTTGCTCTTCTCTTGCAAGGCCCGGGTACCGACCGTTTAGCTATGAAGCTTTTTTGGTCGGATCCGGAATAGCTTACTGAGGCCCAAAAGAACCTGTACGCAAGCTCAGTGAAAAACACATGTTACTTCTTGGCCAACACCTTAGACACTGGCAAAAAACTGAGGTGCTCCCGGATGGGAGGGGCTTATATAGGGGAGGGTACTTCCGGTTTTGGAAGTTGCCAGTGCCAGCACCTGAAGGTATCTATATAACCCATTAGTAATGACTATGTCGCTCTGTGTCCCGTGATGTACGAGAAAGAAATACCTGTGTAATACAGGTATTTTGCTCCCACTTCCGGGCATAGATACCCGAGCCACCCACGGGTATTTACGCCACTCCGGCACCCCCCCGCGCTGTCTTCTGGGAGACACACAGGTCCCAGAAGACAGCAGGGACCAGTGGGATCGCGCAGCGCGAGTCACCCATGCGCAGTAGGGAACCAGGAAGTGAAGCCGCAAGGCTTCACTTTCTGATTCCCTTACCGAAGATGGCAGCGGCAGCACCCGAGAGCCGAGGGACAGATCGGCTTCCGTTGCTGACATCGCGGGCGCCCTGGACAGGTAAGTGTCCTTATTTTAAAAGTCAGCAGCTGCTGTATTTGTAGCTGCTGACTTAAAAAAAATATTACAATTTGGCGGAACTCCGCTTTAAACCAAGTTACTCGCAAACCAAGGTTTTACTGTACAGAGAAAGATAGTTTCATGATTCCTGGGCTATAAATAGCATGCTGGCTATAGAGGAGCTCAGGAGTGTTTGGATACTGGGTCCAAACTTGCCAGTACTATCCCACCAATCATAATCAGCCAAGGCATTCCACACCCTACATGGACTTAGGGAGGGGAATGCCTCAGCTTCTTATGATTGGCGCTCCACAATGACAGCTTCCCAGCAGGATAACTCAGGCGGGTCCAGTCTAGTATCCAAACATGCCGGAGCTCATGCCCAATGCTGGTGTCATTCAACCCAGAAGACTGGGGACATCTTGTGACAATAGGAGATCCCTGGGCACAAGGGGTGGCAGCGCTGGATTGAAAAAAAATAGCTCAGAGTTCGGCTTCAAGCATTTGATTTGTGCTCACCTCTCTTTTCCCAATTGTTTTTAGTGAGAACATCCCAGTATCCCCATCATCGGCTATGGAAACACCGGGAAGATCCATTTTGAGTTCCATTCTAACTCTTAGCTTGCGCTGCACTTTCAGTAACTGCTTCTTCTTCCTAAAAAAATAAATAAAAAAGTAAAAACTTTGACAATGAACATTAGGAAACCCCCCAATTCATCCTTCTTGTACCCAGGTTGCTGTGCAATACATAAGAGGTATAGCTATAGCAGATATCAATAGTGCTGAAGATTTGGGGAACTGTAAGAAAAGAAGAAATCACAGAGAGGGGGAAAAAGAAAGAAAGAAAAAGAAAGAAAGGAAGGAAGGAAGGAAGGAAGAAAGAAAGAAAGATGCTAAAAGTAGGTGATATCTGTCAATGTCTGCAGTCTCTGTCTCTGTTAGAGAAATTAGAAATTATACTTTAAATGTCAACTATGAATATGCATATTAATATGACTATATCTTCTAAAGTTAAAATGTTTGCTTTATATAACTCTATTAATACTTAAATATGCTGAATAAGCTCTAATAGCCCTAATTACTGGAATAAGTCATATGACCATATTCTATTGTGCAAAGATGTGCTGACTCTTACATCTGTCAAATATGGGCTGCGAACCATGGAATAATTTATGTGTCCATTGTATGAAATTTCCTGTCATAAGGTGTTGGCTGAAAAAGGATATTCTCATCTTCCTGCTAAAACGTCAGAATAAAAGTTGAAATTATACACGTGATCAGGACGTTACGAACAGGAAGGGGGAAGGTTTAAGGTTGATAAAAGCAGCATGTAAACTTATGACAGGCAGAAATGGATCTCTGAAGCAGAAAATATACATTTAACCATTTCTCTTGCATATGCAATAAAATATCTTGACTTGTAACGAGAGTTGGTCCGAAATTACTTGACATTTTGGTCCTTCGAAAACGGAAGTCCAAATTCCTGGAAAGCACTAGCCAACAACCCAGTGAACCGATGTCCGTACGGCAAAAAACTGTAAGTCCTCCGTCTTAAATTTGACGTTAACAGAGGCCGGCTCACTGAACTAGTGCCTCCCGGGCAGCGACTTACCGGATCAGCACAAGAGACCGCTCTCGGGGCAAGGTAAGATAATAGGATTTTTATAACAGCTTACCTGTAAAATCCTTTTCTTGGAGTACATCACGGGACACAGAGCGACATAGTCATTACTAATGGGTTATATAGTTACCGTCAGGTGCTGGCACTGGCAACTTCCAAAACCGGAAGTACCCTCCCCTATATAAGCCCCTCCCATCCGGGAGCACCTCAGTTTTGTAGCAAAGCAATAAGTGTCCCCAAAGAGGGGCGGGAGCTCTGTGTCCCGTGATGTACTCCAAGAAAAGGATTTTACAGGTAAGCTGTTATAAAAATCCTATTTTCTTTCTCGTACATCACGGGACACAGAGCGACATAGTCATTACTAATGGGATGTCCTAAAGCAATGCCAAATGAGGGGGGGGGGATACACCATATATAAGCTGAGCGCTATCAGACATGAGGATCTTTTGCGGCCTGCAACACACTGCGCCCAAAGGCGACATCCTCCTGACTTCTAACGTCCACCTGGTAGAACCTAGTAAACGTGTGTACCGAAGACCATGTTGCGGCCTTACAGATTTGAGCCAGGGAGGCCTGGTGATGCACTGCCCATGAAGTTCCAACTGCTCTCGTGGAGTGCGCCCTAACTTTGAACGGAGGCGGTCTACTTCTCAAGCTATAGGCTTGTATTATGACCTGTCGAATCCACTTGGCTAAAGTAGATTTTGACGCTGCCTGACCCTTTCTGGGGCCTTCCGGCAGAATAAACAAAGTATCCGTTCTGCGAATCTGAGCAGTGGCTTTTAGATAAGCTTTAACTGCTCTTACTACATCCAAAGAATGCAATAACTTTTCCTCTACCGAAGTAGGCTTGGGGAAAAAAGAAGGAAGAACCACATCTTGGTTCAAATGAAAACTCGATACCACCTTAGGAAGAAAGGCTGGATGAGGACGTAACACTACTCTGTCCTTATGGATAACCAGATATGGCTCGTTACAGGACATAGCTGCTAATTCCGATACTCTTTTAGCCGAACAAATGGCTACTAGAAAAATCAATTTCCTGGTGAGAAGCACTAAGGAAATATGCTGTAATGGTTCAAATGGTTGTTTCTGTAGAACCGACAGAACCAAGTTTAGATCCCATGGACATATGGGAATATTAACCGGAGGACTAATACGCATCACTCCTTGTATAAAGGCTTTGACTAGTGAATGCGAAGCCAAGGGCCTTTGAAAAAATATTGACAAGGCCGAAATCTGACCCTTGATAGTACTCAAGGCAAGCTTCCTATCTACAGCCCATTGTAGGAAGTCCAGAATCCTACCTATTACGTATTTACTTGGATGCCATTTCTTGGCTTCACACCAGGCGATGTACGCCTTCCAGATTCTATAGTAGATCTGCCTGGATACCGGCTTCCTGGCATTGATCATGGTAGATACCACAGCATTAGAGAGCCCTCTCTTTTTTAGAATGTGGGCTTCAATAGCCAGGCCGTCAAACCTAGGGCTGGTAAGGAAGGGTGGTATATCGGTCCCTGCGAAAGCAGGTCCGGACGATGTGGGAGGGTCCAAGGACTCCCCAGACATTTTTACAATCTCCGCGTACCATGCTCTTCGGGGCCACGCTGGAGCCACCAGAATCACTGGTTTCTTTTCTACCCTGATTCTGCGGAGTAATCGAGGTAACAATTGTGGCGGTGGGAATGCATATATCAGCTTGAACTGATCCCAAGGGAACACTAGGGCATCCGAGCCGCACGCTAGGGGATCCCTTGCCCAAGAGACAAACCTGTCCACTTTTGTGTTGAATCTGGATGCTAGCAGATCTACATCCGGTGTTCCCCACCGCTGACATATTGTCCGGAAAACCTCGGGATGAAGGGACCATTCCCCTGGGCATAATTGTTGGCGACTTAGAAAGTCCGCCTTCCAATTCTCCACCCCTGGAATGAATACCGCAGATATGGCTGGGACATATCTTTCTGCCCATCTCAGGATGTAATTTACTTCCCTTTGGGCTGCACGACTCCTGGTGCCCCCCTGACGATTGATATATGCCACTGCTGTGGCATTGTCTGACTGAACTCTGACAGGGGACCCTTGGAGTTTGGATGTCCATGCTACTAGGGCATACCGGGCTGCTCGTATCTCTAAGAGATTGATGGGCAGGGCCTTTTCCGCATCCGACCATCTGCCCTGGAGAGACCATTGCTCCAGTACTGCTCCCCAGCCTATAAGGCTGGCATCTGTAGTGACCACCTTCCAGGAAATCGGACTGAAGGATTTCCCTCTTTCCAGATTCTGGGGAACCAACCACCAGCGGAGGCTCCTGCGAACGGAAGGGGACAAGGACATTGGTAAGTCCAGAGCCTGAACTTTTTTGTTCCAGGCTGACAGTATGGCCCTTTGCAACTTCCTTGAATGGAATTGACCGTAGGGTACTGCTTCGAATGATGCCACCATTTTCCCCAGCAGCCTCATGCACAGGCGTATGGATGGCTGTCTTTTTGAACCCACTAAGTGGATCAAATCTCTCAAAGACGACCCCTTTTCTTGAGGCAAGAAAATCTTTCTCTGGTCTGAATCCAGCCTTAGCCCCAAGTATTCCAGACTTTTGACTGGTTTTAGGGCTGACTTGTCTCGGTTGATAATCCAACCGTGATATTCCAGATACTTGATTGTCTCGTGAACAACCACTTCTAGTTTTTCCACTGAGAGGTCTATCAGCAACAAGTCGTCTAGATATGCCATTATCGTTACACCTCGTGTTCTTAGATTGGCCAATAATGGGGCCAGAATTTTTGTGAACACTCTTGGTGCTGTGGCCAGACCGAAGGGTAAGGCTCTGAACTGAAAATGGCGCCCTTCTACCGCAAAGCGTAGAAATTTTTGGTGGGCTGGAAAGATGGGGATGTGCAAATAAGCATCTTTGATGTCGATCGAGGCTAACCATTCCTCCCCTTGTAGGGCAGAGGCTACCGATCGGATCGACTCCATCCGGAAAGTCCTGATATGTAGGAATTTGTTTAGCCCTTTTAGATTTAATATGGGCCTCACGTCCCCGTTTGGCTTCGGAACTGTAAAGAGGTTTGAGTAAAACCCGAACCCCCATTCTTCCAGGGGAACCTCTATAATTACTGCTTGAAGCAATAATTGTTCCAGTGCCAACAGGAGGGATCCTCTCTTCTGGGGATCCCTTGGCACGTTTGACCTTATAAAGCGGGAAGGAGGGGAGTTTTTTAACTCCAATTTGTATCCCAGATTTACTGCGGAGAGCACCCATCTGTCTCGGATCGTGTCCCGCCAGGTTTCTGTGAACAACTGAAGTCTTCCCCCCACCCGATTGGGTGGGGGCAACCCTTCATGCATTTGACTTTGGGGGAGGTTTTGTACCTCTCCTGCTCCAGGGCTTCTTGTTACCCTGCAACTGTCCCTGATTTTTACCTCCGGGATTTGACCGGGGAGGCCGTCGGAACTGTTTCACAGCCGATGTCCTAGGGACTGGAGAAGCCGGCCTCTTAAAGGAGGGACCTCTAACTCTATTTTTAACCGGCAAAAGTGTACTTTTACCGCTGGAAATTCTCTGGATATACTTGTCCAGGTCTTCCCCGAATAAGCGCTCCCCATGAAATGGGAAGCTGACCAGCAATTTTTTACAGGGAGCTTCAGCAGACCAGTTTTTGAGCCATAGAAGCCTGCGCATATGTACTACAGACAGCGTAAGGCGGGAGGCCTGATGGATTGAATCCTTTATAGCGTCCACCGCAAAGCATAAGGCTCTAGGTAGATCAGCTAGGGCAAGAGCCTGCTGATCCGGCAAGTCTCTTAAGACCTGTTTCAACTGATCCTTCACTGCTTGGCAGACCCCTATAGCTGCCACTGCTGGTTGTGTCACCAATCCTGCTGTAGAAAAAGCAGATTTCAATAATGACTCCAATTTTTTATCTATTGGGTCCTTGAACATTTGGACATTTTCCACCGGACATGTCAGTGATTTATTCACACAAGAGATGGCTGCGTCCACTGTAGGGACCTTCCATTTTCTGATGAACCTATCCTCCATGGGATAGACCACCGGAAATCTCTTGGGGGGAGTAAATATTTTGTCAGGATGCTCCCAATCCTGGTAAATGAGCCCCTCCAGTAAAGGATGGATCGGAAAGGAACAAACAGTCTGGGGAGCTTTTAGCGACCCCAACGAGGAGACAGAAGTGGAGGATGGCTCCGCAAGTGGCATTTTAAATGCTGATCGGACCATATTAGTCAGGGACTGAACCCATAACCTCTCAGCATGTGATGCTGAGAACGGCTCTTCCACTGTTGATTCCTCTACAACCGAATCAACCTCATCCTGATCCCCCTCAGGTAGGTCGACCTCTGTATGGGACTGTTGCTCTGTTAACAGGCACTCTGAGGGAGGAGACGGAGATCGAGCGCTTTTCTCCTGTGACAGGGAAGCAGCGATTAATGCTGACAATCTCTCTTCCAGTCCTCCCAGAGCTGAGGAAAAAACCTCCTCTGTTACATACACAGGAGCAGGTGAACTGAGGACAGCCACAGTACCAGGTACTCCTGGGGGTGCCCTACGGTCACTAACCTCTGATTCTTCAGGGGAGACTGGTGCAGCCAAAGCATGCCCAAGATCCTCAGAGCCCGATGGAGACCCCCTATTCCTCCTGGAATTTCTAGTCCCGGAGTTTTTAGACGGCATATTCCTAAGCCACAAAGCTGAGGTATTCCAGCCGAAATACACCAGTTACTGATAATAGTCTAGCATAAATGCTGCTATAATAAACAGTTGGTGTCTACTAATGTGACTTTCTAGGGGATGCCTGTATCAACCGCTTGCTGTATGCCTTTAAATGTTGCCAGCTCTGTCTCTGTACTTCATAGCCAGCTTACTACAATATTGTGGCTTTTTAAAACCTGCTGGGACGCCCGCACATGCGCAGAAGCGCTGCGGCGCGCACAGAGCGTCATCCCCCAGGCTCCGCCCCCTTTCCCGGCTCACCTCTATATATAGAGGCGCGTGCACGCGCACGCGCGCGGCCACGTGCGCCCTCGGCGCTAATTTCAAACATGGAAACCAGGGACAGGAGCCAGGGCCCCTCTTTGCCGCAGGCCGGGGAATGGACGAGCACTGCAACATGGCAGAGGAAGCAGTTTCCTATAGGAGAACTCACCAACTGCCTGGACTTTGCTCTCTGAGAAGAGACTAGTCCACATGACAAGAAAACATTCCACAGCGGCCTCTAGTGGACAAACACAGGTACCGCAGTCTAATATACTAAATATATACAAAAAAAAACTTTTTTTTTTTTTTTTTTCTTGACCACCATTAAAAATTATTACATTTTTTTAGTAGTTACAGGCATGCACAGAATCTTGCGGGAATACCATTAGGTAACAGACAGAAAGACAAATTAGGCTTGGGGGTCCCCCAATAGAACCAAGTTCCTGGGGGCCCCCACTTACCTGTTCCTCGCCGCAGGACTTTGTTTGGTCCACAAAAGCCCAAACTTCACCTATCACGGCAGGCATTGTAATCAAACCTTCAGGGACCGGGTTCCCAAGGATTCCACTCCCCTGGACCTGTATAGCACCCTGCACAGAAAACATCTTGGTCGTGGGTATGACCAGAGCTCTGGATCCCAGGGTCCAGCTCTCCTAAGAGAAGCATTACAGGCAGAACCTTGCTCTTCTCTTTGCAAGGCCCGGGTACCGACCGTTTAGCTATGAAGCTTTTTTGGTCGGATCCGGAATAGCTTACTGAGGCCCAAAAGAACCTGTACGCAAGCTCAGTGAAAAACACATGTTTCTTCTTGGCCAACACCTTAGACACTGGCAAAAAACTGAGGTGCTCCCGGATGGGAGGGGCTTATATAGGGGAGGGTACTTCCGGTTTTGGAAGTTGCCAGTGCCAGCACCTGACGGTAACTATATAACCCATTAGTAATGACTATGTCGCTCTGTGTCCCGTGATGTACGAGAAAGAAATTTTCATTTATTATATTATACTTTTAGGCCTAAATGTGATTAGGGATTTAATGAATTAAGGGATTTTGTTACATACATCTAATATAGAGATTAATTGAATGTTTATCTGTTGTGTATATGTTTTGCTTTATCCAAGTTGAGGGAATATAAGTAGATACGTCCGTAGTTTAAATCCCTTTGATATAGGAGTATGGTCCCATTCCAATACCCGGGTGCAGATAAAGGAAATTTGTCGACAAAGGACCTAGGTCCTGACAGCCTTGTAAACTGCAGGAATTCCCGTGGGGGACACATAAATATTCCTACATCAAAAACACGAACCCCTGTTGATACAAAGGTATGGCCTGATAGATTTCCAGGTAACAAATAGAGGTAATTTGACGAGCCCTTGCGCTCAGCCAGCCTCGTATGTTGTGTAAAAAACCTGTACAGGCATTTATAAATACCGTTGAATCAACAAATATTAATGTTTTGATAAAGTGTGGGAACAACAGTCGAGAGAAATTAAGTCTCTTTTGTAATTCTGTTCATGCTCCCTACAGTTTACTGAAATATTAATGTTTTGATCAGGGGGGGTTGACCAGTCAGGTGAATTTACGTTCGCCTTGTAATTCTGTTCATGCTCCCTACAGTTTACTGAAATATTAATGTTTTGATCAGGGGGGTTGACCAGTCAGGTGAATTTATGTTCGCCTTGTAATTCTGTTCATTCTCCCTACAGTTTACTGAAATATTAATGTTTTGATCAGGGGGGGTTGACCAGTCAGGTGAATTTACGTTCGCCTTGTAATTCTGTTCATTCTCCCTATAAATGAATAAAACATTAAGTAAGAAGACAAGACACCAGTATTATAGCAGCACACAAGATCAATAATCTAGAAGTGATATGTCACGACTAGAAAGTTTGTGAGTAGCTGCAGAAGTGATAAGATACTGTGTGCAGGTATTGTGTCAGTGTGAGAAGACCTTACAAAAAAACTCCGTGTGCACGTTAAAATGAGTATGATCCATGGAAAATCTGATGGTTTGAATGATGATGCAAAGTATATGTGTAGTCTAGACAAAGAGAATGTGAAACTCCTTAAGACATAGAAAACAAAGTATAATTTGAGGAGGCTAACTGTAGGTTAAAATCATAAAACAAAATCATAAAAAGACTATGTTTTTAGACAAAGAGGAGGACAATAATAGGATTTTTATAACAGCTTACCTGTAAAATCCTTTTCTTGGAGTACACCACGGGACACAGAGCTAGTCATTACATAATGGGTTAAGGGTCACCAGCGGTGATTGGACACTGGCACAACCAATGGAAGACAGTTCCCCTCCATATAACCCCTCCCATCAGGGAAGTACCTCAGTTTTGTAGCAAAGCAGTAAGGTTCCCATAAGAAGGGGGGGACCTCTGTGTCCCGTGGTGTACTCCAAGAAAAGGATTTTACAGGTAAGCTGTTATAAAAATCCTATTTTCTTTATCGTACACCACGGGACACAGAGCTAGTCATTACATAATGGGACGTCCCAGAGCAATGCTCATATGAAGGGGGGGAGACACAGATCAAAACAGGCCGCTTGCGGACCAGAAGCCCTATACTGCTGCCTGCAGCACACTTCGCCCAAAGGCGGAATCCTCATGTCCTTTCACATCTATTTGATAGAATTTGGAAAATGTATGGACTGAAGACCAAGTTGCAGCTTTACAGATCTGAGCCATCGAAGCCTGGTGGTGCACTGCCCATGAAGCACCTATCGCCCTGGTAGAGTGCGCCTTAACAGGAAAAGGAGGAGTCCTGTTCTTTAAACCATAAGCTTGAACAATTACTTGTCTAATCCACCTGGAAATGGTGGATTTTGATACCGCTTGGCCCTTCTTGGGCCCATCTGGTAAAATAAACAAAACATCTGTTTTACGTATCTGAGCGGTTGCTTGCAGATACACCTTTACCGCTCTCAGTAGATCTAGAGAGTGTAATAATTTTTCCCCCGCCGTCCGCGGGTTTGGAAAAAAGGAAGGCAGAACAATGTCTTGATTCAAGTGAAAAGCCGACACCACCTTAGGTAGAAAAGCCGGATGGGGTCGTAGTACGATTTTGTCCTTGTGACAAATTAGATAAGGCTCTTTACAAGAAAGAGCTGCTAGCTCTGATACTCTCCTAGCAGAAGCTATAGCAATCAGAAAGGCCAACTTCCTACTCAATATAATTAAAGGAATATGGCGAATAGGTTCAAAAGGTTGCTTTTGCAACACTGACAATACCAAATTCAAATCCCATGGACACAAGGGAGTCCTAACTGGAGGATTTATCCTCAGTACCCCCTTAATGAATGTCCGAACTAGGGAGTGAGATGCCAATGGTCTCTGAAAGAAGACTGATAGAGCCGATATTTGCCCTTTGATGGTGCTAAGGGCTAAATTCATATCCATTCCTAACTGGCAAAAAGCAAGAATCCTACTTATTTCATACTTCTGAGGATTCCAACATCTGGATTCACACCAGGAAACGTATGCTCTCCAGACTCTCTGATAGATGAGTCTGGAGGCTGGCTTTCTAGCATTAATGAGCGTAGAAAGAGCCGGACCAGAGACCCCTCTCTTTTTAAAAATGTGGGTCTCAGCAGCCAGGCCGTCAACTTTAGCCTTTGTAAGGAAGGGTGGAATACTGGACCCTGTGACAGCAGGTCGTGTCGAAGTGGAAACTTCCAGGGCCTTCCTATAGCCATTTTACAATCTCGGCGTACCAAGGCCTCCTGGGCCAGTTTGGGGCCACTAGGATTACTGGTATTCCCTCCTCCTTGATCCTGCGAAGCAGTCTTTGTAGAAGAGGGATCGGAGGGAATGCATAGATCAGTGAGAACTGATTCCATGGAGTTATTAGAGCGTCTGTATTATTAGAGCGTCTGTCCCGTAGGCTAGAGGATCTCTCGTTCTGGACACAAAGTTGTCCAATTTCTTGTTGAACCTGGCAGCTAGCAGGTCTACATCTGGGTTTCCCCATCTCAGACATATGGCCTGAAAGATCTCGGGGTGAAGAGACCACTCTCCTGGTAGCAGCTGCTGACGACTCAGGTAGTCTGCTTGCCAATTTTCTATCCCTGGAATGAAGATTGCAGAAAGGCAAGGTACATGCTCTTCTGCCCATGCCAGGATCCGGTTCACCTCTCTTTGGGCTGCCCGACTGCGGGTGCCTCCTTGGTGATTGATGTAAGCTACTGCAGTAGCATTGTCGGATTGAACCCGAACTGGGTAGCCCTGTAACCTGTATGTCCAGGTTTTGAGGGCTAGATATACCGCCCGGATCTCTAGCACATTGATGGGCAGGATCCCCTGAGTCTTGGCCCAGGTTCCCTGGGTAGAAGCCTCCTCGAATACTGCACCCCAGCCCGATAGGCTGGCATCCCTAGATACCACCTTCCAGGCCACTGGGAGGAAGGACTTTCCCTTCCGTAAATTCCTGGCTTCTAGCCACCAATCGAAGCTGTGGCGTACTTGTGAGGACAGGCGCATGGGTATATCCAGAGCTTGGCTCTTCCTGTTCCAGGAAGCTAAAATATTGCCTTGAAGTAGTCTCGAATGAAACTGGGCGTAAGGGACCGCCTCGAAGGAGGCTACCATCTTTCCCAATAGTCTCATGCAAAGGCGAATAGACGGCCTCTTGTTTGCTTTGACCTTGTGGATCAGGTCTTTCAGAGACCGTATCTTCGGTTCTGGCAGGTATACCCCGTTTTGGGCTGTATCTATGATCATGCCCAGGTACACTATCCTTCTTTGGGCCTGGAGAGAGGATTTTTGTAAATTTATAATCCATCCTAAATGCTCCAGGTATCCTACTGTAGTGTGTACAGCGTGACCCAATCCCTCCTTTGACTGATCTATTACTAGTAGATCGTCCAGATAGGCTGTTACCGCAATGCCCCGTGTTCTTAGGTTTGCTAACAGAGGAGCTAGCACCTTTGTGAATACTATGGGCGCGGTGGCTACACCAAACGGCAGAGCCACAAATTGAAAGTGGCGATCTTCTACCGCAAACCTTAGGAATCTTTGGTGAGCGGGGAGGATGGGTATGTGTAAATGTGCGTCCTTGATATCTATGGGCGCCATGAATTTTCCGCCCTTTAAAGTGGCGGCCACGGATCGGATCGTTTCCATTCGAAAATGGCGATCGTTCAGGAACCGATTTAGGGATTTTAGATCCAGGATGGGTCTGACATCTCCATTTGGCTTTGGAATCACAAAGAGGTTTGAGTAAAAACCTGAACCTCGCTCTTTTTGGGGTACGTCTGTAACTACCCCTTGAGCCATTAAGTGATTCAAACCTTTGAAGAAGGATTCTCTTTTTTGTGGATCCTTGGAGAGTCTTGAACCTCGGAATTGAGAAGGTGGGATCTCTCGAAATTCCAGTTTGTACCCTGAGGATATTGTGGATACTACCCAATTGTCCTGGATTTCTGACCACCAAGTCGCTCAGAACTGACAAAGCCTTCCTCCCACTCGGCCGAGCGGGGGCGCCCCTTCACTGAGAGGCTTTGGGGGCTTGCTTATTAGCTCTTGCACCCCACGGCTTCTTGTTCTTCTGAGCTTGCCCCTTGGCTTTTGTGGGTGGCTAAAACAGGCCGCCGCCACTGGTTGGAGTCAGATTTCCCGGGAGCTGGGGAGAGAGAGCGTTTAAAACAAGATCTCTTGTTTTTCTTTCTCTCAGGTAAAAGTCGTTTTACCACTTGATATCTTCTGTATATATTTTTCTAAATCTTCCCCAAATAGGCGTTCGCCATGGAACGGGAACTTGCCAACAGCTTTTTGCATGGGGTTTCCGCTGACCAATGCTTAAGCCAAAGTACTCTGCGCATCTGTACCAGCTGGAGTGTAAGGCGTGATGCCTGTATGATAGAATCTCTCATGGCATCCACTGTGAAGCATAAGGCTTTAGGCAAATTTTCCCAATTTCTAGCCTGCTCTGAAGGCAGTTCCTTCAGCCCCTGCTTTACCTGTTGGCTGATGACCTGACACATACCGACTGCTGCTACTGCAGGTTGGGTAATTGAGCCGGCCAAAAGGAAGGAGGATTTCAACTTCCTCTCAGAAGGATCTTTTAAACCCTTGTACATTATCCACCGGACATGTCAGGTTTTTATTTACACAAGAAATAGCCGCAACTACCGCAGGCAGGCTCCATTTCTTTAAAAAAATTTCCCCCATAGGATAAAGAATGTTAAACCTTTTTGGAGGTGAGAAACGCTTATCTGGATGTTGCCAGTTTGCGTATATTAGATCCTCTAGTAACGGATGAACCGGGAAGGAGCATGCACCTTGCAGGGATCTTAATGACCCTAGGGAGGAGACAGGTAATTCCGTTACCTCCGCAGAGGTTAACTTAAATACACTGCTATAGCATTGTACCTGTGACCTTAAAATCTGGCTCCTCATCCTCTGCTGATGTAGCCTCCTCATCCTCCTCCCTCAGGTACTTCTGAAGGGAGGTCCAATACTGGAAGAGACCTGCTTCGCTTATTGTCCCTTTTTAGAGGACTTAGCGATTAAGGTAGCAATTCTTTCTTCCAGATTATTTAGGGCAGCTGATAAAGTGTCCTCAGTGACATATACAGGCCCAGGCTTCACTGAGGAAGCCGCCATACCTGACAGAGGTAATGGCTCATCCTGAACAGGTGCATTTAGCAACACAGGAGAGAAAGGTACCGAGTCAGCACAGTTAGAGCCTCCTCTCAGGCGGTGGTGCTTTCTTATCTGTTTTTGTCCGTATTACTTCCCCTGGAAGGCTTACTGTTTAGACAAAATACAAGGTACCTAAATGCATATACTACCGTGTTCAGTTTAGCAAATACATTAAGTATGCAACTTTTAACACATAACTATGCATAACATGGATGTCTTCTAGGAAGTACCCAATCCAACCACATGGAGTCTTACGTCCCTGTATAGCTGCTGTGTTTCTCTGCCAGGAACAAGAGAACTAACGAGCTTGCTTGCTGCTGCAGTGCTTCTCACACTGACAGTCTTTTAAATTTGGCGCCGTTTCTGTGCCTGCGCGCGCCACGTGCCCGCGCACGCCTTCGCCCCCCCCCTCCGATAAAGCGCGCTCCCGCGCGCGGCCCTTAGCGCTATGGCGGTGGCCATAGTGAGAGAGGACTCTCATCAGCCCTTGTTCCCACTTACCTGCATCTGCAGGTGTCTGGTCGGCCACCGAAAGGAGGATCGGGGTGCCCCAGCAAGCTCAGCAGCGGAGGTGACGAGCAGTGTACTTCGCCGAAGCCGACACTGAACAGAGTGAGGTGAGTATATTCAGCTCTTTACTCCCCCCAGTGGTGGAAAAAAAGAAGACATCCATTTTTTGAAAAAGGTCCCAACCTAGTTATGGACCTTCTAATCTCACCTTATCCACGCCGCAGGTTTTTCTGCTGAAAGATTTCAGACAGATACCAAACTTCACCCTTCACGGTGGGCTATGTGTGCCAACCTTCAGGGATATGGGTTCCTATTTAAAGGATACCTCTCCCCTGGGCCTTGTACAAGACTCTTACCAGGACTTTATAGCGAAATAGCGAAAGTGCTGGATCTTAGAGCCCAGTCCTCCGAAGAGAGACATTACAGGCGACGCCTCATGGATGAGGCCCGGATCCCATCCAGATTCAGCTCATTTGTAGGCGTCTTGGATGGATCCGAAAGCATAGCTCTTTTACCCCCAGAGGGTCTCTTTGGTAGAGCTTTCCTTTAGCACCTCCTAACGCGTCCAACACCTTTCGACACTGGCGAAAAAACTGAGGTACTTCCCTGATGGGAGGGGTTATATGGAGGGGAACTGTCTTCCATTGGTTGTGCCAGTGTCCAATCACCGCTGGTGACCCTTAACCCATTATGTAATGACTAGCTCTGTGTCCCGTGGTGTACGATAAAGAAAATATGACCGTCCTCCGAAGTTTAGTGCAGCAAGTATTGACTGAACAAAATGCGACAAACCTAATGCACCCGACAGCCCCTACACACCCTTTAGAGGACTCTCCAATCCCACCGACAGACGCTGCTCCCCCTCTGACTTCACCACCCGCTCCCAATTCCCTATTGCAGACCTGCAGTCCCCACCTCTAGATGGGACAGAGGTATGCAACAAGTTACCCCGCTGACCCTCCTTACAGCAATCCCAAGGTCCACATAGCTCAATTCAGGGATGGTATCATGGGAATGGTTGCTAGCTATCATCTCAATGTGAGGGAAATAGAGCAGGTCACCAGACAGGTACTGGGACCTGACTGGCATCATGTAGTGGGAGATTGGAGTGGATTAAACAACCAGGGAGGGGTGTTGCCTCAGGATGATGCAGCACTCAAAAACAGAAGAAATGCTCTTATAGCAAAGATAGAGAGAGGATAGATGGATACGTCAAGCCGACTGGTCCATTATAAATCAGTGTATATGGGGAGAAGAGGAAACAGTGGATAATTTCATTGTTAGGATAAAGAAGAATTTCAATAACCACTCTGGGATAGAAATCCCAGTAGATCAAGTGAACGATGGCCCATATGAACAACAGCTAAAGAATGCAATCCTGAAGGGACTGCTAGTCCTTATATCAAGTTTTGTTAACGAACACATGATTAACCATAGGATCTGCAGACTCTAGGAGCTAATCAAGTATGTGAGGCATGCTGAGGGGCACTTCCAACCAAAAAAGAAAGTAAAGAAAAGGATGAGGGGGGAGTGTTTCCTGTATGGTAAAAGTGTGTCTGCAGAGAGAGAAGCAGAAGGATGGGAAAGAATCTGATATTTTGGATGTGTGTAATGTTGAAACTTGTTTGCATGCTGAAGCCAAGCCAGAAATAACCTGGGTTGCAAAGAGTAGTTGGGTAACATTTCTCTGTGACACTGGGGCTTGTAGGACCCTGATACACCCGCTGGATATGCCACCAGGGGTAAAGGGAAAAGGTTTAGTATATGTAAAATCTGCAAATGGGTTGATGCACCAGGAGGCCATGTCTGAAGGCCTTACTGTGGAAAATCCACAGACAGGTAAAAAGGCTCAGTGTAAAATTGTAATGTCAACTAAATGTCCTGTTAATTCGTTGGGTAGAGACATGTTGCATGCTCTTGATATTTCTGTCGTACCAGTGGAGGGGGGCCTCAAAGCCCATCGGCTGTGTGAAAAACAAATCACAGCTGTGGATAATGAGCCCTGATACTGGTACAGCTTGGATTTACAAACTGAGGGATTAAAGATGCCCAAAACCCTGACAGAAATAATTGAAGAGCCTGTGAGGAAAGGTACAAGGTCCAGACGAACCTCTATTGCCCTATCTACTACAAAAGGACCACTGGGCCTGATAGGTCCTATGAGAAACAGTTAATGAGTTGCACTAACACTGAAGTGCTCTTAAGATACCTGTACTGTGATAAGTAGGAAATAACATGGCTACTTGTCTCCTACCACAGCCTATTCTGCAAATATACAGGCAGGATGCTGTACCTCATGTTTCGGTCACGCGGAACTCCGAGGTATCATGGCATGAGCTAGGAGAACTTATCACAGACTGG
This sequence comes from Rana muscosa, assembly GCA_029206835.1. Classification (NCBI taxonomy): domain Eukaryota; kingdom Metazoa; phylum Chordata; class Amphibia; order Anura; family Ranidae; genus Rana; species Rana muscosa. Next base: position 367,736,968 of record CM055123.1, on the reverse strand, counting down.
GTCAAATTAACAGATAAGGAACTGAAATCCAGAGGGAATCAGAGGTACAGATTAGCGTGGTTTGTTGAATGTACAACCAGAACTTGCGTGATTGAAGTTTTGACAAAAGACAGTGACTGACACTTTTTGACCAAAGGGGAAGGGGATGCCTTAAAAGACGTCCCTGATTTCTTGTGATCAAAAGGAAAGACAGACGTAGGGCTAATTAAGACAGACAGTCAGTTCTGGTTTGCACTTATGTACAAGGGAAAACTCACAAGAAATGTTCAATGCTTTGTCTCGAGTTGTACCTCCCAGTGGGAGTCAAATTCTCTGGTATGTGGATGACATTCTGGTAGCGGCTCCTCTGGAGCGACAATGTAAAATTGACACCTTGGCTCTGATGCATTTCCTCGCAGAACAAGGTCACAAGGTTAGCAAAATAAACTACAACTTTTGAAAAACAAGGTGAAATACCAGGGTTACATTATATCTCAAAAAGGCAGACATCCAGATGAGATCCGAAAAGAGGCCATCCTTCAAGCCCCCAAACCACGTAAAAATAAAGAAATTATGTAATTTCTTGGCATGGCAAATTTTTGTAGAGCATGGATAGCTAATTATGCTACGGAGGTGGTGCCTCTTTCTGATCTCATCTATGGTACACAAATGTCTGCAAAAGGTTCCATCCAGTGGAATGTGCAAGCAGAGGATGCATTTACAAAGGTGAAGCACCTCATTGTGGGTTCCTCTGTGCTTAGCCTACCCAATTACAGTAGAAACCCTTTAGCAGACTGTAGATTGTAAAGAGGGGTACATGACTTCTGCTCTCACTCAGGTTTATGAGAACGAACACAAACTAGTTGCATTTTACTTAACTAATTTGCCCCACTGTGTCCAAGCTGTAGTAGCAGCCTCATTGGCCATACGGTCATCTGCATTGATAGTATTGTTCCACCCCTGGTACTTAAAGGTCTCACATGTTATTTAGGTGATCTTACTATAAGATAGAATCTCCTATTTATCTCCAGTCAGGCATTTATCATGTATGACTACACTTCTGGGACAACCACACGTTACAATCAAGAAGTGTACTACATTGAATCCTGCTACACTAATGCCAACACCTGGTGATGGGGATCCACATGATTGTGCAGCTCAAATTGATGAACGGGTACTCCCTAGGAAGGATCTCACTGATGTTCCCTTTCTAGATGCTGACATTACCTTTTTTGTTGATGGGTCGTGTAGAAAAAACGATAAATCAAACGGCTTATGCTATAGTAACACATGACCAGGTCATTGAAGCTAGACCCTTTCCCAGTTCCTATTCTGCACAACAAGCTGACATTATAGCCCTGTCAAGGGCCTGCAGTCTAGGGGAAGGGAAAAATAAATAGATATTTATACTGACAGCCAATACGCTTTCTCTACACATATTTGCCCAGCAATGGAAAAAAGGGGTATGATTACGTTGCCATGGGAAACCGATCACACAGAGATCTCATTCTTGCCCTTCTAGAATATGTACAAAAACCAGCACAAGTGGCTATTTGTAAATGTGCGGCACATAGAAAGGGAACAGATCCAATTACCCTAGGGAATGCACTAGCAGACAAGACAGCAAAGGAAGCTTCTGAAGGACAGCAATGACAAACATATACAGTTTCCCAAGTAAATGATGAGGTACAGAGAGCTATTGATGAAACATGGTTATCAGAAATGCAGAAAACATCACCGGCAGGTGAAAATCAAAGTGGTTATATACAGGGTCAACACTGGTCAATGGTATATACACATGTACAGAAGGTAAACCTAACTTATCTACATCACTATTCACGTATGCTGTGTTATTGAGTCATGGGTAGGCCCATACCTCAAAAGGAGGGATGGTACTGGGTGTACACAACATATGGGTTTACAAAACTACTCTGAAAATTTTGTCTCACATATCCGATTTGTAACAGATACCATGCACAAGGTGCCCTAAGAGCCTTAAGGGGTCATTTCCCACAACCCCCTTATCCCTTTCACACAATATGCATGGATTTTATTGAATTGAACAAATGTGAGAATAAAAAGTACTGTCTGGTTATTGTTGATATGTTTACAAAGTGGGTGGAAGCTTTTCCTATGACACACCCGGATGGGCAGTCAGTAGCCAAAGTACTAATCAAAGAGGTGATTCCACGACAAGGGATCCCCTCGGTAATTTACAGTGACAATGGCTCCCATTTTGTGAATCGAACAATACAACAGATTGGTAAATGGTATAATATTGACCTGAAAAACCACTGTGTCTACCACCCACAATCTGCAGGCACAGTGGAAAGACATAATGGTACATTATGGACTCATAGGGGTGGAGGGAAGACCCAGAGAGAGACTAATGTTTGAACCAGGGTATTTTACTAAAACATGGACAGGGAGAATCCTTTTGATCACATTAATAGTAGGGGGCATAGTTGTGGGGATTTATATGCTTTTTGACCTCATTCCAATACTGAACATAATGGGTCATAGAGGGGAAAGACAGATAATGAAGGGGCCAGATGGTGTCACCATAAATGTTATACAGGGTAAGACCACCACAATACAATTTGATCTAAGTCAAGTCATAGACATTGGGAATCAAAGATATGTTTTTACGGGCAAATACTTATGTTCTACTCCAGAATGCAGTGCGTGGGCTGATGTGTGGTGGTCAACAGACGATAATGGTTGGCTTGCTAGTTCTGCCGTGATCCCTAAACAAAGGAAGGATCAGGTAGAACGTATATCTATATACAGTCGAAGAGGGTGGACTGGTGATTGCCAGTCCCGTGATTGGCTTACACCTAATAAATGTAATCCAATCTCCTTGACAATAAAAAACCTGCAGGTATCAGATGCTGGAGTTTATGGTCTAGGAGTATATAGGCCCAGCCTGAGTGATCTACTAGGAAGAATTACTATTAAGGTTGTACTCCCTGGTCAGAACACCACAGTCCCAGAGCCCACTCAGTTTCAACTTAATCCCTCCTTGTTTAAAACAGATTTTACCTACAAGGAACAATTAAGTATAGAAACAGGATTTGGAGACAAAAATGAGTGGATAGAATGGGTCAGATACACAACTCAATCAAAGGGGTTAAGTGATTGTATTTCTTGTGCAAACCCAAGACCACAACTAGCTACCATTCCTCTCCCTGAAGAGGAAACAGATTTAGCTTGTATAATAAGACTGTTTTCAGAAAATATTACTGGGTCTGAATGTGCAAATGAGAAAAAAAGATACCCTAAAACTAAAATGCGAAGTATACCCCCTTCAGTACAAGCATTACCAGGAAATTTTTCTTGTTTCTCTAACATAGACAAGGATGGTTCAAAGGTTGGCACCCTATCTCCTGAATACTGTGCGACCACAACATCAACTACAGACATTAAGTACCAACTAAAATGGTTTCAGGAACAGAAACGGCAACTGGCTGATGTTTGGTGGCTGTGTGGGGACATGAAACTAAGGCTCAGACTGCCACCTAGATGGGAGGGTAGTTGTGCCCTTACCCGCCTGTTGCTTCCCTTTTATATTGTTCCTATGACTAATAAATTGATGAGACTACCAGGTAAACACTATTTTAAGAGACTTAAGTGTCCAGAATCATTTTGACAACCAGGTATATATAGACTCAATAGGTGTTCCACGAAGAGTTTCCGGATGAATTTAAAGCACAGAATCAAGTAACAGCAGGACTCACCTCACTCTTCCTATGGGTACAGCCCAATAAGAATGTCGACTGGATAAACTACATTTACTACAACCAGCAGAGGTTTGTGAATTACACCAGAGATGCTATCAAAGGTATAGCAGCACAATTGGATGCCACCTCTTTGACAGCGTGGCAGAACCGTATAGCATTGGATATGTTGCTGGCAGAAAGGGGCGGGGTATGCGAAATGTTCGGCACCTTCTGCTGCACTTTTATTCCAAATAATACGGCACCTGATGGAAGTATCACCAAGGCTTTGCAAGGCCTACAAATGTTATCCCAGGAACTAACTGAGAACTCTGGTGTAGAGAACCCCTTAACAGGACTCTTTGAAAAATGGTTTGGTAAATGGGGTGATCTTGCAAAAGGTTTGCTCATCTCTGTTGTCATGGCAGCCACGGTCCTTACGCTGTGTGGATGTTGCTGCATTCCTTGTATTAGAGGAATTCTTCAAAGACTGATTGACACATCACTAACAAAGACTATGTTTTTTCAGAACAACACTGAACTATACCCGGAACCTGATGAAGATGAACTTACAGTCCTTTCAAAAGACTTATTTTTCTAAATGATAATACCTGGTAAAATAAAGAACCTGGATATTTGAATTATTGACATTATAAGTATAAAAGGGAGCAGCTGTTAGAGAAATTAGAAATTATACTTTAAATGTCAACTATGAATATGCATATTAATATGACTATATCTTCTAAAGTTAAAATGTTTGCTTTATATAACTCTATTAATACTTAAATATGCTGAATAAGCTCTAATAGCCCTAATTACTGGAATAAGTCATATGACCATATTCTATTGTGCAAAGATGTGCTGACTCTTACATCTGTCAAATATGGGCTGCGAACCATGGAATAATTTATGTGTCCATTATATGAAATTTCCTGTCATAAGGTGTTGGCTGAAAAAGGATATTCTCATCTTCCTGCTAAAACGTCAGAATAAAAGTTGAAATTATACACGTGATCAGGACGTTACGAACAGGAAGGGGGAAGGTTTAAGGGTGATAAAAGCAGCATGTAAACTTATGACAGGCAGAAATGGATCTCTGAAGCAGAAAATATACATTTAACCATTTCTCTTGCATATGCAATAAAATATCTTGACTTGTAACGAGAGTTGGTCCGAAATTACTTGACAGTCTCCACCTTCACAGCACTAAAGCAAACCAATACTTGGAGAAATTCAGCTTTAATATTTCATAAAACTGCTTTTCTTCCAAGTGTTTGTTACCAACATTTCATATTCCTGATATGTACCATGTACTTGTATGAAAAAGTATCCTGTTCTCTTCTTATTGTTTCCTTTATGTGAAATCCCTGGTGTCCCCGACAGCCCCCTTGCTTTCCTATTAAAAACTGACCACACTAAGCAGGAGAGCACACTGTGGTCAGTTCTCTAGCTATGCTGAGAACCCAGCCTGCTCTCATCCAATGATCAGACTTGTCCTGACAAGCCTCCGCTGCACAGCTATTCACTGGGAAGCTCAGTGTGCTGCTGCTGCTTCTCCCCCCCAGCTTTTATGCAGCTGAGAACAGCAGGAATGTGATCACTTATTATAAATACCTTTTTTCCCCTTTTTATGTTTATAATGTTTTTAACCTTGTTTTACAAGGTGATCGTTTACAATCACTTTAAACCCAAGAAAAAAACATTTACATTTATTTTCACCAGGTAGTCCTGCCAGTTACGCACTTCCTGTCCTAGGGTGACAACCTTCTGTAGTCTATCTAAGGAAAAGCAAAAACTGTCACCCCAGGACAGGAGTACAAAACATCTTCCCCTCTCCATAACAGAGTAGAGGGGGTTGTTGTCCGCAGAGATAAGTGTGAGCAATGTTACAGATAAAAAGTTAGCAGAAACAGAGAGCACAAGTATTGAACAGCTCACAATATTTTTGGCAGGATCAACAGGTATTCATTAGCGCTTATTAAAGTGATAACAAATAACATTCAAAAAGGTATATTTACAACTAAAAGGCAGAACATTTGTTTTTCATTTTGGATAGGGTATAGGAGGGTTAAATATAGGGGGAGGGTTCTATTGGGGAGCTTTCCTTTCACTTCCTGTCCCAAGCCAAAGCAGGAAGTGAAAGGAAATCCCTCCAAAGTGAAGAAATCCTTGGTTGTCACCAGAACTAGTGTCCTTTGGAATATTTCCCTTCTATTACAGTTCAGTAGAAAGCCAATAATGGTAAACATGACAAATAGAGAGGGTGAAAACCTGACAGGTGTTCTAACCCCTCTCCACTCCATCCAAAACTAAAGTTTTATCTCTAAATAGCAGGTGTGCTTTAACCACTTGCCGACCACCCGCTGTAGTTATACTGTGGCAAGGTGGCTCAGCTGCGCGAATTGCCGTACTGGTACAGTGGATCTTGCACTAGCTTCTGTGGGTGCGCGTGTATGCCGATTTCTCAGCGAGGGAGCCAATCAGTGGGTCCAGTGGACTCGATTTCCACCGGCAGCCCGCGATCGTTCCCCGCAGAGACAGAACGGGGATCTGCAAAAGTAAAAAAAGCAGATCTCCGTTCTGACAGGGGATGACGCTGAGATCTTCTCTTTCTGCTATGCAGGAAGACGGATCTCTGTGTTATCCCAGGCAGCCCATCCCCCATACAGTTAGTAAACACACCCAGGGAACACAGTTAACTCCTTGATCGCCTCTGATGTTAACCCCTACCCTGCCAGTGTCATTAGTACAATGTCAGTGCATAATTTTAGCACTGATTACTGTAATAAAGTCACTCTGTCCGCCGCAATGTCACAGTCCCGCTGATCAACGGCATTACTAGTAAAAAAAAAAAAATAATAATAATAAAAATGGCATAAAATCTATTCCCTATTTTGTAGACACTATAACTTTTGCGCAAACCAATCAATATACGCTTAATGGGTTTTTTTTTACCAAAAATATGTAGCAGAATACATATTGGCCTAAACCGATGAAGAAATTCGATAAAAAAAAAAAAAAAAAACATTATTGGATGTGTTTTATAGCAGAAAATAAAAAATAGTTTTTTTCCCCAAAACGTATATGTTTATAGCGCAAAAAATAAAATCTGCAGAAGTGATCGAATACCACCAAAAGAAAGCTCTATTTGTGGGGAAAAAAGGACATCAATTTTATTTGGGCACAGTGTCGCACGACCGCGCAATTGTCAGTTAAAATAATGCAGTGCAGCATTGTAAAAAATGGCCTGGTCATGAAGGGGGTAAATCCTTCCAGAGCTGAAGTAGTTAAAGAGATGGAAAATTCAAGGAAATGAAAGATGCCAGCCCTGAGCCATCTTCCATGGCTTCATTACCAAGTTCTGATGTGGAAGAAATATGCAGGATAGGAACTTTGATGTCTATGGCTGAATACTTGTTTCGGATCAAAGAAAGACAAGATGGAAAAGCCAGGCTGAGGATGGCCAGAATAGACAGAGCATTAACCCTTTCCCTACCAGGTCCATGCGTCGTACAGACCTGACAGTTGGGGGTGTTTTACACACATTTCTGGTGGCTATAACTACATCAAATCACACAAGCAAACTCCTGCCTGTCAAATGAAAGCATTCAGGCAGATGTGCTACCGCCCGACTGCTTCCACACACCCCTGCGCCCCCCACCCCGCTATGTATCACAGGCTCTGCTTGTCCCTCTGAGGGCCCGGGACCGACATATCGGGTGCCGCCAGGTAGAGGGGAGGGAGCAGAGCAGACACACGTCCGCTCTTCTTCCCTCCTTGTTGCTGACCTGGAAAGCAATGTCTATGAGATCACTTCCAGATCCGCCTCTCGGTGTCCCTGGCCAGTATTGCTGGGAAAGAATGTAATGCAATGCGATCTCTGCATTGCATTACATTCAGTGGAGCACAGAGAAGAAATCCAAGATCTTTTAGACCCTGGATGTCACATTAAAGAGAACCTGTCACCAGGAAATCATCACGTAAGGGACTTATTGTCCCCTATGTGATAAAAAAAAAGTCAAGTAAAAAAAAAAAAGGGATTTTTATAACAGCTTACCTGTAAAATCCTTTTCTTGGAGTACATCACGGGACACAGAGCGACTTAGTCATTACTAATGGGTTATATAGATTACCTTCAGGTGTTGGCACTGGCCAATTCCAAACCGGAAGTACCCTCCCCTATATAAGCCCCTCCCATCCGGGAGCACCTCAGTTTTGTAGCCAAGCAATAAGTGTCCCAAAAAGAGGGGTGGGAGCTCTGTGTCCCGTGATGTACTCCAAGAAAAGGATTTTACAGGTAAGCTGTTATAAAAATCCCTTTTTCTTTTTCGTACATCACGGGACACAGAGCGACTTAGTCATTACTAATGGGACGTCCCAAAGCAATGCCAAATGAGGGGAGGGATACATAAGCTGGGCACCATCAGGCATGAGGATCTTTTGCGGCCTGCAACACACTGCGCCCAAAGGCGACATCCTCCTGACTTCTAACGTCTACCTGGTAGAACCTAGTAAACGTGTGTACCGAAGACCATGTTGCGGCCTTACATACTTGAGCCAGGGAGGCCTGGTGATGCACTGCCCATGAAGTTCCAACTGCTCTTGTGGAGTGCGCCCTAACTTTGAACGGAGGCGGTCTCTTTCTCAAGCCATAGGCTTGTATTATGACCTGTCGAATCCACTTGGCTAAAGTGGATTTTGATGCTGCCTGACCCTTTTTAGGGCCTTCCGGCAGAATAAACAAAGTATCCGTTCTGCGAATCTGAGCAGTGGCTTTTAAATAAGCTTTAACTGCTCTTACTACATCCAAGGAATGTAATAACTTTTCCTCTACCGAGCTAGGTTTGGGGAAAAAAGAAGGAAGAACCACATCTTGGTTCAAATGAAACCTCGATACCACCTTAGGAAGAAAGGCTGGATGAGGACGTAATACTACTCTGTCCTTATGGACAACCAGATATGGCTCCTTACAGGACAAGGCGGCTAATTCCGATACTCTTTTAGCCGAACAAACGGCTACTAAGAAAATCAATTTCCTGGTGAGAAGAACCAAGGAAATGTGTTGCAATGGTTCAAACGGTTGTTTCTGTAGAACTGACAGAACCAGGTTTAAGTCCCAAGGACATATGGGAATATTAACCGGAGGGCTAATACGCATCACTCCTTGTATGAAAGCTTTGACTAGTGAATGCGAAGCCAAGGGCCTTTGAAAAAATATTGACAAGGCCGAAATCTGACCCTTGATAGTACTCAAGGCCAGCTTCCTATCTACAGCCCACTGTAGGAAGTCCAAAATCCTCCCTATCACGTACTTACGTGGATGCCATTTCTTGGCCTCACACCACTTAATGTACGCTTTCCAGATCCTATAATAGATCTGCCTGGATACCGGCTTCCTGGCATTGATCATGGTAGATACCACAGAATTAGAGAGCCCTCTCTTTTTCAGAATGTGGGCTTCAATAGCCAGGCCGTCAAAAATAGGGCTGGTAAGGAAGGGTGGTATATCGGTCCCTGCGACAGCAGGTCCGGACGATGTGGGAGGGTCCAAGGACTCCTCACTGACATTTTTACAATCTCCGCGTACCATGCCCTTCGGGGCCACGCTGGAGCCACCAGAATCACTGGTTTCTTTTCTACCCTGATTCTGCGGAGTAATCGCGGTAACAATTGTGGCGGTGGGAATGCATATATCAGCTTGAACTGATTCCAAGGGAACACTAGGGCATCCGAGCCGCAAGCTAGAGGATCCCTTGTGCGAGACACAAATCTGTCCACCTTTGCGTTGAATCTGGATGCTAGCAGATCTACATCCGGTGTTCCCCACCGCTGGCATATTGCCTGGAAAACCTCGGGGTGAAGAGACCATTCCCCCGGGCATAATTGTTGGCGACTTAAAAAGTCCGCTCTCCAATTTTCCACTCCTGGGATAAAAACCGCGGATATGGCTGGGACATATTTTTCTGCCCACTCCAGGATGCAATTTGCTTCCCTCTGGGCTGCACGACTCCTGGTGCCACCCTGGTGATTGATATATGCCACTGCTGTGGCATTGTCTGATTGAATTCTGACAGGGGACCCTTGGAGTTTGGATGTCCATGCTACTAGGGCATACCGAGCTGCTCGTATCTCTAAGAGATTGATGGGCAGGGCCTTTTCTGCTTCTGACCACTTGCCCTGGAGAGACCATTGCTCCAGTACTGCCCCCCAGCCTATGAGGCTGGCATCTGTAGTGACTACCTTCCAAGAAACCGGACTGAAGGGTTTCCCTTTTTCCAGATTCTGGTGCACCAACCACCAATGGAGGCTCTTGCGAACGGAAGGGGACAGGGACATTGGTAAGTCTAAAGCCTGAACTTTTTTGTTCCAGGCTGACAGTATGGCCCTTTGCAAATTCCTTGAATGGAATTGACCGTAGGGTACCGCTTCGAATGAAGCCACCATTTTTCCCAGCAGCCTCATGCAGAGGCGTATGGATGGTTTTCTTTTTGTACCCACTAAGTGGGTCAAATCTTTTAAAGACGACACCTTCTCTGGAGGTAAGAAAATCTTTCTCTGATTTGAATCCAGCCTTAGCCCTAAGTATTCCAGACTTTTGACTGGTCTTAAAGCTGACTTGTCTCGGTTGATAATCCAACCGTGATATTCCAGATACTTGATTGTCTTGTGAATAGCTACTTCCAGCTTTTCCACTGAGTGGTCTATTAGTAGCAGGTCGTCTAGATATGCCATTATCGTTACACCCTGTGTTCTTAGATTGGCCAATAATGGGGCCAGAATTTTTGTGAACACTCGTGGTGCTGTGGCCAGACCGAAAGGTAAGGCTCTGAACTGAAAATGGCGCCCTTCTACTGCAAAGCGTAGAAATTTCTGGTGGGCCGGAAAGATGGGAATATGCAGATAAGCATCCTTTATGTCGATCGAGGCTAACCATTCCTGCCCTTGTAGGGCGGTGGCCACCGATCGGACCGACTCCATCCAAAAAGTCCTGATATTTAGGAACTTGTTTAGCCCTTTTAGATTTAATATGGGCCTCACGTCCCCATTTGGTTTGGGGACTGTGAAAAGGTTCGAGTAAAACCCGAATCCGCTTTCTTCCAGGGGAACCTTCATGATTACACCTTGGAGCAATAGTTGTTCTAGTGCCAGAAGGAGGGATCCTCTCTTTTGGGGATCTCTTGGCACGTTTGACCTCATAAATTGGGCAGGAGGAGTGCCTTTTAACTCCAGCTTGTATCCCAGACTTACTGCGGAGAGCACCCATCTGTCTCTGATGGTGTCCCGCCAGGTCTCTGTGAACAACTGAAGTCTTCCCCCCACCCGATTGAGTGGGGGCAACGCTTCATGCCTTGGGGGGAGGTTTTGTACCTCTCTTGATCCAGGGCTTCTTGTTACCCTGTGATTGTCCCTGATTTCTGCCCCCTGAATTTGACCGCGGAGGCCGTCGGAACTGCTTCACAGCCGATGTGCCCGGGACTGGAGAAGTAGGCCTCTTAAAAGAAGGACTTCTACCCTTGTTCTTAACCGGTAAGAGTGAACTTTTACCGGCAGAAATTTTCTGGATATATTTGTCCAGATCTTCTCCAAATAAGCGTTCTCCATGAAATGGGAAGCTAACCAGCAGTTTTTTACAGGGAGCTTCAGCAGACCAGTTTTTGAGCCACAGAAGCCTACGCATATGTACTACAGACAGCGTAAAGCGGGAGGCCTGTTGGATTGTATCCTTTATGGCGTCCACCGCAAAACACAAGGCTCTAGGCAGGTCAGCTAGGGCAAGAGCCTGCTGATCTGGTAAGTCCCTTAAGACTTGTTTCAACTGATCTTTCACTGCTTGGCAGACTCCAATCGCTGCTACCGCAGGTTGTGTCACCATGCTTGCTGTAGAGAAAGCAGATTTTAGTAAAGACTCCAATTTTTTATCTATTGGGTCTTTGAACATTGGAACATTATCTACTGGACATGTCAGTGATTTGTTAACAGAAGAGATGGCTGCGTCCACTGTAGGGACCCTCCATTTTTTTATGAACTTATCCTCCATGGGATAGATCACCGGAAATCTCTTGGGGGGAGCAAATATTTTATCAGGATGCTCCCAATCCTGGTAAATAAGCCCTTCTAATAAAGGGTGGATTGGGAAGGAACAGACAGCCTGGGGAGCTTTTAGCGACCCCAGAGAGGAAACCGTAGTGGATGGTGGTTCCGCCAGAGGCATTTTAAATGCTGATCGGACCATATTAGTCAGAGACTGAACCCATAATCTTTCAGCCTGAGATGCTGAGAAAGGTTCTTCCACTGTTGATTCCTCCATAACTGAATCAACCTCATCCTGATCCCCTTCAGGTAGGTCGATCTCTGTGTGGGGCTGTTCCTCCACTAACAGGCACTCTGAAGGAGGGGACGGAGATCGGACGCGCTTTTCCTGTGACAGGGAAGCAGCGATCAATGCTGTTAATCTCTCTTCCAATCCTCCCAGAGTTGAGGATAAAACCTCCTCTGTTATATATACAGGAGCAGGTGGACTGGGGACAGCCGCAGCACCAGGCATTCCTGCGGGGTTTCTACGGCTACTGACCTCTGAATTCTCAGGGGAGATTGGTGCAGTACAAGCATGCCCAATATCCTCAGAGCCCGATGGAGACCCCTTTGGCTTCCTGGAAGATCTATTTCCGGAGCGTCTGGACGACATATCCTTTAAGCACAAAGCTGAGGTATTCCCGTCGTCATACACCAATTTTGCTGGTAATAGTCTAACAAAGTTGCTGCTATATACCAGCTGGTGTCCACTAAAGTGCCTTTCTATGGGGATGCCTGCATCAACCGCCTCTGTGTGCCACTGTTTGTTGCTAGCTCTGTTTGCATCCAGCTGACACTTGTACTGTGTCTTTTAACCATGCTGGGACGCCCGCACATGCGCAAAAGCGCCGCGGCGCGCATCGAGCGTCATCCACCCGCCCCGCCCCTTTTTTTCATAGGAGGCGCGTACACGCGCCCCGCGCGCCATTGGCGCCCTTTTCGAAATCAAACAGGTGACTAGGAGCCAGGGCCCTTTTTGCCGGAGGGCCTGTGCGGTGGATGAGCGCAGCAACAGGGCAGAGGAAGTGGATTCCCACAGAGAAACTTACCAGCTGCCTGGATCTTTTGACTTGAGAAAACCAAAGATCCACATGACAAGAAAAATGGACTACAGCGGCCTCTAGTGGTTTAACACAGGTACCGCGGTCCCTTTTTTTTTTTTTTTTTCTTGACTACTATTAAAATTATTACATTTTCAGTAGTTACAGGCAAACACAGATATTTAGCGGGAATACCGTTAGGTAACAGACAGAAAGACAAATTAGGCTTGGGGGTCCCCCAATAGAACCAAATTCCTGGGGGCCCCCACTTACCTGATCCCCGCCGCAGGACTTTGTTTGGTCCACAGAAGTCCAAACTTCACCTATCACGGCAGGCATTGTAATTAAACCTTCAGGGACCGGGTTCCCAAGGATTCCACTCCCCTGGACCTGTATAGCACCCTGCACAGACAACATCTTGGTCGTGGGTATGACCAGAGCTCTGGATCCCAGGGTCCAGCCCTCCTAAGAGAAGCATTACAGGCAAAACCTTGCTCTTCTGCTGCAAGGCCCGGGTACCGACCGTTTAGCTATGAAGCTTTTTTGGTGGGATCCGGAACAGCTTACTAAGGCCCAAAAGAACCTGTACGCAAGCCCAGTGAAAACACATGTTACTCTTTGGCCAACACCTTAGACACTGGCAAAAAACTGAGGTGCTCCCGGATGGGAGGGGCTTATATAGGGGAGGGTACTTCCGGTTTGGAATTGGCCAGTGCCAACACCTGAAGGTAATCTATATAACCCATTAGTAATGACTAAGTCGCTCTGTGTCCCGTGATGTACGAAAAAGAAATAGGATTTTTGTACTCACCGTAAAATCCGTTTCTCTGACGTCCATGGACTGACACAGCTGGATACTGTAAACGTGTGGGTATATGTCCCTGCTTGCAGGAGAAGATCTAGGCAGAATGTTAGATGTTAGAAACATACATTCTAGAACAAGCCAGAGCTGAACAGCCCCGCCCAGGGGGGCGGTCCCTCCGGACATTACCCTCCCACCTGCAGCTAGCAGCCTCAGTTCGTAACAAAGCAGTACAAACCTTAAAAGGAAGGGTGGGTGCTGTGTCAGTCCATGGACGTCAGAGAAACGGATTTTACGGTGAGTACAAAAATCCTATTTTCTCTTATCGTCCATGGACTGACACAGCTCTAATACTGTAAACGTGTGGGACGTCCCAAAGCAGTATCAGAAGGGTGGGAGCAGTAGTAAAGGAACAACCAAAACTTCACTCCAAACAAGCAGAGCTCCTCAACGGAGGAGTTGCAACATTAAACAGCGGCCTGCAACACTTTGCGGCCGAAGGAAGCATCCGAAGATGCAGCCACATCAACCTTATAGAATTTTGAAAAAGGTATGAACGGACGACCAGGTCGCCCGCCTTGCACACTTGTGCAACCGACGCTTGATGTCGGAAAGCCCAGGAAGCACCAATTGCCTTGGTGGAATACGCCGCAACCGGAAAGAGAGGCGCCCGCCCCTTAAGGGCATAGGCCTGTATGACGGTCTGCCTGATCCACCTAAAGACGGTGGCAGACGACACCGCTCGGCCCTGTTTTGGACCAGAGACAGACACAAACAATGAGTCAGACTTCCGAATGGAAACAGTAGCAGACAGGTACACCCGTAAGGCTCGTACCACATCCAAATTAATGTATGAAGCGCAAACTCTCAGGGATGCGATGGGTGAGGACACAAGGACAGAAGAACAATGTCCTCAAGGTGAAAGGCAGAGTCCACCTTTTGAAAAGAAGGACGGTCGTGGGCGCAACACCGCCATATCCTTATGGAGGACCAAGTAAGGCGACTTGCAGGACAAGGCCGCCAACTCAGACACCCGTCTAACCGAAGTAATGGCCACTAAGAAGGCCACCTTCTGGGACAAGGTCAAGAGAGGAATCTCTCTGCTATTCTCAAAGGGATGTTCTTGGAGAACTGAGATGCATCAAATTCAGATCCCAAGTAGGGAGAAGAGGCTTGACAGGGGGGGATCACATGGCGAACCCCCTGCACAAAAGGTGCTAATCAAGGAATGGCCCGGTAGCGGTCATTAAAAAAGACAGCCTGGGCCGAAATCCGACCCTCAATGGTATGCAGGGCCAGCTTTTGGGTCACACCACGCTGTAAGAACAGCAAAATCCTGGGAACGGAATACGTCCGAGGACGCCAATCAAGTTCCTCGCACATAGCGATGTAAGCCTTCCAGGTACGGTGAGATATCTTTCTGGAGGAAGATTTCCATGCCAACAACATAGATGAGATGACCGAATCCGAGAGACCTCGGTCCCTCAGCACCTGGCTTTAAACAGCCATGCCATTAAAGCCAAGGACTGTAAAGCAGGATGAAGTATGGGATCATGAGACAGAAGGTCCACCCCAATAGGCAGTCGCCAAGGAACGTCTGCGACTAGCCGAAGTAGATTGGCGTACCAATGTCGCCCTTCCGGAGCAATGAGGATCACCGGAATGGCCTCGGCCCCTACTCTGCGAAGCAGGCGAGGCAGCCACAGTAGCAGAGGGTACGCATATATCAGGCGATACTGCCCCCCCACGGGCTACCAACGCATCTGCCCAGGGGTCCCTGGACCTGGCCACAAATCTTGACACCTTGCGAGTGAGTCGAGAGGCCATAAGGTCCACATCCGGTGCCCCACCTCCGGTAAAGGAGGTGGAAAAACCTCCGGATGCAAGGACCCTTCCCCTGCAATGCACACGGCCGACAGGACCGTCCTGCAGCGAGATGTATGAAAATCCCAAAGAGACTCCGCAATGTATCGGAGAAGAGAGGCCCCGGCTTACAGGGTGCCTCAACTGTTGGCCAAGAAAGGCAACTTGACAGAGCTTCCCTAGAAACTCGGTCAGAGGACCAGTAACTCAGCCTCCACAGGTGGCGCAAACCCACCCCGGGCACAGAGACCCTAAAGGCTAAAGCAGTTGCAGTGCACCTGCTAGTCGACTGATAGATGAAGCAGAGGCTTTTGCCCAGTCATTGTGTTTCAGAAACGCCAGAGACGCAGCCACTAACGGGCGTAACGCTAACCTCAGCCTGGCGAACACAGTCCAAGCCAGCACTTCTGATTACCACCAAAGGCAGGTGGAAAGTGGTACCCCTGATACCAGGGATCCTTGTGACAATGCTCCATCCAGCAGCTACCCATGGATAAGTGCTGATTGTACAAACATATAGTTTTTACTGTGTATTGTGTCAAAACGCGCAAATAGAGTATGGGAGGAAACCCACCCAGTCACAAAAAGCATAATACAACCACATACGGCGTATGTAGTTTAGTATGTGTGGATAAACATATTAAACACGTTAATACTGTGCCAGCGACGAAGGCGCGCACATCATCGAGGCTTGGACGGAAACCAGCAACGCAGATTGCGTACACACCCGTATAGGCATGTTAGCCTGCGAATAAACAAATTGCACATGTTTATACTGTGCATAGTGCTGAAAATGCGCACACCATTGGAGCGCTGGGGAGAAACCGGAGCACCCGGATGAAACCCACGCAGACTGCATACGCATACCGTGTAGGTACTATAGTATGTGTGATAAACATTTTGCACAAGCCTATGTGTGCATAGCACCGAAGGCGCGCACACCTTTGGCGCGTGGGAGGAACCGAAGTACCCCACGCATACTCAGAGAATACAATACCTACAACTACTGTGAATGTATTTAGTGTTGTGTATAAACATAATGTGTATGTTTACACCGTGTATTGCACCAAAGGCATGCATGTCATGTAGCGTGGGCGGAAACCCGGAGGACACCCACGCAGACTGCACAGACATACCGAGTAGGTATGTTAGTATGTGGATATCAAATCGCACAAATTTAGGCTGTGCATAGCGCCGAAAGCACCCATACCAGTGGAGTGTGGAAGGGAACCAGAGTACCCGGAGGAAACCCGCACAGACTGCATACACATACCGTGTAGGTATTATAGCATGCGTGATCAACATATGAACATGTTTAACTGTGCAGAGGGCCAAAGGCGCACATACCGTCAGAGCGTGGGAGGAAACCAGAACACCCGGAAGAAACCCACGCAGACAGCACACAGATACCGTGTAGGAATGATAGCATGTGAATAATAGGATTTTTATAACAGCTTACCTGTAAAATCCTTTTCTTGGAGTACATCACGGGACACAGAGCGACATAGTCATTACTAATGGGTTATATAGATACCGTCAGGTGCTGGCACTGGCAACTTCCAAAACCGGAAGTACCCTCCCCTATATAAGCCCCTCCCATCCGGGAGCACCTCAGTTTTGTAGCAAAGCAATAAGTGTCCCCAAAGAGGGGCGGGAGCTCTGTGTCCCGTGATGTACTCCAAGAAAAGGATTTTACAGGTAAGCTGTTATAAAAATCCTATTTTCTTTCTCGTACATCACGGGACACAGAGCGACATAGTCATTACTAATGGGATGTCCTAAAGCAATGCCAAATGAGGGGGGGGATACACCATATATAAGCTGAGCGCTATCAGACATGAGGATCTTTTGCGGCCTGCAACACACTGCGCCCAAAGGCGACATCCTCCTGACTTCTAACGTCCACCTGGTAGAACCTAGTAAACGTGTGAACTGAAGACCATGTTGCGGCCTTACAGATTTGAGCCAGGGAGGCCTGGTGATGCACTGCCCATGAAGTTCCAACTGCTCTCGTGGAGTGCGCCCTAACTTTGAACGGAGGCGGTCTCCTTCTCAAGCCATAGGCTTGCATTATGACCTGTCGAATCCACCTGGCTAAAGTAGATTTTGACGCTGCCTGACCCTTTCTGGGGCCTTCCGGCAGAATAAACAAAGTATCCGTTCTGCGAATCTGAGCAGTGGCTTTTAGATAAGCTTTAACTGCTCTTACTACATCCAAAGAATGCAATAACTTTTCCTCTACCGAAGTAGGTTTGGGGAAAAAAGAAGGAAGAACCACATCTTGGTTCAAATGAAACCTCGATACCACCTTAGGAAGAAAGGCTGGCTGAGGACGTAATACTACTCTGTCCTTATGGATAACCAGATATGGCTCCTTACAGGACATAGCTGCTAATTCCGACACTCTTTTAGCCGAACAAATGGCTACTAGAAAAATCAATTTCCTGGTGAGAAGCACCAAGGAAATATGCTGTAATGGTTCAAATGGTTGTTTCTGTAAAACCGACAGAACCAAGTTTAGATCCCATGGACATATGGGAATATTAACCGGAGGACTAATACGCATCACTCCTTGTATAAAGGCTTTGACTAGTGAATGCGAAGCCAAGGGCCTTTGAAAAAATATTGACAAGGCCGAAATCTGACCCTTGATAGTACTCAAGGCAACCTTCCTATCTACAGCCCATTGTAGGAAGTCCAGAATCCTACCTATTACGTATTTACGTGGATGCCATTTCTTGGCCTCACACCAGGCGATGTACGCCTTCCAGATTCTATAATAGATCTGCCTGGATACCAGCTTCCTGGCATTGATCATGGTAGATACCACAGCATTAGAGAGCCCTCTCTTTTTTAGAATGTGGGCTTCAATAGCCAGGCCGTCAAACCTAGGGCTGGTAAGGAAGGGTGGTATATCGGTCCTTGCGAAAGCAGGTCCGGACGATGTGGGAGGGTCCAAGGACTCCCCACAGACATTTTTACAATCTCCGCGTACCATGCTCTTCGGGGCCACGCTGGAGCCACCAGAATCACTGGTTTCTTTTCTACCCTGATTCTGCGGAGTAATCGAGGTAACAATTGTGGCGGTGGGAATGCATATATCAGCTTGAACTGATCCCAAGGGAACACTAGGGCATCCGAGCCGCAAGCTAGGGGATCCCTTGTCCAAGAGACAAACCTGTCCACTTTTGTGTTGAATCTGGATGCTAGCAGATCTACATCCGGTGTTCCCCACCGCTGACATATTGTCTGGAAAACCTCGGGATGAAGGGACCATTCCCCTGGGCATAATTGTTGGCGACTTAGAAAGTCCGCCTTCCAATTCTCCACTCCTGGAATGAATACCGCAGACATGGCTGGGACATATCTTTCTGCCCATCTCAGGATGTAATTTACTTCCCTCTGGGCTGCACGACTACTGGTGCCCCCCTGATGATTGATATATGCCACTGCTGTGGCATTGTCTGATTGAATTCTGACAGGGGACCCTTGGAGTTTGGATGTCCATGCTACTAGGGCATACCGGGCTGCTCGTATCTCTAAGAGATTGATGGGCAGGGCCTTTTCCGCATCCGACCATCTGCCCTGGAGAGACCATTGCTCCAGTACTGCTCCCCAGCCTATAAGGCTGGCATCTGTAGTGACCACCTTCCAGGAAATCGGACTGAAGGATTTCCCTCTTTCCAGATTCTGGGGAACCAACCACCAGCGGAGGCTTTTGCGAACGGAAGGGGACAAGGACATTGGTAAGTCCAGAGCCTGAACTTTTTTGTTCCAGGCTGACAGTATGGCCCTTTGCAAATTCCTTGAATGGAATTGACCGTAGGGTACTGCTTCGAATGATGCCACCATTTTTCCCAGCAGCCTCATGCACAGGCGTATGGATGGCTGTCTTTTTGAACCCACTAAGTGGATCAAATCTCTCAAAGACGACCCCTTTTCTTGAGGCAAGAAAATTTTTCTCTGGTCTGAATCCAG
This sequence comes from Rana muscosa, assembly GCA_029206835.1. NCBI lineage: Eukaryota > Metazoa > Chordata > Amphibia > Anura > Ranidae > Rana > Rana muscosa. Next base: position 367,717,517 of record CM055123.1, on the reverse strand, counting down.
CCTTAGCCCCAAGTATTCCAGACTTTTGACTGGTTTTAGGGCTGACTTGTCTCGGTTGATAATCCAACCGTGATATTCCAGATACTTGATTGTCTCGTGAACAACCACTTCTAGTTTTTCCACTGAGTGGTCTATCAGCAACAAGTCGTCTAGATATGCCATTATCGTTACACCTCGTGTTCTTAGATTGGCCAATAATGGGGCCAGAATTTTTGTGAACACTCTTGGTGCTGTGGCCAGACCGAAGGGTAAGGCTCTGAACTGAAAATGGCGCCCTTCTACCGCAAAGCGTAGAAATTTTTGGTGGGCTGGAAAGATGGGAATGTGCAAATAAGCATCTTTGATGTCGATCGAGGCTAACCATTCCTCCCCTTGTAGGGCAGTGGCCACCGACCGGATCGACTCCATCCGGAAAGTCCTGATATGTAGGAATTTGTTTAGCCCTTTTAGATTTAATATGGGCCTCACGTCCCCGTTTGGCTTCGGGACTGTAAAGAGGTTTGAGTAAAACCCGAACCCCCATTCTTCCAGGGGAACCTCTATAATTACTGCTTGGAGCAATAATTGTTCTAGTGCCAACAGGAGGGATCCTCTCTTCTGGGGATCCCTTGGCACGTTTGACCTTATAAAGCGGGAAGGAGGGGAGTTTTTTAACTCCAATTTGTATCCCAGATTTACTGCGGAGAGCACCCATCTGTCTCTGATCGTGTCCCGCCAGGTCTCTGTGAACAACTGAAGTCTTCCCCCCACCCGATTGAGTGGGGGCAACCCTTCATGCATTTGACTTTGGGGGAGGTTTTGTACCTCTCCTGCTCCAGGGCTTCTTGTTACCCTGCAATTGTCCCTGATTTTTACCTCCGGGATTTGACCGAGGAGGCCGTCGGAACTGTTTCACAGCCGATGTCCTAGGGACTGGAGAAGCCGGCCTCTTAAAAGAGGGACCTCTAACCCTATTTTTAACCGGCAAAAGTGTACTTTTACCGCTGGAAATTCTCTGGATATACTTGTCCAGGTCTTCCCCGAATAAGCGCTCACCATGAAATGGGAAGCTGACCAGCAATTTTTTACAGGGAGCTTCAGCAGACCAGTTTTTGAGCCATAGAAGCCTGCGCATATGTACTACAGACAGCGTAAGGCGGGAGGCCTGATGGATTGAATCCTTTATGGCGTCCACCGCAAAGCATAAGGCTCTAGGTAGATCAGCTAGGGCAAGAGCCTGCTGATCTGGCAAGTCCCTTAAGACCTGTTTCAACTGATCCTTCACTGCTTGGCAGACCCCAATAGCTGCCACTGCTGGTTGTGTCACCAATCCTGCTGTAGAAAAAGCAGATTTTAATAAGGACTCCAATTTTTTATCTATTGGGTCCTTGAACATTTGGACATTATCCACCGGACATGTCAGTGATTTATTCACACAAGAGATGGCTGCGTCCACTGTAGGGACCCTCCATTTTCTGATGAACTTATCCTCCATGGGATAGACCACCGGAAATCTCTTAGGGGGAGTAAATATTTTGTCAGGATGCTCCCAATCCTGGTAAATGAGCCCTTCCAGTAAAGGATGGATCGGAAAGGAACAAACAGTCTGGGGAGCTTTTAGCGACCCCAACGAGGAGACAGAAGTGGATGATGGCTCCGCAAGTGGCATTTTAAATGCTGATCGGACCATATTAGTCAGGGACTGAACCCATAACCTTTCAGCATGTGATGCTGAGAATGGCTCTTCCACTGTTGATTCCTCTACAACCGAATCGACCTCATCCTGATCCCCTTCAGGCAGGTCGATCCCTGTATGGGACTGTTGCTCTGTTAACAGGCACTCTGAGGGAGGAGACGGAGATCGGGCGCTTTTCTCCTGTGACAGGGAAGCCGCGATCAATGCTGACAATCTCTCTTCCAGCCTTCCCAGAGCTGAGGAAAAAACCTCCTCTGTTACATACACAGGAGCAGGTGAACTGAGGACAGCCACAGTACCAGGTACTCCTGAGGGTGCTCTACAGTCACTAACCTCTGATTCTTCAGGGGAGACTGGTGCAGCCAAAGCATGCCCAAGATCCTCAGAGCCCGATGGAGACCCCCTATTCCTCCTGGAATTTCTAGTCCCGGAGTTTTTAGACGGCATATTCCTAAGCCACAAAGCTGAGGTATTCCAGCCGAAATACACCAGTTACTGACAATAGTCTAGCATAAATGCTGCTATAAGAAACAGTTGGTGTCTACTAATGTGCCTTTCTAGGGGATGTCTGTATCAACCGCTTGCTGTATGCCCTTTTTTAAATGTTGCCAGCTCTGTCTCTGTACTTCATAGCCAGCTCACCACACAAAATTGTGGTTTTTAACATGCTGGGACGCCCGCACATGCGCAGAAGCGCTGCGGCGCGCAGAGCGTCATCCCCCAGGCTCCGCCCCCTTTCCCGGCTCACCTCTATATATAGAGGCGCGTGCACGCGCACGCGCGCGGCCACGTGCGCTAATTTCGAAAAATGGAAACTAGGGACAAGAGCCAAGGCCCCTCTTTGCCTGCAGGCCGGGGGATGGACGAACATTGCAACATGGCAGAGGAAGCAGTTTCCCATAAGAGAACTCACCATCTGCCTGGACTTGCTCTGCTGAGAAGAAACTAGTCCACATGACAAGAAAACATTCCACAGCGGCCTCTAGTGGACAAACACAGGTACCGCAGTCTAATATATTAAATATATATATATATATATATATATATATATATATAAAAAAAATTTTTTTCTTGACCACCATTAAAAATTATTACATTTTTTTAGTAGTTACAGGCATGCACAGAATTTTGCGGGAATACCATTAGGTAACAGACAGAAAATAGGATTTTTATAACAGCTTACCTGTAAAATCCTTTTCTTGGAGTACACCACGGGACACAGAGCTAGTCATTACATAATGGGTTAAGGGTCACCAGCGGTGATTGGACACTGGCACAACCAATGGAAGACAGTTCCCCTCCATATAACCCCTCCCATCAGGGAAGTACCTCAGTTTTGTAGCAAAGCAGTAAGGTTCCCATAAGAAGGGGGGGACCTCTGTGTCCCGTGGTGTACTCCAAGAAAAGGATTTTACAGGTAAGCTGTTATAAAAATCCTATTTTCTTTATCGTACACCACGGGACACAGAGCTAGTCATTACATAATGGGACGTCCCAGAGCAATGCTCATATGAAGGGGGGGAGACACAGATCAAAACAGGCCGCTTGCGGACCAGAAGCCCTATACTGCTGCCTGCAGCACACTTCGCCCAAAGGCGGAATCCTCATGTCCTTTCACATCTATTTGATAGAATTTGGAAAATGTATGGACTGAAGACCAAGTTGCAGCTTTACAGATCTGAGCCATCGAAGCCTGGTGGTGCACTGCCCATGAAGCACCTATCGCCCTGGTAGAGTGCGCCTTAACAGGAAAAGGAGGAGTCCTGTTCTTTAAACCATAAGCTTGAATAATTACTTGTCTAATCCACCTGGAAATGGTGGATTTTGATACCGCTTGGCCCTTCTTGGGCCCATCTGGTAAAATAAACAAAACATCTGTTTTACGTATCTGAGCGGTTGCTTGCAGATACACCTTTACCGCTCTCACTAGATCTAGAGAGTGTAATAATTTTTCCCCCGCCGTCCGCGGGTTTGGAAAAAAGGAAGGCAGACCAATGTCTTGATTCAAGTGAAAAGCCGACACCACCTTAGGTAGAAAAGCCGGATGGGGTCGTAGTACGATTTTGTCCTTGTGACAAATTAGATAAGGCTCTTTACAAGAAAGAGCTGCTAGCTCTGATACTCTCCTAGCAGAAGCTATAGCAATCAGAAAGGCCAACTTCCTACTCAATATAATTAAAGGAATATGGCGAATAGGGTCAAAAGGTTGCTTTTGCAACACTGACAATACCAAATTCAAATCCCATGGACACAAGGGAGTCCTAACTGGAGGATTTATCCTCAGTACCCCCTTAATGAATGTCCGAACTAGGGAGTGAGATGCCAATGGTCTCTGAAAGAAGACTGATAGAGCCGATATTTGCCCCTTGATGGTGCTAAGGGCTAAATTCATATCCACTCCTAACTGGCAAAAAGCAAGAATCCTACTTATTCCATATTTCTGAGGATTCCAACATCTGGATTCACACCAGGAAACGTATGCTCTCCAGACTCTATGATAGATGAGTCTGGAGGCTGGCTTTCTAGCATTAATGAGCGTAGAAAGAGCCGGACCAGAGACCCCTCTCTTTTTAAAAATGTGGGTCTCAGCAGCCAGGCCGTCAACTTTAGCCTTTGTAAGGAAGGGTGGAATACTGGACCCTGTGACAGCAGGTCGTGTCGAAGTGGAAACTTCCAGGGCCTTCCTATCGCCATTTTTACAATCTCGGCGTACCAAGGCCTCCTGGGCCAGTTTGGGGCCACTAGGATTACTGGTATTCCCTCCTCCGTGATCCTGCGAAGCAGTCTTTGTAGAAGAGGGATCGGAGGGAATGCATAGATCAGTGAGAACTGATTCCATGGAGTTATTAGAGCGTCTGTATTATTAGAGCGTCTGTCCCGTAGGCTAGAGGATCTCTCGTTCTGGACACAAAGTTGTCCAATTTCTTGTTGAACCTGGCAGCTAGCAGGTCTACATCTGGGTTTCCCCATCTCAGACATATGGCCTGAAAGATCTCGGGGTGAAGAGACCACTCTCCTGGTAGCAGCTGCTGACGACTCAGGTAGTCTGCTTGCCAATTTTCTATCCCTGGAATGAAGATTGCAGAAAGGCAAGGTACATGCTCTTCTGCCCATGCCAAGATCCGGTTCACCTCTCTTTGGGCTGCCCGACTGCGGGTGCCTCCTTGGTGATTGATGTAAGCTACTGCAGTAGCATTGTCGGATTGAACCCGAACTGGGTAGCCCTGTAACCTGTATGTCCAGGTTTTGAGGGCTAGATATACCGCCCGGATCTCTAGCACATTGATGGGCAGGATCCCCTGAGTCTTGGCCCAGGTCCCTGGGTAGAAGCCTCCTCGAATACTGCACCCCAGCCCGATAGGCTGGCATCCGTAGATACCACCTTCCAGGCCACTGGGAGGAAGGACTTTCCCTTCCGTAAATTCTTGGCTTCTAGCCACCAATCGAAGCTGTGGCGTACTTGTGAGGACAGGCGCATGGGTATATCCAGAGCTTGGCTCTTCCTGTTCCAGGAAGCTAAAATATTGCCTTGAAGTAGTCTCGAATGAAACTGGGCGTAAGGGACCGCCTCGAAGGAGGCTACCATCTTTCCCAATAGTCTCATGCAAAGGCGAATAGACGGCCTCTTGTTTGCTTTGACCTTATGGATCAGGTATTTCAGAGACTGTATCTTCGGTTCTGGCAGGTATACCCTGTTTTGGGCTGTATCTATGATCACTATCCTTCTTTGGGCCTGGAGAGAGGATTTTTGTAAATTTATAATCCATCCTAAATGCTCCAGGTATCCTACTGTAGTGTGTACAGCGTGACCCAATCCCTCCTTTGACTGATCTATTACTAGTAGATCGTCCAGATAGGCTGTTACCGCACTGCCCCGTGTTCTTAGGTTTGCTAACAGAGGAGCTAGCACCTTTGTGAATACTATGGGCGCGGTGGCTACACCAAACGGCAGAGCCACAAATTGAAAGTGGCGATCTTCTACCGCAAACCTTAGGAATCTTTGGTGAGCGGGGAGGATGGGTATGTGTAAATGTGCGTCCTTGATATCTATGGGCGCCATGAATTTTCCGCCCTTTAAAGTGGCGGCCACGGATCGGATCGTTTCCATTCGAAAATGGCGATCGTTCAGGAACCGATTTAGGGATTTTAGATCCAGGATGGGTCTGACATCTCCATTTGGCTTTGGAATCACAAAGAGGTTTGAGTAAAAACCTGAACCTCGCTCTTTTTGGGGTACGTCTGTAACTACCCCTTGAGCCATTAAGTGATTCAAACCTTTGAAGAAGGATTCTCTTTTTTTTTTTGTGGATCCTTGGAGAGTCTTGAACCTCGGAATTGAGAAGGTGGGATCTCTCGAAATTCCAGTTTGTACCCTGAGGATATTGTGGATACTACCCAATTGTCCTGGATTTCTGACCACCAAGTCGCTCAGAACTGACAAAGCCTTCCTCCCACTCGGCCGAGCGGGGGCGCCCCTTCACTGAGAGGCTTTGGGGGCTTGCTTATTAGCTCTTGCACCCCACGGCTTCTTGTTCTTCTGAGCTTGCCCCTTGGCTTTTGTGGGCGGCTAAAACAGGCCGCTGCCACTGGTTGGAGTCAGATTTCCCGGGAGCTGGGGAGAGAGAGCGTTTAAAACAAGATCTCTTGTTTTTCTTTCTCTCAGGTAAAAGTCGTTTTACCACTTGATATCTTCTGTATATATTTTTCTAAATCTTCCCCAAATAGGCGTTCGCCATGGAACGGGAACTTGCCAACAGCTTTTTGCATGGGGTCTCCGCTGACCAATGCTTAAGCCAAAGTACTCTGCGCATCTGTACCAGCTGGAGTGTAAGGCGTGATGCCTGTATGATAGAATCTCTCATGGCATCCACTGTGAAGCATAAGGCTTTAGGCAAATTTTCCCAATTTCTAGCCTGCTCTGAAGGCAGTTCCTTCAGCCCCTGCTTTACCTGTTGGCTGATGACCTGACACATACCGACTGCTGCTACTGCAGGTTGGGTAATTGAGCCGGCCAAAAGGAAGGAGGATTTCAACTTCCTCTCAGAAGGATCTTTTAAACCCTTGTACATTATCCACCGGACATGTCAGGTTTTTATTTACACAAGAAATAGCCGCAACTACCGCAGGCAGGCTCCATTTCTTTAAAAAATTTTCCCCCATAGGATAAAGAATGTTAAACCTTTTTGGAGGTGAGAAACGCTTATCTGGATGTTGCCAGTTTGCGTATATTAGATCCTCTAGTAACGGATGAACCGGGAAGGAGCATGCACCTTGCAGGGATCTTAATGACCCTAGGGAGGAGACAGGTAATTCCGTTACCTCCGCAGAGGTTAACTTAAATGCACTGCTATAGCATTGTACCTGTGACCTTAAAATCTGGCTCCTCATCCTCTGCTGATGTAGCCTCCTCCTCCTCATCCTCCTCCCTCAGGTACTTCTGAAGGGAGGTCCCATACTGGAAGAGACCTGCTTCGCTTATTGTCCCTTTTTAGAGGACTTAGCGATTAAGGTAGCAATTTTTTCCTCCAGATTATTTAGGGCAGCTGATAAAGTGTCCTCAGTGACATATACAGGCCCAGGCTTCACTGAGGAAGCCGCCATACCTGACAGAGGTAATGGCTCATCCTGAACAGGTGCATTTAGCAACACAGGAGAGAAAGGTACCGAGTCAGCACAGTTAGAGCCTCCTCTCAGGCGGTGGTGCTTTCTTATCTCTTTTTGTCCGTATTACTTCCCCTGGAAGGCTTACTGTTTAGACAAAATACAAGGTACCTAAATGCATATACTACCGTGTTCAGTTTAGCAAATACAATAAGTATGCAACTTTTAACACATAACTATGCATAACATGGATGTCTTCTAGGAAGTACCCAATCCAACCACATGGAGTCTTACGTCCCTGTATAGCTGCTGTGTTTCTCTGCCAGGAAACAAGAGAACTAACGAGCTTGCTTGCTGCTGCAGTGCTTCTCACACTGACAGTCTTTTAAATTTGGCACCGTTTCTGTGCCTGCGCGCGCCACGTGCCCGCGCACGCCTTCGCCCCCCCCCCCCTCCGATAAAGCGCGCTCCCGCGCGGCCCTTAGCGCTATGGCGGTGGCCATAGTGAGAGAGGACTCTCATCAGCCCTTGTTCCCACTTACCTGCATCTGCAGGTGTCTGGTCGGCCACTGAAAGGAGGATCGGGGTGCCCCAGCAAGCTCAGCAGCGGAGGTGACGAGCAGTGTGCTTCGCCGAAGCCGACACTGAACAGAGTGAGGTGAGTATATTCAGCTCTTTACTCCCCCCAGTGGTGGAAAAATAGGATTTTTATAACAGCTTACCTGTAAAATCCTTTTCTTGGGAGTACATCACGGGACACAGAGCGACATAGTCATTACTAATGGGTTATATAGATACCGTCAGGTGCTGGCACTGGCAACTTCCAAAACCGGAAGTACCCTCCCCTATATAAGCCCCTCCCATCCGGGAGCACCTCAGTTTTGTAGCAAAGCAATAAGTGTCCCCAAAGAGGGGCGGGAGCTCTGTGTCCCGTGATGTACTCCCAAGAAAAGGATTTTACAGGTAAGCTGTTATAAAAATCCTATTTTCTTTCTCGTACATCACGGGACACAGAGCGACATAGTCATTACTAATGGGATGTCCTAAAGCAATGCCCAATGAGGGGGGGGATACACCATATATAAGCTGAGCGCTATCAGACATGAGGATCTTTTGCGGCCTGCAACACACTGCGCCCAAAGGCGACATCCTCCTGACTTCTAACGTCCACCTGGTAGAACCTAGTAAACGTGTGTACTGAAGACCACGTTGCGGCCTTACAGATTTGAGCCAGGGAGGCCTGGTGATGCACTGCCCATGAAGTTCCAACTGCTCTCGTGGAGTGCGCTCTAACTTTGAACGGAGGCGGTCTCCTTCTCAAGCCATAAGCTTGCATAATGACCTGTCGAATCCACTTGGCTAAAGTAGATTTTGACGCTGCCTGACCCTTTCTGGGGCCTTCCGGCAGAATAAACAAAGTATCCGTTCTGCGAATCTGAGCAGTGGCTTTTAGATAAGCTTTAACTGCTCTTACTACATCCAAAGAATGCAATAACTTTTCCTCTACCGAAGTAGGTTTGGGGAAAAAAGAAGGAAGAACCACATCTTGGTTCAAATGAAACCTCGATACCACCTTAGGAAGAAAGGCTGGATGAGGACGTAACACTACTCTGTCCTTATGGATAACCAGATATGGCTCCTTACAGGACATAGCTGCTAATTCCGATACTCTTTTAGCCGAACAAATGGCTACTAGAAAAATCAATTTCCTGGTGAGAAGCACCAAGGAAATATGCTGTAATGGTTCAAATGGTTGTTTCTGTAGAACCGACAGAACCAAGTTTAGATCCCATGGACATATGGGAATATTAACCGGAGGACTAATACGCATCACTCCTTGTATAAAGGCTTTGACTAGTGAATGCGAAGCCAAGGGCCTTTGAAAAAATATTGACAAGGCCGAAATCTGACCCTTGATAGTACTCAAGGCAAGCTTCCTATCTACAGCCCACTGTAGGAAGTCCAGAATCCTACCTATTACGTACTTATGTGGATGCCATTTCTTGGCCTCACACCACACGATGTACGCCTTCCAGATTCTATAGTAGATCTGCCTGGATACCGGCTTCCTGGCATTGATCATGGTAGATACCACAGCATTAGAGAGCCCTCTCTTTTTTAGAATGTGGGCTTCAATAGCCAGGCCGTCAAACCTAGGGCTGGTAAGGAAGGGTGGTATATCGGTCCTTGCGAAAGCCGGACGACGTGGGAGAGTCCAAGGACTCCCCACTGAAATTTTACAATCTCCGCGTACCACGCTCTTCGGGGCCACGCTGGAGCCACCGGAATCACCGGTTTCTTTTCTACCCTGATTCTGCGGAGTAATCGAGGTAACCATTGTGGCGGTGTGAATGCATATATCAGCTTGAACTGATCCCAAGGGAACACTAGGGCATCCGAGCCGCAAGCTAGGGGATCCCTTGTCCGAGAGACAAACCTGTCCCCCTTTGCGTTGAATCTGGATGCTAGAAGATCTACATCCGATGTTCCCCACCGCTGACATATTGTCCAGAAAACCTCGGGGTGAAGGGACCCTTCCTCTGGGCCTAATTGCTGGCGACTTAGAAAGTCCGCCTTCCAATTCTCCACTCCTGGAATGAATACCGCAGATATGGCTGGGACATATTTTTCTGCCCATTTCAGGATGTAATTTACTTCCCTCTGGGCTGCACGACTCCTGGTGCCCCCCTGATGATTGATATATGCCACTGCTGTGGCATTGTCTGATTGCATTCTGACAGGGGACCCTTGGAGTTTGGATGTCCATGCTACTAGGGCATACCGGGCTGCTCGTATCTCTAAGAGATTGATGGGCAGGGCCTTTTCTGCATCCGACCATCTGCCCTGGAGAGACTATTGCTCCAGTACTGCTCCCCAGCCTATAAGGCTGGCATCTGTAGTGACCACCTTCCAAGAAATCGGACTGAAGGATTTCCTTTTTTCCAGATTCTGGGGAACCAACCACCAACGGAGGCTCTTGCGAACGGAAGGGGACAAGGACATTGTAAGTCTAGGGCCTGAACTTTTTTGTTCCAGGCTGACAGTATGGCCCCTTGCAAATTCCTTGAATGGAATTGACCGTAGGGTACCGCTTCGAATGATGCCACCATTTTTCCCAGCAGCCTCATATACAGGCGTATGGACGGCTGTCTTTTTTGTACCCACTAAGTGGATCAAATCTTTCAAAGACAACACCTTTCCTCGAGGCAAGAATATTTTTCTCTGGCCTGAATCCAACCTTAGCCCCAAGTATTCCAGACTTTTGACTGGTTTTTAGGGCTGACTTGTCTCGGTTGATAATCCAACCGTGAGATTCCAGATACTTGATCGTCTTGTGAACGACCACGTCTAGTTTTTTCACTGTGTGGTCTATCAGCAACAAGTCATCCAGATATGCCATTATCATTACACCTTGTGTTCTTAGATTGGCCAATAAAGGGCCAGAATTTTTGTAAACACTTGTGGTGCTGTGGCCAAACCGAAGGGTAAGGCTCTGAACTGAAAATGGCGCCCTTCTACTGCAAAGCGTAGAAATTTTTGGTGGACTGGAAAGATGGGAATGTGCAAATAAGCATCTTTGATGTCGATCGTGGCTAACCAATCCTCCCCTTGTAGGGCAGTGGCCACCGATCGGATCGACTCCATCGGAAAGTCCTGATATACAGGAATTTGTATAGCCCTTTTAGAATTAATATGGGCCTCCCGTCCGCGTTTGCTTCGGGACTGTAAAGAGGTTTGAGTAAAACCTGAACCCTCATTCTTCCAGGGGAACCTCCATAATTACTCCTTGGAGCAATAGTTGTTCTAGTGCCAACAGGAGGGACTCTCTCTTCCGGGGATCCCTTGGCACGTTTGACCTCAAAAATGGGAAGGAGGAGAGTCTTTTAACTCCAAACTGTATCCCAAACCTACTGCGGAGAGCACCTATCTGTCTTGATCGTGTCCCGCCAGGTCTCTTGCGAACAACTGGAGTCCTCCCCCCACCCGACTGAGTGGGGGCTTCATGAATTTAACTTTGGGGGAGGTTTTGTACCTCCCCTGACCCAGGGTTTCTCATTGCCCTGCTACTGTCCCTGTTTTTTACCCCCGGGATTTGACCAAGGAGGCCGTCGGAACTGTTACACAGCCGATGCCCCAGGGACTGGAGAAGCAGGCCTCTTAAAGAGGGACCTCTAACTCTGCTTTTAACCGGCAAGAGCGTATTTTTACCGCTGGAAATTTTCTGGATATATTTGTCCAGGTTTTCCCTGAATAAGCGTTCACCATGAAATGGGACGCTAACCAGCCATTCTTTACAGGGAGCTTCAGCAGACCAGTTTTTGAGCCATAGGAGCCTACGCATATGTACTATAGACAGCGTAAGGCGGGAGGCCTGATGGACTGAATCCTCTATGGCGTCAACCGCAAAGCCTAAGGCTCTAGGTAGATCAGCTAGGGCAAAGCCTGCTGATCTGTCAAGTCCCTCAAGACCTGTTTCAAATGATCCTTCACTGCTTAGCAGACCCCAATAGCTGCTACTGCTGGTTGTATCACCAAGCAGATTTTCATAAGGACTCCAATCTTTTATCTATTGGGTTCTTGAACATTTGGACATTATCCACTGGACATGTCAGTGATTTATACATACAAGAGATGGCTGCGTCCATTGTAGGGACCTTCCATTTTTTTTTTTTTTTGATGAACTTATCCTCCATGGGATAGACCACCGGAAATCTCTTGGGGGAATAAATATTTTCTCAGGACGTTCCCAATCCTGGTAAATGAGCCCTTTCAGTAAAGGGTGAAGTGGAAAAGAACAAACAGTCTGGGGGCTTCTAGCGACCCCAACGAGGATACAGTAGTGGTTGATGGTTCCGCAAGGTGCATTTTTAAATGCTGATCGGACCATGTTAGTCAGAGACTGAACCCATAATCTTTCAGCTTGAGATGCTGAGAAAAGGTTCCCCCACTGTTGATTCCTCTATAACAGAATCAACCTTATCCTGATCCCCTTTCAGGCAGGTCGATCCCTGTATGGGACTGTTGCTCTGCTAACAGGCACTCTGAAGGAGGAGACGGAGATCGGGCGTGCTTTCCCTGACAGGGAGGCAGCGATAAATGTTGACAATCTCTCTCTAATCCTCCCAGAGCTGAGGAAAAAACCTCCTCTGTTACATACACAGGAGCAGGTGACTGAGGACAGCCACAGTACCAAGTACCCCTGCGGGGTCTCTACGGTCACTTACCTCTGAACTTCAGGGGAGACTGGTGCAGCAGGAGTATGCCCAAGATCCTCCGAGCCCGATGAGACCCCCTTCGCTTCCTGGAAGATTCAGTTCCGGAGCTTCTGGACGGCATATTCCTAAGCCTAAAGCTGAGGTATTCCAGCCGTAATACACCACTTTTACTGAGAATAGTCTAGCACAATTGCTGCTATATCACAGTTGGTGTCTACTAATGTGCCTTTCTAGGGGATGCCTGTATCAACCGCTTGCTGTAAAGACAAATTAGGCTTGGGGGTCCCCCAATAGAACCAAGTTCCTGGGGGCCCCCACTTACCTGTTCCCCGCCGCAGGACTTTGTTTGGTCCACAAAAGCCCAAACTTCACCTATCACGGCAGGCATTGTAATCAAACCTTCAGGGACCGGGTTCCCAAGGATTCCACTCCCCTGGACCTGTATAGCACCCTGCACAGAAAACATCTTGGTCGTGGGTATGACCAGAGCTCTGGATCCCAGGGTCCAGCTAAGAGAAGCATTACAGGCAAAACCTTGCTCTTCTCTGCAAGGCCCGGGTACCGACCGTTTAGCTATGAAGCTTTTTTGGTCGGATCCGGAATAGCTTACTGAGGCCCAAAAGAACCTGTACGCAAGCTCAGTGAAAAACACATGTTTCTTCTTGGCCAACACCTTAGACACTGGCAAAAAAACTGAGGTGCTCATATAGGGGAGGGTACTTCCGATTTTGGAAGTTGCCAGTGCCAGCACCTGACGGTATCTATATAACCCATTAGTAATGACTATGTCGCTCTGTGTCCCGTGATGTACGAGAAAGAAAAAAGAAGACATCCATTTTTTGAAAAAGGTCCCAACCTAGTTATGGACCTTCTAATCTCACCTTATCCACGCCGCAGGTTTTTCTGCTGAAAAATTTCAGACAGATACCAAACTTCACCCTTCACGGTGGGCTATGTGTGCCAACCTTCAGGGATATGGGTTCCTATTTAAAGGATACCTCTCCCCTGGGCCTTGTACAAGACTCTTACCAGGACTTTATAGCGAAATAGCGAAAGTGCTGGATCTTAGAGCCCAGTCCTCCGAAGAGAGACATTACAGGCGACGCCTCATGGATGAGGCCCGGATCCCATCCAGATTCAGCTCATTTGTAGGCGTCTTGGATGGATCCGAAAGCATAGCTCTTTTACCCCCAGAGGGTCTCTTTGGTAGAGCTTTCCTTTAGCACCTCCTAACGCGTCCAACACCTTTCGACACTGGCGAAAAAACTGAGGTACTTCCCTGATGGGAGGGGTTATATGGAGGGGAACTGTCTTCCATTGGTTGTGCCAGTGTCCAATCACCGCTGGTGACCCTTAACCCATTATGTAATGACTAGCTCTGTGTCCCGTGGTGTACGATAAAGAAAGACAAATTAGGCTTGGGGGTCCCCCAATAGAACCAAGTTCCTGGGGGCCCCCACTTACCTGTTCCCCGTTGCAGGACTTTGTTTGGTCCACAAAAGCCCAAACTTCACCTATCACGGCAGGCATTGTAATCAAACCTTCAGGGACCGGGTTCCCAAGGATTCCACTCCCCTGGACCTGTATAACACCCTGCACAGAAAACATCTTGGTCGTGGGTATGACCAGAGCTCTGGATCCCAGGGTCCAGCTCTCCTAAGAGAAGCATTACAGGCAAAACCTTGCTCTTCTCTGCAAGGCCCGGGTACCGACCGTTTAGCTATGAAGCTTTTTTGGTCGGATCCGGAATAGCTTACTGAGGCCCAAAAGAACCTGTACGCAAGCTCAGTGAAAAACACATGTTTCTTCTTGGCCAACACCTTAGACACTGGCAAAAAACTGAGGTGCTCCCGGATGGGAGGGGCTTATATAGGGGAGGGTACTTCCGGTTTTGGAAGTTGCCAGTGCCAGCACCTGACGGTATCTATATAACCCATTAGTAATGACTATGTCGCTCTGTGTCCCGTGATGTACGAGAAAGAAAAACATATTGCACATGCTTATGCTGTGCATTTCCATTGGAGCGTTGGAGGAAACCGGAGTACCCGGAGGAACCCCACGCAAACAGTATACCCATACTGTAAATATGTATAGTATGTGCAATAAACATATTGAACATGTCTATACTGTGCCGAGAGCTGAAGCGCACATACCATGAGAGCGCGGGAGGACACCGGAGCCCCCGGAGGAAACCCGCGCCGACCCAGAGAGTATAATACATACATATACTGTGAATGTATCTAGAGTCGTGCATAAACATATTGTGTATGTTTATATCGTGTATGGCACTGAAACACAGCATTGGAACGTGGGGAGACACCCATGCAGACACAGAGACCAATAACACATACATACACTGTGAATGTATGCAGTGTAGAGGTATAGGATGAGTTTAAATTATGGCGCAGAGGCGCATAATCTTCTCTGTATCATTCCAACATGCTTGACTGTGCTGCCGAAGCAGCATGCAGGTAATAGGTAACATCTGATCCTCAGACCGTGGGCCTGTCAGAGCTCAAATCATTCCCCAGGAAATTGCGGGAAACCACAGGTGCAGAGACCCTGTTGTTGCCTCAGGACATCACACAGAAGGCTCACAGGAATTAGAGACATAAATTAATAAAGTCTCCCCCCCACCATGCTGCACCGACCAGGGGGGGGGGGGGGGACACTGTGTACCACTGTATCATTCATGCTGCTCTCGACGCAGCGTGTGAGGAAAACGGTGAGGAAGCTGTGTAAAAGAAAAGCTTGAAGGAACCAAGGGAAACAGCGTCCACCTGAGGTACCTCAGCCACAGCATCCAGCTTGAGAGTGTTCCTCACATCATCAATGAGTTCACTTACAAGCGCCCTGTCATTCACCGACACAGAACTGGAGTCTTCCTCACAAGGGAATGTCCTGTTCAAAAACATTAAAATATTCAGAGCTAGGGTCCTGAGCCCAATAGCTAGGCCCATATCTGACTCAGAGCACTCCTTCACTAAAGATTTTTGTGGGGAGAGGGGGCTTATAGCTCCTTTTGCTCGCACACCGCTTCCATTCTGACAAGGAATGATTCCAGGACTGCCGACAACTGGTCCATAAGGACCGCAGGTGCAGGAGCACTGCCAGTTGCCTCAGGCAAGTGTGGAGAAGCAGGTGTATCAGACTCCATATCGCCACCCTCTGAGACCTTATACACTACTACAGTGAATATACAGTCCACCCACTGGCTACGCTGAGGCTGAGGAGGGGATACCCGGAGGACTCACCAACCCTTAAGAACCGCTCAGTTCTGCTGAGGAAACCGCGCTGTTAAGCCTGAGGAGAGTGAAGAATCTGTGAGGAGATCGTGAGGAGATTCGCGCCGCAGCAGCGCCGCTAGAGGCCAAAACCTAAAGTAAAAGTGTGCGGCTACAAGAAAATGCCCGCGGGTCGCAGATATAACTGCGCCATTGAACCACGGCAAGATGGCCGCCGAGCGCATTATTTAAAAAACAACCAGCGCTAATGCGCGCGCTAATGGCGCACACAATAAGTCCCCACCTCACACACCAGAACACTGCTCCTCTTCCCAGAGTCCACTAACAGACATGAGCGCCCCCAGCCAGGCCAGAGTGACCCCCAAGCACCCCCACAGCACAGCACCAGTACAGGGTGCAGAGAGCAGCATAACAGTGGGGAGACAGGGAGAAACCTCCCCATATAAAGAAACACAGCCAGCATGTACTAACCTGCAGCAGGAGAGACTACTTACCCGTCCCAGAGGGACCCACTGGCTTGTTTCAGACAGACCTATCACAGAGTAGTACTGCGTAGCTGTCGGCCCGGTCCACGGCGAAAGATACAGTCAGTCAGGTACTGTTCAATCTTGAGAGGACCGCGGGAGCATAAAAGCAACCCGGCCACCCCTGGAGTCATGGGAAATGTCGTGAACTGAGTCTCACGCACACAAGGCGAGGATCAGCGCGCTCGATGGTCGGACAGGGAAGACTACGAGGATACCAGTGTACCCAACCTGTTGCCCAGCCGACAGTTGATTGAGGGTCTCAAAAATAAACTAATAAAATTCCCAAAGGAATACAATTTAAAAGTAAAATCTTCCAGGAGACTGGCTCCTGAGAAAGCCACGTCTTCTCCTTCTGCTAGGCAGAAAAAAACTGGGGCTGCTAGCTGCAGGTGGGAGGGTAATGTCCGGTGGGGCTGTTCAGCTCTGGCTTGTTCTAGAATGTATGTTTCTAAAATTCTGCCTAGATCTTCTCCTGCAAGCAGGGACATGTACCCACACGTTTACAGTATCCAGCTGTGTCAGTCCATGGACGATAAGAGAAAAAACTTTTGAGGTGCGCCCCCCATAAACATAGTTACACAGTTAGGTTGAAAAAAGACACAAGTCCATCTAGTGCAGTGGTTCTCAACTCCTGTCCTCAGGACCCACTAACAGGCCAGGTTTTATGTATTACCATGGGGAGATGCAGACTAGAATACTGCAATCACTGAGCAGCAAATGATGTATTTGTATTTGATGTACCTGTGATGTATTTGAGTTATCTTGCAAACCTGGCCTGTTAGTGGGTCCTGAGGACAGGAGTTGAGAACCACTGCTCTAGTTCAACCAAAATAAATAATAAAAAAAAAAAACATGCACTTACGAACATAAGCACACACATCGAGGGTGCCTACGCATGAAGACACCGGTTGCAATACACATGTTACATGTTCTTAGTGAAAGTTTCCTAGGCCTTTGCGGTAATATCGTGTTATATAAAAAAATTGGAACGACCAGTTTTATTCTCTAGGGCAGGGATATGCAATTAGCGGACCTCCAGCAGTTGCAAAACTACAAGTCCCATCATGCCTCTGCCTCTGGGTGTCATGCTTGTGGCTGTCAGAGTCTTGCTATGCCTCATGGGACTTGAAGTTCTGCAACAGCTGGAGGTCCGCTAATTGCATATCCCAGCTCTAGGGTGTCTGCTTTCAGAAAATATATCATGTTTTGGGGGGTTTATGTAATCTTTAGGCCTAAAAAAAAATTCAAACATTGTTCCCCAGTCAACAGTTAAACTTTCTTTTAACCTTTTGAGTGTCGCCAGCTCTTCAGCTTTTAGTTCAGCTAACTTCCTGTCCAGCTGCTGATTCTCATCCTCCTCTTCTTTGTCCTCTTCTTTGTCCTTTTCTTTGTCCTCAGTTTCTAAGCCACCTTCTTCCTCTTCACCAGAGCTGAGACTGAAAACAAGAAGCATGGTTAGACAATCGGCTTTGTTTATTATCTGAAAGGAGACCTGTCTGCATTGCCCTACAAGCAAATTAAAACTCCAGGCTAAATTATTCCAGGTATGAATATTATTTTCCATAGTTGCACAGATCCAGCTTGGACCATTGTATCTATGTGAGATCCCTCTAAAAGCTGGAAATCACTGTAGAAAACACGACTACTCCAGTAATCTCCACTAGTGTCTGGGTCCCATTGCTGAGCGGCTGCCCTGCTGCATTGTGAACACAGGAGGTCACCATTCTAATTTTCTCAATGAATGCAAAGAGTTCTCAGACTGGACTAGGTGGAGAGGGGTCATCACGCTCTCCAACTTTTTGCCCACCATGTAAGAAAAATAATTGAGAAGTGAGAATAAGTTTTTACTTAATGTGGATACAAGCAACGCAAACACTAAAATCGATAGAAGTCAAGTACTCACTTCACCTCCTCCACAGAATCTTTAGATTGTTCTTTTAGCTTCTTGGCAAGATGTCTACGCAACTTAGACCTCCAATTTAGGAGTGACCTGCATGAACAAAGGGTATAGTTCAGAAGTAGATTGAAGCAAAGGGACAAAAAAGTGACGAGAAGTAAATCAGGCGAAATAATACCTGAGCTCCTTGCGCCCAAGGACTTTGATATCCTTACAGCATTCTTTGATATCAGCGGTGGTGGCTGTATGGTTCTCAAGATCTTTGTCATCTATTACGATCTGAAGCAGAAAAAGGATAACAACAGTTGGTTCTCATTCACATGATTATTTCTTGCCTGTTTTCTAAGTACTCTTCTATGTCCACCAAACTTTGACAACCATGCCCAGTACAACAGATTCTCATTCTTTAGTCCAACTTCGGCCAAAAATTTTTTTCCCCCAGGCAGTGCTCGTTTTCTCTAGGGGTTAACACAGAGCCTATACTCCCCCGATCCTCTGGAAAACGGCACTCCCCCCACATCCAGCAGTGTACTGTTCCAGGCGTCTTCACGTCCACAGCCAGTCTATGGGCGTGCTAACATCCAGAACAGTCCACTACACAAGACAGCTTGTGAGGGGGGCAGGAGCCGAAGGGACCTTCTTGCACTGGGAGTATCAAAGAACTAGGTGAGTATATGTCGGCTCTCTGGTCCCCTAGACAAAAACGAGCTGTACTGAGAAAGTCTTATGTGTATGCTCCATCGGACATTTCCTGTCGGAATTTCCGCCAACAAAAGATTGAGAGCGGGTTCTCTATTTTTCCAAAGGAAAAAGTTCCTATCGGAAATTCCGACGCGCAAAAAATAGGATTTTTATAACAGCTTACCTGTAAAATCCTTTTCTTGGAGTACATCACGGGACACAGAGCGACATAGTCATTACTAATGGGTTATATAGTTACCGTCAGGTGCTGGCACTGGCAACTTCCAAAACCGGAAGTACCCTCCCCTATATAAGCCCCTCCCATCCGGGAGCACCTCAGTTTTGTAGCAAAGCAATAAGTGTCCCCAAAGAGGGGCGGGAGCTCTGTGTCCCGTGATGTACTCCAAGAAAAGGATTTTACAGGTAAGCTGTTATAAAAATCCTATTTTCTTTCTCGTACATCACGGGACACAGAGCGACATAGTCATTACTAATGGGATGTCCTAAAGCAATGCCAAATGAGGGGGGGGATACACCATATATAAGCTGAGCGCTATCAGACATGAGGATCTTTTGCGGCCTGCAACACACTGCGCCCAAAGGCGACATCCTCCTGACTTCTAACGTCCACCTGGTAGAACCTAGTAAACGTGTGTACCGAAGACCATGTTGCGGCCTTACAGATTTGAGCCAGGGAGGCCTGGTGATGCACTGCCCATGAAGTTCCAACTGCTCTCGTGGAGTGCGCCCTAACTTTGAACGGAGGCGGTCTACTTCTCAAGCTATAGGCTTGTATTATGACCTGTCGAATCCACTTGGCTAAAGTAGATTTTGACGCTGCCTGACCCTTTCTGGGGCCTTCCGGCAGAATAAACAAAGTATCCGTTCTGCGAATCTGAGCAGTGGCTTTTAGATAAGCTTTAACTGCTCTTACTACATCCAAAGAATGCAATAACTTTTCCTCTACCGAAGTAGGCTTGGGGAAAAAAGAAGGAAGAACCACATCTTGGTTCAAATGAAAACTCGATACCACCTTAGGAAGAAAGGCTGGATGAGGACGTAACACTACTCTGTCCTTATGGATAACCAGATATGGCTCCTTACAGGACATAGCTGCTAATTCCGATACTCTTTTAGCCGAACAAATGGCTACTAGAAAAATCAATTTCCTGGTGAGAAGCACCAAGGAAATATGCTGTAATGGTTCAAATGGTTGTTTCTGTAGAACCGACAGAACCAAGTTTAGATCCCATGGACATATGGGAATATTAACCGGAGGACTAATACGCATCACTCCTTGTATAAAGGCTTTGACTAGTGAATGCGAAGCCAAGGGCCTTTGAAAAAATATTGACAAGGCCGAAATCTGACCTTTGATAGTACTCAAGGCAAGCTTCCTATCTACAGCCCATTGTAGGAAGTCCAGAATCCTACCTATTACGTATTTACGTGGATGCCATTTCTTGGCCTCACACCAGGCGATGTACGCCTTCCAGATTCTATAGTAGATCTGCCTGGATACCGGCTTCCTGGCATTGATCATGGTAGATACCACAGCATTAGAGAGCCCTCTCTTTTTTAGAATGTGGGCTTCAATAGCCAGGCCGTCAAACCTAGGGCTGGTAAGGAAGGGTGGTATATCGGTCCCTGCGAAAGCAGGTCCGGACGATGTGGGAGGGTCCAAGGACTCCCCACAGACATTTTTACAATCTCCGCGTACCATGCTCTTCGGGGCCACGCTGGAGCCACCAGAATCACTGGTTTCTTTTCTACCCTGATTCTGCGGAGTAATCGAGGTAACAATTGTGGCGGTGGGAATGCATATATCAGCTTGAACTGATCCCAAGGGAACACTAGGGCATCCGAGCCGCACGCTAGGGGATCCCTTGCCCAAGAGACAAACCTGTCCACTTTTGTGTTGAATCTGGATGCTAGCAGATCTACATCCGGTGTTCCCCACCGCTGACATATTGTCCGGAAAACCTCGGGATGAAGGGACCATTCCCCTGGGCATAATTGTTGGCGACTTAGAAAGTCCGCCTTCCAATTCTCCACCCCTGGAATGAATACCGCAGATATGGCTGGGACATATCTTTCTGCCCATCTCAGGATGTAATTTACTTCCCTTTGGGCTGCACGACTCCTGGTGCCCCCCTGACGATTGATATATGCCACTGCTGTGGCATTGTCTGACTGAACTCTGACAGGGGACCCTTGGAGTTTGGATGTCCATGCTACTAGGGCATACCGGGCTGCTCGTATCTCTAAGAGATTGATGGGCAGGGCCTTTTCCGCATCCGACCATCTGCCCTGGAGAGACCATTGCTCCAGTACTGCTCCCCAGCCTATAAGGCTGGCATCTGTAGTGACCACCTTCCAGGAAATCGGACTGAAGGATTTCCCTCTTTCCAGATTCTGGGGAACCAACCACCAGCGGAGGCTCCTGCGAACGGAAGGGGACAAGGACATTGGTAAGTCCAGAGCCTGAACTTTTTTGTTCCAGGCTGACAGTATGGCCCTTTGCAACTTCCTTGAATGGAATTGACCGTAGGGTACTGCTTCGAATGATGACACCATTTTTCCCAGCAGCCTCATGCACAGGCGTATGGATGGCTGTCTTTTTGAACCCACTAAGTGGATCAAATCTCTCAAAGACGACCCCTTTTCTTGAGGCAAGAAAATCTTTTTCTGGTCTGAATCCAGCCTTAGCCCCAAGTATTCCAGACTTTTGACTGGTTTTAGGGCTGACTTGTCTCGGTTGATAATCCAACCGTGATATTCCAGATACTTGATTGTCTCGTGAACAACCACTTCTAGTTTTTCCACTGAGTGGTCTATCAGCAACAAGTCGTCTAGATATGCCATTATCGTTACACCTCGTGTTCTTAGATTGGCCAATAATGGGGCCAGAATTTTTGTGAACACTCTTGGTGCTGTGGCCAGACCGAAGGGTAAGGCTCTGAACTGAAAACGGCGCCCTTCTACCGCAAAGCGTAGAAATTTTTGGTGGGCTGGAAAGATGGGGATGTGCAAATAAGCATCTTTGATGTCGATCGAGGCTAACCATTCCTCCCCTTGTAGGGCAGTGGCTACCGATCGGATCGACTCCATCCGGAAAGTCCTGATATGTAGGAATTTGTTTAGCCCTTTTAGATTTAATATGGGCCTCACGTCCCCGTTTGGCTTCGGAACTGTAAAGAGGTTTGAGTAAAACCCGAACCCCCATTCTTCCAGGGGAACCTCTATAATTACTGCTTGAAGCAATAATTGTTCCAGTGCCAACAGGAGGGATCCTCTCTTCTGGGGATCCCTTGGCACGTTTGACCTTATAAAGCGGGAAGGAGGGGAGTTTTTTAACTCCAATTTGTATCCCAGACTTACTGCGGAGAGCACCCATCTGTCTCGGATCGTGTCCCGCCAGGTTTCTGTGAACAACTGAAGTCTTCCCCCCACCCGATTGGGTGGGGGCAACCCTTCATGCATTTGACTTTGGGGGAGGTTTTGTACCTCTCCTGCTCCAGGGCTTCTTGTTACCCTGTAACTGTCCCTGATTTTTACCTCCGGGATTTGACCGGGGAGGCCGTCGGAACTGTTTCACAGCCGATGTCCTAGGGACTGGAGAAGCCGGCCTCTTAAAGGAGGGACCTCTAACTCTATTTTTAACCGGCAAAAGCGTACTTTTACCGCTGGAAATTCTCTGGATATACTTGTCCAGGTCTTCCCCGAATAAGCGCTCCCCATGAAATGGGAAGCTGACCAGCAATTTTTTACAGGGAGCTTCAGCAGACCAGTTTTTGAGCCATAGAAGCCTGCGCATATGTACTACAGACAGCGTAAGGCGGGAGGCCTGATGGATTGAATCCTTTATAGCGTCCACTGCAAAGCATAAGGCTCTAGGTAGATCAGCTAGGGCAAGAGCCTGCTGATCCGGCAAGTCTCTTAAGACCTGTTTCAACTGATCCTTCACTGCTTGGCATACCCCAATAGCTGCCACTGCTGGTTGTGTCACCAATCCTGCTGTAGAAAAAAGCAGATTTCAATAATGACTCCAATTTTTTATCTATTGGGTCCTTGAACATTTGGACATTTTCCACCGGACATGTCAGTGATTTATTCACACAAGAGATGGCTGCGTCCACTGTAGGGACCTTCCATTTTCTGATGAACTTATCCTCCATGGGATAGACCACCGGAAATCTCTTGGGGGGAGTAAATATTTTGTCAGGATGCTCCCAATCCTGGTAAATGAGCCCCTCCAGTAAAGGATGGATCGGAAAGGAACAAACAGTCTGGGGAGCTTTTAGCGACCCCAATGAGGAGACAGAAGTGGAGGATGGCTCCGCAAGTGGCATTTTAAATGCTGATCGGACCATATTAGTCAGGGACTGAACCCATAACCTCTCAGCATGTGATGCTGAGAACGGCTCTTCCACTGTTGATTCCTCTACAACCGAATCAACCTCATCCTGATCCCCCTCAGGTAGGTCGACCTCTGTATGGGACTGTTGCTCTGTTAACAGGCACTCTGAGGGAGGAGACGGAGATCGAGCGCTTTTCTCCTGTGACAGGGAAGCAGCGATTAATGCTGACAATCTCTCTTCCAGTCCTCCCAGAGCTGAGGAAAAAACCTCCTCTGTTACATACACAGGAGCAGGTGAACTGAGGACAGCCACAGTACCAGGTACTCCTGGGGGTGCCCTACGGTCACTAACCTCTGATTCTTCAGGGGAGACTGGTGCAGCCAAAGCATGCCCAAGATCCTCAGAGCCTGATGGAGCCCCCCTATTCCTCCTGGAATTTCTAGTCCCGGAGTTTTTAGACGGCATATTCCTAAGCCACAAAGCTGAGGTATTCCAGCCGAAATACACCAGTTACTGATAATAGTCTAGCATAAATGCTGCTATAATAAACAGTTGGTGTCTACTAATGTGCCTTTCTAGGGGATGCCTGTATCAACCGCTTGCTGTATGCCTTTAAATGTTGCCAGCTCTGTCTCTGTACTTCATAGCCAGCTTACTACAATATTGTGGCTTTTTAAAACCTGCTGGGACGCCCGCACATGCGCAGAAGCGCTGCGGCGCGCACAGAGCGTCATCCCCCAGGCTCCGCCCCCTTTTCCGGCTCACCTCTATATATAGAGGCGCGTGCATGCGCACGCGCGCGGCCACGTGCGCCCTCGGCGCTAATTTCAAACATGGAAACCAGGGACAGGAGCCAGGGCCCCTCTTTGCCGCAGGCCGGGGGATGGACGAGCACTGCAACATGGCAGAGGAAGCAGTTTCCTATAGGAGAACTCACCAACTGCCTGGACTTTGCTCTCTGAGAAGAAACTAGTCCATATGACAAGAAAACATTCCACAGCGGCCTCTAGTGGACAAACACAGGTACCGCAGTCTAATATACTAAATATATATAAAAAAACATTTTTTTTTTTTTTATTTTTTTTCTTGACCACCATTAAAAATTATTACATTTTTTTAGTAGTTACAGGCATGCACAGAATCTTGCGGGAATACCATTAGGTAACAGACAGAAAGACAAATTAGGCTTGGGGGTCCCCCAATAGAACCAAGTTCCTGGGGGCCCCCACTTACCTGTTCCTCGCCGCAGGACTTTGTTTGGTCCACAAAAGCCCAAACTTCACCTATCACGGCAGGCATTGTAATCAAACCTTCAGGGACCGGGTTCCCAAGGATTCCACTCCCCTGGACCTGTATAGCACCCTGCACAGAAAACATCTTGGTCGTGGGTATGACCAGAGCTCTGGATCCCAGGGTCCAGCTCTCCTAAGAGAAGCATTACAGGCAAAACCTTGCTCTTCTCTTTGCAAGGCCCGGGTACCGACCGTTTAGCTATGAAGCTTTTTTGGTCGGATCCGGAATAGCTTACTGAGGCCCAAAAGAACCTGTACGCAAGCTCAGTGAAAAACACATGTTTCTTCTTGGCCAACACCTTAGACACTGGCAAAAAACTGAGGTGCTCCCGGATGGGAGGGGCTTATATAGGGGAGGGTACTTCCGGTTTTGGAAGTTGCCAGTGCCAGCACCTGACGGTAACTATATAACCCATTAGTAATGACTATGTCGCTCTGTGTCCCGTGATGTACGAGAAAGAAAAACACGCATGCTCAGAATCAAGCAGAAGAGCCAAACTGTCTATTGAACTTCATTGATCTCCGCTCGTCCTACGTCTTGTTCATCACCGCGTTTTTGACCTTCGGAATTTCCGACAACATTTGTGTGACCGTGTGTATGCAACACAAGTTTGAGCCAACATTCCGTCTGAAAAAAATCCACGGTTTTCTTTCCGATCGTGTGTATGCAGCATTAGGGTTGTTATTTTACCATTATCGGCTGTGTATTGGACACCTTTGCTCTTTACCTGTCTGATGTTCTGTTCCTTGTCCCTATTTCATAATAGAATATTTTTAGAACAAAGAGGAAAGAAAATAAAAAAAGAGCATTTAACCCATGCGGTGCGGGCTCAGTCCCACTGCATGGGAACAAAAAACTTTTTGCCCGGAGCTTAGGTTTAACCCGACAGATTGTAATTTTATGCCAGGTTTGGCCAGATCGTACAAGTGACCAGCACCAAAACCACCTCTGGCTTTTTTCTAGAGGGATCAGTATGGGTTCCTCAGCAAGAAGGCTCTCCCATATGAACACCACATACTTTCTCCAGGATCAATCACCAAGCACTCATCTACAAACACTCACAACTCCCTTTTCCAGGGAAGGTCCAGCAAAGTTTTCTTCAGTTCATAGGGTTCAGCTTTATAAATACATTTTGCACAAAGCTTTACATAGTTAGATTGAAAAAAAAAAGATGCAATCCAATCTAGTTCAACCAGTAGGCAAAAAAAAAAAAAAAGAAGAAAAAACCTCCAAATACAGAACTCTATACCCACAGCTTATCCAGAGGAAGGCAAAAAAAACACCTATAAAGCAAATTGCATATTCCCTGTTAGTATCCAGTTATATATTTTGTGGCATTTAGGAATGAATCCAGCTCCTCCTATCTCCTGAGCTGAAATTACAGTTTCATCTGCTGTATATTTGAAGTTGTATTAGTAGTAACACAGGACTCCTAAGGACACAGGCCTAAAATTCTCACAAGATCCTACAACATAAAGTTACTAAAGTTACTACACACAATAAAGGAAGGCCATCTCTCATATAGTGGTGGCCCCTGAGAGGCTCATAATTAGGGCTGGTGCAAGGAATTTTGACACCCTAGGCGAAACCTCATTTTGCTGCCCCTCCCCCCCATTGGCTCCACCCCTTTTCCCCATCCCATGTAAACGCCATTTTTTTAATGAAGCGCCCATCAAATGCAGCCTCACCAGCGTAAATCAATCCAGCGCCCATCAAATGCAGCCTCACCGGCGCCCATCAAATGCAGGCTCACCAGTGCCCATCCAATGCAGCCTCACCAGCGCCCATCAATGCATCCTCACCAGTGCCCATCAATGCATCCTCACCAGTGCCCATCAATGCATCCTCATCAGCGCCCATCAATGCATCCTCATCAGCGCCCATCAATGCATCCTCACCAGTGCCCATCAATGCAGCCTCACCAGCGCCCATCAATGCAGCCTCACCAGCGCCCATCAATGCAGCCTCACCAGCGCCCATCAATGCAGCCTCACCAGCGCCCATCAATGCAGCCTCACCAGCGCCCATCAAAGCAGCCTCACCAGCGCCCATCAAAGCAGCCTCACCAGCGCCCATCAAAGCAGCCTCACCAGCGCCCATCAAAGCAGCCTCACCAGCGCCCATCAAATGCAGCCTCACCAGCGCCCATCAAATGCAGCCTCACCAGCGCCCGTCAAATGCAGCCTCACCAGCGCCCGTCAAATGCAGCCTCACCAGCGCCCGTCAAATGCAGCCTCACCAGCGCCCGTCAAATGCAGCCTCACCAGCGCCCGTCAAATGCAGCCTACCAGCGCCCATCAAATGCAAAGAACAAGGAGAAGCACACCGCTCCAGGCAGAATCAGGTGCAAGGTAGATCACAGGTGCAGACCTCGGCTTACCACCGTGGAAGATGAATAAAACAAGAAATTGGTTGCACACTGGAACTCCAACTTATCTTGATGTCATCTTTATTGTCAAAAGGGTCAGAAAGATACAGGCAATGGTAGACGCGTTTCACAAGCGATAGCTTGCTTGTTCACAACACACCAGCGCCCATCAAATGCAGCCTCACCAGCGCCCATCAATGAATGTTTGCTTGCTTCCATTCATTCGGGAGTTGGGACACAGACACAGTCCTCCGCCGCTGCTGCGCCTCTGACAATATGTGTGAACTGAGCAGCGGCTGCCTGCTCATGCTGAGGCTTAGTTGCTTGCTGCAGAGAGAACACCAGTGGCTGGGCGCCCTCTGCAGCAGGGCGCGCTAGGCGGCTGCCTAGTTTGCCTAGTGGTAGCACCGGCCCTGCTCACAATGTAATTAATGTAGGTATGTCCTTGGATCAAGATCATACATTAGAATCATATTGTCCACCTGGGAATCTTGGAAACAGCTTAATTCTCTAGCAAATAGGTAGGCAAGTCTTAGCTAGCAAGGATTAAGAGTCTTAGCTAGCATATATAGGCTGCAAACCCACTCGTGAGCGAATGGTCAAGCAATGTAATGGGGCTCCCTGCATAAAAGCAGTTCGGGCCAAGATTGACTCTCATTTTTACTGTTCTACGTACAGTATGTTCATGCCATCTAGCTACTTACAAATCACATGCAGTATCTCGCATCTCTAAGAAAACTTGGCTTGATCCCTGCTATATCTCACCATTCACTCATACTAGTTAGTTTTACAATCTTTAGAGTGTCTGACATCGTCTGCTGTGACATGAAATGCTAAGTCTCAACCTAAAGCCCCTTCAACATCTTTATTGGAGCAGCAAAAGTGAAGGTCTTTGCTCCATTCCTGTCCCTCTATGCCAGTGGTTCTCAACTCCAGTCCTCAGGACCCACTAACAGGCCAGGTTTGCAAGATAACTGAAATGCATCACATGTGATATAATTTGCTGCTTAGGGATTGCAGGATTTTAGTCTGCATCTCCCCAAGGTAATACTTAAAATCTGGCCTGTTAGTGGGTCCTGAGGACAGGAGTTGAGAACCACTGCTCTATGTGGATTCCCAGCACTCCCTTGGAGCTCTCTTTGTCCATTTAGCCGTGTGGAACCTGCCCCTTTAACATTAATAACATTCACAATATTAAATTGCATCCAAACAATTGGACATACCCATATGCATAATACCTAGATGTGACTTCACAATGATTAAATTCATACCTCGCCGATCTTGGCAAGAAAGTCTACAGGATTGGGAGATTTAAGGAAATCCACAAGAGTTGCTTTTTGGTAAAGTGTTCCTTCTTCATATCCTTCTGCCTGTGGGGAGAAAGAAAATTGAAATTAGCTCACAGCTGGTTTCTGCCAAGGCCTCTACAGAACCATATTTTAAATTATTCCTCCTGAGCTCCTGCAGATAGAGCAATATGATGTATTGACATACCCATATGGCTTTTTACCAGACAAGAAACAGGAAGTGGGCTGTATAAGGTATTTACTGGCAGAAAGAAAAAAATTCTATCCAAAGTTAAAACAACAAGGGCAGAAGATTTAATAGATGGAAAGTTGAAAAAATTACTGAAGGTCCGCTTTAACCGCTTCAGCCCCGGAAGATTTTACCCCCTTCCTGACCAGAGCACTTTTTACAATTTGGCACTGTGTCGCTTTAACTGACAACTACGCAGTCGTGCGATGCTGTACCCAAACAAAATTTGCGTCCTTTTTTTCCCACAAATTGAGCTTTCTTTTGGTGGTATTTGATCACCTCTGCGGTTTTTATTTTTTGCGCTATAAACAAAAGAACAGCGACAATTTTGAAAGAAACACAATATTTTTTACTTTTTGGTATAATAAATATAAAAAAAATTAAGGCCGATATGTATTCTTCTACATATTTTTGGCAAAAAAAAAAAAAAAAATGCAATAAAGCGTATATTGATTGGTTTGCGCAAAAGTTATAGCGTCTACAAAATAGGGGATAGAATTATGGCATTTTTATTTTTTTATTACTAGTAATGTCGGCGATCTGCGATTTTTGATCGGGACTGTGACATTATATCGGACACTTTTGACACATTTTTGGGACCATTGACATTAATACAGCAATCAGTGCTATAAAAATGCACTGATTACTGTAAAAAAATCACTGTCAGGGAAGGGGTTAACACTAGGGGGCAATCAAGGGGTTAAGTGTGTCCTAGGGAGTGATTCTAACTGTGGGGGGGATGGGACTTACTAGGGGAAATTACATATCCCTGTTCATACTTGTATGAAAATACGATCAGTAATTTCTCCCCTGAAAGAACTGGGAGGTGTGTGTTTACACACACACAGCTCCCGGTTCTCGCTCTGTCACGAGCGATCGCGGGTGCCCGGCGGTTATCGCGCTCGCCGGGCACTCGCATCGGCTTCAAGGGCGAGCAGCGGGCGCCCCTAGTGGCCACAGGGCGAAGCGATGTAACATAACGTCGCTTCGCCTAGCCGAGCCATGTTGCCTGTGGCGGCTGGTCGGCAAGTGGTTAATAAGAGAAATTAATTGTTCGGGTTTACCTCCACATTAAAGCTTCAGTTTAGGTATGGGTATTTATACATAGTTACATTGGTCCAGCTTGGACCAATGCGATGCAAGTATGTATGTGCTATACCCAATCCCCATAGAAGCTGGAAATCATTGTAGTAGGCAGTGATTGCTGCTGGCTTCTGGGTCCAGCCAAGAGTGATGCCCTGCTGCTATGTAAAACACAGGAAGTCACTCACTTGGCACAGGTACCATTCTGATAACATTTTGCATTTTCTCAATGAATGCAAAACATTCATTGGGCGAGGTAGAGAGGCAGGAAGGTGACCACTTGTCAACATCACAGTTTTCCTATTGCTGTTTACTCTACCAACATAGGCAAAAAAAATTGCTTGCGCAATCTGGACTCCAATTCTGTGACTGCTTCTTATGTGCTGGAATTAGTAAGTTTAATCTAAATCATATAAGCAAAAAAAAAAACTTAATAGCTCCATCATCTAGTACCAAAAAGCATAGTCCAACAAAAGTGAACAGGAAGATAGAGTCTGTTTGAAGATAGACAAGTAGAGAACCCCGGAAAGGGAACTCACCTTGGGCTTCTTATGGGACACCAGCTGAGAGACAGTTTGCATAGGACTATCCACATTCTTAAAGGCAAACTTAGGATCAAAGAAACGACTGTCGATTTTATCAGGAGCCAAGTATCCTACAAGAAAAAAAAAAAAAAGAATAGCTCACTATAAAATGATCTTATATAAAAGTGGTTGCGAACCCTTGCATACACCGAGGTAAAGCGTTTGTTAACCTATAAAAAAAATAAAAAAATAATATGGATCCTGTCCCCTTAACCACTTAAGGACCGAGCCTCTTTTTGAGATTTGTTGTTTACAAGTTAAAATCAGTTTTTTTTTTTTTTTACTAGAAAATTACTTAGACAGCCCAAACATTATATATTTTTTCCAGATACCCTAGAGAATAAAGTGGCGGTTGTTGCAATACTTTATGTCACACCGCAGCGGTCTTACAAGCGCAATTTATTTGGAAACAATAGTTTTTTAAATTAAAAAAATAAGACAACACTCAAGTTAGCGCAATTTTTTTCAATATTGTGAAAGATAATGTTACGCCGAGAAAATTGATACCCAACATGTCACGCTTCAAAATTGCGCCCACTCTTGGAACAGCGACAAACTTTGGCAGGTTGCCAGATTTGAGTTACAGAGGAGGTCTAGTGCTAGAATTATTGCTCTCGCTCTAACGATACCTCACATGTGTGGTTTGAATACCGTTTTCATATGCGGGCGCGACTTACGTATACGTTCGCTTATTTTCTTGACTTTTTATATTTACACTGTCCTTTAAAAAAAAAAAATTGGCTCACTTTTATTCCTATGACAAGGAATGTAAACACCCTTTGTAATAGAAAACCTCACATTTCACATTTACACACAAAAAATAATAATTCCTGAAGTGACAGATGTCACTTCCGCCATCCAATGCTATGGAGCCAAGTGGGGGTCATCTTTCCCTCACTCGGCATTCAGCCTCACAGGGGAGAGGATGCGATTGTCTTTGCCGCTACCGACGGCTCCGGTAAACCGCAGAGACGACCGAAGCGCAGCGGGAGGGCCCCTCTAACCATAAAAGTGATCTTGCTGCGAATCCACCGCTGAGACTACTTTTATCTAAAAGAGGACAGTCCGCCGTCCAGAATACAGAGGTTATGGCAGCTAGCTGCTGCCGCCATAAAAACGGTATTTAGAGTCAAAGTACCGACGTTAACAGCGGCGGCTGGTCCTTAAGTGGTTAAAGCATGTTATACAGCACAGTGCTTGTGTTGTGTAATTTGGCTCATTGTAACACCTGAAATACCTGGCTGATCCTGCCTGGCTGTACCGTCCCCTCTGGAAACTGACCACGGTATATCACGGCTGTTGAGCCCTGACACCGTGGTCAGTTAACGTGTCTCCGTCATCCGCAGCCCTGCTCTCCCCCGTCGTCGCCCCCCCACACACTTTTTTTTTTTTTTTAAGGTCACATGACTACAAAAAATTCCAAACACCACCAGTTTTGCGGCACTTTTCAAAGTGCTTTTAAGGTGCTTCAGAAGCGCTGTCCATTAGTTTCAATAGGCAGGGGCGTTTTTGGAGCTCTTTTTACAGCGCCCCAAAAGATGCTGCTTGCAGGACTTTTGCCAACATCCCGCAAGCGCACTGCCCAGTGTGAAAGCACTCTTGAAAATTAATGGGAGGCAGTCTTCAGGCTCTATTTCTAGCGCTAAAATGCCCGAAAACTACCTCAGTATGAAAGGGGTCTCATAAAAAATAAAAAAAAATGCAGTATATACCAGATTTCAGAGTGCCGATCGGCGCTCACGTGACCGGCCGGCTCTCTCTTTCTGACTGACGTCAGCGGGGGATCCTCGGCCCACCCGCTCTAGCTATCAGACGGGGAGAGGAGAGAACCGGACAGTCACATGAGCTGGTATATACTGCATTTTTTCTTATAAATGAAACACACAGGGTCATCTGTGATTAGGAGACAGTGAGGATAGTATAAACAGGTCAGAGTGGCTTAACAACCACTTCAAGTGACTGGCTTCAGGTGATACACAGAGGTGAAACAAATTCTGGCCCAAAGTAGGTGTTTAAACCCGCCTTTCTAAACCTTTTTTCCCCAAAGAAACCCTTAAAATTATTTATTTCAGCCATAACCAATTCATTGGCAGTCAGTGGGCATATTTGCCCCTTCCATTAGTGGCTAGTAGGAATACCCCTTAAAGTGATGGTCAGAATGTCACCCTTACAGACAGCTAATAAGATCACTGTTGTCATGCAACTGGTTCTGCCAAATAGCATAGGCCCTGGAACTATGCAGCATCTTCAGATGGGAGGTCAACCAGCCACAGCTCCAGGAACCCCTTGCAACCTCTGGAGGAACTAGAAGGTTCCATGGAACCCTGGCTGAAAATGGCTGGTTTAAACAAATGTCATTCCTGGGAGTTCCAAATTTTACAATATTATCAAAGACAAGAACTCACAGGATACGCACTATAATTTCTCTTGAAGGAAAGCTGAAAGGAAACCTGCATTTAAATGAAAAGGGAAACTATCTATTGTATTTTCTTATAGGTTCTTCACTCACCTTGACACACAACAAAGATTTCAGCACTCTCACTTCGAGATGCCTGGGGCTTTGTGGAAGTCACCTTCTTGAAAAAGTTCTTGAGGATCCACAGAAGGGATTGATAATCGGAGGAACGGAAAATCTTTGTGACAAACCAGCCTCCTCTAGAGAGGCAGTCACAGGCCAACCGAAGGGCCATAAGAGACAGATGCACTGAAATACAGAAAACAGTGTGTAAGAAACAAAAAAGAAGACAGTTCACCATAGGACAACCATTTGAACTGTCTGTGCTCCCAATTCACAAAGATCCATAATCCTGATACATCCTAAACTTACAATTATTTAGTTAAACTTCTTTTTAAGACATGCCTGAAACAGAAGGTCTTAGGACGATATCAAAGCACCGTATGGTGATGGTCACAATGACATTTCCAACTCATGTACTAGACATATGAAAAAGGGAACATTTATGAGATATATTCGGTCATTAGGCCTACAGTGATTTTTATTAACGTGGGCCTAAACGCAAAAAGTACAGATTTGCTATGCTATAGGGTACATTTAGAAATGTTTATTGTGCCTAAACTGTATCTGTAAATGTACCCTTTGTTTTGAATTTCTCCTAAAAAATAGCAGTGTAATTCTTGGCATGTGTGCCTAGGCACTCCTGTCTCTACAGCCTCAGAGATCTGCTGGTCTCAGTTGACTGGGAGTGAGATTTGGTGATGTTCTCACTGTTCTTCTTGCTGGAGGCTCTGATATAAGGAAGCAAAGCCCTGCCTCTACCAAGATGGCTGCCTCCACACAGAAACAAAGTGCAGAATAAAGACATAGTGGGGTTTATTTACTAAAGATGGAGAATGCAAAACAAACTCACTTCTGCATAGAAACCAATCAGCTTCTAGGTTTTATTGTCAAAGCTTAACCATTTTAAGTCCACCCCATAGCAGTTTTACTGCTACAAGACAGCTTTCCAGCGCAGAATCTCATATAGATATATATATATCTATAGGTGATTATATATTATATATATTTTATTAACAACGATCACTGAGTCAACAACTCGGTGATCGTTGTTAAGGTGGTTGTAAACCCTTCACAACCACTTTTTGCTACAGGTAAGCCTATAATAGGGCTTACCTGTAGCTACCCAGGATATCTCCTAAACCTGCACGGTTTAGGAGATATCCCCTGTATTTGATGTGCCGATGTTATCGGCACAAGTGCACTGAAGCAAAGGCGCGTATGCGCATGCGAGGGAGTGACGTCATTGAGGCTACGGCCAATCACAGCGCTGGAGCCCATGACACCCTGAAGTAACTTTGGGAGAGATGTCGCCGGCCAGAGGGGGTACGAGGACCGCTGCGGGGGCTTCGATGTAAGGCAAGTAATTCATAATAAACTAGTATGCTTTTTTTTTTTTTTTTTTTTTTTACTAGGGTTTACAACCACTTTAATACACACAGAACTGAGATCTGTAAACTACATAAAAAAAAAAAAAAATTATAAATAAAAATGCCATATATATATCCCATAGTTTGTGGACACTATAGCGTTCACAATCAATATACGCTTATTGGGATTTTTTTTTTAACCAAAATTATGTAGCAGAATACATATTGGCCTAAATTTATGAGGAAATTTGATTTCATTTGTTTATTGAATATGTTTTATAGCAGAAAGTAAAATATATTGTTTTCTTTTTTTTTTTTATATAAAATTGTTGTTTTTTTTATTTTGCTTATAGCGCAAAAAATAAAAAACCCAGAGGTGATCAAATACCACCAAAAGAAAACTCTATTTGTGGGGAAAAGGGAAATCAATTTTATTTGGATACAACGTTGCATGACCGCGCAATTGTCAGTTAAAGTAATGCAGTGCCCCATCGCAAAAAATGCCCCGGTCATGAAGGGGGGGGGGGGGTATGTGGTTAATTGAAGCGGATTGGTTTCTATGCAGAAGTCAGCCTGCTTTTGCACTCTTCAGCTCTAGTACAGTAAGTCATTTATGGGGAAAGATCAGCTGCAGGGAGACCACAGGCAATACTGGTGACTACACTTTTGCTCTCTGCCTGCCTTTTTTGGGGCACAGCTTCCAAAGTGAAGGTCTTCTTTAAGGATCATTTTGTACATGTGGCTAAGTTGCTGCACTTTTCAGAAGCGTTTCACATGCGGTGACGATATGGTGCTTCCTCACCATGTTTTACCCCACAAATGCAGCACCGACACATTGCAACAGGGTGCATTTCATGCATTTGCAAAGTGACCCCATTTACTTGGTGTTCAGCAGCAGTACTGCCTACCGAACACAAGTTTTTGACGCTGGCATGAACACCTGTCTGCTGCCTTTGCAGCCTAAAGCCTAATACACACGATCGGATTTCCGTCAGACAAAGTGTAGGAATTTTGTCCGAAGGGAGCTGGCCGTGAACTTGGTATGCATACAGACGGCAAAACTTTCTCAGCCAACAAACAGAAACAACGTGGTTTTTCAGCTCTTTAGCGCCACCCTTTGGGCAACTTCTGCTAATGTTGTGTTATGGTGAGCATTGCTTCTGAGCATGCGTGTTTGTACTTCGTTTTTTCCGACGGA
This sequence comes from Rana muscosa, assembly GCA_029206835.1. Lineage (NCBI taxonomy): Eukaryota > Metazoa > Chordata > Amphibia > Anura > Ranidae > Rana > Rana muscosa. The sequence goes on along the minus strand of CM055123.1, from coordinate 367,682,367 downwards.
CTTGTGTACACACGATTAGATAATCCAACGGCACACATTTGTTGTTGGAAAATTTGAAAGCATGCTATCCAACATTTGTTGTAGGAAAATCCGACAATAATTGTCCGATGGAGCATACAAACAAAACCCTGCCATCACACATTTGTTGTCGGAAAATCCGATCGTGTGTACGAGGCTTAAAGTGGTTGTATAGTCTTTTTTTTTACTTTTACCTACAGGTAAGCCTATAATAAGGCTTGTAGGTAAAAAGAATATCTCCTAAACCTATACGGTTTAGGAGATATTCCCCTTGCAATGCTCTGCTGACTTCAACAGCGCATGCGCATCGGAGATTCTTGGCAGAAAGCCCGGCAGACGCCGGACCTTGCCGGAAAGAAGTCTCCCGCGGGAGTGACGACATCGCTGCTCCAGCCACTCACAGCGCTGGAGCCACAATACCCGGATGACACGCCGAGTCAAAATGTCAGCTGCCTCGGCGTGGATCGGGTGAGATACCGATGCCTCGTTCTAGGGCAAGTATTTCATAATGAGCTAGTATGCGGTGCATACTAGCTCATTATGCCTTTTGCCTTACAGGTATAGTAAAAAAAAAAAATGTGTCAGCGGGTATACAACCGCTTTAAGGGAAAGGGGGCCCTAGAAACTCAGTTCAGCTGAGTGTTTTTATCACCTCACCCGCAAGCCTAAACAAGTTAACTGTGTGAATATTGTATGAGCCACAACAAGACAAACCTTGTGTGAATGCATCATGGGTCCAGTTTGCGCCCACGTTCGGTGCTCCGTCATTTAATACCACATCAGCTTTCCATGTCTGAAGTTGCTTCTTTATCACCTTTTAAAAGGTAGGAAATGAGAATATTTATTATCATCATTTATGTTATAGCCTAATTTACTTATTTAGATAAAAATCCGGTAACATTCGTTATTTGTATTTTTTACAGCAGCCATGAAATGTGACAGAATTCTAGAGGACACAGTTGGAGAGAAGGTGAGAGCTAAGCAGACAATGCACGCTGTCAAAATCAGGATAAAAATACTTGGGATGTAGTAGTTGTAATCATATAAAATATGCTACTCATTAGACAAACTCAAACTTAACTTTATTTGCATTTCTGCTTATTATAAAGTATATTCAGGGTATTTTTTTAAAAATAAGCAGCCAAACGAAGGCCCCATATGTGCTACAAAAACTGTTTGAAATTGTTTTTCGATTCGATGCTGTAGGGCTGCACGATTCTGGCCAAAATGAGAATCACAAGTTTTATGCTTAGAATAAAGATCACCATTCTCTCACGATTCTCGCGGTGTAAAATCCTTCACATTATACAAAACAAATTTGGGCTAACTTTACTGGTTATTTTTTCCCCAAAAAATGCATTTGAAAGACCGCTGCGCAAATACAGCGTGACATAAAATATTGCAACAACCACCATTTTATTCTCTAGGGTCTCTACTAATAAATTATATATATATATATATATATATATATATATATATATAATGTTTGGGGGTTCCAAGTAATTTTTTAGCAAAAATTTTTTATTTTAACTTGAAAACATCAAATGTCCGAAAAAGGTTTAGTGTTTAAGTGGTTAAACTTTCCTAATATACATACAGAAGTCTATTCCTTTGATGTAAAAGACAAATTGTTACAATGTTTAGACTTAATGTTCCACTGATAAAGAATGTTCTGATACTTGTCAGACTGCCCAGATGTTTTCTTCCTTTCTTTGATGGATGAGAGCAGAGAGAATTTCTCTGCATACAAAAGATCGGGAAATACTTTGTCAAGATCGCAACAGGGGAAAAAAAAAATAGGATTTTTATAACAGCTTACCTGTAAAATCCTTTTCTTGGAGTACACCACGGGACACAGAGCTAGTCATTACATAATGGGTTAAGGGTCACCAGCGGTGATTGGACACTGGCACAACCAATGGAAGACAGTTCCCCTCCATATAACCCCTCCCATCAGGGAAGTACCTCAGTTTTGTAGCAAAGCAGTAAGGTTCCCATAAGAAGGGTGGGACCTCTGTGTCCCGTGGTGTACTCCAAGAAAAGGATTTTACAGGTAAGCTGTTATAAAAATCCTATTTTCTTTATCGTACACCACGGGACACAGAGCTAGTCATTACATAATGGGACGTCCCAGAGCAATGCTCATATGAAGGGGGGGAGACACAGATCAAAACAGGCCGCTTGCGGACCAGAAGCCCTATACTGCTGCCTGCAGCACACTTCGCCCAAAGGCGGAATCCTCATGTCCTTTCACATCTATTTGATAGAATTTGGAAAATGTATGGACTGAGGACCAAGTTGCAGCCTTACAGATCTGAGCCATCGAAGCCTGGTGGTGCACTGCCCATGAAGCACTTATCGCCCTGGTAGAGTGCGCCTTAACAGGAAAAGGAGGAGTCCTGTTCTTTAAACCATAAGCTTGAATAATTACTTGTCTAATCCACCTGGAAATGGTGGATCTTGATACCGCTTGGCCCTTCTTGGGCCCATCTGGTAAAATAAACAAAACATCTGTTTTACGTATCTTAGCGGTTGCTTGCAGATACACCTTTACCGCTCTCCCTAGATCTAGAGAGTGTAATAATTTTCCCCCGCCGTCCGCGGGTTTGGAAAAAAGGAAGGCAGAACAATGTCTTGATTCAAGTGAAAAGCCGACACCACCTTAGGTAGAAAAGCCGGATGGGGTCGTAGTACGATTTTGTCCTTGTGACAAATTAGACAAGGCTCTTTACAAGAAAGAGCTGCTAGCTCTGATACTCTCCTAGCAGAAGCTATAGCAATCAGAAAAGCCAACTTCCTACTTAATATAATTAAAGGAATATGGCGAATAGGTTCAAAAGGTTGCTTTTGCAACACTGACAATACCAAATTCAAATCCCATGGACACAAGGGAGTCCTAACTGGAGGATTTATCCTCAGTACCCCCTTAATGAATGTCCGAACTAGGGAGTGAGACGCCAATGGTCTCCTGAAAGAAGACCGATAGAGCCGATATTTGCCCTTTGATGGTGCTAAGGGCTAAATTCATATCCACTCCTAACTGGCAAAAAGCAAGAATCCTGCTTATTTCATATTTCTGAGGATTCCAACTTCTGGATTCACACCAGGAAACGTATGCTCTCCAGACTCTCTGATAGATGAGTCTGGAGGCTGGCTTTCTAGCATTAATGAGCGTAGAAAGAGCCGGACCAGAGACCCCTCTCTTTTTAAAAATGTGGGTCTCAGCAGCCAGGCCGTCAACTTTAGCCTTTGTAAGGAAGGGTGGAATACTGGACCCTGTGACAGCAGGTCGTGTCGGAGTGGAAACTTCCAGGGCCTTCCTATCGCCGTTTTTACAATCTCGGCATACCAAGGCCTCCTGGGCCAGTTTGGGGCCACTAGGATTACTGGTATTCCCTCCTCCTTGATCCTGCGAAGCAGTCTTTGTAGAAGAGGGATCGGAGGGAATGCCTAGATCAGTGAGAACTGATTCCATGGAGTTATTAGAGCGTCTGTATTATTAGAGCGTCTGTCCCGTAGGCTAGAGGATCCCTCGTTCTGGACACAAAGTTGTCCAATTTCTTGTTGAACCTGGCAGCTAGCAGATCTACATCTGGGTTTCCCCATCTCAGACATATGGCCTGAAAGATCTCGGGGTAAAGAGACCACTCCCTGGTAGCAGCTGCTGACGACTCCGGTAGTCTACTTGCCAATTTTCCATCCCTGGAATGAAGATTGCAGAAAGGCAAGGTACATGCTCTTCTGCCCATGCCAGGATCCGGTTCACCTCTCTTTGGGCTGCCCGACTGCGGGTGCCTCCTTGGTGATTGATGTAAGCTACTGCAGTAGCATTGTCGGATTGAACCCGAACTGGGTAGCCCTGTAACCTGTATGTCCAGGTTTTGAGGGCTAGATATACCGCCCGGATCTCTAGCACATTGATGGGCAGGATCCCCTGAGTCTTGGCCCAGGTTCCCTGGGTAGAAGCCTCCTCGAATACTGCACCCCAGTCCGATAGGCTGGTATTCCTAGATACCACCTTCCAGGCCACTGGGAGGAAGGACTTTCCCTTCCGTAAATTCCTGGCTTCTAGCCACCAATCGAAGTTGTGGCGTACTTGTGAGGACAGGCGCATGGGTATATCCAGAGCTTGGCTCTTCCTGTTCCAGGAAGCTAAAATATTGCCTTGAAGTAGTCTCGAATGAAACTGGGCGTAAGGAACCGCCTCGAAGGAGGCTACCATCTTTCCCAATAGTCTCATGCAAAGGCGAATAGACGGCCTCTTGTTTGCTTTGACCTTGTGGATCAGGTCTTTCAGAGACTGTATCTTCGGTTCTGGCAGGTATACCTCGTTTTGGGCTGTATCTATGATCATGCCCAGGTACCCTATCCTTCTTTGGGCCTGGAGAGAGGATTTTTGTAAATTTATAATCCATCCTAAATGCTCCAGGTATCCTACTGTAGTGTGTACAGCGTGACCCAATCCGTCCTTTGACTGATCTATTACTAGTAGATCGTCCAGATAGGCTGTTACCGCAATGCCCCGTGTTCTTAGGTTACTAACAGAGGAGCTAGCACCTTTGTGAATACTATGGGCGCGGTGGCTACACCAAACGGCAGAGCCACAAATTGAAAGTGGCGATCTTCTACCGCAAACCTTAGGAATCTTTGGTGAGCGGGGAGGATGGGTATGTGTCAATGTGCGTCCTTGATATCTATGGACGCCATGAATTTTCCGCCCTTTAAAGTGGCGGCCACGGATCGGATCGTTTCCATTCGAAAAATGGCGATCGTTCAGGAACCGATTTAGGGATTTTAGATCCAGGATGGGTCTGACATCTCCATTTGGCTTTGGAATCACAAAGAGGTTTGAGTAAAAACCTGAACCTCGCTCTTTTTGGGGTACGTCTGTAACTACCCCTTGAGCCCTTAAGTGATTCAAACCTTTGAAGAAGGATTCTCTTTTTTGTGGATCCTTGGAGAGTCTTGAACCTCGGAATTGAGAAGATGGGATCTCTCGAAATTCCAGTTTGTACCCTGAGGATATTGTGGATACTACCCAATTGTCCTGGATTTCTGACCACCAAGTTGCTCAGAACTGACAAAGCCTTCCTCCCACTCGGCCGAGCGGGGGCGCCCCTTCACTGAGAGGCTTTGGGGGCTTGCTTATTAGCTCTTGCACCCCACGGCTTTTTGTTCTTCTGAGCTTGCCCCTTGGCTTTTGTGGGCGGCTTTGGAGTCAGATTTCCCGGGAGCTGGGGAGAGAGCGTTTAAAACAAGATCTCTTGTTTTTCTTTCTCTCAGGTAAAAGTCATTTTACCACTTGATCTTCTGTATATATTTTTCTAAATCTTCCCCAAATAGGCGTTCGCCATGGAACGGGAACTTGCCAACAGCTTTTTGCATGGGGTCTCCGCTGACCAATGCTTAAGCCAAAGTACTCTGCGCATCTGTACCAGCTGGAGTGTAAGGCGTGATGCCTGTATGATAGAATCTCTCATGGCATCCACTGTGAAGCATAAGGCTTTTAGGCAAATTTTTCCCAATTTCTAGCCTGCTCTGAAGACAGTTCCTTCAGCCCCTGCTTTACCTGTTGGCTGATGACCTGACCCATACCGACTGCTGCTACTGCAGGTTGGGTAATTGAGCCGGCCAAAAGGAAGGAGGATTTCAACTTCCTCTCAGAAGGATCTTTTAAACCCTTGTACATTATCCACCGGACATGTCAGGTTTTTATTTACACAAGAAATAGCCGCAACTACCGCAGGCAGGCTCCATTTCTTAAAAAAAAAAATTTTCCCCCATAGGATAAAGAATGTTAAACCTTTTTGGAGGTGAGAAACGCTTATCTGGATGTTGCCAGTTTGCGTATATTAGATCCTGTAGTAACGGATGAACCGGGAAGGAGCATGCACCTTGCAGGGATCTTAATGACCCTAGGGAGGAGACAGGTAATTCCGTTACCTCCGCAGAGGTTAACTTAAATGCACTGCTATAGCATTGTACCTGTGACCTTAAAATCTGGCTCCTCATCCTCTGCTGATGTAGCCACCTCCTCCTCATCCTCCTCCCTCAGGTACTTCTGAAGGGAGGTCCAATACTGGAAGAGACCTGCTTCGCTTATTGTTCCTTTTTAGAGGACTTAGCGATTAAGGTAGCAATTTTTTCCCTCCAGATTATTTAGGGCAGCTGATAAAGTGTCCTCAGTGACATATACAGGCCCAAGCTCCACTGGGGAAGCCGCCATACCTGACAGAGGTAATGGCTCATCCTGAACAGGTGCATTTAGCAACACAGGAGAGAAAGGTACCGAGTCAGCACAGTTAGAGCCTCCTCTCAGGCGGTGGTGCTTTCTTATCTCTTTTTGTCCGTATTACTTCCCCTGGAAGGCTTACCGTTTAGACAAAATACAAGGTACCTAAATGCATATACTACCGTGTTCAGTTTAGCAAATACATTAAGTATGCAACTTTTAACACATAACTATGCATAACATGGATGTCTTCTAGGAAGTACCCAATCCAACCACATGGAGTCTTACGTCCCTGTATAGCTGCTGTGTTTCTCTGCCAGGAATAAGAGAACTAACGAGCTTGCTTGCTGCTGCAGTGCTTCTCACACTGACAGTCTTTTAAAATTGGCGCCGTTTCTGTGCCTGCGCGCGCCACGTGCCCGCGCACGCCTTCGCCCCCCCCCCTCCGATAAAGCGCGCTCCCGCGCGCGCGCGCGCGGCCCTTAGCGCTATGGCGGTGGCCATAGTGAGAGAGGACTCTCATCAGCCCTTGTTCCCACTTACCTGCATCTGCAGGTGTCTGGTCGGCCACCGAAAGGAGGATCGGGGTGCCCCAGCAAGCTCAGCAGCGGAGGTGACGAGCAGTGTACTTCGCCGAAGCCGACACTGAACAGAGTGAGGTGAGTATATTCAGCTCTTTACTCCCCCCAGTGGTGGAAAAAAAGAAGACATCCACTTTTTGAAAAAGGTCCCAACCTAGTTATGGACCTTCTAATCTCACCTTATCCACGCCGCAGGTTTTTCTGCTGAAAAATTTCAGACAGATACCAAACTTCACCCTTCACGGTGGGCTATGTGTGCCAACCTTCAGGGATATGGGTTCCTATTTAAAGGATACCTCTCCCCTGGGCCTTGTACAAGACTCTTACCAGGACTTTATAGCGAAATAGCGAAAGTGCTGGATCTTAGAGCCCAGTCCTCCGAAGAGAGACATTACAGGCGACGCCTCATGGATGAGGCCCGGATCCCATCCAGATTCAGCTCATTTGTAGGCGTCTTGGATGGATCCGAAAGCATAGCTCTTTTACCCCCAGAGGGTCTCTTTGGTAGAGCTTTCCTTTAGCACCTCCTAACGCGTCCAACACCTTTCGACACTGGCGAAAAAACTGAGGTACTTCCCTGATGGGAGGGGTTATATGGAGGGGAACTGTCTTCCATTGGTTGTGCCAGTGTCCAATCACCGCTGGTGACCCTTAACCCATTATGTAATGACTAGCTCTGTGTCCCGTGGTGTACGATAAAGAAATTGCGATAACGATTCTTGACGATTAATCTTGCAGCTCTACCATGCTGCATCTGTCTCCCGGCGCCTCGGTTCTCACAGCTCACCGAGCAGAGCTGCTGCTGACTGTCAGTCACAGCTCTCCACTCTTCTCCCTTCTCGCTCAGTGGAGCGCTGTGCTGTGGAGGGGGTGGAGCGGGCCAGCTCAGGCTCTCAGCGGCTTGCTAAGAGGCTGAGCCAGGTGTCAGTCCAGGCATCTGTCGGATCCTGACTTCCATTGTCTGGATGATGCGCTGCCTGGACTGATTCCTGTGATGTCGGCAGAGAGCGGACTTCAGCCCACTCTCTGTTGAAAACGGGTCCCAGGAGTGAGCAATTTGCACTCCTGTGATCCATAGGAGATGTCCAGCAAAACAAGCTCAGGCTGGACTTCTCCTTTAATTATTTTTAAGACTACCAGTTCTTTAAGTGCCGGTTCACACAGGCCCCCCCCCCCCCCCCATACAGCGTGACTTCAGCACGGCTTGCAAAACGACTTCTGTATGGAAGTCAATGCAAGCCGCTCTGAAGTCGCCCTAAAGCAGTACAGGAACCTTTTTCTAAGTCAGAGCGTCTTGAGTCGCTCCTATTAGAACGGTTCCATTGAACAGAATGGAGCACGACTTGTTAGGCGGCAAGGTCTAAAAGGTTTCATTATAAATAAAATCTATTGTTTGCTAATGCTGTCACATTCCAGAAAAGGGTGTTACCATTTGAGATCCATCTTAAAAAAAAATATCTGCTGCCTCCCTGATTAACTCATACTGCTGATCACTGCATTGCTGGCAAAGGTTCAGTGTGGACAAATTAGGACTGGATCCCTGCCCTGGCCTTGTCTCCAATGTAGGATGAAGGTTTGTCATGCTGTCCCAGTTCATTTACCTGTCGGCAGGTCTCGCTAGTGATGTCGTCCTGTAGAGTCACAACATTGGGAATGGGTTTAATAGGCACAAGGTCAACTCCTGAATAAAAGAAAAAGAAAAAAATAACACATTTAAATAGAGATATGAGTAGTTTATACTTCCCTTCCTTTAGCAACCATGCCAATCTGTTCAGCAGCTGATAGTAAAAGGATATCTTGGGGTAAGCTATGAGTGACTGGAGTCTCATAGAGGGGCTATGGACTTATGGCAAAGTGATGTCACATGGAGTTAATCTCATGCTCTTCCATACTTACTTTAAGGCTACATTCACATCTGCGATTTAGGTCGGTGCAAATTGCAGCGGCAAGAACCACAAATTCCTGGTGCGGCCAGCCAACAATTACCTGCGGTGGTCACTGTTGGGACAGCAGCGAATGGCTATGGCCACCGATGACCCGTCATTATAGTGAATGTGGCTGGCGGCAGCACTTAGCCTCTCACAGCCACAGCAGGAATCAAATTCCTGCTGCAACAATTTGCACTGGCCTCAATATGAATGAAGCCTAACACTCACTATACATGTTGCAATCTGACTGTACAATCTTGTACAATGTAATATGAGGACCTACCCAAACTATACAATCAATCGTTATCCAGTCAAGCTGGCCCTTTCACTACATAGTTCTTGGTATATCTATAGAACCTTGCACCATCTAACTGTAACTTCTTTTAGGAAATAGAAGGAACACACTTGTTTAACTCACCTATGATAAGACTGGATACTGGCATAAACTTTGAAGCAACCTGGAGCCTAAAATATGAAGAAAAATTAACAGAAACTGGATTGGTCTTGAAGAGTCCCCATTAACAAAATAAGCAAAATGACACTTCTTAATGAGATATTATAGTTTCTCTTATGAGTCTGTGTGGACAGGTCTCTCAGCTTTTTGCATTTCAATGTTTCCCCGTTCCTATTTGCAAAACTGCTCAAGCTCTGTTGGGCAGCATAGGGATTGTGAGTTATCAGCCTTTTTGTAAGTCCAGTGGGCTAATTCAGCCATTCTAGGACATTAAAGTTGGACTCCCCTCCTTTTTATTTCCCAACTTACCTTTTTTGATGTCTTCTGTCTAAGCACATGGAGTGCTGGGGCCTCTTCCGCTTCACTCTTCTGTCAGCAATGAGCGGTAATGGACCATGTAGATCGTGCTAACGCACCAGGGCTACTCTCCACATCAATACACGGAGGATGCTGTGCTCAAGGGACAGGGCCATGATGCCCCACACTTAGAGTCTTTCATTAGTCTTCTGGGTTGAGTGACAATGGTCATCATTCAACCTGAAGATAGAGGACATCATCTTGGGACAGATGTCTTCCCCAGAACATCCATAAAAAAAAACAAAAAAGCATCCTCTTACTTTCTTGGTCTTCCTGTGGTGGGTAGCTCCTAAATGCTGCAAACAGCAGACTCAAGTAACTAAAATAAGCAAAGCAAAATAAGGCTCAGTGCCCATCAATGCAGCCTAATCAGTGCCCATTTGCAGCCTCACCATTGCCATGAATGCAGCCTCTGAATGCAGCCTCACCATTGCCAAAAATGCAGCCTCACATGTGCCATGGATGCAGCCTCACATGTGCCACGGATGCAGCCTTACCATTGCCATCAGTGCAGCCTGATCGATGCCCATCTGCAGCCTCGGAGGTGACAGGGAGGGAGGGGGGTGGGACAAGCGCCAGCAGTTTACATATAGAAGAATTTCCCCTTTACTCGGCGGCCTCTTTAATACAAAGTTCCGCTTCCTACGATAGACAGAACAGTCGTCCAAAAGCAGCCCAAGAGAGGGGACTTCCTATTACAGCCGCCCAGTAAACAGGAGATTCTCCTGTATATATTTGAGGGCACTCGTCCCTCCCCCTCCCTGTCCCCTCTGAGGCAGCACTGATAAATACGGCCCTGGGGGCCACAAAAGATATATATATCCAAATTACCAGGGGGGCCGCATTAAACCAGAACCGGGCCGGACTTTGGACATGCCTGCTCTACAGCATTCTCCTGTAAGCCTGCAGTTGGGGGCAGAGCTGGGCTCACCACTCTTTTCTCCCCATCATGATCTGTGCCGCTGACTTGGAGAATATCACAGGTGATGAGGAACAAGAGATCCCCCTCTCATGATCCTCCCAGCCTATCACCCGGTACAAGCACATGGGGGGGGGGGCACAACTAGCAGAGCACAAGAACCAACTGTAGAGTATGGTCAGTACTTTCTGCATGTAATGCCACAGTAATTAAAATGTAGGAAGGGAGGGGTGGTAGTTTGGAGGATTTTACAAATACAAGCTCGCTTTAAAATGTATGTAAACCCAACACCTGAACAAAGAGTTTTTTTTATTCTTTACACAAGTCCTCGATCTCCTCGAGGCTACAAGAGAGTGAATATAAACTTCTAACTCGATGGTATAGGGTTCCAGTGAAGCTACACGGAATGTACCCCACCCTCAGTCCTATTTGTTGGAGATGTGGCATGGTCAGGGGCTCGCTGGTCCACATCTTCTGGACATGTCTGCGGATCCAGTCCTTTTGCCATGATGTGTGTTCTCTGATCCATGACCTTACTGACCTGTCTTTAGACCAGAATCCAGTGGCATGCCTCCTACACCTCAGCTTTGTCCAAAAGGTGGTGCAAAAATTCCTCAATGAGACACCTTATCAATGCGGCCAGGGCGTGCACATCAGTGCTTTGGAAATCCCCAGTGCCACCCACGGTGCAACGGTGGATCAAATCTTTAAATGACATAATGCGAATAGAGGACCTCACCTCTTCTCTGAGGAGACAGGAAGCCAGCTTCCGTAAGACCTGGTTCACCTTCACAGAGAAGATTCTGTGAACCACTCACACCCAGTTGCCGCAAAAGTAGAGAATTAAAAAAAAAAAAAAAAAAAGTATGTAAAATAAAGTTTTCGGCTGCAAAGTTTCCTACCTTGAGTTCCTCCCAATAACAGTACTTCCTGATGAAGGCTGTCAATGCTAAGCCTCTACCTCCCAACAGCTTGGTGACAGCCTGCTGTGTGCACTTCTGCAGTTGGGTTGCCTATCAGGTCTGCAGAAGGGATGCTCAGAATTGATAAGCAGTTTAATGGCCATCTGAAGGAACAAGCATGGCAGGCAAGTCTTGCACAGCCTGCCGATTGGAAAGCTCTAGCATTGACAGCAGGGGCAAGGTGTTATGTTGGATCGCTACAGCATGACTTGTACCCAGTACAGTGGTCCAGCTTTGAAGCAGCTGACTGGCCACAGCAGCAGTTTATAGACATTATAATTACTTTCAGAACCCAAAATTACAACAGTTAATTTTTTTCAGGAGGGTACAACTGGGCTTTAATAACCTGTTGCCACCAGCATAACACATATGTGCAGCGGCTTTAACACCCACACGCTGCATATATGCATTACAGGGCAGCCAATGTTTCTGTGCTGAGAGCATGCTCACTGCACGCTCCCAGCACAGAGACTGAGCTGCCAAAGAGAGCTCTCGGTCTGGACTAAAGATAAATATCCCACGGGACCGGCTCCTGATTATATGACCACTGTCACAGCCAATCACAGTGGTCACACGATCCTTCCTGCCCCTTGGGCGATCAGAACTGTTAAACAACATGTAATATAAAGCCAATCATTCAGCTTCCTTCCATCCTGACACATAAAAACTCTCACTTACCATCCCCCAGGGGCAGCACACAGATCAACAAGCGCTCTAGCTCTCTGCAGGAACTGAAATTTTCTGTTCAGCTGAATAAGCTTAAAGGCCGAACGGGAACGATACCCTAAAAAAGAACGTAAAAATTTGTTAAAAGAAACCCTCAGTACTGGAGATGATTGTTAGCTAAAGGCTAAAAGAAATGTCCATATAGACAAAATGTAGAACTAGTATTTGGGAGGTCTCCATTTAGCAACACAAACAGTCCCCCCCCCATCCCACCTCCACCTAATAGCTAACACATTTTTCAGCCTCCTGTCTTTGAGAAAGCCCTTTTGGGTGAAACACGTCAGGTGGAGCCTGATTAAGTGACGTCACTGCACACACCTGCCGCCTTGACTCGTGGCTGTGCTTGGATGAGTTGGGTTATACGTTGTGTACTTTACTGCTGCTATTGTAAGTGCATTATCCTGTTAGTAAACATGTTTTAAAGCTTACTGCACCATGAGGCTACTCATTTTGTTTCATATATGTGGATACTGTGGCTGTGAATACCATTCAATCTGGTCCTTTGATGATCCTTTGAGCAGAGTGGTTTTACTACACATGACAGTCTGCATTGATGATCCATTCTGGATGGATGGTCCCTTGAGTAAGCTACCTGAGTGTTACCTTTCTCATGAGCACATTTAGTGCATCTCCAGTGCTGAGATTGATTATATTTGGTGAGCAGCTTTGCATGTCTGGTTTCACTCCAGCACTGGAGCACTTTATTGGAAGATTTTTTTGGCACTGTGAACATTTTTCATCACTGGATTTCATTGATTATTAAACCCAGTAATATGAAAATAGTTCATCCGCCCTCGCAGTAGCCAGGGCTTATAAATCTTTTTACATTAAAATACTGCCACTATACCTTTTTGGCTGATCTGTATACAATGGTCCCGTGATAAACTGCAGGGTCTGCCCAAGTGCTGACTGTTCAGGTAGGAGGAGATTTCCACTGCAGCCTGTGTCCTCATGCTGTTATGGGAGGCAGATCATCCATCAATCAAGATGTGACATCCCACCCACTGCGTGCTTTGTTACTGGGCATGGAGGAGGAGGGAGGGACTGGGCTGTCATTTAGGATCTGTATACACACACCCATGTGTGATGTCAGTATCATGTGACCTGGAAAGCTCAGCTCAACAAGGAAAGGTTCTCTCCAGCAATAGAGACCAAACTGAGCATGTGCAGCTTTACTACTCTGGTGTCTTATTTGGCCTTGCCAAGTGAGACACTGTGGGGGGGGGGGGGGGGTCTGTCCATACAGGATCATAGAGCCTTTTTACACAATACAGAGGAGTAACCCCTTAAGTTCCACAGTGAGTATAACAAGCATGCTATTCTGCATATACAGACAGATTTTACTGTTGTGGGTTTAGCAACACTAACTTCATTTTGTGGGACTATGTTACATACAAGATTATTCATTTTTTGATTGAGTTTATTTTTGTGCAATAAAAAAAATTGCAGAAATTATGCAACTCATTTTGTTATGTATAAGGTTATCTTGGTCTCATCAGATCAGAGGACATAGTTCCAGTAATCCATGTCCTTAGTAGAGGTCGACCGATATGGGTTTTTCTCTGGCCGATGCCGATATTTAGAAATCGATTTTTTTTTTTCCCCCCCTTCATCTCATAAAATCTTAGTTAGACCCCTTTCACACTTGGGTGTTTTTCAGGCGCTTTTGGGCTAAAAATGGCGCCTGTAAAACGGCTCCCCTGCAGTCTCAGTGTGAAAGCCCGAGTGCTTTCACACTGAGGCGGTGCGCTGGCAGGACATTAAAAAAAAGTCCTGCAAGTAGCATCTTTGGAGCGGTGTATACTGCTCCTCCACCACTCCTGCCCATTGAAATGAACTGGCACCACTGCAGAAGCGCCTGCAAAGCACTTCTGCAGTGGCGCTACACGGGAGCATTTAACCCCTTCATCGGCTGCTAGCTGGGATATAAGCTTCCCGCCAGCAGCCAAATAGCACCGCTAGAATGACGGTCCAGTGTGAAAGCAGCGGAGTTCCGCGGATTTTTTTTTTTTAAAGTCAGCAGCTACAAATACTGCAGCTGTTGACTTTTAATATATAAACACTTACCTGTCCTGGTCGCCCGCGATGTCGGCACCCAAAGCCGATCTCTCCCTCGGGTTCCTGCGCCGCCATCTTCGGTAAGGGAATCAGGAAGTGAAGCCTTGCGCCTTCACTTCCTGGTTCCCTACTGTGCATGCGCGAGTCGCGCTGCGTGATCCCACTGGTCCCTGCTGTCTTCTGGGACCTGTGTGTCTCCCAGAAGACAGCGGGGGGGGGGCGAAGGAGGTGCCAGATGTGGCGTAGGTCAGCGCGGTGATCTATACCCGGAAGAGGGAGCAAATACCTGGATTACATAAGGAAACTGCTCCCTCCTCCCCCTGAAAGGTGCCAAATGTGACACCGGAGGGAGGAGGATTCCGAAAAGCGAAAGTTCCATTATTACTCCGCTAAGTAATAAGTGATACAGAAAATTTCTTAAAATGTAAACATTTATTTTAAACACAACAAGCCTCCAATCAGTGCACTTGTATGTATAATTTAGAGATATATATATATATATATATATATATATATATATATAATCTTAAATACACAAAAACAGGTAATGAAAACTTTTGGACGAAAAAAAATATGGGCTAACTTTACTGTTTAGTTTTTTTATTTTATTTTTATTTGTTAAAGTGTATTTTTTCCCCCCAAAAATCTTTGAAAGACCGCTGCGCAATACCGTGTGAAATAAAATATTGCAACAATCGCTATTTTATTTCCTAGGGTCTCTGCTAAAAAAAAATATATAATGTTTGGGGGTTCCAAGTGTTTTTCTAGCAGAAAATACAGGATTTTTACTTGGAAGCAACAAGTGTCAAAAGTAGGATTTTTATAACAGCTTACCTGTAAAATCCTTTTCTTGGAGTACACCACGGGACACAGAGCTAGTCATTACATAATGGGTTAAGGGTCACCAGCGGTGATTGGACACTGGCACAACCAATGGAAGACAGTTCCCCTCCATATAACCCCTCCCATCAGGGAAGTACCTCAGTTTTGTAGCAAAGCAGTAAGGTTCCCATAAGAAGGGTGGGACCTCTGTGTCCCGTGGTGTACTCCAAGAAAAGGATTTTACAGGTAAGCTGTTATAAAAATCCTACTTTCTTTATCGTACACCACGGGACACAGAGCTAGTCATTACATAATGGGACGTCCCAGAGCAATGCTCATATGAAGGGGGGGAGACACAGATCAAAACAGGCCGCTTGCGGACCAGAAGCCCTATACTGCTGCCTGCAGCACACTTCGCCCAAAGGCGGAATCCTCATGTCCTTTCACATCTATTTGATAGAATTTGGAAAATGTATGGACTGAAGACCAAGTTGCAGCCTTACAGATCTGAGCCATCGAAGCCTGGTGGTGCACTGCCCATGAAGCACTTATCGCCCTGGTAGAGTGCGCCTTAACAGGAAAAGGAGGAGTCCTGTTCTTTAAACCATAAGCTTGAACAATTACTTGTCTAATCCACCTGGAAATGGTGGATTTTGATACCGCTTGGCCCTTCTTGGGCCCATCTGGTAAAATAAACAAAACATCTGTTTTACGTATCTGAGCGGTTGCTTGCAGATACACCCTTACCGCTCTCACTAGATCTAGAGAGTGTAATAATTTTTCCCCCGCCGTCCGCGGGTTTGGAAAAAAGGAAGGCAGAACAATGTCTTGATTCAAGTGAAAAGCCGACACCACCTTAGGCAGAAAAGCCGGATGGGGTCGTAGTACGATTTTGTCCTTGTGACAAATTAGATAAGGCTCTTTACAAGAAAGAGCTGCTAGCTCTGATACTCTCCTAGCAGAAGCTATAGCAATCAGAAAGGCCAACTTCCTACTCAATATAATTAAAGGAATATGGCGAATAGGTTCAAAAGGTTGCTTTTGCAACACTGACAATACCAAATTCAAATCCCATGGACACAAGGGAGTCCTAACTGGAGGATTTATCCTCAGTACCCCCTGAATGAATGTCCGAACTAGGGAGTAAGATGCCAATGGTCTCTGAAAGAAGACTGATAGAGCCGATATTTGCCCTTTGATGGTGCTAAGGGCTAATTTCATATCCACTCCTAACTGGCAAAAAGCAAGAATCCTACTTATTTCATATTTCAGAGGATTCCAACTTCTGGATTCACACCAGGAAACGTATGCTCTCCAGACTCTATGATAGATGAGTCTGGAGGCTGGCTTTCTAGCATTAATGAGCGTAGAAAGAGCCAGGCCAGAGACCCCTCTCTTTTTCAAAATGTGGGTCTCAGCAGCCAGGCCGTCAAATTTAGCCTTTGTAAGGAAGGGTGGAATACTGGACCCTGTGACAACAGGTCGTGTCGAAGTGGAAGCTTCCAGGGCCTTCCTATTGCCATTTTTACGATCTCGGCGTACCAAGGCCTCCTGGGCCAGTTTGGGGCCACTAGGATTACTGGTATTCCCTCCTCCTTGATCCTGCGAAGCAGTCTTTGTAGAAGAGGGATCGGAGGGAATGCATAGATCAGTGAGAACTGATTCCATGGAGTTATTAGAGCGTCTGTCCCGTAGGCTAGAGGATCTCTCGTTCTGGACACAAAGTTGTCCAATTTCTTGTTGAACCTGGAAGCTAGCAGGTCTACATCTGGGTTTCCCCATCTCAGACATATGGCCTGAAAGATCTCTGGGTGAAGAGACCACTCTCCTGGTAGCAGCTGCTGACGACTCAGGTAGTCTGCTTGCCAGTTTTCTATCCCTGGAATGAAGATTGCAGAGATGCAAGGTACATGCTCTTCTGCCCATGCCAAGATCCGGTTCACCTCTCTTTGGGCTGCCCGACTGTGGGTGCCTCCTTGGTGATTGATGTAAGCTACTGCAGTAGCATTGTCGGATTGAACCCGAACTGGGTAGCCCTGTAACCTGTATGTCCAGGTTTTGAGGGCTAGATATACTGCACGGATCTCTAGCACGTTGATGGGCAGGATCCCCTGAGTCTTGGCCCAGGTTCCCTGGGTAGAAGCCTCCTCGAATACTGCACCCCAGCCCGATAGGCTGGCATCCGTAGACACCACCTTCCAGGCTGCTGGGAGGAAGCACTTTCCTTTCCGTAAATTCTTGGCTTCTAGCCACCAATTGAAGCTGTGGCGTACTTGTGAGGACAGGCGCATGGGTATATCCAGAGCTTGGCTCTTTCTGTTCCAGGAGGCTAAAATATTGCCTTGAAGTAGTCTCGAATGAAACTGGGCGTAAGGGACCGCCTCGAAGGAGGCTACCATCTTTCCCAATAGTCTCATGCAAAGGCGAATAGACGGCCTCTTGTTTGCTTTGACCTTGTGGATCAGGTCTTTCAGAGACTGTATCTTTGGCTCTGGCAGGTATACCCTGTTTTGGGCTGTATCTATGATCATGCCCAGGTACACTATCCTTCTTTGGGCCTGGAGAGAGGATTTTTGTAAGTTTATAATCCATCCTAAATGCTCCAGGTATCCTACTGTAGTGTCTACAGCGTGATCCAATCCCTCCTTTGACTGATCTATTAATAGTAGATCGTCTAGATAGGCTGTTACCGCAATGCCCCGTGTTCTCAGGTTTGCTAACAGAGGAGCTAGCACCTTTGTGAATACTCTGGGCGCGGTGGCTACACCAAATGGCAGGGCCACAAATTGAAAGTGGCGATCTTCTACCGCAAACCTTAGGAATCTTTGGTGAGCGGGGAGGATTGGTATGTGTAGATATGCGTCTTTGATATCTATGGACGCAATGAATTCTCCGCCTTTTAAAGTAGCGACCACGGATCGAATCGTTTCCATTCGAAAATGGCGAACGTTCAGAAACCGGTTTAGATTTTTTAGATCCAGGATGGGTCTGACTTCTCCGTTCGGTTTTGGAATCACAAAGAGGTTTGAGTAAAAACCTGAACCTCGCTCCTTTTGGGGTACCTCTGTAACCACACCTTGAGCTATTAAGTGATTCAAACCTTTGAAGAAGGATCCTCTTTTTTGTGGATCCTTGGAGAGTCTTGAACTTCGGAATTGAGAAGATGGGATCTCTCGAAATTCCAGTTTGTACCCTGAGGATATTGTGGATACCACCCATTTGTCCTGGGTTTCTGTCCGCCAAGTCGCTGAGAACTGACGAAGCCTTCCCCCCACTCGGCCGAGCGGGGGCGCCCCTTCAATGAGAGGTTTTGGGGGCTTGCTTATTAGCTCTTGAACCCCACGGCTTCTTGTTCTTCTGAGCCTGTTCTTTGGCTTTTGTGGGCGGCTGAAAAGGCCGTCGCCACTGGCTGGAGTCAGATTTCCCGGGAGCTGGGGAGAGAGTGCGTTTAAAACAAGGTCTCTTGTTTTTCTTTTTCTCAGGTAAAAGTGTCGTTTTACCACTTGATATCTTTTGGATATATCTTTCTAAATCTTCCCCAAAAAGGCGTTCGCCATGGAACGGGAAACTTGCCAACAACTTTTTGCATGGGGCTTCCGCTGACCAATGCTTAAGCCAAAGTACTCTGCGCATCTGTACCAGCTGGAGTGTAAGGCGTGATGCCTGTATGATAGAATCTCTCATGGCATCCACTGTGAAGCATAAGGCTTTAGGCAAATTCTCCCAATTTTTAGCCTGCTCTGAAGGCAGCTCCTTCAGCCCCTGCTTTACCTGTTGGCTGACGACCTGACACATACCGACTGCTGCTACTGCAGGTTGGATAATTGAGCCGGCCAAAAGGAAGGAGGATTTCAGTAGGGATTCCAACTTCTTCTCAGAAGGATCTTTAAACACTTGTACATTATCCACTGGACATGTCAGGTTTTTATTTACACAAGAAATAGCCGCATCTACCGTAGGCAGGCTCCATTTCTTTAAAAAAATTTCCTCCATAGGATAAAGAATGTTAAACTTTTTTGGAGGTGAAAACGCTTATCTGGATGTTGCCAGTCTGCGTACATTAGGTCCTCTAGTAATGGATGAACCGGGAAGGAGCATGCACCTTGCAGGGATCTTAATGATCCTAGGGAGGAGACAGGTGATTCTGTTACCTCCAAAGAGGGTAACCTAAATGCAGATCGCACGGCTCCTGCATAGCATTGTACCTGTGACTTTAAAATCTGGGATACCGAAAAAGGCTCATCCGATATCCCTGATCCGTCTGACTCCTCATCCTCTGCTGATGTAGCCTCCTCCTCATCCTCCTCAGGTACTTCTGAAGGGAGGTCCAATACTGGAGGAGATCTGCTTCGCTTATTGTCCTTTTTAGAGGATTTAGCGATTAAGGTAGCAATTTTCTCCTCCAGATTATTTAGGGCAGCTGATAAAGTGTCCTCAGTGACATATGCAGGCCCAGGCTTCACTGGGGAAGCCGCCATACCTGACAGAGGCAATGGCTCATCCTGTACAGGTGCATTTGGCAACACAGGAGAGGAAGGTACCGAGTCAGCACAGCTAGAGCCTCCTGTCTCAGGCGGCGGTGCTCTTTTATCTCTTTTTGTCCGCATTACTTCCCCTGGAAGACTTACTGTTTAGACAAAATACAAGGTACCTAAATGCATATACTACCGTGTTCAGTTTAGCAAATACATTAAGTATGCAACTTTTAACACATAACTATGCATAACATGGATGTCTTCTAGGAAGTACCCAGTCCAACCACATGGAGTCTTACGTCCCTGTATAGCTGCTGTGTTTCTCTGCCAGGAACAAGAGAACTAACGAGCTTGCTTGCTGCTGCAGTGCTTTTCACACTGACAGTCTTTTAAATTTGGCGCAGTTTCTGTGCCTGCGCGCGCCACGTGCCCGCGCACGCCTTCGGCCCCCCCCCTCCGATAAAGCGCGCTCCCGCGCGCGCGGCCTTTAGCGCTATGGTGGTGGCCATAGTGAGAGAGGACTCTCATCAGCCCCTGTTCCCACTTACCTGCATCTGCAGGTGTCTGTGTCGGCCACCGAAAGGAGGAGCGGGGTGCCCAAGCAAGCTCAGCAGCGGAGGTGACGAGCAGTGTACTTCGCCGAAGCCGACACTGAACAGAGTGAGGTGAGTATATTCAGCTCTTTACTCCCCCAGTGGTGGAAAAAAAGAAGACATCCACTTCTTGAAAAAAAGGTCCCAACCTAGTTATGGACCTTCTAATCTTACCTTATCCACGCCGCAGGTTTTTCTGCTGAAAGTTTTCAGACAGATACCAAACTTCACCCTTCACGGTGGGCTATGTGTGCCAACCTTCAGGGATATGGGTTCCTATTTAAAGGATACCTCTCCCCTGGGCCTTGTACAAGACTCTTACCAGGACTTTATAGCGAAATAGCGAAAGTGCTGGATCTTAGAGCCCAGTCCTCCGAAGAGAGACATTACAGGCGACGCCTCATGGATGAGGCCCGGATCCCATCCAGATTCGGCTTAACTTGTAGGCGTCTTGGATGGATCCGAAAGCATAGCTCTTTTACCCCCAGAGGGTCTCTTTGGTAGAGCTTTCCTTTAGCACCTCCTAACGCGTCCAACACCTTTCGACACTGGCGAAAAAACTGAGGTACTTCCCTGATGGGAGGGGTTATATGGAGGGGAACTGTCTTCCATTGGTTGTGCCAGTGTCCAATCACCGCTGGTGACCCTTAACCCATTATGTAATGACTAGCTCTGTGTCCCGTGGTGTACGATAAAGAAAAAGATTTAGTCTTTAAATGGTTAATCTGAGAACTTCTACACACAGAGTTCAGTCCTTTGAAGTTTAAACATTGTATCTTTTCTCACCTCACACTTGGGAGACTTCCCAGGAGGGAGATGTGGCTTTCATGGGAAACTTCTCAGGCAACTTGTATTGACTTCTTACAAAAGCTATTTGCAAGTCATGCTGAAGATGAAATCGGCTTTTTTTTTTTTTTAACAATCGGCCGAAGCTGATTAATGAAAAAACTGCAAATATCGGCCGATATATCGGTCGACCTCTAGTCCTTAGTCTGCTGGTCTTCAGCAATGCTGGCAGCACTCCTGCGCTCATACATCTATTTCCCAAAGACAACCTCTGGATATGACGCTGAGCACGTGCACTCAACTTCTTTGGTCCACCATGGTGAGGTCTGTTCTGAGTGGGACCTGTCCTGTTAAACCGCTGTATGGTCTTGGCCACCGTGCTGCAGCTCCGTTTCAGGGTCTTGGCAAATCTTCTTATAGCCTAGGCCATCTTTATGTAGAGCAACAATTCTTTTTTTCAGATTCTCAGAGTTCTTTGCCATGAGGTGCCATGTTGAACTTCCAGTGACCAGTATGAGAGAGCAAGAGCGATAACACCAAATTTAACACACCTGCTCCCCATTCACACCTGAGACCTTGTAACACTAACGAGTCACATGACACCATGGCGGGAAAATGGTTAATTGGGCCCAATTTGGACATTTTCCCTTAGGGGTGTACTCACTTTTGTTACCAGCAGTTTAGACATTAATGGCTGTGTGTTTAGTTATTTTGAGGGGGCAGTAAATTTACAAGCTGTACACTTACTACTTTACATTGTAGCAAAGTGTAATTTCTTCAGTGTTGTCACATGAAAAGATAGAATAAAATATTTACAAAAATGTGAGGGGTGTACTTACTTTTGTGAGATACTGTATATTTAGAACTCTTTTTTGGGTCTTATTTCTATCACGTTGATGTTTTTTTCTTGATTTGTATTTATTCACATGGTTGATTTAGTAGGTGAGTACACCTGTCTTTCTTAAAGCGGTTGTATACCTGCTGACAGTTTTTTTTTTTTTTGGCTACCTGTAAGGCAAAAGGCATAATGAGCTAGTATGCGCCGCATACTAGCTCATTATGAAATACTTACCCAAGAACGAGGCGTCGGTAACTTACCTGGTCCACGCCGAGATAGCTGACATGTTGCCGCGGCGTGTCTTCCGGGTATCGCGGCTCCAGCGCTGTGAGTGGCTGGAGCCGCAATGTCGTCACTCCTGCGCATGTGCGCGGGGGACTTTTTCCCGGCAAGATCCGGCGTCTGCCGGGCTTTCAGCCGATAGCCCCGATGCGCATGCGCCCCTGCTGTCAGCGGCGCATTGCAAGGGGAATATCTCCTAAACCATACAGGTAAGTCTTTTTATAGGCTTACCTGTAGGTAAAAGTCAAAAATCTGACTATACAACCGCTTTAATAACACATTTTACAGACAACACAAATTCTAACTACAGATGTCACCTTATGGGGAGAGGTGTAATCAAGGCAAAACCTCAAAATACAATAGTGCTCTTCATAAATGGTATCTGGATGGAGTCCAACAACAGGCACGTTTGGAAGCTTGGTACCTCTCTCTATTACTCTTTTTCAATTTTTTTTTAATAATTGGCAAAAGAACAGGCAGGGTAGAGAACAATTGTTCTTTATAAAAGAATGCAGCATACTGTGAGAAAAATGAAAGTGAAAAGCACCACATAAACAAACATGAGAAGAAGGAGAGATGTCAGAGTGCAGATCCTGAATGCTTATAAATGGGCTGCATTCATCTCCACTTCAAAAATAACCCTCTTCAAGCTGAACTTAAAGTGGAACCAAAGGCAGCAAATACTTACCTTAGTTCCAATTGTCCGCATCTTCTACCCAGCTTTTTCTGTGTCCCAGTCTTCTGTCCTCGATTGCCTAGGGCAGGATGATGTCAGTCCTGCACATGCATGGGAGTCACTTACGGCACTGTTTTGGAAAAGTGCGCATGCGCAGCTCCATTAACATTCTGCAGAGGACTGCTGTGAGAAGGCAGGTAAGTCTTTGCAAGTCTCTACCACAATAAAGAGTCTGCCAGTTGGCAAAAAATGCCTTTAGGTTCACTTTAACTCCCCCCTGTCTGTTTTGCTTGGGTCCCCAACCCCCCCCCCAAAAAAATAAACATACCTACCCAGTGGATCCCGCGTTGTCCACTGCTCAGGTGTAGGGATGAGCTCAGGCGTGTTTGCATTGAATACATGCAGAGCCCGCCAAGGAAGTCGGGACCAACGGAAACCGCGCTGCGCTAATCATAGACAGGGAGACAATTCCCCATCTCTGCAGCTGAGCATCGGGACAATGTCTCCCTGCCTGTGATTAGCGCAGCGCGGTTTCTGACGGTGCCGACTTCCTTGGCGGGCTCTGCATGTGTTCAATGCGAACACGCCTAAGCTCATCCCTACTCAGGTGTCAGAACCTCTGTCCTGCACTGCCATCTCACACCTCCTCTGCTGGCTGCTCTTCCGTGTTTAGGAAACCCGGCCACTGCTGTGACCTCCTGGGATATGTGGATTATTGGGGTTGCTGGAGCCATTAAAGAGGTGAAATGGGTACAAATGTCCCAAGAAGAGAATTATCCTGACTTTTGGGGATTTCTTTTAATTTTCTGTTCCATCTGCAGAATAGGAAGTGCAGGGAAATCTCCCCAGCAAAACAAAAACAGCAAAAATATAGCACAAGAGGTTTAAGCCTTTACTACTCCATCCAAAACTACATTTTTCGGCCTCCCTGTGATTTTACTGCAATATAAAAAGAAAAACACCAAAGAGTGAAGCACACATCTCTAGCCTTTAACATTACATTTTAACCTTCCGATACTGGCTTAAGATTATATGTAGGCAACAACCTAAAACCAGGTCCTGTGACTCCATAAAGAGTCTGCAGTTCTGCTTACCTGTCTCTTTAGCCAAATGATAGAATTTATCCTTTCGACCTTTTCCTACTTTCCCTTTTTTGCCCATTGTGAGAGGTGGAAGTCTGTTCTAATTTTCTTTATCTTGTCAATAATTAGAGAAGAAAAAACAAAAAGGAAAATAAGTCCGCAGTCCATTTGTATTCCTGTAAAAGACCTTGTCAGACTATGTTAGCAGATGTGACTGACTATACCATGCATGCTTCATCCTTCCTTCCTTCACTGCTCTGTGACTCCCTGACATAGAAGGATCATGTACATATCAGGGATCAGGACACTAGGTATGGGATGTGGCCTCCTCTGAGTCACTGATCGGCTTAGTAGTGAAGAAAGGATTAGGATGATATCCCCAGAATATACATGCTTAAAACTTCAGCAATGGCAACTCTCATAGTTCTGACATAAAGCAGAAAATAATCAAAAATGCAATATTTCACATTAGCTTATCCTCCCCTATTTAACATGCCTCCAGTCCAGTGCCCTTTATATACAGTGAGGTAAATGATAGGTGGGTATATGAAGGCTTTTCAGACATATGGCCTTTTTTAACCTATGAGGAAGTCACAGAGTAGGTGACGAAACGCGTCAGCAGGGCTCTCACGTGACATCATCACGCCTGGAGCTGTGCAGCGGCCATCTTTACATATCCTCTCTAGATGCCCTTGCTAAAGGGGAAAATGTTTGTTACTGTGTAGTTTTGCCAATTACCTTGTGGACGGTACTCAGTGCAATTTATTTGTGAGTATCTTTTCATCTCTATTCAATAAATGGTTTTATGTGAACTTATTACACTACGGGAAGTCTTCTGTTTCATTTACATGAGTAACATACAGCCAAAAGCATTGTTTTGGATACCTACTCCTTGGAGGATTGCTGCAATCACATATACACAGGTGTCTGGGACAGCTTGTTTTGACTATACCTGTGCGTAGGTCGATTGTTAAAGTTGTTGTAAAGGTTCCCATTTAAAAAAAAAAAAAAAACATGTCTCACTTACCTCCACCGTGCAGCTCGTTTTGCACAGAGTGGCCCCGATCGTCCTGTTCTGGGGTCCCACGGCGGCTCTCGCGGCTCCTCCCCGCATTAGATAACCCCCTCTGGGAAGCTCTCTCCCAAGGGGGCTACCTTGCGGGTGCGCTCCCGTGTCATACACTCGGCGTCCATAGCCGCCGAGTGCATGACTCGGCCCAGCCCCCCGCATCATTGGATTTGATTGACAGCAGCGGGAGCCAACAGCTGTGCTGCTATCAATCTATCCAATGAAGAGCCAAGAAGCCGTGGAGATAGCGACGCGGGATCACGCCCACGGAAATTCGGGGCTCAGGTAAGTAAAACGGGGGGGCTGGGGGGCCAGACACTGCAAGATGTTTCTTCACCTTAATGCATAGGAAGCATTAAAGTGAAAAAACCTGAAGGTTTACAACCCCTTTAAAAGGTAAGTGACAAGGGAGACGGGTGGTGGACACACAGTGGTGGAGCACGGTTGCATGTTATATCATTGTGCACAAAAGATTTGAATTTGGGCACGTCGGATACTATACGTTACTCATGCATTACTAATGGAACAAAGAGAAATAGAGTAATGGGACTGCTGAAGCCTGCTATTGGAATAATATCTGACACAGTGATGTATAAAAATAACAAAATGTTATTAAATACATAAAAAATGTCATATTGTTTAAGACATATGTAACAAAAATATGAAACAGCAAACTCTGTATACACTCATAAACAGCCCCTACAACAAGGTGAACAATTTCCTCAATAGTCACATATATGTGTAATCATGAACCATGATAAACACTCAGAGACCAAGTATGAGAAAAGAGACACAGCCCAACGCGTTTCACATGGTAGCTTCTTCAGGGGTTTGGTGGGGCTTGGTGGATCCTCATTTGGAGATTATTTTCCATAGGGAATGTTGTTGTTATTGTGACACCAGGAAGGGAGCCTTTTGCGGTTGGCTTTTTTAGGTTTTCTGCCATGATTAAATATTTAACATTGTGCATTTGGAAGCTGCTCGCTACCTTTGCAGTTTGTGGCTATACTGGGGAGATTTCTTCCAGTGCAGCATGGCAGAACTTTGATCAATTTAGCTTGGAATCGCCATTTCCTGTGTATGGGATTTCTGATGTGCTTTGTGGGACAGCTTTTCTTGACTTGAGACATACATTTGACCCATTCTGCAGTGCCCTGGTGGGAACATGCAAGTTTTGAGGTTTCCCAGAACTACCACTTACTGAATCAGCTCTAGTGCACAACCTCTCTGTCAACAAAAACTCCTGATGAAGCTACCATGCGAAACGCGTTGGTCTGTGTCTATTTTCTCATACTTTGGTCCTGAGTGTTTATCATGGTTCATGATTACACATATATGTAACTATTGAGGAAATTGCTCACCTTGTTGTAGGGGCTGTTTACGGTCGTATATGCCATTTCATATTTTTGTTACGCATGTCTTAAACAATATAAGACATTTTTATGTATTTAATAAAATGTTGTTATTTTTATACATCACTGTGTAAGATATTATTCCAATAGGAGATTTCAGCATCTAAAAGTCACATTACTCTATTTCTCTTTGTTCTATTTAATCCGGGATGTGGTGCTGTATTTTGTCTGATATGCGCTATTATAACCATGCATTACTAATGCATGACATTTCTACTCTAATGGACTTTTTTATTTAATTACACTGTGTGTGTTTAGCATATTACCTTTTTATTATTTATGATGTGGCATAATTAATGTGCGTTTGTATGGGGATTATATATGTGACAACATGAGGTATTTTTAGGAGATTTATTTATATATTTGACATTTATTTCATTTATATACATATTTTTGTACAGTGGTGTTGCTCTTTTACTTTTTTAATGTTTTTTTGGGTTGATAATAAAAGAAATCCTGGTGTCATGCCTTGTAGCACTTCTGGTGAAGCTTCAAATTGGTCAAGTGCAAATGGGGCATCCCCCTTAATGCAAGCAATATATTACTAAATTTGTTTCAAAAAGCTGCAATGAAGGAAAAGTAGTGGTGAAAATAAGCACAAGGCAAGGATGTGCCCTTTGCTGCATAATCAGTGCTATAATTTGTCCATTTCTCCTAAATGGGAAGTGTGGGTCTGTTCTGATCAGAGATGGGATTGCCCGTCCTCCGAATCCATCTCTGTCCAAACAGCTAAACTGTACAACCTTTTTTTTGGGTGGGGGGGGGGATTGGGGTGTAGATTGAGGAAATGCTTCCTTCTGCCTGCAGCAGAGTGATATAATCTCACCGTAATTGACTGTAGCTCAAGGGTGGCTTTGTGAAAATAAAAAGTGGAGCTTTTCTGAAAAATGCTACTGTAAGCTGCTTCTGTCCCCTGCCGCCTCTGCACTGAGAATCGAGCGATCGAACATCGCCGATGGCTCGGTTCTCACAGATCCCCTAGCAGAGAGTCGTCGACTGTCAAATCAGCAGCTCTCCACAATGCTCCTCCACGCTCACTGAAGTGCTGAGCTGTAGAGGGGCGGGGGAGCGGACGTCTCAGCCTCTCAGCAGCTTCCTGAGAGGCTGAGACGGGTATCAGTCCAGGCAGCTGGTGGATGCAGACTTTACTTTCAGGATGACGTGGTGCCTTGACTGATTTCTGTGACGTCAGCAGAGAGCGCACTTCAGACCGCTCTCTGCTTAAAACGGGTCACAGGAGTGCAAAACGAATTGCACTCCTGGGACCCAAACAACCTCAGGCTGGACTTTTACTTTAACCCCTTCTGCCCAAGCCCCTGCATCCCTTTAACCACTTGACCTCCGGAAGATTTACTCCCCCTCATGACCAGGCCATTTTGTGCAATTACTTTAAAGGGGAAGTAAACCCCGATGGGTTTCACTTCCTCTTTTTTCCCCTGCAAAGTAAAAGCATAATGGGCTAGTATGCATACAGGGCAAGATCATGCCGTTTCTTCAGAGTGCATGCGCTGATGACGCCGGCACAAGCATATATGGTAAATATCTCCTAAACCGTGCAAGTTTAGGAGATATTTATTATAGGCTTACCTGTAGGTAAAAGTGGTGTGTAAGAGTTTACAACCACTTTAAAGCGGGATTCCACCTGCGATTTTTATATTTTTTTAAAGTCAGCAGCTACAAACACTGTAACTGCTGACTTTTAATAAGAACACTTACATGTCCTACTTGCCCGCGATGTCAGCCCCCCCCCCCGAGGCCGATCCCTCAATCCTGACAGCTCCCGGCTTCACTGCCAGTTTCCTACTGCGCATGCGCGATCCGCGTGGCGCTTTGTGAATGGGCTGGCTGCTCTCTGGGATACACACAGTTCCCAGAAGGCAGCGCGCCCCATTCGCCAGAAGACACCGCGAGTAGGTTGGAGGAAGAAGACCAGCCGCGGACGATGAAGAGACAGATTAGGGACTTCCGCATAGCAACCGCTATTTCTGGTAAGTAAAAAAAAAAAAACATTTCCAATTCTTTTTTTTCTATTTTTTTTTGTATTTTTGGTAAAAAAAAAAATTTGCAGGGTGGAACTCCACTTTAACTGACACTGTAGATAAAATTGATGTCCTTTTTGTCCCACAAATAGAGATTTTATTTGGTGGTTTTTGATCACCACTGGGTTTTTTATTTTTTGCACTCTAAACAAAAAAAGATTTAAAAGAAAAAAAATTATAATAAATATATATATATATATATATATATATATATACATTTTTTTTACTTTCTGCCATAAAGCACATCCAATAAAATATTTTAAAAAAATGTAATTTCTTCATTAAATTTAGGCCAATATGTATTCTGCTACATATTTTTGGTATAAAAAATCCTAATAAGTGTATATTGATTGGTTTACGTGATCGTTATATCGTCTACAAACTATGGTATATATTTATGAAATTTTTATTTTTATATACAACTAATGATCAGTGACTTATAGCAGGACTGCAATATTGCACAATCGGACACTGACACTTTTGACATTTTGCGGGAACCAGTGACACTAATACAGTGATCAGTGCTAAAAATATGCACAGTCACTCATACCATTGCTTATGTGGCATTGCGAGTGCTTCCCTTCCCCTAATTAATATTCACTGGCTGGGAAGGGGTTAAACATCCAGGGCGATCAAAGGGTTAAGGCTTCATGTACACTAGCAGCTTAGCTTGAGTTTAGGAGCTTTTGTCATTTTTTTGCCAAAGCTCCAAAACGCAACTCCGTAAAAGCCTCTGTGTCCATGTACACATAGGCTTCTACTAGAGTTAAGGAGCTGCTGCAGTTAGATGAGCTTCAACCTCCCTCTCCTGAACATGAAAGAATCACGTTCAGGATAGGAGCGCTTTGACAGCCAGGCGCAAGCAAATGCATTTTCTTGCAGCCGCAGTAAATAACAGGCAAGTGTACATGGAGCCTTAGGCTGGGTTCACACTATCTTCACATGTGGCTCACAGCAGGGGCCCGGTGCGTCCTTGTTCACCGTTTCACGTCCAATTTTAGCCTGAATTTTTGGCTGAACTCAGACCTGAAATGGACCAAAAGATGCACAGGGCCCCTGCGCAAATTCGCACCGGAGATGTGTGAACCGGCTCCGTAGATAGCCAGTCACATTCTCCTGCTATGCAAATTGGATGCGAGAAACCTGAATCCAATACGCAATAGTGTGAACCCAGCCTTGCTGTGTGCCTAGCCAGTGTTTTTGTGTACTATGTGTGCTGCTTTTACTGGGGCAAGTGATGGATTTTATTACTTGCTTTTCAGAGACATAAAATTCATTCCTTCCTCCCCTTTCAGAACGGAAATCTGCCTTGTTTACATAGGCAGAGCTCCATTCGGAATCTCTGCCCAGATGATCGTCAGGCACTGGCGGACATCCAGTGGCCAGCACCCGCAGATTAATCACAGCAGAAGCAGCCCACTGGCGGAGCACGTGCACGCTCCCTGTAGACGGAGGTGCAGAATTACTTACCGTATATACTCGAGTATAAGCCGACCCGTATATAAGCCGAGGCACCAAATTTTACCACAAAAAACTGGGAAAACTTATTGACTCAAGTATAAGCCTAGGGTGTCCATCTGCATGCCTCACTGTGTCCATGTGCATGCCTCACTGTGTCTATGACTAGACTTACGTTTAACATGGGAGTCTATGGAAGGGGTGCCCGGCTTTGAAAAATCAGTGCTCCCCAGCCGTAGGTCTCACACTTGTAGAGAACTGGGGCTACATGTGTGCCAGGTTTCGGGTCCAGGGGACCTACGGCCGGCCGGTACCGGGTCCCCAAATTTACCAGAGAAATTAACGTTTAACATGGGAGTCCATGGAAAGAGTGCCCGGCTTTGAAAAATCAGTGCTTCCCGGCCCTAGGTCTCCTGGACAACAAACTTTGCACACTTGTAGAGAAAGAGTGGGACTTTACGTGTGCCAAGTTTGGGGTTCAGTGCACCTACGGCCGGCCGGTATCGGGTCCCCAAAGTCCAGAAGATCAGGCGCAAAAAGGTGACTCGAGTATAAGCCGAGGGGGGCATTTTCAGCACAAAAAAATGTGCTGAAAAACTCGGCTTATACTCAAGTATATACACACACACTTCAATCTGCACAGGGGGGCCGCCCTGTAGCAGTAAATCTGCTATGGGGCAGTCTGGAAGTGGTTAATAGGGTCTGTATGCCTGGAGGGGTGGGAAGGATCAGCAATCATGTAACTACTGTGATTGGCTGACACAGTGGACACGCAATCAGGAGCTGGTCCCATCAGCTCCAATCATTAGTGGGAATGAAGAACTGTCTTTCAGCCTAGGTTCACATTTGTTCGAACACTCGCACTGCGGGGCCGATCACATGCGATGTCTGTTCAATGCGCATTCAGCCATACAATTGTATGGCTGAACTCACACTGAATTCGCACAAAACAGGTTCAGGGACTTTTTTCCCCACGCACTGAAATCGGATCGCATAGATGTTCTCACCTATGCGATCCGATTCCTGTGCGAGTTCACAGTTTGCACTGCGATCTGTGAACCAATCTGGGGGTGTCATTAACAATGTATTGACAGCGGGCAGTGTAAACTGCCTGTGGGAGAGATGTGATGTGGGAAGAGGCGCTGTAATCGCGCTGGTTTCCGCATCGCACAATCGTGAACTCAGGCACCATCCACACCTTAGCGACGTTGGCACATCGCTTTTTTTGCACACTTTTGGAGCGGCACTATTCATTGTGAATGGGCCTCCCTGCACTCTAAAAACATGTAAAAAAAAAAAAGCTTGTGTGTCAAATGTTGGCACTGAGCCAGGCGCATGCGCTGGGTGTTTTGCCACAATTTTTGTGCGTTTTGTTACATGACAACCACAGTGAAATCTAACCGCGCTTGGGGTGCCATTATAAAAGTAATCGCAAGCACATTGCACACTTTGCTGCGATTTTGCCCGCACTTCCAATATATAAAAGTGTGAAGGGCACATGCTAGGAGCGCACTCAGCACAGAAACACGTATGTGCGAAACATGGGCATTAAGGCCCACCCTTCTGCCGCCACACATGTGTGTTATACGGGCAGCAACAGGTTAACGACAATTAAAAGCAGACTTGTGATTGTATTTTTCTATTTAGCAGCCTGTATAGAATTCATACACACACTGCTACTGAAGATAGTTTCAGAATTAGACACCATTGCTGGTGCTCAGAGACAAATCCTGACCAGACAGGCTGAGCCGTCCCCGCACTCCCATACACAAGTAAAACCCTCCTATATCCATCAGAGAACTCTCTGGTGTCCCCCAACATATATTCCATACACATCTCCCCCCTCCACCAGCACCGATCATCTACTCACCCCACCATATACAGCACACGGCTCACGTGTAGAACTCGCCACCGCTCACTTCCGGTAGTCGCCCTGTGATGACGTCACTCCCCGCGGCCATGTTGGTTGTGGCAGATTCAGACAGGAGAAGTATAGTGAAGGTCTGCTGAATTGTCCGAATTTTACTTGTGATTCCATACACTGCAGTCTATGGAGAACCTGCACAGCAGAGAACTGCATTAGAATCTCTCCCAACTCTTCTCTTTTGCTCCTGAGATGTCTCCATTTGTGGTCTGATGTGCAGACGAATGTGCTTCTCACAATCCAAGTGTAGATTTATATTTTATGTTCCTATGAAGCTGCATGAGAAACAATGGACGTAGTTATAAGGCCTCATGCCCACTGGCGTTTTTACAGCTGCGTTTTTGAGCGTTTTTTACAGCTTAAAAACGCCTGTCCATGTTATTGTAAATATTTTTTATTTTTTTTTTTTTTATTTTTTTGAAAAAAAAAAAAAAAAAACGTCGGAGCTAAAAACGCGACCGCGCGTTAGTGCGCGTTTTTTGACGCTCGCGTTTTTTCCTGCCTAGTTCTGACGCTGAGGAACGCACTGGCCCTGGGTTTTTTTTACAGCTTACAAACGCCTATGCTCTTTACAGCTCAAAAACGCCTAGGTGGGCATGAAGCTATAGACTAACATGGACAGGCGTTTTTAAGCTGTAAAAAACGCTCAAAAACGCGGCTGAAAAAACGCCCGTGGGCATGAGGCCTAAAGGTTAACCAGACATCCCAACCTGCAAAATCTCATTTCCGGGATGGCGCAGACCAGTCACCCAATTTAACACAACTAGGGGATGATCAGTTCCTCAGTCACTAGAGGAATCAGTATACAGAGATTTACTTCTTCTGAGAGATATTAAAGGAACACTCTAACCACCATGACCACTTCAGTGATATGAAATGGTCATGCTGGTAGGAGTCAGTATGTGAACTGCAGCCTGATCTGTGCCAATGAAATACAGCCTGATCTGTGCCAATGAAATACAGTCTTACCAGTGCCAATGAAATGCAGTCTTACCAGTGCCAATGAAATGCAGCCTGATCTGTGCCAATGAAATACAGTCTTACCAGTGCCAATGAAATGCAGTCTCACCAGTGCCAATGAAATGCAGCCTGATCTGTGCCAATGAAATGCAGTCTTACCAGTGCCAATGAAATGCAGCCTGATCTGTGCCAATGAAATACAGTCTTACCAGTGCCAATGAAATGCAGTCTTACCAGTGCCAATGAAATACAGTCTTACCAGTGCCAATGAAATGCAGCCTGATGATCTGTGCCAATGAAATACAGTCTTACCAGTGCCAATGAAATGCAGTCTTACCAGTGCCAATGAAATGCAGCCTGGTCTGTGCCAATTAAATCCAGCCTGATCTGTGCCAATTAAATGCAGCTCTTCCAGTGCCAATTAAATACAGCCTTACCAGTTCCAATGAAATGCAGTCTTACCAGTGCCAATGAAATGCAGCATTACCAGTGCCAATGAAATGCAGCCATTCCAGTGCCAATTAAATGCAGCCTTACCAGTTCCAATAAAATACAGTCTTACCAGTGCCAATTAAATGCAGCCTGATCAGTGCCCACAAAATGCAGCCTTACCAGTGCCAATGAAATGCAGCCTTACCAGTGGCAATAAAATACAGCCTGATCAGTGGAATTAAATAAAGCCTTATCAGTGCCAATGAAATGCAGCCTTTCCAGTGCCAATTAAATGCAGCCTTACCAGTTCCAATGAAATGCAGTCTTACCAGTGCCAATTAAATGCAGCCTGATCAGTGCCCATGAAATGCAGCCTGATCAGTGCCCATGAAATGCAGCCTTACCAGTTCCCATGAAATACATATTTACCAGTGCCAATGAAATGCAACCTTACCAATACCAATGAAATGCAGCCTTACCAGTGCCAAATAAATGTAGCCTGATCAGTGCCAATGAAATGCAGCCTGATCAGTGCCCATGAAATTCAGCCTTACCAGTGCCAGTGAAATCCATCCTTACCAGTGCCAATGAAATGCAACCTTACCAGTGCCAATAAAATACAGCCTTACCGACAGGCCCGGACTGGCCATAGGGCATACCGGGCAAATGCCCGGTGGGCCGCGGGCCGCATGTCACGTCTTCCCCATCATCTCCAATGTCTCCGGAGGCAGCCGGAGTTGGTGGGTGGAGCTGGGGGTGTGGCTGCCCCCTCCACTCCTCCCACAGACTCGTTCACTCTGGCTGATCCCACAGCTGAAGGAGAAAGAAACAAGGACACAGCAGCCAGAGTGTCTTCATCTCCAGGCATGCTGTAAGTTACTGAACTGCTGCACATGTCACTACATAGAGTCCTAACCTGGCACCATACCACCCCAGCCTGCCCTATGCCACTGCACTCTGCCCTATGCCACTGCAACCTGCCCTATGCCACCGCAAACTGCTCTATACCACCCCAACCTGCCCTATGCCACCGCAACCTGCTCAATACCACCCCAACCTGCCCTATGCCACCAGAACCTGCCCTATACCACCCCAGCCTGCCCTATGCCACCGCAACCTGCCCTATGCCACCGCAAACTGCTTTATACCACCCCAACCTGCCCTATGCCACCGCAAACTGCTCTATACCACCCCAACCTGCCCTATGCCACCGCAACCTGCTCTATGCCACCACACCCTGTCCTATATCACCCCAACCTGCCCTATGCCACCCAGCCTGCCATATACCACCGCAAACTGCCCTATACCACCCAAACCTGCTCTATACCACCCCAGCCTGCCCTAAACAACCACAACCTGCCCTATGCCGCCCCAGCCTGCCCTATATCACTGCAACCTGCCCTATATTACCCCAACCTGCCCTATATTGCCCCAGCCGGCCCAATACCACACTATACTTTAATTTACAGGGGTCATTTGGGGGTGCGCCTCGTGACCGTGCGCTGCCTGCAGGGCGCTGGGCAGGATAGACAGGAGGGGGGTGACACCATGTTTTGCCGAACCGGGTGACACCAACCCTAGTGACGCCACTGCCCCAGTGCACTCTCAGCTGCGAGTCGGAGCCGCACTCGAGTGACAGCGACACCCGTCGGCACAACAGGGGGCTGGGACCCGCAACGATCCCCTTCTCTCTGACAAGGTGGCCGCGGCACTGATGATCTGATCAGTCTCGGCTCGGCTGTCTCACACAGCCGAGCAGAGTGAAGCTGCCTCCCCCTCCTCCTTTTTGTCCACACAGGGGGAGGGCACCCAACATGCAGTCCCGCGCTGATCTGAGGTACATAATGGGTCTGAAGGGGGGTCTGTATTGTAGGGGGGGTTTCTGTATTGTAGGGGTGGTCTGAAATGTAGGGGGGGTTCTGAAATGTAGGGGGAGTTCTGTATTGTAGGGGGGTCTGTAATGTAGGGGGGGTTCTGTATTGTAGGGAGGTCTGAAATGTAGGGGGGTTCTGTATTGTAGGGGGGTCTGAAATGTAGGTGGGGTTCTGTATTGTAGGGGGGTCTGTATTGTAGGGGGGTCTGTAATGTAGGGGGGTTCTGTATTGTAAGGGGGGTCTGTATTGTAGAGGAGTCTGTAATGTAGGGGGGTTCTGTATTGTAGGGGGTCTGTAATGTAGGGGGGTTCTGTATTGAAGGGGGTCTGAAATGTAGGGGGGTTCTGTATTGTAGGGGGGTCTGAAATGTAGGGGGGTTCTGTATTGTAGGGGGGGTCTGAAATGTAGGGGGGTCTGAAATGTAGGTGGGTTCTGTATTGTAGGGGGTCTGTATTGTAGGGGGGTCTGTAATGTAGGGGGGTCTGTATTGTAGAGGGGGGTCTGTAATGTAGGGGGTCTGTAATGTAGGGGGGGTCTGTACTGTAGGGAGGGAGTCTGTACTGTAGGGGGGGTCTGTAATGTAGGTGGTGTCTGTAATGTAGGGGGGTCTGTATTGTAGAGGGGGGCTGTAATGTAGGGGGGTCTGTATTGTAGAGGGGGTCTGCACTGTAGGGAGGGGGTCTGTACTGTAGGGAGGGGGTCTGTATTGTAGGGAGGTCTGTGTAACATGCAGGAGGTCCAGAACTGTTAGGGGGTGTCTGTGTAACAAACTGTGGGGTGCAGTGTAATGTAAAGGGGTCCAGAGGTGCAGGGTGCTATGTAATGTAAAGGGGTCCAGAGGTGCAGGGTGCTGTGCAATGTAAAGGGGCCCAGAGGTGCAGGGTGCTGTGTAATGTAAAGGGGTCCAGAGGTGCAGGGTGCTATGTAATGTAAAGGGGTCCAGAGGTGCAGGGTGCTGTGCAATGTAAAGGGGCCCAGAGGTGCAGGGTGCTGTGTAATGTAAAGGGGCCCAGAGGTGCAGGGTGCTGTGTAATGTAAAGGGGCCCAGAGGTGCAGGGTGCTATGTAATTTAAAGGGGTCCAGGGTGCTGTGTAATATAAAGGGGTTCAGAGGTGCAAGGTGCTGTGTAATGTAAAGGGGTCCAGAGGTGCACGGTGCTGTGTAATGTAAAGGGGTCCAGAGGTACAAGGTGCTGGAACCCCACATCCCATCATTAACCGTCGTCGCCGCCTCACCGCCGCTCAGTGTTCCGTCTATCTAAAAGGCAGAACTTTGTTATAGTCCTCCTCCCCACACAGACTGTTTTAGTCCTGGTGGCAGTCTTTCAATAAACCTATTGGACAGATGTTGGTGTGAAGCAAATTTTTCTCACTCGGTCTACATGTTGACGGTTGTGAGCCGGAGCTAGCACCCAGCCCTTCCTTTTTTGGTGGATTATATTACTTACCTGGAGCAATGATCTGTCTCTTTTCTCCTGCTCTGTCTTCTGTCTGTGGCTGAGTGACAGGCTCAGTTGGGATATCTCCTGGCACTCGCGGGTGTCAGAGATCCGCAGTCAAATCTCAGTAATGTATGTTTTTTGAAACGGGTAAATTAATGGGTTTAGTTCCGCTTTACGATTTACTGCTGTTGCTTTGGGCTTCAGCAAAAAGGCAACCTCCAGCAAGAAGAATCAGGAGTAGGGATGAGCTTCGAGTCGAACTCATGTTCGACTCGAACATTGCCTGTTCGCCCGTTCTCCGAGCAGCGAACAATTTGGGGTGTTCGCAGCAAATTCGAAAAGTCTATGGAAGAAATCTAAAGTGCTAATTTTAAAGGCTTATATGCAAGTTATTGTCCTAAAAAGTGTTTGGGGACCTGGGTCCTGCCCCAGGGGACATGTATCAATGCAAAAAGAAGTTTTAAAAACTGCAGTTTTTTCGGGAGCAGTGATTTTAATAATGCTTAAAGTGAAACAATAAAAGTGAAATATTCCTTTAAATTTCGTACCTAGGGTGTGTGTATAGTATGCCTGTAAAGTGGCGCTTGTTTCCCGTGCTGAGAACTGTCCCTGCACAAAGTGTTATTTCTGAAGGAAAAAAAGGTAATTTAAAACTCACTCGCGGCTATAATGAATTGTCGGCTCCCGGCAATACATAGAAAAGTCATTGGTAAAAAAACTAAATGTGTGGGGGTCCCCCCAAATTCAATTACCAGGCCCGGTATGGATATTAAGGGGAACCCTGCTGCAAATTTTAAAAAAAAATGCGTGGAGTTCCCCCAAATATCCATACCAGGCCCTTCAGGTCTGGTATGGATTTTAGGGGGAACTCCACCCCAAATAAAAAAAAAATGGCATGGAGTTCCCCCAAAAATCCATACCAGACCCTTTATCCGAGCACGCAACCTGGCAGGCCACAGGAAAAGAGGGGGGGGCGAGAGAGCGCCCCCTCCTGAACCGTACCAGGCCACATGCCCTCGACATGGGAAGGATGTCCCCATGTTGATGGGGACAAGGGCCTCATCCCCACAACCCTTGCCCGGTGGTTGTGGGGGTCTGCGGGCGGGGGGGGTTATGGGAATCTGGAAGACCCCTTTAACAAAGTAGACCCCCATATCCCGGCCCCCCCCTATGTGAATTGGTAAGGCCTACCATTTCACGAAGTAAGTGTAAAAAATGTAAAAAAAACACACAGACACCTTGGAAAAGTCCTTTATTAAAAATAAAAAAAAACATTCCAGCGATGAAATCCAGTGTCCCGCGGCGATCCGATGTCCAGCGCTGTCCACACGAAATGTCAATGGCTGAGCCTGAGCGGACCTGATGGGGAACTTCCTCCGCAGTGTATTAAATGAATAGACCCGCCCCTTCTAAAGTTCCCCATCAGGTCCGCTCAACCAATGAAGTAGGTGTAAGGCTGAGGACCTGATGCGGAACGTGAGAAGGGGCGGGTCTATTCATTTATTATACTGCGGAGGCAGTTCCCCATCAGGTCCGCTCAGCCAATGACATAGGCGAGGGTCTGACATACGAGGGGGCGGACCTGATGGGGAACTTCCTCCACTGTGTAATAAATGAATAGACCCGCCCCTTCTCACGTTCCGCATCACGTTTTTTTATTTTTATTTTTAATAAAGGACTTTTCCAAGGTTTCTGTGTGTTGTTTTTTATTATTTTTTTACACTTTCTTCGTGAAATGGTAGGGGTACAATGTACCCCTTACCATTTCACATAGGGGACCCCCCCTTTGTTAAAGGGGTCTTCCAGATTCCTATAAGCCCCCCGCCCGCAGACCCCCACAACCACCTGGCAAGGGTTGTGGGGATGAGGCCCTTGTCCCCATCAACATGGGGATATCCTCCCCATGTTGAGGGCATGTGACCTCGTATGGTTCAGGAGGGGGGGCGCTCTCTCGTCCCCCCCCCTATTTTCCTGCGGCCTGCCAGGTTGCGTGCTCGGATAAAGGGTCTGGCATGGATTTTGGGGGGAACTCCACGCCATTTTTTTTTTAAATTTGGGATGGAGTTCCCCTTAAAATCCATACCAGTCCTGAAGGGCCTGGTATGGATATTTGGGGGAACTCCACGCATTTTTTTTTTTAAATTTGCGGCAGGGTTCCCCTTAATATCCATACCAGACCTGAAGGGCCTGGTAATTGAATTTGGGGGGACCCCCACGCTTTTTATTTTTTTATTATATCAATGACTTTTCTATGTATTGCCGGGAGCCGACAATTCAGTATAGCCGCGAGTGAGTTTTAAATTACTTTTTTTCCTTCAGAAATGACACTTTGTGCAGGGACAGTTCTAAGCACGGGAAACATGCGCGACTTTACATGCATATCATACACACCCCTCAGGTACGAAATTTAAAGGAATATTTCACTTTTATTGTTTCACTTTAAGCATTATTAAAATCACTGCTCCCGAAAAAACTGCAGTTTTTAAAACTTTTTTTTGCATTGATACATGTCCCCTGGTGCAGGACCTGGGTCCCCAAACCCTTTTTAGGACAATAACTTGCATATAAGCCTTTATAATTAGCACTTTAGATTTCGAACGTTCGAGTCCATTGTATTTAATAGGGTTCTAAAGTTCACGCGAACATTCTGTCTGTTCGCAGGTTCTGGTGCGAACCGAACAGGGGGGTGTTCGGCTCATCCCTAATCAGGAGCAATGCTGGAGGTAATTTACAGCACACACTGATTTTTGGAGCAGAATTACTAACGTAATTATAGTAGGCCCAATCGGGCCTTTAGGGACTAACTTCCCCTCTGAGGAATTACTGCCCTGGCTCTGTAGAGCACCCTGCCAGAAAGTTCACCGGAGATCGCTGCCCACAGGATCCCGCACTGACTGGCAGCATTCCAGGCTGTCCTCGGTCTGGCATATTCGTTCTGGGTACTGGCCATAGCAACCGATCTGGATAAAGCCAATTCACATGACGGTGGCAGCATAACCCAGTAGTTATGAATAAGTCCCTGTGTCTTGCAAGGAATGATTGCGAAATGTATTTACCTCTTTTTATGGTCAATACAGCTGGGAAGCCATATTTTTCCTGCACCCTGCTAGGCAGTGTTGCAGTTGGTAGAAGGGATTGAGTAGGGCTTTTCCTGATCATTTTCCTAAGCTTCTGGGCTGATTGCCAATGTGCTGACAATCTAAAGTGGTGTGAGTAGAGCTAGACTTTGTTTTTTTACTGATAGAACCATCCCTGGTGCAAGCATCTGAGCAACTACTGTAGCAGCAAGGGTGACAACGCTGCAGTGATTTCACTGTAGATGGAAGATCCTTGTCACCATGTAGCAGAAGGCAGAAATATTTTTTTCATTTTGCGAAATCAACTACCTCTAAAAGTGTGTAGTCAGTGTATCTGCATAATTGATATAGGAGTTCCTGTACCCCCGCAGGGGGTAGTAGATGAGGCAGACCTCAGTAGGTAGCGCAGACAGCATTGTCTCCTGTACCTGGATAAACCTAAATACTTCGGGGGCCCACCCTTAGATGCATTCAAAGTACTATATAATATCCCTATGCCAGACATCCCAAATCTCCCACAAGTCGCGGGACTGTAGACACCCACGAGCACCGGGCGATCTCCCGACTCTGTCCACACCCCCCCCCCTCCTGGCCACAGAAGACAGAGCAGCCTGAGTGGCCAAAAGGAGGGCTGCTCTGTGGGGCAGCCGGGGAGTGCTGCGCTGGTAGGCTGCAATGGTGGGCACCAATGGACACTGATGGGCTGCATTTCATTGGGGGGGGCCGCACAAAGTGCCACCTCCCTAAAATTATTTTTTGCAGGTTGAGATGTCTGCTATGCTGGCAATAAAGGGTCAGACCTTTTACAGACTTAAGCCCCATACACACAGTCGGACTTCCATCAGACTTTTCCGTGGATTTTTGTCCGAACAGAGTTGGCCGGGCACACCCATAGCATACACACCACAGGACTTTTCTGCAAACTTTCCCAAAACTTTTTGCAACATCACGTATTTTTTCTGCTCTTTACCGCCACCCTTTGGTCAACTTCTGCTATTGTTGGTTGATTTTAACAATAGTTTTGTCCATCGGACAAAAGTCCTATGGTTTTCTGTACACACGGTCGGACTTTGCTCCATCGGACTTTTGTTGGGCAAAAGTTTGTCCGTTTGCAGACCCAACTTTTGTCCGATGAAAACAAAAAAAAAAAGTTTGTCCGCTGGAGCGTACACACGGTCGGATTGTTGGTCCAACTTGCTCATAATGAAGTTTGTTGGCCAAAAGTCCGACCGTGTGTACGGGGCTTAACTCCTGTGATAAACACAGAGGGGTTGATTCCTGTAAGTCTCAGTACAAGGTTAGACGACGCATAGAACTGCTGAGACAGATAATCCTGGATGGGCTGTGCAGCTTCCTGGACACTGGGATCTGCTCTTCCCGCAACTATTGTCTGTGTGGTCTAGACACAACCTTCTGAGGACCCATGCTGTGCCTATGAATGACCTCTGCCCGCCGTACCTCCTCAGCTGCGGCCACTGTTGGCTGGTGATTCCCTTAAACCTTGCTGTGACTACTACAGTCCACCCTTGCTGGGTGCTCATATTTCTACCTTAGGGACAGTTTCCCTTGTGCTGTGTCATCTCCTGTCCCACAGACTATCAACCCCTGCCTCTTGCCATGCCTATTGTTGCCCTGAACCATTTCCCTCTTGATGTGCCTCTCCATGGACAATTAATCTTTGCTTTGTCAAACCCTGCTCTGCCCAGATCTCTGCATTGTCTTCTGGTCACCCTGTGGACTATTTCCCCCTTTGCTGTCCTATATGGGCATCTTAAGGATCATGAGGATTTGGCTTCTCCTCGATAGCAAATGTATGCCACTGGTGTGGTCAACTGAAATTGGATGATTGGAGGTCCAGCATTGCAAATATAACCACATCACCTGATGTTCCAAAATGTTTGTTCAGATGAGAGTCTTCTGACATCCAAGTCCCCTGTACCCACAGGGGCCCAAGACTCCTTCCCAACAAGCTGGCATCCATTGCGAGGAAAGGCCATCCGACTCAGTAAGAGCTGTGGAACAGACTCCCTCCAGAGGTGGTGCTGGTCAGCTCTGTAGATTGCTTTAAGAAAGGCCTGGCTTCTTTCTTAAATGTACATAATATAACTGGGTACTGACATTTATAGGTAAAGTTGATCCGGGGAATATCCGATTGCCTCTCGGGTGATCAGGAAGGAATTTTTTTTTTTTTCCTGCTGTAGCAAATTAAAGCATGCTTTGCTGGGGTTTTTCACCTTCTTCTGGATCAACTGCTGTAGCAAATTGGATCATGCTTTGCTGCGGTTTTTTGCCTTCCTTTGGATCAACTGTGGGTATAGGATTGTATTTTTTTTTTCCCCTCGGTTGAACTTGGACTTGTGTATATTTACCACCTATGCAACTATGACTCCAAAGCTACATTCCTGAGTCACAAAGCCACAAGACAACATTCTGTCAAGGACTGAACTATTTTACCCTGGCTGTCCCATATTGCGATCCTGAGGATCATTCCCCCTTGCTGTGCCATCTGGTCACCCTGTGGACGGTTTCCCCTTTGCTGTCCCATATTGCCACCCTGAGGATTGTTCTCCCTGGCTGTACCTTCTGGTCACCCTATGAACCATTTCCCTGTCGCTGTGACCCATTGCCATTCCATAGACTCTTTATCAGTGCTGTGATACATTGTTGCTCCTGGGGCTATTTCTCTGTGTTGTGTCCTACTGCCACCCTCCCTGTACATCCTAGTTCCCCAATAAATGCCTGCACATGGGGATCCATGTGTGCTCTCTGCACTCTTAGTTCATCACACACCCTGTCAAAGGAAGTGTGTATCCAATGGTACTACTGGCTGCAACAACAGGAATTTACAAAATGTTCCAGATGATACTACAAAAAAGGGGAAGGAGAGGGTCTGCTCTTAGTGGCTGTTAGGTAGTCCTGTATACCTCTTCTATCCCTTGGAGCCTAGGCCGGACCAATGGGTGTATGGATGCGCTCTATAACCGGTTAGGTAATTAAGACACACACAGATGGTGAATCAAAAATTACCATGGTGTATTGATAGCTCTGCATAGTTATAGTCCTACAACAGGGAGTCTCCTCCCACAGTCACAAACACAAGTTTAACATAAGATATTGCAAATAGGAATACACTGTAACTGTAAGTTTTATCAATAGCCTTACAATATATTCTGCCTAGTTACAAAGGGCTAAAAAGGTCATGTCCTAAGTTCTGACCACTGAAGCTGGGCGTCGAGCCAGATCTTGAAGTCTGTGAAAAAGTAGCTTGACCACTAGTCTTATATCCTGTCATTCTTAACAAGTTCTACAAAAATAGCTAATATGAGATGTAAGTGTGAACATCAGAGTCTTACATTATCGGACTTAATATCTTACTGGAAAAATACAGATACAAGTCAATGTACTTATATATTGACTTGGTATTGCTAAAACCTTATGAAAGCTGAAATGTAATAAAGATCAATAAAGACCCCCAATAATCTTACAGTGGCACTCATCTCATATACTATGTGATTTTATAGTTTGACTAAAGTCCTACTTAAAAAACATTTTTATGCCTCAACAGCTCGAACATGATTAATAATGGAAGAAATAAAATACACAGATCTTTAAGTTGGGAAGGGAAGGAGCTTTATTAAAAAGAACTAAACGCTATAAAAGTGACGGTAGACAATATGTACAAATAAAGGCGAACGCTCAGCGCAATCCACTTTGTGAGCTTCCTGCACTTGGGTGCTCAGGACTGTGTCGGCTCTAGAAAAGAAAAAATAAATAAATAATTAACAATAAAGAATAATTATATGTAAACTCAACATTTCATATTCCCGATGTGTACCTGCTGTACCATGTACTTGTATGAAAAAGTACCCTATTCTCTGTCTCTCAATGGGGGGGGACCTGACAGGGGTTATAACTAGAGGTCGACCGATATGGGTTTTTCTCTGGCCGATGCCGATATTTAGAAATTGGGGCGGCCGATGGCCGATTTTTGTGGCCGATATTTTAGGCCGATTTAAAAAAAAAAAAAAATCACCCACTCCACTCCTTGCTTACTCCTGTCACTCTAGCACACACTTGATGTCCTCAGTACAGATAGCACTGGTTTGGAACTGACAGATGGCACTGGTTGGCATTGGCAGGTGGCACTGGTTTGGAACTGACAGATGGCACTATTGGCACTGGCAGGTGGCACTGGTTTGGAACTGTCAGATGGCACTAGTTTGGGACAGATGGCACTGATTGGCAGTGGCACTGGCAATTGGAACTGGCTGGCAGGGGCGGGTGGCACTGGCTGGCAGGGGCGGGTGGCACTGGCTGGTGGAACTAAGTGGCAGGTGGCACTGATTTGCGGTGGCACTGACAGATGGCACTGATTGGCGGTGACACTGGCAGGTTTCACACCAAGCCGAGTGTAACTGTAACCAGTGCTGGGACAAGGTCATCCAGCGCCCAGGGCAAAGTGCGCCCCCTCGGGTTCGGACTTGGGCCCCTTTCACACAGGCTTTCCGATCAGGTCTGTCTGTCAGTTTTTCAGGCGGACCTGATCGGAACCTCCATTCACTCCTATGGAGCGGCGGATGTCAGCTGTGACATGTCCGCTGACACCCGATCCTGTCAGTGAAATCCAGACAGATAGAAAGCCTATCGATCCGTTTTCATCCGATCTCCCCATAGAGGAGAGCGGGTCTCTGACAGGTCCATCTCAGCACAGTGAGCGGAGACGGACCTGTCATTCGCCTGCTCAGCGGGGATCAGAGGAACGATCCCCCATTGAGTAATGTTTGTGACATGCACTATAATAGTACTTAAAGTGTTGCGCTGCAGCAACCTGAGAGTAATGGGTGCACACATATGGGGTAGTGGTCAGTGGTGCCAATTTGGAAATGTGGAAAGGAAGTCCAAGACCCTTTTCTAAAAATGTCCTGTACCAAACCACATGTGTGATGAGAGGGGGTGCCTTTAACAATCAATGGCACTACTGTGTATCTACTAAAGGACAGTGCGCTTCTGTGTTTGTCAAGAAAACCACAATTTTGTGCGTGATCCTGACTGCGCGTGAACCTAGCCGTATAGCGGTTTCACACTGGTGCGCTTTGGTTTGACCACAGTGCGATTGTATGTGTGATTTACTTGCAGTT
This sequence comes from Rana muscosa, assembly GCA_029206835.1. Classification (NCBI taxonomy): domain Eukaryota; kingdom Metazoa; phylum Chordata; class Amphibia; order Anura; family Ranidae; genus Rana; species Rana muscosa. The sequence continues at coordinate 367,637,754 of CM055123.1, read as the reverse complement.
GTAGGTGTGCTCCTGATGAATTCTAGTGGACTGTGTGTTTTCTGATTGTGCAAAGATGCAGCACGCAAGACTGTAATTTGCTTTCGTGAAAACAGACAGTCTAATAGAATTGAATGGGAGCGCACCTAAAAAACTCTGGGTAAACTGCATATACAAATCGCACTGTGGCTAGACCACAGCACGCCAGTGTGAACCTACTATTAGCCCCCGTTCACATTGACTGTGGCTTTGAAATTGTGCGACTTAACCTGAAATCGCACAATTTCAGAGCTGCATCTCAGTGCGACTTTGGGTTGTGACTTTGAAGACATCTGTGTGGTTATTGAAGTCACACCCTAAATCGCAAAAGTAGTGCATGTACTACTTTTTCAAATTTATGCGGCAACTCAAAGTCAGTGTCGCATTGATTTGAACAGTGCCTTGCCGGCAATAGGATGTGACTTGTCAAATTGCTACAATGTGAGGGGGGGGGGGGGGGTTAAGATATTATAAAAGAGAGAATGGTGAGGAGGTTGGGGTGGTAAATGTAAGTGCTAATGTCTTTATTAGTGACAGAATGCAGGGAATGTGCTAGGCTGCATGGTGGGGACAGGACAACTATGAGAGCTAAAAGCAAACTGGGATGGAAAGGGTGTAAGATCTGTGTGTGTGGAACGCTGAGCTGAGACAGGACAGGAGGCAGCATGATATGTGCAGTGAAGATTTATGGAGAGGACAGCAGATAAGATAGGGAAAAATTAACTAGGCATGGGAGCAAGGAGGATCGGTGCTGACTTACTGTGTGATCATGCAGCAAGGCAGAGAGATAAGTGCAGACGGGAGGAGCTGCCTGGACTGACCATAAAGTAACAAGGAAGTGAAGTGATCTGCTACACCGCCCCGCCCCCTCCCCCCTACTCCCGACATCAAGCTGACAGCTTCTCTCTCCCTCCTCTCTGTTCAGACACTCAGCGCGGCACTTGATGCTGCCAGAGCTGCTGAGTGTGGAGAAGGAAGGACAGGAGGGATGGCCAGTGTAAAATATCGGCCTAATTTTGATAATAATCGGCCCGATGCAGATTTATCAAAAATGGCCAAATATCGGCCGATATATCGGCCAGCCGATATATCGGTCGACCTCTAGTTATAACCCACTCCTACTCTGTCCAAAATGAAAGCCCTTAGTTACACTTTCAGCTTTTCAGGCTGACTGATGTCCAAAATTATTCAATCCACTTTCTCTGAGCCCAGGCATCTGTTTGCTCACATGCTGACCAGGAGCATACTAATAGAAGGCAAAAGCAGAATGACAAAGTAGATCCTTGTGCTGCTTCTTCCACTCCCACTCTGAGCTCTGCAAGAATCCTTTGAAACCAAGTCAACATAGGATTTGTTTTTGCTGTAAAAATTTTATTGGGGACACAAAGTCATAGTATATTATGGTCGATTTGGACACTGGGAAATCTATCTATATAGTAGGCCAGTCCAGCATTGGCTCTCTCCAGCACACCAACTGTTTCCAGCAGTTGCCTGCTCAGGCAAGTTGGAGGGACACAACCCGGACATCACCTGCAGCTAAACCTGTCTCCACCATGAAGAGCTCTAGTGAAGACAAAACAGTGCCTTAGACTGCGTCCCTGCCCTTCTAAAGGCTTACTTCCACAGTTGTGCGGGCACCCTGGGTTCCCTCCATCACTGCCTTCAAGTATTCAGGCCATCCCAAACTCCTCATAGTCACTTGCGTCTCCCCCATGGCCAAAGCAACTGCCTAGCCTCAGCTGCTGCTACCAACTCCTGGTTGTCCAGTTTCCCTAATCCATGCTGGAATGGCATGCGAATATGAGACCAGATGGCAGCCTTGCAAATCTATGAAGGAGTAGCTTGATGCCAAAGAGCCCAAGAGGAACTTCTAGCTCTAAAAAAAAGAAGTGTCCCTTAACATGTTAGGGTGGCACCTGATCCTTGAGACTGAATAATGGTCTGAGCTACTGAGAAATGGTAGAATGAAAAGCTGATAAACAGGGACCATCAGGAATAACCAGGAGAGGCGGTCTTCCTGAAGGAAGCTGTCGCCAGGATCTCTGGACAAGATTGCAAAAGCAGAGACTTGATCCTTAATGGTGCCTGTGGCCAATTGCTTGTCCAGATCCATTTGTAAAAAGGCATGGATTTGTCCCATGGAGGACATCCTAGGGTGTAAGCCTCTCACCAAAGTATACTTTCCACCTACAGTAATAAATCTTGCAAGAAGCAGTCCTTCTAGTTTCCAACATCAGGGATGTCTGTCCCTCAGATTATGGATAGTATGTACGTACGTACGTACATACATACATACATACGAAATTGTGTTGCTAATAAAGAATAACAAAAAAATATATATTTTTTTTAAAGTGCTCAATATCTGACAACCCATAAAAAAATCATATATCAAAGTCCATGAATGCAAATCTGCTCTGTGCTCATCAATAAACCAATTACAATGCCTTTAAACCAGCAACAGTGAAGCAGCATAGCAAATCATAATATCTGGAAGAGCCCACAGAGCATCCGCCAGGAGTCCCATCAGGTTAAAGAACCTCATCCGCCAGGCAGACAAGGAAGGAGTTTCATGGGAAGGAAAGGCATAGATCAGGGATATGCAATTAGCGGACCTCCAGCCGTTGCAAAACTACAAGTCCCATCATGCCTCTGGGTGTCATGCTTGTGGCTGTGGCTTGTGAGTCTTGCTATGCCCTCATGGTTCTTTGTTCTGCAACAGCTGGAGGTCCGCTAATTGCATATCCCTGGCGTAGATCATTGTTTACTGATCCAATGGAGCCACCAAAGCATTCACTGCTTCCACTTGAGGATCCCTGCATCTAAAAACAAAACTGTTGCTATTGAACCTGGAGGTTCACATCTAGCATCCCCCACCTGTGACACAGGTTCTTGAATACTATCCCTTTGGCCACCACGAGACTTGGTTCCTCCCCGATACTGAATGTATGCCATTGTTCTGGTGTGGTCAACTGAATTTAGATTAGATAACCCTCCAGCTTGGAGGTCCAGCATTGCAAACGTAACCACATCACCCAATGTTCCAAAATGTTGACCGGGAGATAAGACTCTGTCATACAAGTAACAGGCACCTACAGGGTGCCCAAGACTCCTTCCCAAGCCAAAAAGCTGATCTTCCAGAAGTCAGGAGGAAGGCCGATTCCAAAAAGCTAGATTCCCGAGTCACCAAGGCACAAGACAATATTCTGTTGTGGTTCAAGGGCTAGTCTGTCTTGTCCCATGACAACAGAATGTTGTCCTTTACGGGTCTGGGAGGTAAAAAAAAGTAGTTGTAAAAGTATTTTTTGTTTTTAAAATTAACAAACATCATACTTGCCTCCTCTGTACAAGGGTTTTGCACAGAGCAGCCCTGATCCTCCTCCTCTGGGGTCCCTCAGCAGAGCTACTGGCCCCTCTTTTTAAATGCCCCCACAGAGAGCCGCATTCCATGGGGGCACGGTCCCAAGTCCTGCTGCTGCGTCCATTGACACAGACAGGACTCTGCCCCACCCCCAGTGTCACTGGATTCGGCTGGCTCCCGCTAAGGTCAATCTATCCAATGAGAATTAGAAACAGCGGCTGGAGCTGCTGTGCTCATCTGTCGCTGGAATGATCGGGTTCAGGCAAGTAAAAGGGGAGCTCTGGGGGGCTGCTGCACTACAGAAGGTTTTTCACCTTAATGCAAAAAAGCATTAAGTTCAAAAACCCAGAGTATTTACAACCCCATTGGAGGTCAGGAGAAAAACTGAGCCTGGGATTGCCTCGGAGGGGGCTATCATGCAGAAGCAAAGAGTCAGGTACGAGTCTGGAAGCAAAGTATCTTCTGAGGCAGAAAAACTTTGGCTTGGGCTGTTTCTAGCACTACACCTAAATATTGCAAGTCTGTTCCAGTGCTAAATTTCTGAAGGGTCGGGATACATCCAAACCTAGAGAAGGTCAGGGCTGCACTGCCTGCCAAATCCGGAACTTTCCCTCGCTATGAAGTGGTCTAGACCTCTTAGCTCCACAATTGGAATATTCTGAGCCACAATAAGGCTAGTACTGGTGGCCACCACTTTTGCTGAACAGCCATGGGGAACAGGGGCTCTAGAAAGGGCCTCCAGTTGCTCATCGGTGGGGTCCTTAAAAACAGGTGCATCTTACATTGGGATGGTGGACACTATAAGATGGGATACTGCTTTAGCCAGAGCGGGCAGCCTATTTTTTTTTTTTTTTAACAAAGTCTTCCCCAAACGGGTACATGACTAATAGGCGCTTGGAAGGTACAAACATCTTGTCAGGGTGTTGCCAGTCTCCATTAAGGAAGATGGAAACATTAGGTGCAGCAGAAGAGTCTTAGGAGCTCTAAAGAATTATAGACTAGGGGCAGCATTTGGTGAGGCTAAAGGACGATTCTCACGTTTCAAAGTAGAGTGAAACTTAACAGCACTAAGCTGGCCAAAACAACATGGTAGGCTCCCGATGATCATCTCAAAATTCCTACCCCAAAAAAGTGAGACTGTAAAGACAAGGCATACTTTGAAGCAATGCCACAACTCTGGACCTGGAAAGCACTTGATGTCTGTAAAAGTGCCACAAGTCAAACACTGTGCCCGAAGGCAACGTCCAGGTAAGGCACAAAGTCAAACAGAGCAAAGGCCGACCCAGGATCTGCAATGTAGAAACCAGCTCAAGCAGTGATGTGTCACTGAATCTTAATTGGGGGGAAAAAAAAAAAAAGGGGGGGGGGGATGTATGCAACAAAAATATATCGAAGTGGGGTGGTTTTACAAAAAAATTAAATGCGACATAACATGTAAAAACTTGTATGACCGCAGATATATTATTTTAAATTCAGTGGTATTATAGATACAGTATTCAGTACTAGGCATATGGTCAAAAAAACGGCAGAAGCAACACCAAGATGCCAAAAAAACATTTGGATGTCCTTGCAGCTATAGATATGGACAAACGGTCACCTTACAAAGCCTCCAAAAAAGGTAATCTCTAAATGTATTAGCTACAAACTCAGAGTAAAAGGCCTATACACACTATCCACCAACTATTGCCATTATGTCAAAAAAGTCAGAGGAATATATTCTCTCTCCAAAAATCCAATATATTAGTTGCTCATATAAAATGGTGTATGTTGGTGGTAAAGATCCAGAAAACTGTTGTGTGGCATCTTCTCCCAACAGCCATGAGGTGATTGGACTTGTTGCGATCAAACTGATGCGTTAGAGCAGTGGTCATCAACTCCTGTCCTCAGGGCCCACTAACAGGCCAGGTTTGCAAGATAACTGAAATACATCACAGGCGATATCATTTGCTGCTCAGTGATTGCAGTATTCTAGTCTGCATCTCCCCATGGTAATACATAAAATCTGGCCTGTTAGTGGGTCCTGAGGACAGGTGTTGAGAACCACTGCGCTAGTGTCAAAAATCCTATCTCCAACCCAGTCATCAAAACAGACGGGTCCATATAACCCAAGGTCACTTCAGAAGACGGAACCTCTCCTCCCAGCATGTGAGGTGCTGCCTCCAGGAGTTGATTGTTCAAGAGATTTGAATCCAACCCACATCCTTATCTTAATAAAATAAGCATGAGATACAAATAGGGCGATTCATACCGAGCCGGTTCTAAACAAGACAAATTGCTGGACCTTGACCATGCTCCCGCCAGCAGGATAAAATATTGCCAAAAATGGTAAAAGTATATTTCAGATTTTTCGCCCCATTTCATAGTGGAGAGACAAATTCTCTGTCCCTTTTGTACATATTTCAATACACTGCTCACCTTTGGGATAATAAATCATGAAAAATAATAAGTGGCTTCTGTGTACCAAGCTAAGGCGCATGCCCAAAGAGATGGTTGCATTGTTTAACCAGTGCCAGAGTGTAAGGTAGCAGCTCTGTTAGACAGAGATCTGTGTGTACGTGCGCGCGTGTGTATGGCTGCTTAGCAGACAAACCTTCTAGGGCGTGGGTGCTCAACCTGTGTGCCTCATGGGAGATAGAGAAGGGAAGTTACCGCTCAAGGTAGAGGATGTAAATGATGAACCTATTCACTGGATCTGAAGCCACAGGTGCTGGCAATGCAAAATAAAAAAAAAGGGGAAACGTCTTGACAGTCGCATGATTAAGCACCGAGTTTTGGTGCGAAACGCGTCAGCTAGTATCCTTTTTGCTGTGACATGTATGCTGTGATTTTATTCTTACAATAAAAAGCAATATTTTTGAAGTACGGCTGTCCAGACATTTCCACTTTATTTGGCAATGCCTCATGGGACTTGTAGTTCCGCAACAGCTGGAGGGCCACAGGTTGAGCACCCATGTTCTAGGTGCTGGCAAGCTATTGCAAGTTGTGTCTGGTGTGCATGGGCACTGGGAAATGTGATTAACACAGATTTTAGCTTGAGGAATCCCAGCAGTGTGTACCAATTGCTAGACTGCACCCGAACTCTTACAGTACACCAGATTGCATATAAGATTTGTATCTGCCAGCGAGATTTGTGTAAAATCTTCCACCAGTGGTAGCTTGGGGTATTGCAGGCTGAGACAAGTATATAACAGCTGGCAATACCTTTCCAAGGCAAATTCTGCACTCATTCCCTTCTACACCCAACAAGGTCCTCACCTCAAGCTGCTTGCCACAAGCTTAACTAGAGTAGCCGTGGCAGTTTTACAGCCATGACCTGTGTCAGGACTGGAAACGTGGGGTTCTTGTGACATTCTGCCAGCGAGTGGATTTTTTGAGGAAGCACACTGGGCAGCAATACTATGTTGCGTCGGCTGGCCTTCCTGTACCCTAGGTACACTTATTCATGGCAAAGTATCAATGGCACAGACTTATATAATTGTGCTTTTTCCCCCCCATTTGCCTAGAGTCCAGATTTAATAATGAGGCATTGCTCAGTCACCTTCTTTTTCTTTTTGTCTTTCTTCTTCCGCCTTCTTTCTGGATCGTCTTCTCTCTGTTTCTTCTTCTTTTTTCTGTGATCAGAGTCTGACGGTGTTTCTATGACATGGAGAGAGAGAGAGAGAACCTGTCAGTGACATGATTTGTGCAGTCCTGTGGATCCAATAATCCATGCTCTATACTGACCTGGTGGAGCTGGCTCTTGTGTTCTGCTCTGTTTGTGCTTTTTGTTTTTCTTTTTTGGCGGTTGTATGTGCATTAGGCGACATTGCTCTGGAAGCTAAAAATGAAAAACCAATGAATAAGTCTAATAGAATGGAAAGAGGTTTAAAGTATTTCCCTTGCCGCAGTAATATGCAGCCCCAACATTGGAAAGCCTATAAAATACTGCACCCCAGCCCATCCCACAATTCTATTTCAGCTCACATAAAGCAGGGGTTGGTAACCGGTGCAGCACGTCATATGACATCCACCCAGGATGGGAGAGCTCCGGCTCGGCCATCATTTTACAATAGGCTGGGCAGGAAGCAGTTAAACAAAATAGCAATTTATAAGAACTACCCGAGCTTTCGCTTAGATCATACAAAAGCAGACTAAAGCCCCGTACACACGGTCAGACTTTTGGCCAACAAACTTCATTTTGAGCAAGTTGGACCAACAATCCGACCGTGTGTACGCTCCATCGGACAAACTTTTTTTGTTTTCATCGGACAAATGTTGGGTCTGCAAACGGACAAACTTTTGCCCAACAAAAGTCAGATGGAGCAAAGTCCGACCGTGTGTACAGAAAAACCATCGGACTTTAGTCCGATGGACAAAACAACCAATGTTAAAATCAACCAACAATAGCAGAAGTTGACCAAAGGGTGGCAGTAAAGAGCAGAAAAAACACGTGAAGTTTTAAGAAAGTTTGCAGAAAAGTCCTGTGGTGTGTATGCTATGGGTGCTCCAAACCAACTCCGTTCGGACAAAAAAAAAAACACGGAAAAGTCTGATGGAAGTCCGACCGTGTGTACGGGGCTTTATACTTGCTACAGCAAACAAAGTAAATTAATAAAAAAAGCCTCACAAACCTTCAGCAGCTGCAGAGACCCTATTGCCAAATCGTGAGCCAATGTTCTTATTTGCCTATCACGATGATGGCCTTAGTGGCCAATAGAAATGTGGAATCGTTTTCCATACTTCTTGTTGCCATCCCTTGTGGCGTAGACAGAGCAAAACCAACATTCTGATCCCCACTGTGAATGGTGTAGTGGCCCAGCACCCCTCCCGCACCTGGGAGCAATACCTCACCCCACCCCTCACGTCCCCATTCAGAAATCAAAACACTTTTCTATTCCGACTCTGGTCCTCCACTGTATTTGGTCCTACCTATTATCTCCTTTTATATCACTACTCAAGATATTACATCTCGATATAGCCTTAGATATTCCACTTAAAGAAAATCTGAAGCCTGGTACACACTAGGAGTATTTTTCTGTTCAACCCTACAGGTAGAACGAAAAAAACAAAAAAAAAAAAAAAACAAAACACTGTCAGGTCTGGTCAGAGCTGCTGTACTAAACGATCTGACTTTCGTACAGCAATCCCCCCCACTGAGCTGTTGTGTTCTGACAGGGGGATGCCCCCTCCCCCCCCTCCCAGAACATGCCGATCAGCATTTTCAGCCATTGGCTGAGAGCCCCGATTAGGAGCCAGGCGGCTGCGGGTGGTCCATTGTTGTTAGGGAATCTATTGTTGCTGGGGGGATTTTGTTGCGGGTGGTCCATTGTTAGGGAATCTATTGTTGCTGGGGGGGGGGGGGGATTTTGTTGTGGTAGGTCCATTGTTATTATGGAATCTATTGAGCTGGGGGGGGGGGGGATTTTGTTGTGGGTGGCCCATTGTTAGGGGATCTATTGTTGCTGGGGGGGGGGCTTATATTTTACTGCTTTTCTTGTTATTACCAAATTCCATTAAAATTACCTAGCACCACGAAATTTTACTGGTTTCTGTATTCTCTTAAGGGGCAGTGCTGGGGGGAGGAAAAGGGAGACTCGCAAAGGGGGAGTTCCTGCACCTATTCTGAGAAAAAAGTCCTGGTTATCACCCTAGGGCAGGGAGTGCTTATTGGCAAAAATAAATAAAAAAAGAAGGAGCTTAAAACAATGCAGCGACCACGTCTAAGGGCTGGTCAGCTGCATTTTATTACATTTTTGTTTTTGGGATTAGATACATTTTAATACAACAATTCCTGCAGAGCTTCCCACATCCAACCTTCAAAACCCAATTTATTTTTGCCTAAGAAATGTGCAGGAGAGAGAGGGGAGGGATTGAGCCAGCACTACCATGAAATCAGGCAGGGTCATGAAGGCTACAAGTATGTGCAAGCCCTTGTAATGAGCCTGGAAGTACATAGAAGTACACACAAGTCTTACCGGGCCAGCGTGAAGTCTGAATCCAGTCAGTAAGGCTCCAGTTAAAGGTGTGAAGGAGTTTCCACATATTGGAGGCTTTTCAATTAGAGAGCGAAGACTGCTATTGTCCTGAGCACCGGGAGTGTCTATCATACCTAACAAAGACGTGGAACACATTAGGAGGTCTATTGCACCCACTCATTTAAAGAATTCCAAATACACTTCCCATGAAGGATGCACTTGTCATGTACTGTAGATCCATGGATGCTATACAGTCACCCAGAGAAAACCTCATTTACATTCGATCTGCAAAGTTGATTGGGGAAAGGGGGCGGAGCCTAAAATTGGGCCTTAAAATTTATCAAATTCAGCATATTTTAACATTTTTTAGGACGTCAAGTGTCGTCTTTTTTTTAAAAGTGGTTGTAAACCCTTCTACATACCCAGTGAAGTGACTGCCTTCAGGTGATATACAGATCCTCCTACATACGTTGTACCTGTTTATATGCAGTCTTCTCTACATCCATTCAAAGCGCTGAATTTATAAGCTTGTCTGAGAATTCAGAAAAAAAAAGGAGTTGGAGAGCTGAAGTTACTCTGCAGAGCTCAGCGAGAAGAAATCTGATTGGAGGGAAGGGACACCCCCCCCTCCACACAGCACACAGGAGCCCAGCTAAGGCTGCCAATCACCAGGAGGTCCCTCCCCAGTCACCATTTTTCTCTTGGTGTCAGGAAAACTGGTCAGAAATGGCTCATGGATTGGGACAAGTGCACACTATAGAGGGATATGCTTTATCCATATTTCTGGTCTGAGATTTATAACCACTTTAAAGGATTTGTAAACAGTCCATTTTTTTTATTTTTTTTTTATATAAAAACAAACATGCCAATACTTACCTGCTCTGTGCAATTCTTTTGCACAGGGCAGCCCCAATCCTCTTGTTCTAGGGTCCCCCACTGGCGCTCCAGGCCCCTCTTCTTGCCATGGGGGCACCTGTGTGGGCTTGCTCTAGAGTCCTGCTGCTGCATCCATTGTCAATGGCTCCCGCTGCTAGAAATCTGTTCAACAAGGACAGCGACAGCAGCTGCTGCACAAGGGAAGGGCAAAGGGAGGATTTTCACCTTAATGCATAGAAGGCATTAAAAGGTGAAAAACCTGGGGACTTTATAACCCCTTTAAATTATAAGACTTCACAGCCATGTAGTAATGTGATGCCGAAATGAGACATATTAGTTAGTTGAATATAAGGATGATGTCCAATTTAGTATTTTCCTCTCTCATATATCAGCACAGTGTTGCAGCTCTTTGGACACAGAAGTCAGTACTCTTCCCAGACTAGACTCTGGTGAATAGAAGAGATCTCTTACCATAGATCCAGGTCTGATCGGCTGTGAAATGCCAACAATCATCAAGCTCCCTGATCTGGACTGGGCTGAAGCTTGATTTGTTTTTTCTGGTTCAGTTTCCCTTTAATAGTCACAGGTGAAGAAGGTGATTACCTGTAATAATCATTCTAAGGCTCACCACACATGACAAGCGACATTCCATCAAATCTTTGTAATATGACGATCTACATAATCAAGCAGGCCAATGCACTACAAACCTTTTGTAGATTGTAATGTAGCTACCAATTCCGACAACTCAGAACCCCCCCCAACAGCTCATTTGTAATCACCAATGAATAATGGAAAGTCATTCTTCATTTATTGGCCTCTCACTTTGTTCTGCAAGAGAAGTCTGTGCTCTTTATTTATATTGTTACCCTTTAATATTATTATTATTATTATTATTACTACAATACATTTTTATTTTATTACCTGGAAGATCTGGAAGGAAATTACTGAGCTTTTCTTTGACTTTTTTACCGCAGAATTTACTGAACGCATGTTCTAAATTGTAATGCAATATAAGATTGACGCTGCCGGTGAGGTCAGAGAGTCCTAGAGGAAGAAAAAGGAAAAAAGTAAATATTTACCCATAGTCCGGTCATCAGAGGTCTCTCCTCCCCCCCCCCCATAGTCCGGTCATCAGAGGTCTCTCCTCCCCCCCCCCCCATAGTCCGGTCATCAGAGGTCTCTCCTCCCCCCCCCCATAGTCCGGTCATCAGAGGTCTCTCCTCCCCCCCCCCCATAGTCCGGTCATCAGAGGTCTCTCCTCCCCCCCCCCCATAGTCCGGTCATCAGAGGTCTCTCCTCCCCCCCCCCCCATAGTCCGGTCATCAGAGGTCTCTCCTCCCCCCCCCCATAGTCCGGTCATCAGAGGTCTCTCCTCCCCCCCCCCATAGTCCGGTCATCAGAGGTCTCTCCTCCCCCCCCCCCCATAGTCCGGTCATCAGAGGTCTCTCCTCCCCCCCCCCCATAGTCCGGTCAGAGGTCTCTCCTCCCCCCCCCCATAGTCCGGTCATCAGAGGTCTCTCCTCCCCCCCCCCCATAGTCCGGTCATCAGAGGTCTCTCCTCCCCCCCCCCCATAGTCCGGTCATCAGAGGTCTCTCCTCCCCCCCCCCCATAGTCCGGTCATCAGAGGTCTCTCCTCCCCCCCCCCCATAGTCCGGTCATCAGAGGTCTCTCCTCCCCCCCCCCCCATAGTCCGGTCATCAGAGGTCTCTCCTCCCCCCCCCCCATAGTCCGGTCATCAGAGGTCTCTCCTCCCCCCCCCCCCATAGTCCGGTCATCAGAGGTCTCTCCTCCCCCCCCCCATAGTCCGGTCATCAGAGGTCTCTCCCCCCCCCCCATAGTCCGGTCATCAGAGGTCTCTCCTCCCCCCCCCCCATAGTCCGGTCATCAGAGGTCTCTCCTCCCCCCCCCCCATAGTCCGGTCATCAGAGGTCTCTCCTCCCCCCCCCCCCATAGTCCGGTCATCAGAGGTCTCTCTTACCCCCCCCCCCATAGTCCGGTCATCAGAGGTCTCTCCTCCCCCCCCCCCATAGTCCGGTCATCAGAGGTCTCTCCTCCCCCCCCCCCATAGTCCGGTCATCAGAGGTCTCTCTTACCCCCCCCCCCATAGTCCGGTCATCAGAGGTCTCTCCTCCCCCCCCCCCATAGTCCGGTCATCAGAGGTCTCTCTTACCCCCCCCCCATAGTCCGGTCATCAGAGGTCTCTCCTCCCCCCCCCCATAGTCCGGTCATCAGAGGTCTCTCCTCCCCCCCCCCCCATAGTCCGGTCATCAGAGGTCTCTCCTCCCCCCCCCCCCCATAGTCCGGTCATCAGAGGTCTCTCCTCCCCCCCCATAGTCCGGTCATCAGAGGTCTCTCCTCCCCCCCCCCCATAGTCCGGTCATCAGAGGTCTCTCCTCCCCCCCCCCCCATAGTCCGGTCATCAGAGGTCTCTCCTCCCCCCCCCCCATAGTCCGGTCATCAGAGGTCTCTCCTCCCCCCCCCCATAGTCCGGTCATCAGAGGTCTCTCCTCCCCCCCCCCCATAGTCCGGTCATCAGAGGTCTCTCCTCCCCCCCCCCCCATAGTCCGGTCATCAGAGGTCTCTCCTCCCCCCCCCCCCCATAGTCCGGTCATCAGAGGTCTCTCCTCCCCCCCCCCCCATAGTCCGGTCATCAGAGGTCTCTCCTCCCCCCCCCCCCATAGTCCGGTCATCAGAGGTCTCTCCTCCCCCCCCCCCCATAGTCCGGTCATCAGAGGTCTCTCCTCCCCCCCCCCCCATAGTCCGGTCATCAGAGGTCTCTCCTCCCCCCCCCCCATAGTCCGGTCATCAGAGGTCTCTCCTCCCCCCCCCCCATAGTCCGGTCATCAGAGGTCTCTCCTCCCCCCCCCCCCATAGTCCGGTCATCAGAGTCTCATCCTCCCCCCCCCTCATAGTCCCGTCAT